>JAJJWX010001114.1:1200000-2400000 GCA_023529315.1 Papaver bracteatum
GATAATATTCAGGAGGAGTATGATAGGATACAGAGGAGATTAGAAAGACATCGAAGAGAAATGAGGAGAAATGAAGAAATCCGCCAAGAAGAAAGTAGACAGCTGCGATTTCAAGAGGAGGGTGAAAGAGAAAATTGCAGAGAAAGACGGGATGACAATGAAGAAGAAGCCACACAAAATCTCACAAGACAATAAAGGCAAGAGCGCAGAAGAAGGGAAGCTGCATTATAAAGGCCAATAGAGCAAAGCTCAACTGAGAATGAGCAAATATTGAGAGAATTAGCAGAAATGCGAGGAATGATAAACAATAGAAGAGAAGGAGGAAGAAGGCAGCTCAATGAAGCTATTGAAGAAGCTGCGATAACTCCATTTAATCAAGAAGTACAATTAAGAGGAATACCTCCAAAATGCAATTTACCAGCATTAACCAGCATCTTTGATGGGACTTCTTGTGCTGTTCAACACGTCAAGGCTTATGTTAGATATATGCTACAGTGGGAAAACCATGATGCTGTACTATGCAAATATTTTGCGTCTAGCTTAACTGGCGAAGCATTAAAATGGTTCGAGGGATTGCCAAAGAATACCATAACTTCTTTTGATCATCTACAAGCTATATTTCTAGGAGCTTATATTAGCAACAATTCATCGCGGCCAGGTATTTAAGATGTATTTGGGTTAAAACAGAGAGTTGGCGAGAGTCTGAAGCACTTAACCATAAGGTGGAAATCAATGTGAAGCGAGATGGCTGGAAGAGTAGATGAAAGATACCTAATTTTATCTTTCATTAATGCAATGTTCGCGACCAATCTGTTGTACATACAAGTTTTCAGAGTCAAGAATACAATCACTATGACTGAACTACGAGAACTACAAGAAGAATACATTGCTTTGGAGGAGAAACAAAATGAGATGGAATCATATCCCACCGCGAACACCAATTCCGTAGCAGCAAATGGGAGTTTACTTCCTAAAATGATAAACAATGTGGCGAGCAGCTCGCAAGTGCAACAAGAGAAAGTAGAGACTGATAACCAATAGAAATTGGTAGCTATGGGCAGTCGAGATCAAGAAAAATATGAAAGGGAGAAGAATTATTACAATCACGGTGGTAATAATAAGATTCAAAGGCTTGATCAGCCGCAAGAAACTTATGGTGGACAGAGGCAAAACAATTTCAGAAGTCAAGGGAATCAGAAGATCATATGGGAAGAAATTAAGATGCCTCCTCTCAATGCTAGTATAGAAAAAATTTGGGAAGCTATCATTTTAATGGAAAATATACCATCTCCATGGAACATGGGAAAAGAACCACATCCTAATAATCGCAGTCAAGAATTTTGTCCTTACCATCATTTTCATGGCCACACAGTAAATGACTGCATGAATGTAAAAAGAATAATTTTAAGGATGATTGAACAAGGAAAGCTAAATCACTTTTTAGTAGGACATCCACAATCTCAGCGATTGCCTCCAGCACCAGAAGTTCGTAGGGTAAACACGGTAAAAGGAGCGGAATCATTCGTAATAGAAGTGGGGGCTAAAGCAAAGAATTTGTTTTGTAATTCCATTGTACATTCACATAGAACAATAGAGGATTTCCATGATAATGTTCTAAGCAGAGTCTTCGCGAGAGACACAGATGGAAAAGAGATAATGAATATCGCGAGAGCCTCGCCATTAGAAGAAACAAATTATATCTTTCAGTGTACAAGAAGTACCAGAACCTGGTGAGCAGCATGATAACCCATTGGTAGTAAGATTAGAGATAAACCCAAAGCAAATGGAGGAAGAAGATGAAGAAAATGGTGATGAAAATGAAGGTTCTTGGGCTATCAATAGAGTTCTAATAGACACAGGCAGCTCCGTTGACATACTATTTTATCATACCTATAAAACAATGGGTGGAAGAGACGAAGATCTAATTCCCTAAACATATAAAATCTATGGTTTTAATGGTACTGCCAATAAACCCAAAGGAGAAATTGAGATGCGGATTCCATTGAAGGGGATAGCTTCCAAGATCTTGTTATGTGTTGTTGACATTGAATCACGTTATAATGCTCTGATTGGTCGACCTTAGATATACATGATATTAGGTGTAGCATCTACTTTCCACCAGTGTGTTAAATTTCCTCATCCTAAGGGTGTTGGAGTTATTAAAGGAGATTGGGGTGAAAGTAAGAAATGTTATGAAATTGATATGAAGTCTTACGAAGAAAGAGCTGAGAAGAATAACAATTGGAAGTACAAAATCAAACAACGACAGAGGTGTGAAAGGTTAATGATTGATACAATAGAGCAGAAAGAAGAAATTGATGACGAGCGTTTCGCAGATAAAGAAACAATAATAAAACGTAGTAGAAAAGCAGAACCGGAAAATAGTAAGTAGAGAGGTAAAGTGATGAACTTTAGAAAACTCTATGAATGATTTGTTTGAAGAATATGTAATTGAACAGAGTATTCTTCTTGAAAGAATTGCAAGATTTTACAAAAAGAAAGAAGATCAAAGTTGTGAAATTTTATCAGAGTTGCAATACTCGCGAGAAGCGCGAATAAAATTTCGCAGAAATTAATAGAATGGGACGAACCTTTATGGCGTGCACCCTAGTTTGCGAATAAAATTTCGCAAGAGGCAAATGTAAGACCTAATAACACGTCATAGGAGGGGGTATCTCTTGACATGATTCAGGGGTAAGGTTATACCGCTGCTGGATCCTGAGTCATGCAGATGTTGGGGTTAAAGAAAACCTATCCGGGAGAGAGATCTTGGATTTCCAGCTATATAAGGTTATACCCTGGTTGGAAAACCGAGAATCTCTTCCAAGAAGTGCAAAGTATGACCAAGGCGCCGAGGTACACGGTTGATCCAAGGGTGCCCGGGGCGTACGAAACTCCCTTGCCATTCTTGGTAAGTCTTGGCTATGATGCATTTGGCCTGAAGAAAACCCCACTTAGGGTGCAGTCTTGTAACTATAATCCATATAGGCATAAAGGAAAAGAGGCTGCGAAAACAGATAGTTGTTGGTAAATCTGGATGAGAGGAGCTAGTCTTGTATGGCCAATGTGCCCTCCTTGAAGGGGCAACCAGGGGGAAGAAAAGGGCGGCACCCTCCATTAGGGAGCTGATAAGTGTCTTAAGACGACAATGTCATGGGGCTCTATGATCGCAAGAACATTTAGGCCTGTCATATTATCGCGTGACGTAAATGATGCATAGGCAACAAGGCACAAGAGAAATGTTAAAATGAGATCAATGGGTTTTTACATGAAAATGTAAAGACGTCCTGTGATTTCATCGCAAGACGGCAATGTAACAAGGCTTTGATCTCGCGAGGGAACTTAGACTTGTCATATTGTCGCAATACAATCAGGAAATAAAGATAATGCAAGATCAATGGGTCAATGCATGCAAATGTAAAGACGTCCTGCGATTTTGTCGCAGAAAGAAAAAAGTGTGGCACAATAAGACCTTTAATTAAGAAGGCATAATAAGACCACAAGATTACTGCGATAATACTCGCAGATTTTATGAGAATTGCGATTTTACGCAATTGTTGCTAGCGATAACATCGCCAATATTGAGGCAAATTTTATTTAAACCTTATATCTAATCTCTACTCAATTTTTTCATACTGCAGATGAATAATAGAGGCAAGTATGGGAATGCATAAGAACGATGAGGTTATTATTCATCCATCATATAAAAATTGCATAGAGATTATTAAATGATATGATTGCACAGATAATTAAAGGATATTAATTATATTGATTGATTAATTTGCAGAAAAAGAATTGTTTTTTAAATCATACAGATAGAAGCAAAATAAATTTACAAAATTGGAGAAAATCACAACAATGTTACAGAAAGAAGAAAATAAATATACAAAGAAGATAGAAGGAAGAAGAAGAACTAGCTAGATCCATCGCCATCCTCTTTGTCAGACATCTCTTCATCGCCAGATTTCTCCCTTTCATCATTATCTTCATTCTTATCAGATTCTTCTCCTCCACCAGATTTTTCTCCTTCATCATTATCATTATTATCTTCATCTTCGTCTTTAATCCTCGGCCTATTTGTCGAGAGATGTCAAGATTTGGGATTGTTGCGGGGACTTCCTTTGCAAGATCAGGATATATAGAAGGGGAATTCCATGATCATTGCAAACCAACCTAACAGAATCATTACGAACAACAATGAGAGATCTATTGAAATTCGCGGTAGTAATGTCAAACTGCTCTTTCAATCGTGAATATTTATTATTGCGAGCAACAAGAGTATTTGCGAGATGATTCTTCTCATCTTCAAGTTCCCCAATTCTTTCAAAATATCTTTTCTCAGCTCCTGCGAGAACATGACAACAAGTTAGAAATTTTTTAAAGAAGAATAATAAAAACAGGAAACTAGCAAGAGGAAGAACAACTAACAACCTTCTCTTTCAGAAATCATATCCCTAATTAAAGCCGCTTGTTCAACTTGAAGGCTAACATTTACACCTAGATCGTTCCTGGCATTGTCAAGAATCTTCGTAGCCCAAGAAAACTTATCATCGCTATTTATAAGGAGACGAGATCGAACTTGAGTTTCCCTCGCAAGAAGATCTTCATTCTCGCGGACAAGTTTATCTCTTTCCATTTGAACGTTAAGAAGAGTTTTATGGAAGTTGGCTAGAGTATTGGAACCATTTTTAACAACAAGATCTTTCTCGTCAATAAGATCACTATTCCTCTTTCTTAATCTATTTATTTCTTTCTTTGAATCAAGATAAAAGCGTTTATATTTGTTGGTCAAACCTAAATTGAATCTTTGTTCAATTTTTAAGAGATTAAGTGTGGATCTAAGTTCATCTGTGGAGAGGGATTTAATCTTATCATCTGAGAAATTACTTAAATAATTATTAAGTCTAGCAAGAAGAGTATTATCATCTACAGGTTCAGGGAAATATTGAAAGAGTTTATCCTCGTCAGTAAGACCATAAATATCTGCAAGTTGAAAGTGGGTGCTTGAATAAGCCGCGATAGAGTAAGGAGAATTAAGAGAGAAGAGAAATAAGTCATACCATAAAGTTGCTGATTAGCTTTATCAAGATCAGAGATTTTTTTCTTATCAACTGAAGCTTCAGTCTCCAACTGTTGATTCTTCTTGCGAAGCTCAGCAACTTCAAACTCTAATTTTTCTTTATCTTCGCGAAATTTAGCAGCCTTCTTTTCAGAGTTGGAGCGTCTTTTATCTAAATCAGAAGCAACAGCAAAGGAAGCTCTTCCAACCTGCGAAAGAATAATATAAGTTGAGATCTAGCGATGGAGTAAATACATAAACAAATTGAAGAAATAAAAGCATACCAGGGTACCAAGAGAATTCAAGAGGCTGGGAGTCAGCGATCGTGAGACTCCTTGGAGAGAATCATTGTCCACCAGTATGGGAGCATCGAAGTTCTTGGAAAGAGCTTGGGATGTCTTATTAATAACTTCATTCTCGTCATTACAAGTTATGCTGTGGGAGATATCTCCAAAGATTCTAGATAAATGGGCCATCGAAGAATCAGATGAAGAAGAATTCTTTATAGAAGGAAATCTGCTATCATTATTATTAAAATATTTATCATTATCATCCTTATCAAATTCAACACTTGGGTTTTCTGGAATAGGTTGAGGAGTTGAAGAAGAAGAGGGTCGGGTTTTCCTTTTCTTCAAAGGAGGATCGCCAGATTCTTCACCACAAGGGGCAGAAGGTTTCCCTTTGGGAGGAACAATAGATTTATCTTGATCGCCAGATTCTCCACCGCGAGGGGCAGAAGATTTTCCTTTAGGAGGAACAGTAGATTTATCCTTTGAAGGCTTCTCCTTAGTTCTCACGGGTTTTATTGGCGCTAATTCTTCAATTTCCTGCGAGCATAGATGAAGATAAGAAATAGGGGAAACAATATATTGTTAAAATTTATTAAGAGATATTTCTTACTTCATCCGTGAAAGATTTAAGAGCTAAGAAAGTGTTGGGCTTCCTAAAATTTTTATAACTGAGTTTCATCCTGTCAATCTGGAAAAGATAGAAGTCATTTAGCGAGAATATGAAAACAGAAGAAAGATAACATATAATAATTATATAAAATTTGGAGAGAATGCACCTCTTTAGTTTTTTCAGGCCAACTGAAGACCCAAGGTTGATATTCTGCAAGGTTCGCGGGTAATTCGCGAGAACCAGAAATATAAGAACCTTCAAGACTTAACGGAAAAATGAACCACTTATCATCTCTAGAGTGGCGAGGACCTTGGTTAGTATTTGTTTGCCAATCAATGTCTAGCATAAGAGCTTTATCATCAGCGACCTTTTCTTTTTTCAAACGAATACCCCAGCAAGTGCTATCCCTTTTCATAATGACTATTCTATAATTTACAAAGAAGTTGTCCATAGTATAATCCGCAGCAACAATGAGGACATCTTTAAATTGAGGATTCTTCGCAACTTCAGGGTAGCGAGATCCTTTGCCAGCTCCGTGAGAGGCATATTCAAGCAGCAATCAGATACAATCTCCACCCAATTGATATATCGCTCGCGAAAACCTTTTGTCAGAAATTATTTGATAAAATAGCGGAAGATCTGGGTCATAAAGAGGGATGGGAAGACCGGATTCAAGTTGTCCTAGCGATACTATAATTTTCTTGCGAGAACATTGATCATCAGTAAATAATTTGAGAGAAAGTTCAGATCTAGAATCCTGATTTGGAATTTTAGACAGAGTAAAACCTCTGCTTTGAAGCTTTTCTTGCATCTCTCCAAAAGCAATCAAGTTTTTAGCACCAGCGATAACCATTTTTCAAGTATGGGAATGAAGAAAAGGACTGAAAGAAAAGAAAGAAATCACAGCAGTAATAGAAGCGCAATTTGCGGAAGAATAGTAAATTTGCAGAGAGGTTATGGAGAGAAAGAAGAAGAAAGTAAAAGAGAAAAAGGAAGGAATGAGAAAAGTATTTATAGAAGAAGAAATTTCTCGAAAAAGATGAAGGAAATTAATGCAAAGAAAAGATGTGGGTGGTCAGATCGCAGCTGTTAGAAGGGACGTGTCAAAAATTTATTAGAATAAAGAATACGTGAAAACAGCTGGCGAAGGACACGGAGACGTGTCAGAACAGAAAAGTCTGAAAAGATAAGCAGTTATGGAATTCTAAAAGTTCTCATAATCTTCTCTTCTTCTCATAAACACATGATGTATGACCAGAATATCGCTACAACACTATTTCTGTGATATTAACAACACTTTTGCGAGCGTCACAAAAGAATCTTTAGCAGCGTTTCACGAGCGTCACAAAAGAATCCAAAAGAAGCTGACGATAGAAGAAATACAAAGAGAGTATGTTTATCCCGCTATGGTTATCAATTTTGAGAGAGAGAATATTATAACAATCGCGATGAGATCGCAGAGTAGATCCGAAAAAGGAGGAAAACTTAGCTGTCATCCACTATGTAAATCCCAATATAAAGGGTTCGTTAGGTTTAGAAGATGATGGTGTCTTTTGGAGAGTTGATAAGGTTTTGAGGAGAGAAAAACTCTAGAAAGAAATTTGTACTTCTGAGTTCTTATATCTTTTGTAAAGAATTCGAAAATTAGAATAATAAAAAGTGTTGTTATTCATCTTCAAATGTAATTCAATTTCTATAGATTCTTATCAAGGGTGTAGTGTAGGAATTCCTGCAACTACAGCAAAAATGGAAAATTGGATTCTATTTACACAAACACTGAAACCACTTTAAACACCTGCGAGAAAAAGGCAGTTCGATGAGGAAATATTTATATATTTTATTTAGAGTAGTCGTCGGACCTCCGGACAGAATGCGAAGAATTATTCTCAGAAATTGAAAACACATTCTGTTTGAGACTCCTTCTGCTCCATGTCTTGCCACAATATGTCCAACCTGATAATCGTATATTAGAAAACATCATGGAAACATAAGACAAACAAAAGAAAACTGAAATAGATTTACATATATATATATAGTATATATAGCCCATAGCTACTAACAAGCTGCTTGTTAAAATACAAACTATAATAAAAATTCTAATCAGAATATCAATACCTCATGCACAATAACTGTAGCTATCTCAGCATCTGTTTTAAAGTGATCCAGAAAACCAGTGAAAACAATAATTTTTCCACCGGGATAACTACATGCATTAATTTCTTCTGGGTCATCAATAACAGCAACCTCCCATTTTAATCCTTCCAAATGCTGAGTAGCAACTTTAGAACCTTTCTTCGCTTAGCCATTATCACTCCCCACTTGATCATGTCTAAGTCGCCTTTGGAAACCTACAAGTATACGATTGGTAATTAATCTAACTCTGACACTTTTCGGATGTCTTCCCGGAAGAAGTTTCCCTTTATAAGTTTTATAAATCAAATCATAGAAAGCGCTTTCTCCAATTTTTTTCTCATAATCTTTTGATAAAAGAATTAAATGGATTCTTTTTGAATAAGGAATTCTTTGTGATCCCCATACAGCAGTAGCAACTCCATCACCAACCAACCAAACATGCAAGCAATATATTTCTACGACGGCGCCGAATTTGATTTTTATTTGCATGATACGACGTTGACCCATGATAAAATATACGTGCACCATTAATAAACAGACGTGCTCGATGATTTTGTTTTCCAAATGCGTGAAAAGTATTTAACTTTGAATGAATTGATGGATACCAAGAGTTGCAAGAAACCCTAGAAATATTAATATCATCATAACTTGGCGGCCAATTAGCAGAAACAAAGTGTTGCTTCATCTGATGATTAGCTTCACGAACTGAGTGACGTCTGCTTCGAACTAAAATCTTCGAAACGAGATTTCGAATCGTACTAAATGCTAGTTTTGCGTTTCTCAAACTACTCATGGTTTATAAAATCACTAGCCCTTAACCCGTGCCGTAACGGCATGGGTCATGATGTTGGTTCATTTTTAATATATCGTATAATTTGTGTCCCGAATACTTATCAACTCCTTGTGATTTAATATGTGTTTGTCATAAAAATAGTTGGGATTTTCATCTCCTTTTTTCTTTGTTTTTTCCTTTAATATTTTACCGCCGGAGATTTGCTCAAACGAAAGAAATATAATCTTAACTTCCCGACACTTTTTTATTTAGGTTCATTGCGTATAATGAGATAATGCTCTACATGAACATGGAAGTTTAAATATTTTTTTGAAAATATGTCATGAGCAGCGCTTATCTCAGTGAAATCAACTAATCAATATCGTCCATAAAAGTCTCCACATGCTCCTATTTCGCTCCAGCTGACTCATCTATCATGGTCATGTTGTCGATCCTCCAAATAGGCAGATAATAGTATTTTTATGATGAATCTTCAGTCATCAAAAAGACCACATATGGAGGTTTCGTCGCCGGATAAGTTGATGATTAAGATTCCGATGTAGATTCCGTCCCCGGAGACAACCAAGATGAAGGTTTCGTCGTTGGAGAGCATCACTATTGATCTTAAATCTCAACCCAATAACCAAGAATTGTCATTAAAGCGAAGATAAACCTCAAAAGAGTAGATAAACCACCAAAATGGTGTAGATAAGTAGAAAACATAATAAAAACCAAACTAATCTACTAACTAACCTATGTAGATGATGTCGATCCACCATTTTAGTTAGCCATATTATGTTTTTGACTAACTTTAAACTTGATGTCATCTTCTACTATGAACTTTATGTGATTTTAGAATCGAAATAGTTATACCTCTTTCATTCGTATTAAGTAATCCGTTGTATATCCCAACAATTCTCTACAACAATTCCTTTCTTTTGTTGTTTCCAGACCATCAATATCCATTATTGTCAAATGCAATTTGTATAATTTTTGTTGATGTTATGTATTTGCAATGTTCATTTTTCTTAAATAAATAGATTGTGAAAAAAAAAAAAAACATAAGTATTACATCGGGTCTAAGTTACTATATCCAAAATACTCCGGACACTGCTTTTGGTGCTTTGTTTCCTCAAATTCCTCGTCGCATTCTAGACAGTACATGCAACACCAATCATTTGCGAAGTGAGCTATTTGCGCAAGTGTGGTCAATGTATCCCTTGCCTGTAATAATAATAACAAAAAGTCAATTTTTTTCAAGGCATCTAGTTGTAAATGGTATGAATCTAATAGATTTGAATTATACCTCAATCTTAGATATCACCTTCTTCTCACATAACATAGCAATTGAGGAAGGACAAATCTTGACCTCTCTTTACATAGGCAGAGTTAGTCAAACTATGTTTTGTAATTGTCTTACGTGAAAATTATTATTAATCTATATTTTAGTCATCTCCTATTGAAGCCGATCTAATTATCCCTATAGAAAGTTAATATTAAATTTTTGACCTTATCTCTTGACCAAATTATTGAAACATTCTAAGTCATGTTCTGCTTTGTGTGATCTACACATCCGTGTCTACTCTACCTTCTAACCCAATGAATGAAACCTATACATATTGATCCGTAATTTGATATTGTTGATTTGTCATCAAGAGGTCGCATGATTTGAGAATGCAAAATATAAAAAATATTCTATAAGCATCGGAGGCGAAATTTAGATTTATGATTTAGAGTTTTTTATGATGATTTTGATGAACAAACATAGTTTTCAAACAAATATTTTAGAATGAAAATACATTTTCCCGGTCAATAAGGTTTTATATTTGGAATTGAGTGAAAGTTGTTGTCTTTGTAGGTATTTGTCGCGAAGCAACTCGACATTGATGGTCTTTCAGGAAAAAGAATGTAATTGTACTTGAGAGCGATAATGTTGTCTTACGTGGGTATGCCAATTGCCTTTATATAATACAGGTGATCGAACAGTCATGATCATATTGTCTTATACGTTCCAGTATCATCCTCGAAATATTTGGTTTTTGTCCTTATGAATCGTGCTAAAAACAGCCAATTACATCTTTCACAATACAATGTTGCATGTTTTGTGAAGATTATTTTTTTACTTGGTCAATAAAACTCACTAAAAAGCAAAAACTATTATTATACATTACTATTACCAACTCCCACCACCATAAAAACCATCCACCGCCACTATTTCTTCCACCAATAGTAATTTTACCGCCTCCACCATTCACAAACAACCGCCACCACTTATACTAACCCTACTTCCACTACCACCATTAGAATTAATATAGTTTTTAGTTAAATTATTTATTAATAAAATTATGTATTTATGTTATATTATTAAAGGGACATTTATAATAGAAATTTAATTAATCATTATGAACAATCAATGAGATACTAATTAATAAAACGTTTAAAAATGGTTAAGATGAACAAACCCCAGTGGTAAATTTATATTTGCCAAGGACAAATCCTGACCACTCTTTACATAAACAAATCAATAATAAATAATTTCATATGTTCTGATTTTGATTCGTGTCGTTCGTTTAGTTATTACATAACATGTCAATTGATTGCACCATTTTTTTAAAAATGGACATGTGTTTCATCGAGTTTATTTTAACATTAGAATGATCAATAAAACACTTTTAAATGAATAAATTATTTATTATGTGCAATTAGTGAAACACTAATTAATAGACCAATTATGGTATTTAAGTTGAACAAACCACCACTGTTGATTTATCTTTTCTATCAATTCCAACCAGGATGGAACAATGGTTAGAGGCCGCTCTTATGACACAATATGTCATGAGTTCGAACCTTCCCGTTATAATTTTTGAAATTCCATATCTTGACTTGAGTATTCATTTTTCATTCATAATATTAGAATTAACACCACGTGTGCGACTTGTAGTTTATTCGTTAATTTTTGAACCTTGACATTTAACGAATAAACTTATGATAACTAACTGGTCATACTCGAAAATTGGTTTCTTGTCATATACTCGAAATTTGGTTTCTTGTCACGTAAGAAAATCTACAAAGTTCTCGGAAAGAGAAGGGGGTTAAAGTTTAAGGTTTCACGGTTTTGTTTTTTTATGGCCGTCTGTATCCATCGTAATAAGATGGCTGAACTATTGGCGGAGACTGAACGTCTTAAACTAGCTAAGAATACGGGGTTGCAGCGTGTACCTTATAGCCTCGCTGGTACATGAGAGAAGTTGTAGCCCCTTGGTTCATGAATAACAATCTTATACACGACACTAATATACTTAGTTTATATGCACATTTGGTACTCCAGACTGCTTCTGGGTCACGAAGAAAAGAACCATGAGGTGATGTTATGTAATTACCATGCAGAATCTGGTAGAGGTGTAAACTGGGTTGTGCCACCACGAGCACAGCCCTTCCCAACACGTGAAAACCTAAGCCTAGCCCAGCCCAGCACGGTAGTTTCGTGGGCTGTGCTGGGTTAGCCTAATCAGCACAGTAGCACAGCACAACACGCGGCATGGATAAACACATGGCCCAGCCCAGCATAGCACGTTAAGAAAACAAGTCATAGCATGCACAAGTACACCATATAACAAGGCATAATGCATCACATTTTGTGTATATTTCACAAAGAGTCACTATTTTATCTAGTTTTTGACATTTTATGCTGGCTTATTTTTATAACAACACATATAATACCTAAATATTTGGAAAATATATTTCAATATCATTGTTATAATGTCGTTACCTATATTTGACTAGAACATTAATTTACATGAAGCACGCGACTTCATGTGCCGGGCTGCGCCGAGCCGGCACGTTTTACACCTCTAGATTCTGGGTCATGAGATAAAATTAGCTTATGTAATCAACTTGGGTCACAAGGAAAATTATTATATGGTAGTTTTGTGTCATAGAACAAACCCACCTCTGTCCATTTTTGGTCATACGTCCATGTTTGGCACACTGACATATATTGGATTATAATTCACAAAGCAGATTGTAGGACGCAATGTTGACTTTGTATAACATATCCATTTTGATTCGGGGTGTGAGATTTAGGTTACAAACGAAATTTTGGGTAAGAAAATAAAGTTAAGCGTGCTCCTGGGAAAAATAATTCATGTCTAAATTTTCTTCTTTTTATTTTTTGTCTATAGTTGGGAAAACAAAACAACTAAATCGCTCTGATTATTCTAAGGAAAAAAAAAACACCCCAGGTATCAGATAAGATTATTAAAAGCTTCAAAGGAAGCATGCGTTTCAGATTGATATTTTATTAAAAACACTCTGTGGAAAATTTTTACCAAAAAAATTATGTTTGGTAAAAAATTAAAAGTATTTTATTTTTATTTCCAGAAAGCACTTCAGATTTAGGTTCACTTTCAAAAACTTCAATTCTTGAAAAGAAAGACATTGTGATGGACTCGCCCGATAACAAACTTTCTATTTTAATCCGATTATTTTGTCCAATAACAAGATTTACTCCACGATATCCCTTTTGCACATATTATCCAGAAATAATTAGTTTTAACACATTATATTTTCGAAATATAAAATATGTTCAAAGATGGATCTTTCAGATATATTAATATACCGATTTCTGTCAATAGCATATTAATAGTAATAAGTTTAACTTCTTCGTTTTTTGTAAACATGTCTATTTTCATAATTAATTATAACACCATCACTTTAGTACTACAATTTACCAAATAAAATTTTATTGTTTTTTAAGATAATTAATAGGGGGAAAGCCACTTTTACTAGAGGGAAAGCTGATTCCGGTCTTGGTTATTTGACTTCCGATCTTTATCGGGTGGATTTAAAATAATTCCCCTATCAAAAAAATACTTTTAGAGTTTAGTTTCCTATATCACCCTTTTATCTTCCTACCCTAACCGTACATACACATTCCAGTTAACCCTAATTAATCACGTATTAGCAAACCCTAGCTAACATCTGAATATTTAGTTTGTTAATTTGATTTGAATGTGAAGTATCAAAATGGAAGTAAACAATCATATCCAATTGTTGGAAGTAGAAGTAGAAGAAAAGAAACATGATACGGAAGTATTACCAAAAAGTCAATTGGTTGAGGTAATTAATTTGTTTATACAATCTACTCTTTTCCTTTTTCCTGTCGTTAATTAGTTAATCAAGTTCATTTGCAGCTTATAATTGGATGACTATTGGTGCTCGGCTCTACAACTTCTTTAATTTGTCTCTTTCTGTTTCAACTTAATCGGACTGTCACTTTCTTTGCATATCCTCTCTTTTCCCTCCACCCGTAACCTAAACTTCAAAAATATTTTTTTTTATAGGGGGAAGCTTATTACCAAATCCACCAAATATTGACTAGAAGTCAAATATCCTAGATTGAGTCAGCTTTCCCTCTAGTAAAAATGGCTTCCCCCTATTAATTATCTTTTTTAAGCTCATAACACTATTCAGATTAAAATTTACTAAGGATTTATCTGAGTTTTTTTGCGCAGCAAAACACAAAACAATACAGTAAAGCATAACAAAAAAACACTTTCCCAAAAACTACAACAATACGAAACTCGCCTTTTAAAACACCTGTTGAAATTTGGTTTCCTATATATACTAAGGGCCTCTCCCATTACCTTGTCCTGTGGTAGCAATTGGGCTCTCTTCTTTTCGGATGGATGTGTGGAGATACAATCTCCTAGAAACGACCCTCCATCCTTAAGCATCCCAAACTTCACACTCACTTGAATTGCAACCCGAGGATCATATCTAGCTGATGCAAGCAAGAGTAATGATCAATGATTTATCTGTAGAATTAGAAATCCATGACCAGAGGGGCAGCAACAAGTAAACTTTTCTTGGTTGAATGTTATTTTTCGGATGAAAGACTAATGATCAATGAGTTATCCGTAGAATTGCAATGAACAATGTAGTTACAGGAAATCCCACAAGCTACACCCAAGTGATAATCTGAAACATATCTAAGGCATGAGGGGAAATTCTCAAAGTAATTTTATTAAGAACATGAACTATCACAAATACAATATGAAGAAACCCTAAGTTACAGAGAAAATAACTTTCTCTCTCTTAAATTCATCACACAAACTCTCAAAAAGCTCTCTCCTCTCTACAATGGCTTTTAGTCCCTTTTATAGGGGTTACATAGTGGAGGACCATATCGCACCCATGTTGTCATCACGCTTGTCTTCACATGTTAAGTGTGATTCTCATGGCGTCATCGCGTGTGTCAGGTGTGACGTGGTGGACTTCGTTATCTTCTCCTTAGAGTGACTATTGCTTAAATGATCTTCTCGCGTTCTTATTGGTTGAGCGATATTTTGTATTTACATTTTGCCTCTTCTCGCATTGATCTTTTTGGAAGAAAGAACGATAAGATAAGTCTTAACCTATCGCTTCAACCCTGTCTTTTCGTATTCCCCAAATCCATCGACATTGTTCCGTGTTGTCCGTATGACCGTATACACGTGTTGACTATATTTTTTACTGATCGACACTTCTTTAACTTTTCTCCTTTTTTACTGGTAACAGCCTTCTCCTGTTGGTTTCTTAATAAATGCGCATGAGAGATAAAATCTCTTGAAAAGAGGAACAATATCTTTTAGTCGTTTCATCACGGCTTAAGGTTCTTTTTTCTTTTTTACTGTCTTCTCTTTCATTTTCTGCAACTTCTTTCTTCTACAACTGTTTTTGATTTTTCCCATTTTTCTTATTGTCTTCCTTCTTTCAAGTTTGTCAATTTGCTTCTCTGGATTTGATTTCATCCATTTTCTTTCTACCACCTTCGTTTTTCACTGTTTTTGGTCAAAGTCTTGCATCAAAGTTTCTAGATCTTGATCAAAATTATTGATTGATTCCTTGATCTTTCTGATTAGGTCTTCTTCAATCTCTATTCCCATACTAAATGGCCCCAAAAGCAGGTAAAAAGCAACGCGAGTGAATTGAGAGACTTTCTAGTGAATTGGAGCCAAATGGGATTCAATTGATAGTTTCTTCTACACCAACTCACGCTACTGAGTTGGATCGTGATTGTTTCACTCTTGAGAAATGGAGTGATAGAAGGGTTATTGTTTCGCTCGGATAGCTTTACACTGGTCTACCTATTCCTCTTTTAAATCTGAAAATTCTGTTTTCTTATGAGATTCTATCGTACTTCCCGGTTCTCAGTGCGATATATCAATTGAGTGGCGACGCTATCAGGATTATGGTAGAGTATTCATGTCATAATCCATCGTTTTGAATTGCGCTTCCGCCAAAACCGATTCTCAAAGTGGCGGGTACATCCATTTTTCGGTGTATTTTCTAAGAAAAATCTAAGTGAAATAATAGGCCTTCCGGTCGTAAACCCGACCCGTGACATCAAAAATGCGTGTAGCCAAATCTAGGCAACCTTTGTAGTTATCCCATATCCATTTATTGTTTTGATCCAACATTGACCTCTTTCTTTTGTGAAAACAGTCACGTACACATAGTTGGGTTAATTTTCTTTAACCTTGTTTTATATAGATAAAAAGGTTAAATATAAAGGAAACACATAAGAATTTCCCAGAGGGTTGGCCGTCACTTTTCTGCTCCCCATTTTTATTCTTCCGTTTTAACACAAAAATCCTAGACTTATCAAGCGGCCGCCCATGTTCTCCACGCTCTCATGATTAGTAGAAACCTTAAATAACTAGGTGCTACGCCCGTGCGTTGCACGGGCTCAAATTCATCGTCATCAGATGGCATGAGATTTGCAATCATAACCACAATCCAACTTGCCAAATGGAAGTAGTATGATTTTAAAAAAATTAAGTCGAAGTTCCAACAAAATGTAGCATTCTATTACCATTCATAACTATTCTTAAGTCAACACTAAAATAAGGGAGAAGCAGATACCGTTATTATTACTTTTAAAAGGGCCAATTGTGATGCAACACTATATGAGAAGAATAAACATAATACAAAAGCTATGAAATAACAAGCCGGAAAAAAAGAACCACAATATTGTCCAAATCAGTAAAGTTCTCGGACTCTATTTTTTCCATTTCTTCTACATTGTATTCAAATTTTCTCATGATTGCAGCCGAGGACAACATAAGGGAACTTTTCATTTGCATAACTTGTCGTGATTCTCATTGGTGTCCATTCAAGATTTATGTAACCCACATTTATTGGAACGTTCATCTGTCTTCTTGGATCCAGGCAGTGAGTTAAAATCTAAGAAAGCCCCTGTGGTCATCCTATGATGCCAAGACACTGAAAAAGAAAAATTGACATCACATCGACAATTAACATGAATAAAAAAATATACGAAGAAAGAAAGTTGCCAATCTTGACATGATAGTATACTCATCGATTATTAAAATTAATATATAAGTTACAAATTCCCGGTTTCTTACTTTCTCTCATTTTGCTGAAACACATTTCTACATCGCATTGTCAAGTAAGACCATTAGGTTTCCTAATGTACACATTCAATGTAGAAAAATGTTTTAGCCTTCCAACTGCCGATTGAGGATTTCCAGATGTCGCGCAAAGATATTGTACATATAAGTCCCTAAACCCCAAGCATTAAAAATGTTTTAGATATATGACAGATGATTTCTTTTTGACAATCCTAACACTATAGTTCTTTGATGTAGGTACAGTTTCTTAATTGATCCCTATAAATTTCATCTTTGGGTAGTCTACCACTAACACGTACCTATTGATACATGATAACCGTATTGCATCAATTGTCTTCTTGTGTAGTCCTTCTACCGATAGTTCCATTAAACCATAAGGTTTATTGCTCTTAGCTTATATAGAATATAAAACGGAGAATTCATAAAGACGGAAAACATATGAAAAATAATAATTAACTGCGATTCCATTATCAGTACTATTTCTGCTATCCCCTGTCAGCTGCAGTTGTCATCAAACTATCCTCGTAACTATTGGTGGAACCGGAATTGAGCACCCTTTGTCGTTCAGATGCACTTATGTACATGGATTTGTGTCTATCTAACATTTTGTCAATTTGTTTCTTAATCTGAATTTATATCAAAGAAACGAAGGTAATAATGGTGTAAAACAATACCCAGAATCAACTATTCACAAAAAATAAGCTGACGGTTTACCAAAATTTAATGGGAACCTATTAAAACAGAAGGTTCTCGCTGATCCTAGCTTATAGAATATAGAATGGAGAATTCTTAAATAAAAAAAACATATAAAAAACTATAATTACCTGCTAGTCCATTGACAGTACCATTTCTGATTTCCCTTGTCAGCTTGTAAACAATAATTACCTGCAAGCTTTTGTAAGGCATAGAAATTTGCTTACCATAAATTCCATACTTTCTGTTTCCATAAAATTACTATGTTCCCTACTATATTCCATAGATTTTTACCATTTTAAGACTAATTCATGGATATACCTTTATGAGACCAGGATTTAGAGAGAATAACTTAATGACATATTGACATCAAAAAAAACAGAAATAAAAATGAGTAATCAAAAATCAAAAATCACTCCAAGAGCTTAAAACCCCATACAATAAAAACCCTAATGAGTTGCCGTCGGTGCAATAACAGAATATATGAATCTCACATAAAAAATCAAAAACAATGACATTAAGAGAGAAAGGATAGTAAATTGTAGTTGCAGAATAACCTACAACTACACCCTCAGTAGAATTAGTAAAACTCAAGAAGTTCTTGATGATGAATGACCCTTTTCTTATTAATTCTCTCAATTGATTACATAGAAGTATCTAAATGGAACTAGAATAGTTACAACTTTCTCTATTCTCTTTCCTAAGATATTTTCTAACATTCATTAAAAGAACCTCCTGAATTTTACATTTGAACTCCTATTTATAGTAAAATTTGTACAATTGTACATGTGTTGCGAAGTATCGCAACACATCTTCGTGAGATTATTTTATCTTTGCAAATCTTCCATACTTCCCCGTGATTCCTCTATCATCGCAATGTTTTATAACTCTTTCCTCTTATATTCATTACGATGTTCGTAAGCTAATATCCTGCGATATTCGGTACCTACATCTTGCCTCTTCTCATGTCAATTCTGCGAAGAAGGAATGTCATGAGAGTCTCTATTCTCGGAAATTTAATATGGATATCACCACCTTGTTAGATTCGCAACACACATTTTTCTTTCTCATTAAATTTTTGACACGTTTCTTCGTAACCGTTCTTTTCAACCGTTCACGTCTAATCACATTGATGAGTTTCTATCTTCATCGAACTCTCTCTTCTTTATAAATATTATCTTTTGTTTTTCTTTTTATTCTCTTATCCCATTCGTCTTCCTCATCACTTCTGCCTCTGCAATTTATTTCCTTTTTCTGCTACTACAATTTCTTATCTCTTTTACCTATTTTCCTTTCTATTTTCTATCCTACATCCAATGGCTCCAAAGAAGAAAACTATTGAACAAATTAATGTAGAGCTTGCTGATAGGGACCTCATTCTTTCTGAAATTGATGGTCATGACAATAAGTCTTCTCTCTGTATGGAGCTCTTTACTGATCTTACTTGGAATGATCAGAAAGTTTTAATCTCACGAGGTCAAATCCTCGCAGGTCTTCCTCTTCCTCTTTATGATGTCAATCTTCCTTTATTCTATGAAATTATTTCCACCCCAATTTTTCATGTGCCATTTATCAATTGACTGGTGATTGCATTCGCATTCTGGTCGAATTCGCAACTCGTCTTGCTCTCTTTGGAAAATCTTTGTATTGATTGATCTTAGGAAACCTGGATTTCAAGATATGGAAATTATTGTCACAGACTATCTGATTGAGAGTTTCTTTAAAAATTACACATTAATTCCTGCGAAGAAGGAAGATAAACGTTGGGTGTTCGTCTTCATCGATAAGCTAATATTGCAGCAAATGACCTTCTTATGCACGATATTGATTATGCCTCTGGAAATAATAGAACCCCTCGCCGATCTCATGATGAAGATTGGTATAATTACCCTCTAGCATTATCGGGTTCTTACATTTCTGGGATAGTAGATCTTCCTGCGAACCTTCGTGATCGTAACTATCAACCTTGGGTCTTTTCTTGGCCTCACGAAGATAAAAATGTATGTATATCTATCTCCATATTTTCTTGTTATTCTTCAACTTATTTTCAAATGAGGTAAGAAACACTCTTATATGCTTTCTAAACAATATATTGTTGCCTCTGTTTCTTATCCTTATTTGAATTTGTAGGATCTTCCTGAGGTTGTTGCGAGTGAGAATAAGAACTCTACTTCTTCCAAAAGGTTAACTGCGAGACAAAAAACACTTCGTTCTGCGAAGAATACTCAAACTTCTGGCAGTCAAGATGATGCTATTCGCAAACGAAAAAGGAAATTTGAGGATGTTGTTTTTGAGAGGAAGAAGAAGAGACTCTCAACAAATGTTTACTCCCATGTGATCTCTTCTAGTAAGGATGTTGACGAAGATTAAAGTGATGAAGATGATAAATTTCCTAAGAAGGACTTTAATTCTAATTCTGATACCCTTTCTTATAAAGGAGATGATAATGATGCTGATGAATATGAAGATGAAAATTATAGTAACGCGGAAACTTTTGATTCAGCAATGGTTCGAGTATCTGAGGCTTTTCTCCATTCTTCTCGTGGGTTAGGAAACTCTCTTACTGCGAATGCTCGTAAACTCATTGCGAAGGCTTGTAAAGTTCCTATTGTACTCAATAACAACTCTCTTAGTGGAATTTCAAGATTTGTCTCTCCTGCTACATTATATGCTTTAGGGAGTATGGTAAGTTTCTTTTCTATTCCTTGTTTGTTTCCCTTATTCCATTAATTTCTAACCCTTTTTTATTTGTTCAGGTTGGAAGAGTCGTTTTGAATTTGCTTCGATTGGGAAAGACGTCATTCCATTGCTGAGAAGAAAACTTTAAGCCGTTGTAAGAAGTTAGAGGTTGAAAATTCAAGACTTCGTCAGAAAGTAGAGGATTTAAGTATTGATAATGCAGAATTAACATCCCGTCACGAAGATAATCCACAATCTGTGAGCATCACAGCTGATAGTTCTTCTCTTCTTGATGAGAATAATCAACTAAAGCTTGAAAACTCTGTCTTCGTAATGATAAGAAGCAATTATAAGGTAAATTCTTCGTAATGGTAAGTATTTTTATTACTTTTCCTTCGTAACTTGCTAACCAGTTCCTTAATTTCTTCCCTTGATGCAGAAAATTATGCGAAGATGAATGATGATCTGGAAACTATTCTTGCCGGTCGTAACCAGAAGATTTCTAATTTAAGATCTCAACTTCTAATTTCCCAGAACAACCATAGCTTATATGTCAAGCGTTTCCGAGCTAAGATGACTCGCAAGATTTGTGAAGACAATCAAATTCCACTCAAGAAGTACCATACGCTCCTTTCTGAAGAAATTCCTGAGGATACCCCATATCTGGAAATCTCTGATAGTGAAGTTGAAGATGATCTCTCTGAAGAAGAAAAAGAAGATCATTTTGATGGGAATAAATCACCCGAAAAATAGATTATTCTTTTTTGTATATCTGTTCTAGCTCTTTTCATACAATACTTTCTTCTTTCCTGCACTTTTGATCAACCAACAATTTATTTTTGAAGCTTAACTAGTATTAATGTCTTAATTTTATGATGATGAATTGGTCTTTATTTGATTGAGTACTTCCCTTATTCGCATAACTTGATCATGTGGAGAGAAATAATATATCTTAAAGACTTAGCTTAGTATTTCCTTTCCCCCTATTATTGCTCTTCAGATGATTAAACATTGTTGGAAGTATTAGAATATCTGCCCCAATTTAACTTACGAAGTTTCAGCTTGTTGCGATTGTGAATAAGAAATCCTCCTTTTGAAATATAAGAATAGATTCTTATGAAATATCCTTAAAAAGTATAAGAAGTATAAAATATCTTTGAAGAAGTATTATAAGGATTCAATCCGTGAAGAATTATCCAATGTATGAAGAAGTATAAGAATTATTCAATTCGTGAAGAATTATTCAATGTATGAAGAAGTATAAAAAGTATTTAACCTTCGCAAAATTTACTAAATATGAAATATCCGTTGAAGAAGTATTCAAGTTGTGGAGAAATATTCAATGTATGAAGAAATATAAGAAGTATGTAATCCTTGTAAAATTTAATGAATACGAACCATCTGTTTTTGATTACGAGTAAAATCACATCTCTTGTTATATCTTCGTGATATATATATTCTTGTAAAAATTCTTCAATGATATTGATGGGATTACCTTCTTTGTTAGGACTTCATGATATATATTCTTGTAAAAATTCTTCAATGATATTGACGGAACGCTTTCAGATTATCAGAACTTCATGATATATATTCTTGTAAAAATTCTTCAATGATATTGATGGAATAAATTTCATTAATTGTTGTGGACTTATCATGCCTTCCTAAGTAAAGGTCTTATTTTGCCACCTCTTTTGTGATAATATTTTTGTATTTGCGATAATATGACAAGTCTGAACATTCTTGCGAATATACAACCTCGTGACATTATCATCTTGCGATGAAATCGCAGGACGTTTTTACACTTTCATGTAATAACCCATTGATCTCATCTTAACTTCTTTGTTATTTTCTTCTTCTTTTTTTCCTGTATATTTTTTTTTTTTTTTTTTTTTTAGAATGCTCCCAGAAATTCAGTTGTTGCACAAATATGATAAGCCTTTATGTTTTCGCAAACAAAAAGTCTCGTGACATTTGCGTCATATAGCATGTATCAGCTTCCTAATGGAGGGTGCTGCCCTTTATCTTCCCCTTGGTTGCCCCTTCAAGGAAGCGTACATCGACCATACAAGGTTAGCTCTTCCCATCCGGTTCTGCCAACAACCAGCTTTTGATCGCAACCTCTTATCATTTTTGCCTATAGGGCTTATAGTTACGAGGTTGCACCCTATGGAGTATCTTTAGGCCAAGTGCATCATTTGCCAAGACTTGTCAAAAATGGCAGATATGCTTCAAACCCATCCGGCACTCTTGAATCAACCGTGTACCTCGGCGCCTTGATCGTTTTCTGCACTTCTTGGGAAAGACAGTATGCGTTAGTCGCTCAACCTAAATCATGTTACATCGCATAATATTGCGTAATGTCGCAAGATTAGGTGAGAATCCAAGGTGTCTAACAGGATAGGTACCTGCTATTATTGGGTTGTACCCCGTAAAGTTCCATGTACTCGGGTTCCTTGGTGGTGTTCGGTGTCCCTGAGCCATGCTTATAGGTACCCCCTTAAATGACGTACTTTAGGACTTTGCCTCTTACGAAATGTTGCTTCGCGAACTAGGTTGTACGCCACAAAGGTTTGCCTGTGTAATATTTCAGCGGCTTTCTTTCTTTTTTGAAAGATGATCGCAGATTGCGGTCTTTTATTCGTAAATTAATGTGTGCGTCTTTCTTTAATGAAATTTAATCGCAATAAAAAATTTGAAATTCGTAATTTTTGCAAATTTCCTACGAGCAAACAATATTCGTAAAATTTATCATGAGTTTTATGGATAATACCTTTTCAAATACAGTCTATTCCAAGTCTCAAACCCATGTCTCTCCCTTTTGGATCCATCAGCCGCAAAACTCATTTCAATTTCTTGTTTCTCAACGTATATCTTATTGCACTTTACGAGCAAACATATTGATCACCTTCTTGTTTCATTACCTTCTTTTTTCTTTCTTCGCAAATCACAACCCTTTGTTATCATCATAAACTTCCTGTATGATTAACATTGTAATTTTATTCTTTCATGCCTTAATCCTCTGCCATTAAATTTTCACTTCTTTTCACAGCCTTTGCTCTTTTTCTCCAACTTTCTTTTTCAGTAGTTTTTCCTTCGCAAACTTCTACCTCTGTATCGTAACATTTCTTCCCTTCAGCCCAATCACCCTTGATAACTCCCATACCCTTCATATGAGGAAATTTTATGCATTGATGTAGAGTGGAAGCTACGCCTAGAATTCCATGTAGACAGGGTCTTCCTATCAAAGCATTATACGGTGATTCGACATCAACAACGCAAAACAGAATTTCAGTTCACATTCCACTTAAAGGAATTCACATGCTTACTTCTCCTTAAGGTTTATTAGCAGTTCCATTAAAACCATAAATCCTGTAGGTAGAAGGTACTAGATCTGCGTATTTTCCCCCCATAGTTTTGTAAGCAGAATAGAAGAGGATACTGACAGAACTTCCCGTATCAATCAAAATTCTATTAAGACCAATTGAATCTTCCTCCATATCATCTTCTCTTTCTTCCATATTCATGCAAATTGCTAACCTTACTACCAATGGGTTATCATGTACTTCACAACCTTCTGGAATTTCAGTAGCTTCAAAAGAAATTTCACGCTTCTGCCAATCTTCAAGTCGCGAAATTTTTGCGATGTTCATTATTTCCTTTCCTTCGCCATCCCTCGCATATACCCTGCTTAACACATTATCATGAAAATCCTCTATGGTTTTATATGAGTGAACAATAGAATTACATAAAACATTCCTTGCTTTTGATCCTACTTCTATATGTAGGGTTTCCTTTCCCTTTTCTTGTACTGTGTTCTCCCTGCGAGTTATGACTGGAGCCTGTGGTAATTGTTGCGACTGTGTTTGCTTAAGTAAAAAGTGATCCAGTTTTCCTTGATCAATCATTCGCAAGATAATCATCTTGATATTATTGTAGTTATTTGTAGAATGTCCATGAAAATGATGATATGAACAAAATTCATGACTTCTTGGACCCATTGGTGGTTCCATCCCCATATTCCATGAAGTTGGTATATTTTCCTATCAGAATAATTGCCTGCCATATCTTTTCTACACTTGTATTCAAAGGTGACAATTTTATTTCTTCTCTTATCATTCTTTGACCTCCTTGACCATTGTTATAATTTTGTCTCTGGTTCCCTTGTCCAAAATAATTTTTCCTTTGTCCCCCATAATTTTCTTGTTGTTGATCTAATCTTGGGATCTGGTTATTTCCTCCTCGATTATAGAAATTCCTCTCTCTATCATACTCTTCTTGATCTTTGCTACCCATTGCTACCATTTTTGGTTGGTTATTATTGATTTTCTTCTCTTCTGAAATTTGCGAAGAAATTTGCGAGGATGTTTGCGAAGTACCTGCTACAACATTGATTATTTTAGGAAGTAAATTTGCTCCTACATCTTGATTGTTAGTGTTTGCTACTGGATATGACTCCATATTGTTTTATTTTTCCTCTAATGTAATGTACTCCTCTTGCAATTCTCGCAACTCTGTCATCATTATGGAATTATTTCTTCTGAAGATTTGAACATACAGTTGTTCATTTGCTAACATCGCATTTATGAAAGACAGAACCAAATATCTCTCATCCACGCGCCCTGCCATATCACTGCACATAGTCTTCCATCTTCTTACCAAATGCTTCAGACTTTCACCAATTCTTTGTTTTAAACCAAACACATCTTCAATACCAAGCCGTGAGGAATGATTTGTGATGTATGCTCCAAGGAAAGTTGCTTGTAAATGATTAAATGATGTAATAATGTTCTTAGGAAGTCCTTCGAACCACTTTAGAGCTTCTCCTGTTAAGCTTGATGCGAAGTACTTGCATAATACAGCATCGTGATTCTCCCATTGTAACATGCATGTTATATATGCTTTAATGTGCTGAATAGCACATGAAGTCCCGTCAAAGATACTGGTAAGTGTAGGAAGATTGCATTTTGGTAGGATCCCTCCCAATTGTACTTCTCTAGCAAATGGAGTCCTCGCAGCTTCTTCTATTGCTTCATCTAATTGCCTTCTATCTCCTCATGTTCTATTGTTTATCATCCCTCTCATTTCCGCAAATTCTCGAAAAATCCGTGCATTTTCCTGAGAATTCTCATCCATTGGCCTCTTCAACGCAACCTCTCTTCTTCTACGTTCTTGCGTCTCTTCTCTTGCGATCCTTCGCATTCTATCATATTCTTCATTAATGTTTTCATTTGCACAATTTTGCAAATATCTTCTTTCTAAATTATCACAATTGTTTTGTTGCAGAGCATCTTGAAATTCTTGTTCTTCCCTTTCTATTCTTCTCATCCTTCTCATGCGAATATCAGGAATTTCTTCTTCTTCATTTCTCCTCCTTCTGTAATTTATTTCTTCTTGGTTTGCCTGTATTTTGGTTCGAAAGTTTGGTTCATTCCTCGCTATTTTCGTTCGTTGATTCCCAATTCTTCTCTGAATTCTTTCATACTCAATATTTTGATTGTTACGAGCCTCTTCACGTCTTCTTACTCCATTCTCGTAATTGTTTTGATGTACTGCTTGTTGTCCCTCAGCTGACTCTTCCCCTCGATTTTCTTCACCATTCTGATTGTTTTCTCTAGGATTTGGCCTGGTTCGTAAATTCTCCATGTTTTGTTCATGGTTTGGTACCAAAATGAAGCGATTCTCTTGATTTCTTTCAACTTGATTCTGTGCTTGTCCTTGCATAGTACTTTTATTATTGATTGTTGGTGAATTTTGTCCTTCTCCCTCTGGTCTAATATTTGATCTTGCAACAGTTTGAGATTTCCTCCTCTGTAACATCTCATTTTCCCTCCTCAATTCTTGATTTTGTCTTGTTAGATTAGCTTGTTCTTCAGCTTCAAACCTTCGTTCTTCTTGAATTACTTGTCTCAATGTTTCTAATACCTCCCTTTCTCTTTCAAGAATTATTCCTCCCATCAGTCTCCCATTTTCTCTGATTTGTGGTTCTCTATATTCTTCTGCTGGTGTATCAGTTCTCCAAGTGTGTATACTCACTTGATCATGATCTATTGTTTGTTGAGCTTGATTTCTCCGATTACTCCCTCTCCTACTAGGTTTTCCTGTCATATTTGCTTCTCCTCCTGCGAGTCTTACACTTCTTCTTACTGCAATTAATGGTTCTGATATATTTCTTCTTCTTGCCATTTCTCTGATGCAGGAATTCTTCAGGTCCCTATTTCTAGCGCCAATTATGTAGTTGCAGAATAACCTACAACTACACCCTCAGTAGAATCAGTAAAACTCAAGAAGTTCTTGATGATGAATGACCCTTTTCTTATTAATTCTCTCAATTGATTACATAGAAGTATCTAAATGGAACTATAATAGTTACAACTTTCTCTATTCTCTTTCCTAAGATATTTTCAAACATTCATTAAAAGAACCTCCTGAATTTTACATTTGAACTCCTATTTATAGTAAAATTTGTACAACTGTACATGTGTTGCGAAGTATCGCAACACATCTTCGTGAGATTATTTTATCTTCGCAAATCTTTCATACTTCCCCGTGCTTCCTCTATCATCGCACTGTTTTATAACTCTTTCCTCTTATATTCATTACGATGTTCGTAAGCTAATATCCTGCGATATTCGGTACCTACATAAATACCAATCCAAAACAGAACAGATCATTTCAATAATAATGAAATTAATGACCGTCACAGCAGAATCAATAGGAATCAGAATATGATAATTAGGATTTAACATTATTCAATAATAATGTTGTAAAACCATACCCCGAATCAATTATTAATACTGTGAACTTTGAGCGGAATCAATATTCGATTTAGGATTTAGATTTGAAAGATTCACGAAGGTGTGCTATTTCTGATTTTTTAGGGAATCAGCAAAAACATAATGTTTGCTGCAGATTAAGGATTGTGAGCCCGTGATACAAAACATCATGAATCAGTAAAAACAATATCTTGAATCAAGAAAAAATTGGTGAACAACAAACAGAAAACCAGTAAAAGCATCCATACCTGACAACTCATAGCCCATATCATGAATCACCAATACAATACTTTAGAGACAACCAACATAAAAGGAGGAAAAAAAGTATTTGCAAATTAGAAATACAGGGAGATTGAAGTAGATACCGAGATTTTTGAAAGAAAAAAAAAGACAGAAATCTAAACAGCAAGAATATGAGGCCGTGAAGGAAATATTAGGGTTCCCGAAAAAAATATTTATGCCTTTGCCGTTTGCTTGACATTAACCTTGTTGAATCCCTGTTGAACCGGTTGTTTGTTTAGCAAATCAATAAAATCTAATAGCACCAAAACCTAAAATCCTTAATTCATTTACCCATACCTGTTTTGAATCCCTTTCCAAAAACCCTAAATATTGTGATTGATTCTCAAGCAATAGATTTCACCACCGGCTTTCAATTTTGTTAAGCATGTTTCATCAATCCGGCTTTCGATTTTGTTAAACATGATTTCATCATCGGATTTCGATTATGTTTAGCATACAACTGGTGGTTGACGAAGAAGAAACCTAGAGTTTCTGGATCGGTTTCGTGAATTTGTGGGTATAAAATAGGGTGGGTTTAATAGAGACGGTAAAATAAAAATAAAAATGTGGGTTTAAGAATACCAAAAATTGGTGGTGTGAAAAAACCGGAGATTTCTATTGGTCGAAATATTTTCTGGTGGGGCCAGAAGCTCTAGAATTCCAACTTGATACAGCTTTTAACCACAGCAGAGTATTTTCACCTGAAACTATATATATAATAATATAATACTCCCTCCGTTCCTAAATATATGTTAGTTTCTATAAATAGATGTTTCAGAAAAATAGGCTGGTTTCCTAATTGGGAAAGTCAAATGTTACTTTAGTTTTCTGGGACCACTTTTCTCTTAATTTCTTTTGATGACAAGTGTCATGTGGACCATTTCACTTTACTTCTTTTGCTGGCAAGTGTCATGGAGATCATTTCACTTCATTTCTTTTATTGACAAGTGTCATGAGGACTACTTTCAATGATTAGTTCTCTTAATTTTCTCTAAAAACAAAACCAGCCTATTAATTAGGAACATAAGGAGTAGTTTCTAATGTGAGTGCATTCTCATGGATTTTTTTTACGCCAACTAAATGTGTTGTCCGGTCTAAAGCTCTTGAACGGGATTGATCGATTTGTTGGGTTTCATCGAGTTTTGGAATTTAAGTGATTTGGAGGTAGGGGTTAATAATAAAAACTAAAACTATTTTGGCATGGCTTTTTCTTGCATTATTGTCTTTATCTTTTGATGTGTAAGGGATTTTCGGATGATACAAATTAAAACCTACTTTAGCATTAATGTTTGTTGATTCGATTACTAAATTGATATATATCGTATTATGGCTAGGTTTAACGTATTCAACATTTATGATAATCTTAATGATTTATCTTTCGAACTAGTTTCTATCGGCCTCTAATGTTTTGCTACTGTTGTTCCAAAGGAGGGCTTAAAATATTAAAATGTACTACTAGATTTGTGTGCGTGCTACGCACCGGGCATTTTATTTTATTTTTTCCCTTAGCATGTGCGGGACTTTGCCCCGCCTCGTGGAGATGCATTTTTCATTTGGTTTGCGCGGGGTTTCGCCCCGCCCCGTGACGATGCTCACCAATCACACTTAACACTATAATTGGTGAAAAGTGGATTTTTTGCCCGTGATGCGCATGGGACATAGACACTTAAAGAACATAACTGTGAATAACATTATATAACAAAATTGGAAGGAGCTTTTAATCATTCAAGATTAATATTCCTCAAAATCTTAGTTTAGGTAATGAGAGATTTTTTGTAATTAAAAAATTAATGAAGATCCAATATATGTTTAGGACTGTATTGTGTCTTACTACATATTCTTCTTGTCTTCATATTGTTTAACAATGGGTTATGGTACCTTTTAGGACGTAACATTTCGTTTATATCTAAAAAAACTAAACATCTCATGTCAAATCGTTTGTTGTAAAATACGTTGAATACTTGTTCAACTACTTCATGCAAAAGAGCCTTATGTGTGCCCTATCACTGGTTGGTTTCGGTAGCGAATAATGAGTCAACCTGGCTTACGAAAATCGAGAATACAAAAGAAATACCATGAGAAGAAAAAAAGAAAAAGTAAATACCTAAGCCAGTTTCTCCAACCGTAGAATGACATAAAGACATACCTAAAAAGTTGTTTTTCATCGTGAGTTAACAAAATGAGAGATCCAGTTGATCCCACGGGTTTTTTTGTGCAAAAAGTCTATAACAGAAGATGGGGATTTAGGATTGATATCCCGGGGTTTGTAAGTCACAGGATTTACATAATTATCATACACACATGTTAAATGTCTTTGGTAGGTAATCAGTACCCAAGTTATTGATTGTCTTAGCATGGTTAAGCTCACTAACAACTTCGTATACTTAGGTACTGCGAAAGATTATGGGAAGTTGAATATGATTACCAAGCCTCTTTAGTTTTGGTTTTGTATCCATTCCTCGTAAAAGATCAATTGAAGTTGAGTTGGGAATCAAGTTAAATACAAAACAATCTGAAACCCAAACCCGAGCTTTTAAGCTTGAAATAAAAGGTAAGAATTACCCACCTTTCCAAGTCTATTGGACTTGGGGACACCACCAGCAGTACTCCAAATGCTGTCAAGATACAAATATGCACCACCAGCAGTACTCCAAATGCTGTCAAGATACAAATATGTCCATGCCAGCTGATAAAATCAGAATAGTTAGCACTCATACGAACCATATATACCGAAATATAATTTTGAAAAACACAGTTGGACATAGATTTTACAGGCATCCATGACTCCTCCATCCTCTCCTCTACAACTCAGGCCATACATGTATAGTTAATTGATAATGACCAAAAGATCAAATCAAGATATAGGTTTGAATGAAGATTCATAATCTATCAGTAGAATTGCACCCTAGTTAATACAAATAATAAGTATCCAATTTATAATGAAACATCTATCTGAAAACTTATCCCGTAATTCACTAATATAAACAATCTGAACCTGGTATGTGTTGATTAAAACTGATTAACCAATACCACTTCCATGGCACCAAAATCTTCAAAAGGATTAGCTTACGTCCATACTGAATCCGTTAAACAGTCAATAGAAGCATAAGTGTTATCTACTTTGGGATAAGTTTTACCATCTCATTGGAAGCTGCAAGCTCTTCCGTAGCTTGTACATAATTTTGAGCACGCTGCAAGATATTTCTTAGCTTGTATATACTTTTGAGCATCTGAATCACCCGCCTAAACCCTACTCGTGTAGTACACCACTTATAAATAATAGGCCTCTCTGAACTCTCAGCTTATCCAACAAATCCCAGTTCTGAGTCTAAAAGTTCTTTAATTGAAAGCACGTTATGGGAGGCTCGAATCTATATCTCTAGCACACAAAAAAAGGTTAGTGAATCCATTAATCCAATGTGCACGTTAGAGGAATACAAAACTAACAGCAGATTGATGTTTACCTAATTAAACTAAAAGAATATTGAGTAGGAGCACGGTTAAGAAACAAATCTCTGTCGATTTATCTTCTAGGTCCAAATTCAAGCTTAGATAGTCAGACAATGGTATGTATTGATGTTCCAGAATTTTAACTCGCGAAATCTTCATTAGCTCAATCGATTCACAGGTATCTAAGCTATCGGATAAAGTCACAAGTATCTAAGCTATCAGATAAAGTCACAGGTATATAACTCGCGAAATCTTCAAAATCAAGAAATCTGGTTTTCTGTAAAACAACGCATAAATCTTTTCTTTTCGAGTCACATGTATCTAAGCTATCGGATAAAATCATACAATGCAAAAAGAAAAAAAATCAGATTTAATATGGATTTAATACATAGAAAGGCTTCCATGATTTAGGTATAAGTTAATGATCAAAGGTTTTGTAACTAAATGGTTTATTATTCCGACTTGCATATATATATATATAGAGAGAGAAAGGCCAATTTCTTTCTTGGGAACCAACTCCTGATTTCGTTCAATTTCCTTTTTTTTTTACGGTTTCCTTTTTTTTGGTGTCTTAACTCTTAAGGATTTCTTTTTTTTATAGGAATTCCTTTTCAGGAATTTGACTTTTTTTTTTTTAATTTTATTTAACGGTGTGGACGTGAGTTTTGTCCACCCTAACTAAAGTACAGTTAAGCATAGGTATAAACACGGTGTAACTAAATAATTCAAGTTTAAATTCTAATATAAGTATTGTCCACCTATTTGTTTTTCAACACCATTACTAACGGACAATTGAGTATTGAATATATCTAAATTGTAACCAAATTTTAATTATTACAACCAATAGAGTTCTGCCAAGTATCCTCACCATAGCTTCTGTATTAGAAAAGGCCTTTCTAGGCCAATAAGAAGCGAGGGTTTCATCACCGTTTAACGTAAGAGCATATTTTCTCAAGGCCTTTAAGGGGAAAGATATGTCGTTTTTGTTTACAAAAGATTTTGGTTCCACACGAACCTAAGCTTATGACTTGATTTGTCTTGCTTAACTTCGTTCTTAAAAAGAAAATGAACTATTATTTTTAGTCTTAATCTTTCTATTTTTCATACCTGCCTATGTGAATGGTTTCTCCCGTTTTGTAATATTAGTGGCATGCATGGCATTTGAATCTTGCAGTGATCGATCGTGGCTTCTATTACCTAAGCTACTGTGAAACTTTAAACTAATAACCAATATATACACTAAAGAATTGTTGTTGCTGACTACTGTGCCACTTAATTAATGCTTATATTGGCTTAACGGCTCATACATGATCCTAAAAACAGTTTTGGTTAACAATGCACTAATGATACATCTTAATAAATATATTAAGAAAAGTAAATGACTTAAGAGTCCTTATGAAAAATGGTTAACTGCAAACTTAAAGAAATACACCGCTTATAAGTAAAAGACTTAAAGAAGCGAAATTAATGATAATCTTTGGTCCGACGAATATTAATGGGTTAGATTGTACAGTGAAATGGGGTAATCTACTTGCTAAGAGAATAAGCTTGTAAATGCGCAGTAGATGTGTATGTTAATTGAGATGTGTTTGTTAAGATCATGTATCCATAATAGCTATCGCGCTTATGAATACTGGTGTGGTCACAATAGCTATTGTGCTTGTGAGGTGCACCAGATTTGGGGTTGTCGAACTTATCTAAAGGTTGATTATGATTTGGGTTGCGGTCCATGGATAAAGATTGAGGTTGTCGAGTTTGCCGAGTTCAGGGCCATAACTATTCAAATAGTGTGTGTCGCGGTGGGCAGTGGTTGTAAGTCTAAAGTATTGAAGGATTTGTTGCAAAAGTTTAGTTAAGAGAATGAAGTGAGAAACATCTAAAATGAAAAGTTACGAAGTTTGAAATGCACGTAAAGAAATTGCTATGTGATATTTGGTTGAAAAAATAATAATAAAAATGTTCTTTAATAATTTAAGAAGCTAATTACTTAAATTGGAAGTGTGAATCAGTAAAAAATTGAAATAAAAAATCAGTAAATAATTAAAAGACTATGATTGTTTATTTATGCCTTTGATGCATTGTTTGGTTTGTTTTTCCGCTGCACTATATTATTTTTGGAAATTCTCTAATGGGTTGTGGTTTCTCACCCTTTTTCCCTCTTTTCCTACAGAGTATACAGAGACACTAGCTGAAGTAAAGAAACTGTAATTTATCACGGGAATTTGGGGATCAGTATTTCAATATCGTCGATGTGTTTTACTTGAATTGTTAATTACTTTAATTATGGATTGTAATCATTTAAAACTGTTTTGTAAGTATTTTAATTATTCAAAATATTTGTTGGATTTTCTTTCGTAGTTCTAAATTATTCTTATTTTAAAAGGAAAAATCTGGACCTACGACAGTGGCGCTCCGGGATTCTGGACTAGGATCTAGTCTCAGAATTAGCGGGGTGTGACAATTCAGGTCGCGCTGCTGGTTTAGAGTCTCTCTATAAGAAATATGTTGGGACTTACAAGAGCGAGGAACTTACGGTGAAGAATTTATTTATTCACTATGATGTTAAGCTTCTCGCCCATGAAGGAAGGCGTTGGGGAATTCATCTCAAGCGAGCAGATGGTATAGCTGAAAAAGATAAAATCATGAGAGATGTTGATTTCCACAACGACTCCAATAATTTTGTTCACTTTTCTAAATACCCCTATTGGATGATGTATATTTGGGGAAGAAATGCTGATGGATCTGATAGCACAGGATCTCTTGAAGGGCTTCAGTTTCCTGACTACAGTCTTCAGCTATATATGGAGAAACACATTCAAAGTAGTTAACTTATACGTTTTAGAATATGCTCATTTTGGTGAGAGGATCATATCCCCAAATATTAACTTCAAATTGGTAACCGTTTGGATTTTATTTACAAAAATAATGTTTAAAGTTTAAGACAGTGTGAGAATAATAGTGTAAAGGGATCTGTCCTCTTGTTTATAACCCTATCATTTTATTTAATTTAGCTAAATATATATTTCAAGAGATAATGGTTCCCTCTATTTTTCAGATTTTTTGTTCCAAATAATTAATAATTAAATTATTGAATATTGGTTGCTATTATATCATTGGTTTTTCTTGAACAGTAATTATTATTATTTTGGTTCAAACAGTATCTTGACGATACTGGTTCCAATTTGGAATATTAAATTATTGAACTTTTATCCAGATTGGAGTTTACCAAATATCTACGATTTTTTTTTTCAACAACAAAGCAGAATGATACATAACAGAGTAAAGAACCACAGACCACAAAGAAACCACACTCGCCTTTTGGTATCCCGGCGTGAACATGATTCCTTATAAATGCTAATGGCTTCTTTCATAACCTTGTCTTGTGATAGCAATTGCTCTCTCGTCTTTCCAGATGGATGTGTTGTGAGATAACCTAGTAACGACGACCCAAGCTCCCCAAGCTCCTCAAGCTCATCAAACTTCTCATACACTTGAGGTGCACATCGAGGATCATATCCAGCTGAGGCAAGCAAGAGTAGTCCAATATAGTCTGCTTCCTTTTCCCTCCTAATAAAAGAAACACAAGAAGAGTATAATACCAGTTTCAAGCTTGCTGCAAGAGATGGATAATAGAACTCAATTGTCATGAGTTTTGATTTAACGAAAGGGTTAATTAGTGTTTGGGTCGCAGGTTTTGGTATGGTAGAGGATTTGGGTCCTAAATTTGTCCAATTTAGGGTATGGGTCATTGACCAGTTAGTCAACGAAGTCAAAGTAACCAAACATTTAAAACTGTCAAACATGAGTTTATTATAAGATCAGTACATGTGCCCTAAATTTCAGTCTCTCGAGTCTCTCTTATTCTCCATTAAAAGCTCCCCTGTAAACTTTGATTTTAGAAACTGAGACACTAATTGAACATGTAAGAAGATTAGTAAGAGTTGTACACCAATTTTGGGAAGAAGACAAGTTGCGGCGTTGATGGTGAATGATGGATAAATGGATGGGATTCAAAATATTTCGGTCAATAGTCACTGTAATGTCGAATCAATATGGTGAATAAGCAAGAGTATAAGAGAAAACCTTAGCAGGTGGTAGAATTAAAGAGAAATCCCTAATTTGGGTCCAAAATTTGAAGTTTATTGCTACCATTAAAGTAGATTTGTTGTTGATTGGTTTGGGGGAGTGTATGGTGGCCATTGATGTCTCCTTAAGTCTTATACATTTGCACGGATTTGGTATTGGCATTTGCAGAAGATGATTTTTTAACGAACAATACCATTACTAGGTCCTGACCATCAAGTGTTCGACAGATTTCCCCACCCAGTCTGCATTAGTTTTGGACAACCGTGAGTCATGGTTCAGTGGGTGTTTTCAACAGGTTAGAAGAGAATTAATAGGTTAAGATAGATAGTGTAAATTTGGTGTGTTCTGTTGCCGTAAAAACATGGAAATACCTTACTTGCTTCCATGTATTTTAGCGATGAAGGTTGAAGCAGTTACAGTTAAATCAAAATTTTAACATTTAACTGACAGATTTAACAGTTTGACCATTTGAGCGCTTTGACTAACGGGTCAACGACCCAGAACCTAATTTGGACAAACTTATGACCCAAATCCTCTACCATACCAAGACTTAGGACCCAAACACTAATTAACCCTTAACTAAAAGCTTACTAGCAGCATGTAAACTTCTCATGTTATTTTAGGATGGAAGATAAATAATCAAATTCCACTTACAAATGCACCCAAAGCACTATAAATACCTTCCACACAATGGAAGATAGAGAAGGAAATATTTACATATTTCGTTTAGAGTAGTTGTCGGACCTCCGGACAGAATGCGAAGAATCATTTTCAGAAATAGGAAACACATCTAGTTTAAGATGTGTTCTGCTCCATGTCTTGCCACAACATGTCCAACCTGATCGCATTATCAGTATTTTGACAACAGCGGCACAAGTCAAAACTATATACGGAGTACGGGTACAGTTCAAAGGCATATATACTCTCTGCCCCTGAAACTCTAAGACCAAAGACCTATGCGGAGTTGAGATTACTCCATAATGTTCACATTGAATTAATTGCAGTTGAGCAAGATAGTGAATACTGTATTGCAGGCAGTTGATCTCTAATCCGTGGTTTTTCAACAACCTGAATGATATTTCTGCCATTCACTGTCTGCCATTTAATTTGGTGGTTAACTCATCAAACGGCATTCACACTGTATAGTGAATTTTTTCACAACTTCCGCATGGTGGGTAAGCACTAAGTACTAATCTACCCCACTAGTACTCCATTTTGAAATTTCCATAGCCCATGCCTTAAGAAGCTTCATCGAAATACTCACTATGTTAAGAATTCTAAGAAGTTGTTGAAAGAAGCAGAAAATCTATTAACGATATATGTGACACATATTCGTACCATCAACTATGTAACATATTCATCAACTATGTAACAATATCTTCTAGTCTTCCTATTTTGTAGCACTGCAACAATAAGTCTAAGTCTTCCAGAATTGTAGTTTACTTAGTTAGCTTACACAGTCTTTCTTTATCAGGATTTATTGTAAACCCTACTGAAATTTGTAACTATATATAGCATTGAATGAAAACAAACAATTCACAGTTGTGAAAACAAATACATTGTCTTCTAAATTCTTTATGGTACCATCGTGCTAGGTTAGATCCAAACCCTAAAATCATTCTAGGTTAAATCCTAAATCCTATTAACATCCAATTCTTCAAACAATGGTAGACGGTGAGATCACCCCACCTTCAAAATCTCCAGAAACATCAACGAAAGGAAAAAGAGTTGCTGAGGAAAACCCACATCTTCAACCTGATAGTCCATACTACGTCCATCCAGCCGACAACCCCACTACTGTTCTTTATCAACCAGTTCTTTCAGGTGACAACTATGCAACTTGGGTACGCGGGATGAGCAAAGCTTTGAGTGCTAAATCCAAGACAGGTTATATAGATGGTCTGATCACAAAACCAACGGAATCAGCAGATATTCCTTATTGGCAGCGCTGTGATGATCTTGTTGGCAGCTGGGTCTGCAACTCTTGTGAACCAGAGATTGGTCGTACGATCATGTCTTTCGACACTGCACATGAGATGTGGATTAATCTGAAGAGTCGTTTTTCCCAATCTAATACAACCAAGCTGAACGCCATCAAGCAGGCGATCTCGAATCTGAAGCAAGATAACAATACTGTTGCTCAGTATTTCACTCAGCTGAAAACTCTTTGGTATCAGTTGGACGCTTTCCGTCCTCCTACTAAGTGCATCTGCCATGCAGGTAAGACTCATATTGAACAAACCGATCAAGATCGGGCAATGGAATTTTTGCAGGGTCTCCAAAGTCGTTGTTCGAGCTTGCAAAGTCAGCTTTTTGTCAATGAACCATTTCCCTCTGCTGCGAAGTTATACAATCTTGTTCGTTAGGAGGAAGAACAATAAGGACTCAATTCCTTGGTGGTTCACATTGTCGACTCAGCAGCCTTGAATGTAAGCCGTCATGATCCTAGAAGCAGCAACAACAATGGATATAATCGATCATTTACCAACAACAACAATGCTTCCAGCAGCAGCAATAACAAACGTCAGCGACCCTTTTGTGACCACTGCAACAAGCATGGTCATACACGGTTAATTTGTTGGAAATTGGTTGGTTACCCGAAGGATAATTCCAGGTCAGAATCTCGAGCTTTGGCTTCTGTTGCTGTGCCTTCTCATGTTACCCCGTCCATCACTGCTGAACAATATGCACGCATTTTTGCGTTGCTTAACCCTGCTAATGGAGACGTAGCACCATCTGCAAACTTCACAGGTATTACTTTGACCTCTATTTCCAATTCTTCTAAGCTTATTTGGATTGTAGATAGTGGTTCTACTCACCACATATGTTCTTCTTTATCGTCTTTCACCACTTATGCAGTGGTTGATAAACCAATTGAAGTACAATTACCAGATGGTTCATACACATTTGTGAGTCAAATTGGACAGGTTGATTTATCACCTACCATTAAATTACTTGAGGTTTTTCATATCCCAAGTTTTAAGTTTAATTTAATCTCGGTTAGCCAATTAACCAATACAACACATTGTTGCGTCAAATTCTCAAAAGAGTCTTGCATTTTTCAGGACCTACAAACGAACAAGGATATTGGATGGAGTAGAAGGATTGCTGGCCTCTACCATTTTAGCTTCTGCCCTTCTGTTTTTTCTTTCAATGCAAATAAACAGCCAATGGATATGTGGCATTGCCGTTTAATGGTAGAAGGCCATCCCAGTGAGGATTGTTTTCTTTTTTTAGCTAGAAATTTTACTTATATTAATTCCAAATTAAATCATTCATGTACTATTTTTCCCCTGGAAAAACAAACCAGATTGAAATTTAATAAAAGTACATCTTTATCATCTCATGCTTTTCAACTTGTTCATGATGATATTTGGGGACCTTTATCCATTGCATCTCACACTGGTGCAAAATATTTTCTCACAATAGTGGATGATTATTCACGTTGTACTTGGGTTTACTTAATGCACAACAAATCTGAGACCCTAAAATGCTTGCAATATTTTTTTAACTTTGCAATCAAACAATATGGTCATAAAATTGAAACCATATCATCCAGCATAAGCCCGATGCTCATTCCACAACTTCAAACATTCCGTTCTGATAATGGTTTAGAGTTCAAGTCTAATGAACTTCAATCTTGGTTTCATCAAAATGGAATACTTCATCAGACAAGTTGTATCTACACACCACATCAAAACAACGTTGTTGAACGTAAACACAGACATTTGTAAAATGTTGCTAGGGCTCTTCGTTTTCAATCAAATCTCCAATTGCATTTTTGGGGTGAGTGTGTCCTAACTGCGGTATATTTGATAAACAAAATGCTTACTCCAGTATTGTCTCATAAAACTCCTCATGAGATGTTACTATCAACAGTGCCAAACTATTCCAATTTTAGAGTTTTTGGTTGTATCTGCTTTGGCCGAAACACACGTCCATCTCACAAATTTGATATGCGTGCTAAACCTGGTGTTTTTGTTGGATATCCTTATAGTCATAAAGGTTACAAGGTTTATGATCTTGAAACCAAACTCATATATTTTTCTAGGGATGTTGTTTTCCATGAAACAATGTTTCCCTTTTCTAATGAGACTCCATATTCCACTCAGCCGTCTCCTAAGTCTGTTCCATCATCTGAATATGCTTATTATGATTCCATTTTAACTCCTTCTCTGACAGATAATTATGCACAGTCACCTGCTTGTTGTTTTTCCACTGCCCAACAACATACCTATAATTCTGAGCATAGTGATGAGGCACTGCAACACCACTCGTCTATTTATACGACAACACCAGTAAGACAATGTACCGATAATATTTCACATATACTTCATAGTCCTGCTACATCTGTGAGTCCTACACAGAATCTTATAGCCGATACTACGGCTTCGTCTACTCAAACTTCTTCTGAGTCATCCACTTCTACTGAAACAGTTTTAGCTCGATCTCAAACAGTTTCATCTACTCAAACTTCTTCTGAGTCATCCACTTCTACTGAAACAGTTTTAGCTCCAGTCGTGCAAAACTCACGACCCACTAGAACTATAACTCAACCATCATATCTGAAAGATTATCAATATACGCTTCCTAAGTATAACATAACTTCAACATATCCTATGACTGATTATTTGTCCTTTGACAACTTTGCACCAGCTCATAAAGCATTTTTAGATGTAATTATTCTTTCTGAAGAACCAAAGACGTACTCTCAAGCTAAAATATGTCCCAAATGGAGAGCAGCTATGGCCAAAGAAATTCTCGCTCTTGAAGCCAATAATACTTGGATTTTAGTTGATTTACCACCAGGAAAGACAGCTATCGGTTGTAAGTGGGTTTTTAAAATCAAATTCAATGCAGATGGCACTGTAGAGCGATACAAAGCTCGTCTTGTTGCTAAGGGTTATACTCAGCAAGAAGGAATTGATTTTTATGATACTTTTGTGCCTGTTGCAAAATTAGTAACCATGCGAGTATTGTTATCTGTTGCAACTATCAAAGGTTGGGCCTTACATCAACTTGATATCAATAATGCATTTCTTTAGGGTGACCTTGAAGAAGAAATCTACACGAAGCTTCCTCTGGGTCTAGGAAAAAAAGGTGAGTCTAAAGTTCTTAAACTTAACAAATCTTTGTATGGCCTTAAACAAGCCTCAAGACAATGGTTTTCAAAACTTTCTTCTGTCTTGTTATCTGAAGGTTTTCATAAATATCTGTGTGATAATTATCTCTTCACATATCATCAAGGAAATATTTCAATTTTTGTCCTTGTATATGTGGATGATATCATCATAACTGGTACTTATAATGATTTCATTACCTTTCTTAAATCACGTCTTGCATCACATTTTTCCATCAAAGACTTAGGTAAATTGCAGTATTTTTTAGGCATAGAAGTTTCTAGATCTCCAAAAGGAATTTTTCTATGTCAACGAAAGTATACATTGGATATACTTAAAGACTCTGGTCTCACAGGTGCGCGAGTTTCATCCTTTCCCATGGATGCACATTTGAAATTACGTGCTCAAGCTGGCAAAGCTTTGCCTGATCCTTCTATTTACCGTCGATTAATTGGGAGGCTATTGTACCTTACAGTAACACGACCAGATATCACGTATGCTTTGAATTATATGAGTCAATTTATGCAAAATCCTCATACAGCACATCTTGATGCTGCTCATCATGTGCTAAGATACTTAAAAGGAACAATTGGCCATGGCATATTCTTGTCTTCTTCTAGTCCCCTGCTTCTCAGAGGATACACTGACTCGGATAGGGCAGGGTGTCCTATGACTCGACGCTCCACTACTGGTTATTTTGTCACAATAGGTGATAGTCCTATTTCATGGAAATCCAAGAAGCATCCAACAATTGCTCGGTCATCGGCTGAAGCCGAGTATCGTGCTCTTGCGAATTTAACAGTTGAACTACAATGGATAAAATACATTTTCAGGGATTTACACATTCCATGTACACTCCCTATCATCGTCTCTTGTGACGGTCAGGCGGCAATTCATATTGCTCAAAATCCTGTCTTTCATGAAAGAACTAAACACATCGAAATAGACTGCTATTTTGTCCGTGAGAAGTTGCTCAGTGATTTGATTCTGCCCAAACATCTTCCATCAGCAGATCAGCTTGCTGACATATTTACAAAGCCCTTAGGAGTGCGACAATTTCAGCATCTGGTTAGCAAGTTGGGCATTCGTTCTATCTCTCCAGCTCCAACTTGAGGGGGGGTATTAACGATATATGTGACACATATTCGTACCATCAACTATGTAACAATATCTTCTAGTCTTCCTATTTTGTAGCACTGCAACAATAAGTCTAAGTCTTCCAGAATTGTAGTTTACTTAGTTAGCTTACTCAGTCTTTCTTTATCAGGATTTCTTGTAAACCCTACTGAAAATTGTAACTATATATAGCATTGAATGAAAACAAACAATTCACAGTTGTGAAAACAAATACATTGTCTTCTAAATTCTTTAAAATCAATAATACCTCGTGCGCAAGTATTGTAGCTATCTCAGCATCTGTTTTAAAGTGATCAAGCAAACCAGTAAAAACAACAATTTTACCACCGGGAAAACAACCTGCATTAATTTCGTCTTGTTCATCAATAACAGCAACCTCCCACTTTAATCCTTGCAAATGCTGAGTAGCAACTTTTGAACCTTTCTTTGCTTAACCATTATCACTCCCCAGTTGATTACGTCTAAGTTCCCTTTGCAAAGCTTTAAGTATATCACTGGCTATTAATCTAACCCTGACATACTCCCGATGTCTTTCCGGAAGAAGTTTCCCTTGATAAGTTTCATAAACCATATGATAAAAAGCGCTTTCTCCAATTTTTTTCTCATAATCTTTTGATAAAAGAATTAAATGGATTCTTTTTGAATAAGGAATTCTTTCTGATCCCCATACAGCTGTAGCAACTCCACCACCAACCAAACATGCAAGCAATATATTTCTACGACGGCGCCGAATTTGATTTTTATTTGCATGATACGACGTTGACCCATGATAAGATCTACGTGCTCCATTAATAAACGGACGTTCTCGATGATTTTGTTTTCCAAATGCGTAAAAAGTAATCAACTTTGAATGAATTGATGGATACCAAGAGTTGCAAGAAACCCTTGAAATATTAATATTATTATAACTTGACGGTGAATCAGCAGAAACAACGTGATGCTTCAACTGATGATTAGCTTCACGAACTGGTTGACGTCTGCTTCGAACTACAATCTTTGAAACGAGATTTCGAATTGTACGAAATGCTAGTTTTGCATTTCTCAAACTACTTGATATTGTGAACCCTAGATATTTAACGAAGAAACTTATGATAACTAACCGGTCATACTGGAAAGTTGGTTTCTTGTCACGTAAGAAATTTACATAGTTCTTGGAAAGAGAAGGGGGTAGGGTTTCACGGTTTTGGGGAATTATTTTTCGGCCGACTGAAGGTCTTAAACTAGCTAAGATAGGTTGCAGCGTGTGGAAGTCACTCGAGCTTCATAATTACCTTATAATAATACGTGAAATGAAAGAAGTTGTAGCCCCTTGGTTCATGAATAACAATCTTGACATTAATATACTTAGTTTATATGCACATTTGGTCCTCGAGACTACTTGTGGGTCACGAGGAAAAGAACCACGAGGCGATGTTATGTAATTAGCATTGTAGATTCCGGGTCATGAGATAAAAATTAGCTTAGAAGCAAAAAAAAAAAAAAATTGGGTCAGAAGGCAAATTATTATATGGTAGTTTGGTGTTAAAAAACGAACCCACCTCTGTCTATTTTTGGTCATACGGCCATGTTTGTCACACTGACATATATTGTATTGGGTGATTTTTGGCGGACCGCCATAAAAACCACAGAAAAAACCGTATAATCGCGTAGATTTTTGCTCTGTGAATCTTTTTTGTATTGGATTATAATTCACAGAGCAGATTGTAGGATGCAATGTTGACTTTGTATCACATATCCAATTTGATTCGTGGTCTGAGATTTAGGTTATGAAGGAAAATTTGGGTAAGAAAATAAAGTTAAGCGTGTCCCTGGGAGAAAAAATTCATATTAAACAACCTAAATTTTTAGGTTTCAGATTGATATTTCATAATTAACTATAACACCATCACGTTAGTACTATAATTTTCCAAACAAAATTTTACTGTTTTTAAGCTCACAACACTATTCAATTAAAAATTACTAAGGATCTATCTGGGTTTTTTTGCGTAGGAAAACACAAAACAATACAGTGGAGCATAACAAAAATGCATTTTCCCAAAAGCTACAACAGTACGAAACTCGCCTTTCGAAACACCTATTGAAATTTGGTTCCCTATATATACTAAGGGCCTCTTCCATAACCTTGTCATGTGATAGCAATTGCGCTCTCTTCTTTTCGGATGGATGTGTGGCGAGATAATCTCCTAGAAACGACCCTCCATCCTCAAGCTCTCCAAACTTTTCACACATTTGAATTGCAACCCGGGGATCATATCCAGCTGATGCAAGCAAGAGTAATCCAATATAATCTGCCTCTCTCTCTATCCTAAAAAGAAAATATAAAGAGTAAAATATCTCCACTAGCAACAACAGCGGAATTAGAAATCCATGACGAGAGGGGCTTGGCTATTTTTAAATCGAACTTCAGTTCAGACTAAATTTTACTAGGAAACAAAAGCCCCCCTCACCCCTCACGCCACACACACAAAATTAAAAAACAAAAAAAGTAAATAAATAAACTAGTATAACCGTTGCCACGGTGGAAGGGCCGACCGAAAAAGAATCTGAAGATGAAGTTTTAATTTGATATTGTTGTTTGTGCTCGTTGCGTAGATTTTTTTACAACCTTTCCAACGAGATAAAATTTGTAAAATTCTAAGGCACAGATTTTTATATATGTTATATTAAAATTGGCTTTCCAATTATACCCCTGAAAAGTATGATACACAAAGTGTTATAGTAATTTGACTAAAAAAAGGGATAATCTTGTCTAGTGAAAATGTGACGGGAATCTGCAAGGAATATTCTTTTATCAATATTTTTATGAAATTGAACATTTACGTTACTCTTCATTTAACAAAAAAGTGGTCATAAAAAGGACTCCCTCCCTACGGGCCCTCAGGTCGGTCGGCCCAATAAGATTCTTTAGTGTTTGGGGTAAGTTGGAACCTGGATAAGACAGGTCCTGGTAGAAACATAACCACATACATGGTGCTAGTGTCAAACATGCTACAAGATACGTCCAAAGCAACACCAAAATAAAAATCTATTGGGAAAAGTTTATTGGCAGCAAGTAAATCGTTTGAGTATTATTTTTGGATGAAAGACTAATGATCAATGGGTTATTCGTAGAATTGCAGTGAACACGAAGGGACACAACTACTGGAAAAAATGGCAAATTGAATTTTACTTTGAAAAAACATTGAAAGTTGAAACCATAACAAATACGCACCTTCGAGAGAAAAGCAGGTAGCAGGGGCGGAGCCAGAAATCAAGAAATGGGTGGGCACCTTATCAATTAATGCATGTTTGAGGGGTGCAAAAGGGTTAAAATGACAAAAAAATTGGATAAACTAGCTAAAATCAGGCTTGGGAGCTCACATTTGAGGGGGGCAAGTGCACACCTACCTCTCCATGTGGCTCCGCCCCTGGCAGGTAGACGAGGAGATATTTGCATGCTTTATCTAGACTAGTCGTGTCACCTGTATTCCTGAACAGAGTATTCAGAGTTATTTTCAGAAACTCAAAACACAGAGAGTTTGAGATGTATTCGGGTCCATGTCTTGCCACAGCATGTCCAACCTGTTATCAGAATATCACATCAACCGTATATTAGAAAACATATAGGAAAAAGAAGAAATAAAACTACACAACCTAAATATATATATATATATATATATCTCCTGGTTGCACTTACAAATTCTAAGAAGCTACTGAAAGAAGTAGAAAATCAATACCTCATGCGCAAGTACTGAAGCTACTTCAGCATCTGATCTAAAGTAATCAAGCAAACCAGTGTAAACAAGAATCTTTCCACCGGGACAACAATATGCATTAATAATTGGTTCATCAACAACCAAAGTCTCCCAATCTAGTCCTTCCAAAAGATAAGTAGCAACTTTAGAACCTTTCTTTGCTTCACCACTACTTTCTTCAACCCCTTTGTCATCTCTTAACCCCTTCTTTAAAGCTTCGATTATATCATTGGCTATTACTCTAACCCTGACACTTTTCCAATGTGTTTGCGGAAGAATTTGACCTTTAAGAGTTTTCTTTACATAATTAAAAGAGAATTCACCTAATTTTCTCTCTAACTCTCTTGGTAAAAAATTTAAATGGATTCGTCCTGAATAAGGAATTCTTTCTGAACCCCATACAAACATAATTAACACTCCACCAATACCAAAAACTGGAATTAATATATTTCTTGTAGCATCGGAATTTTGATTTTCATCTGCATGATACGATCCATAATAAGAGCTACTTGCACCGTTAATTAAAGGACGTGCTTGATGATTTTGTTCTCTAAGTGCGTGAAAAGAATTAAACTTTGAATGAGTTGATGGATACCAAGAATTGCAAGAAACTACCCTCGAGATATTATTATTACTTAATTGCAGTGAATTAACAGAAGCGAATTGTTTCTTTAACGGATAATTAACACGAACTGGGCGTCTGTTTCGAGTTTGAATCTTTGAACCGGGATAACCAATTGTAGCACTACCTGGTTTTGGCTGTACTAAACTACTCATGATTTATAAAAATCAAATCAACGATTACAAGAGAAATTGTAAGGCCAGGTATTTAACCAAGAAACATGTAACTGGTCATACTCTGAAATTGAATTTCTAGTCATGTAAGAATATCTATATAAGGAAAGAAAAGGGGTTTTCTAGTCCTAGCTCAACTACTAATTTGGGAAACAAAGATAGCGTCTTATTCACGGTCTTTTTTGGATTGGGGGATAGCCAACAGTTTAGGTCACGCCTTAATATTTGGACATCCCTTTAAAATTCAAGACTTCTCGTTCAAGCGATTTTCGATCGATTTAAGCTTTATTAGTGTTACCGCTGTTACGGAAGGCAGCAATTGACGTGGTGTGCAGTCATGTACAATAATCATATGAGGAGTAATATTTTCTATAAACATATCTATTTTAGTCAGTAACTATGTAAACATATCTTTCAATGTGACAATTTGACAAATAGAACTTAACTGGTTTTTAAGCTCACAACACTTTTTCTAGTTCTTTTTTTTTCCGGAACAAAGCACAACACAAGGCAGTAAAGCACATCAGAAAAGCACTTTCCCAAAAGCCACATTGATACCAAGTTCGCCTTTCGATACACCTGCCTAAGTTCGATCCCATATATATGCCAAGGGCTTCTTCCATAACCTTGTCTTGCGATAGCAATTTTGCTCTCTTCTTTCCAGATGGATGTGTGCCAAGATAATCTGCTAGCAACGGCCATCCATCCCCAAGCTCCCCAAGCTTCTTATATACTTGCGGTGCACCCCGATCCCGCTGAGGCAAGCAAGAGTAATCCAATATAATCTGCCTCCTTTTCCATCCTATTATAAGAAAACTTGAAGATCAAAATATGCGCCAGTACTAGCAGGAAACATATAGTGTATAAACACATTAAGTGAAATCAGTGCCAAACATGCTACAAAAAGGACCAACGACCAAAGCAACAAGAGTTTTGAGTAAACGAAAAAATAACTAGCATTTGCTTGTTCGAGTTCTATTTTAGAATGAATGACTAATAATCAATAGGTAATCCCTACTGAAAAAAATGGCAAATGGAATTCTACTTAAAAAAAATAATACTGAAACCACAATAAATACCTACGTGAGAAAGGCCGATCAAGGAGGAGATATTTAAACACGTCATCTAGATCAGACGTCTCATTCGTATTTTCTGACTGTTTCTCGGTAGTATTTTCTGATTGATTGTCCGTAGTATTTTTCGATTGATTCTCACTCTTATCATTGAATATCCAGAATCATTTTTAGAAAATGAAAAAACATAGTGTTTGAGATGTTTTCTGCCCCATGCCTTGCCACAACATGTCCAACCTGATATCAGAATATCATATCAACCGTATATTAGAAAACGAATAAAAATAAAATTACAGGAGCAAAAATATATGTTAATGTCATCTATGGAGCCCATATTGCCAAAAGCGACATTAAGAGTTCTAAGAAGCAGAAAATCAATACCTCGTGTGCAAGTATTGTGGCTACTTCAGCATCTGATTTAAAGTTATCAAGCAAACCAGTGAAAACCACAATCTTTCCACCAGGCACACAAAATGCATTGACAGTTGGTTCATTAACAACCAAAATCTCCCATTTTAATCCATATAAATGATAAGTAGCAACTTTAGAACCACTACTTCTTTCTTGAACCCCTTTGTCGACATCATGAAAGACGTCTTTCCTGTATCCAAGATCACTCCCCACTTGCTCATATCTTATCCCCTTTCTAAAGCTTCAATTATATTTTTGGCTATCAATCGAACCCTTACACTATCTGGATGTGTTTCCGGAAGAATTTTCCCTTCATACTTTTTCATTACGTCGTTAAAACTGAGTTCTCCAATAATTCTCTCTAAACCTTTTGGTAAAAAAATTAAATGGATCCTATTTGAATAAGGAATTCTTTCCAGTAATTAAAACTCCACCAGCAATCAAAACTGTGATTGATATAATTCTTGGATCTTGCGATATTTGATGTGATCCATCCCAAAATCTACGTGCACCATTGATAAATGGACGTCTTCGATGATTTTTGTTTGTACCCTGAAATATTTCCATGCACTAAACACGATGAATAGATGATTTGGTGTGTATTTAGGATTAGGAGACGAATTGAAGAACAAATAAAGATACACAGTTTTAACGTGGTTCGGCAAGTTTGTCAACGTCCACGGAAGAATCCCCTTGGGGTGATATTTTATTGACCTTTGTATTACAGGGTATGTTTCTCTCATATTGGCTACCTCCCTACATGATTTCTTCTCCTCTCCCTTTATACAGTTTGACATCTAATTTCAATTATAAACATAAATTGCATTAACTGCTCATTCATGCCTCCATCTTTAATTCTGTATGAAACAAATGGAATTAATTCTGCATGTATGAAACTGCTACAATTAGTGCTGCATGACTGAAACTGCTGCAATTAGTGTTGCATGGCTGAAACGGCTGGAATCAATACCGCATGGCTGAAACTGTTGAAATTCAATCCTGCATGCAACTGCACATCTATGCTTCCATGATAAATTCTGCATGCTGGCAAACTGGACCGGTGGCTGGCAGTATGGATGGATGCTGGCTGGCAGACTGGTTTGGCTGCATGGGTAGAAAACTGGCTGGCAGTATGGGTGCTGGTTTGGCTGCATGGGTAGAGGTTGGCTGGCAGTGCGGAAGAGCTTTTGGCTTGGAATTGGTTAGCAGCATTGCTGGCTACAAGACTGAAAATTGGCTAGGGGGCGACTGACTTCGGTAGTTGACAAACGGTTGACTTTGACTATTGATCGGCCATTGACTTTGACCCTTGACCGGCCGTTGACTTTAACAGTTAACCGACTTTGACCATTAACCGGTCATTGAATTTATGTAATACTGAGCATACTGGTGGGCTTCCTCGGCTGATTGGTTAGCGGGCTTGGATGAGGACCAAAAGATGATTCATGTATCAATTGGGCCCATTAAGTGGTATTTTTACTTATGGTACAAACATCGCCCCCTCTTAACCTCCAACTTGTTGGGGGTTAAGAAAAGGGATATTTTGACTTTGGGTCACATAAAAGTGACCAGAATTGCGTTTGGGTCATGCCAAAATTTTAATTAGAGTTTGGGTCACAGGACCGTGATTGACCATCTTCACCGTTACAGAATATGGTTAAATGTGTAAATGGCCGACTAAAACTTAGATTTAAGATTATTTACTAACTTTGCCATTTTAACCCCAAATTCAATTCCTTTTTTTCACCTGAAATTGAAGCTTCCGATGAATCGAGCACAGCACCTTAACTTCCCAAATCTTCCGAAACTCATACAATTCTTCTTAATCTTGCCCATTGCTAGATGATTTTTAATGGCATATAATCTCAAACTCTTAGAATTCTTATTCTCAATCTTCTCCAACACATGACTGTAAACAGAAGCCCTAAAATCAATCATGATTATAAACCTATACTTACAGCTAGGCTTCTTCATCTGTAAACAAAATCATGACTGAAAAACTGAAAAATCGTAATGAATTGAACCCAAAATCGAATCCATCCGCTAATGATTAGTCTCAAATAAATTGAACCCCAAAACTTAACCAAATCCAAAAAATTAATCAAAACCCTAGCCTTAATCGAACTCACCACTTGAATCTTCCGGTTAGTCGAAAAAGAAAATCAAAACCCAAAATCTCCTTCTCTTTATCACTTTGAATTTGAAGAAAACCCACTTATCCTAATTCTTTGTAGATTCTAAAAACATGCAGACAGGCTACCCATATATGCCGTCATTGCCTGCGTGAATCCTTGGAGTTACAATATGACCAACCTTTTAGTATTTAGTTTAGGAACTTTAGAGCAACTGGAGTGGTGCGATCATAACCAAAGACCAAAGAGTAAAAAAAAATTGAAAATTTGGGTTTAGTCCGTGTTGCAACGCAGTGATGGAGAGTAAAATTTGGTCAGGCGAAACTTAAAGTTGCGCCTCAATCAGGCGAAGTTTCTCTACTACGCCCATTTTTTTTTTTTAATGGGGCGGAACTTAACAATTCCGCCCCTTCTTCTTTTTTCTTTTCTTTAAAATGGGGCGTAACTCAAAGTTACGCCCCATTTTATTTTATTTTTGTTTTTTAATGCCAGGCGGAAACCACCTCTTGCGCCTGTTCGGGCGGAACTTAACAATTACGCCCGACTAAAGACCAGACTAAAAACTACATATACTCTGGGTTTTGGTTATAGTCTGGTCTTTAATCTTTACTCCTTCCCCACTGCGTCTCCTATTTGAGCTTTACTCTGGGGTTTAGTCGCCCATTGTGGTTGCTCTTAGTTTATAAAGAGCAGGTAGTGGACAGGAAACACGATTGATATCTTTAATGATGGTGGAGCCGGTGCTTGAACTGAAGGAGGCGGAGCTGGTTATACCATAGGTGAGGCTGTTGATGGTTGTGTTAACCCCAACTAACAGAGTTGGATAAGTTAAAATTAATTTTTAAAAATAAATAATTAACTAACGGTCAACGACGGTCTCGTGACCCAAACTCTAATTAAAATTTTGGTGTGACCCAAACGCAATTCTGGTCACTTTTATGTGACCCAAAGTCAAAATATCCCTTAAGAAAATTCTGTTTTCCTTAGTCAATGATAAAACTCGCCCCCAAGTGTGGATTATTGATATTGAGGTGACTGGCGAACTTTCCTTACGTCAGTTTATAATATCTGATTTTTTTTTTTTAACTTTGCTTTGATATTATATAATTTTTAAATTCATGTACTATTTAAGAATAACTTAACTTTTTAACCATTATCCAAATATTACTATTATTTTTTTTATTTTTTTAACTTATTATTTCCAATAAATCTATTTGTTTATTTCATTACGTGACCTAATATAAATAATTAACCGCTAACAATTCTTCATAGTTGTTTGCTATTAATATTTTATTATTATTATAACCTTTATTTCTTATTTCTTAAACCAATAAAATTTAATCGTAATTAATCATAATGTCAAGTTTAGATTTTATTATTAATACTAGACTTGATTTGGTCAAACTTTATTTCCTTAAATTTATATTATTGTTAAATAATCCTTAAGTTGTACTATTAATAAAAGTTACATTTTGCTATTACTATCCAATAATTATTATTCAAATGTCATTTACAATAACTCTAAATTTAATAGCAATGAGTAAAATATAATGTTATTAATTACTTATCTTATCAAAAATTATTGTCTTAATTATATTATCATTTTCATTATTCTTATATCAAAAATTATTGTCTTAATTTAGTGAATCATTTATTGGACTATAGATAATCTAGGTAAAAGATCGTTTACAAATTTAGTATTTATTATGTGCCTTACATGACCTCACTTCATTTTATTCCTACTTACTAAGTCTTATTTATCTATCTGTTTTAAATGCAAAAAATATAATTCTAATTGGTTATTAATTGACTTTGCAAAACTTAACCGTAAATAAGCACTAATATTTTTTCCATGGTTATTTAATCCTAATCATTATTTTATCAATATATATTATATATGATATTTTAATTTAAGTTATGCTCCATATAATACTTATTTAAATTCTATCAGTTTAAGTTTGTCATACTTAATTTTTCATTTTAAAGGATGATTGAATCTATTTACGAAGAAGAATCCTATCGATATACGAATTTACTTTCTTTTAATTATAATATTATTACACTAACTATCCGAATACTATAATTACTACTTCATGTATGTTTGTTTCATTTTAAAAGATTAAAAGATTTACTGGATCATTTATTAGATTAAAGATAATTTTGGTACAAAATTATTAACAAGTTGAGTCTTTATATTTTATATATTATATTCTCGCTTTCTTAAATCTAACACCTAATAAGTATTATATTAACTATCTAGTTTGGACGGAAAACATATATCTTTAATTTGAAATTAGTTTAATTTACAAAATTTAACGGTACACAAGTGTTACTAATTTTTCATAATTATTTGATTATTTTTTATTTTTTATTTTTTATTTTTTATTTTTATTGTTACATATCCCTATTAAAATTTTAGTTAATTTAAGTTCAATTTGATACTAATTGATAACTGTTAACTTTACTTTATTAAAATTATTATTACTTTTATGAAAGAATGTCACCACGGGGTTTTATTGAAAAACAACAAGTGAATTATTATTCTAACAACTATAGTGAATTATTATTCTAACAACAAGTTAATTTTATTATCATCTATCTATAGTTACTGTTATAATAATATTTTATTGTTAACATTGATGGTTGAAATATTATTCTAACTACTCTTACAAATATTATTAAGTCCAAAAATATTATTAACATTTATGTGATTATAAATTATCGACCCTACATATAAGGCAAGGTACTTAATAAATTTCTACATGACTATCAAGATTTATCAATAAAACTGATCTCAATATTTTCAGTATTGGTTTGTGTACTTGTTCATACATTTTAGATCAATTATTCTCAAATTCTTATTAGCTAAAGTACTGGTGTACCCTACAAATTTTACTTCATTACATACAAGCATCCAAACCAACAAATCAATCAATCAAATAATCTTTTACTTATTGATAGCTTTTAGTGATTAAGATTTATCTCACAACCCAACCCAGTTCTAAACTAATCTAGTTCACTAACTGGCACTGGTTAATTCTAACTATTCCCATTTAAGATCTAATAGTGAGCTCTGATACCAACTTTTGTAGCGCCCCCTAAGTTAGCAGTTGACTAATCCAATAAATTAACTAAATAAAGAGGCACTAAAATCTAAAACATGCACTTAAGAATTCAATTAAGAAATGCGATACAGAACTTAACCCAAAGCTAACCCTGCTCAGAAATATATATACAAGATCTTCTCTCAAATGATACATATATAATAGTCATTTGGTTTTTAAATAAAATATAAAACATAATAAATATAACAAAAGTTAATCAACTAGCGAAGTCAACCCTTGAAGCTTTCGCTGCGCAACCCTGATCTGTCACAAAAACTGAAGTGGGAATAATTAACATTTAACTCCTAAGTAATCATAAGCAAAAGTTGGAAAACAATACATGTTTTTCCGAAACAATAAACAGTGACTAAGTCACTAAAATAATCATACATGTATATGGAACAAACTCCTTCGTCAAACAATGTACTAATATGGTTGTAAATTCCTAACCGGCAATTCACTCCTATTTAGCTATGGATGCCACCAAGACCATGGTGACCAACTCTAAACAATAAAAGCTGAATTAAAGTAGATATAAATGTGAAGGAGCGTATCCTATATACCACAAGTGGAAATTCTCATTTCCCATAACAATTCATATTGACAACAAAACAATACAAGTCCTTTCCAAATCGTGGAAAGATTCACAGAATCAACACGATTAACATAATGCATTTTAAACAAACATGGAATGTACGGACAGACAATGCATGAGTTTGTTAAGCATAAACTTTTAGAAAAGCAATAATAATGATTACAAAAGAGTCAAATGCATTCCCACACCTTTTGATGACAACTCACGCCTACCTCGAGATCCACGATCCACTGGTTCATCCTTTGAATCGATCGTTGTTAATAATTAACTGTTAATCACACAAGAATTCTAAGATTCTAGCCAAAATGGCTCACACAAGAATTATACAAATTTAACTAATAGTCCTAAGCCCATTTACGTTTTTTATACCCTTTTATTATCTATCTTAAGCCCATCTAAGGTTCTTCACATCTTCATAATCCATCTCTTGGATATCTAAAGATTTACCAATTCATTTGGTTGGTTCTCTAGTCCAATAGCTAAGTCTCATGAGTATCTACAACTTTGTAGAAGAAGTCAAAGGTTAATTCGGACCACGAGAGGTCCAAAACATCTAACTAAGAAAACTACCCCAAGCTCAAGTCTACTAACTGTTATACTTACGGTCAATGGTCAAATAACAGTCAACATCTAGGTCAAGTCAATGTCCAGGGTCAATGGTCAAGTAAGAATCGGTCAACTGAGTCAAGACAGGTAACTCAGTAAGTCATGCCCGATTCAACTCAGTCAGATGGACTGAGTCAGCTAAGCAAATTGAGTCAGCCAACACCTTATTTGACTGGGATGACTAATAAGCAGACTTCTATTTCAGACAACTTTCAACACTGTTTCTTATGCTCTTATCTTCTTGATTAACAAATCAACTTCAACTTAAATACAAAAAAACATTGAATTTCACTTATAAACAACAACTATGTTTACCTGCAATTGCAGTAGAAAGCCTCCACTGGAGCTATTAGTCACTCCCTACAACCATCATTACTAACTACACACATCAACTCAATTACTTATCTTAAACAAACTTCATATCTTAATTACAACACTAAACTAAGTTTACCTTGATTTGCATTGCATTCTTTCACTAGGGTCACTGCCAATAGCATCACAATCAACTTCTGCTTAACATCTCAATAACATACAAATCTGAGAGTTATAACTAATTCCTATGTTGCTCCAACTGTAACTCAAACTCAGCACTTACAACCATTCTAGTTTCTAAGAATTATCACATCATCTCATTCATCTTACGACGACATCACAGCATTGACGCCAATCTCAACTACAGTCAATACCTTCATCCATTCATTTTATTGACCCATTACCTGCATCTCCATATTATTTGTAACTACATCACCAAACATATTCCACTTCAGCTCAATTGGCTTAACTCAGAAACCCCCACCAGGCACATCTTCATAGGGAAATACTCATATCATCTCCAACACAGAAACTACAACCACAGTTCCATTATATAACTCCTCCCCTTTAACATCAACATTGTCACCACCACAACTAACCATTTTACATTCACCTTCAATTACAACAACTCCCCAATCAGCAGCAATACCACCCAAATTCCATAGCTCAACAACTTCAGACAATCAATTATACCTGCCTGCAGTTCATATTCAATTCCCAAGCAATTTAATTCAAACACCAACAATTTATCTAAACCTCAGAACTATGCTTCTTGTTAGAACCTTACTATTCAATTCATCTTGTTCAAATCAAATCGATAACTTCAATTGAATAACAACCCCATCGTTCTTGAACTATCAACAATTCATAAAGATCAACCCCTGCATAATCTTAACACATCCATAAATAGACTCATGCCACAACAAACTTAATTCACAGTTCAAGGAAAGACTTATAAACCCAATATTGAAATTGAATTGATTTTACTAATAAGAGCCATTACCTCAAATTAGTGTTGTTCAGGCAACTAAGGTTGAATTCTTCCTTCCTTTGCCTCAATTGAATACCCATTTCATACTCAAAGCTCCTCTGAACTTGAATCAATTTTCGAACCAACACCACCAGTTCTCAGTTAAACCCTAACTCAAATTAGGGAAGAACATCAAATCCTAATTCCTTAATTCTTCCTCAGAACAGCTCAGATAACTAATTAACTTCAATATATCCAACTAGACTTTAATTCGAAACAAACCCTTCACTAATTCCATCCCCTTTACCTCATCTTCATCTTCTAATTCTTCCTTGCACTTCTAGTGAAAAACCCTAACTTTGATTCTTCGATTCGTCTTCAGAAAAGCCTCCTATCATCAACACAGCATACCCATTCGATCTTCATCCCATATCAACTTGAAATCATCATTATTAGCTCCATGCAATCTAGCTTCGAATCCAGAGACCCTAACTCGTTGATTTCTCGAATCAACTTCCTCTTAAGTTCAATCACAATAACACAACCACCATCACCTTATTTTCGATCTTTCTACTCTTTATTAGATCTCAAAATCCTCAGTTTTGATCTCTCAAAACACTCGCAGGGAAGAAGAACAGAAGAAGAAGAACGAAAGAAGATAGAAGAAGAAAGAGAAAGAAGAAAAACAGATGAGAGGTTATCCTCTCGAGTTGGGAAGATAAGGCCGACCCAATTTACTAAAGGCACCCGAAAAAATGATAAGGGCAGCCAAGGCGGTAAAACTGCAACATAACTAATCTGTCGTTCATACTCATCCGATGATATCTTCTTCGTCTGGTATCCAAATGGCACGTTCGGGTAGTCTATTCTGCGGAACTTTTCGAGATCTATTCAACGGTACTAGTTTCGAATCCAAGTAATTGTTAGATTAATCCATAATAACTAATATTCGACTTACACTAATCGAGTAATTAACGACTAAGACGTCTCTTGACTAGTCTAATATCGGTGACGAGCTTTAGGGTCCTTACATTCTCCCTACCTTATTCATTTTCGTCCTCGAAAATCAAAGCATTCTCATGGTCTTCAAAAACTCCCCACCTTATTGAATAACTCCATCTCCTGTCTAAGCACAACCAACATAAAACAAAGCCCAAACCTATATGGCTTTCTACAACTAAAATCTAAAATTTGTAGCTCTAGGTTCAATTACGCTAATTTAAGTTCTATCCAAGAGGGAAGTCTAAGTTTCTTACACGAATTAATCTTTATAATGGAAACTACGAATTTTTTGATTTAAATTTCCTACACTAATTTCTATGTCAATAATTTACTGGTTCTAAGTACTTTTAGAAGATATTCAATAATAAAGTTTCTAATTAAAATTTGGGATCTATAGTTCACTAATAGAAGAAAGTCTCCCTTTAATGCCTAGTGATACAAGAATGCAGTTGCCCTGTCTAGGTTCGCGACGCCTGACAATACCTACTACCTAACAAGTATCACCCGAACACATCCGAATTACCAACCTCACTATTCCCTAGTGCTGGATTAACTAATTATTAATTTATTAAGATTAATTAGTCTCTAAACTTTTATCTTAACTGGTGTAATTCTGATAATTTACTTCGTAAAATATATAAATAATTTACATCATTTTAAGCAATTTAATTATCAAAATTTATTTTATTTTATTTGATTTATTTATTTATTTTATCTATATAGTAATCCAATTTCGATTTTACGTCAGTTTATAATATCTGATATTTTTTTTTAACTTTGCTGTGATATCATATATAATTTTTAAATTCATGTACTATTTAAGAATAACTTAACTTTTTAACCATTATCCAAATATTACTATTATTATTTTCTTTTTTTAACTTATTATTTCCAATTTATCTATTTGTTTATTTCATTACGTGACCTAATATAAATAATTAACCGCTAACAATTCTTCATACTTGTTTGTTATTAATATTTTATTATTATTATAACCTTTATTTCTTATTTCTTAGACCAATAAAATTTAATCGTAATTAATCATAATGTCAAGTTTAAATTTTATTATTAATACTAGACTTGATTTGGTCAAACTTTATTTCCTTAAATTTATATTATTGTTAAATAATCCTTAAGTTGTACTATTAATAAAAATTACATTTTGCTATTACTATCCAATAATTATTATTCAAATGTCATTTACAATAACTCTAAATTTTATAGCAATGAGTAAAATATAATGTTATTAATTATGTAGTTGCAGGAAATCCCACACTACACCCTTGTTATGATCTTGCTATATTCAACTCACAATTGAAGATTAAAAACGACACTTTATTATTTTGTTCTCAGAAATGTTTACAGAAATGGAAGAATTCAAGATTACAACTATTCTCTTGAAGTTTCTCTCTCCTCAAGACTTTCTTAACTCTCAAAAATACATCATCCTTTTCTGAACATATTGGGTCTTTATTTATAGGGTAGTTACATAATTGATGACAACTAAGTTTTCCTATTGTTTCGGATTTGTTCTGCGATTGTACTGCGATAGTTACGATGTTCATTATCGCAAGCTTTGTAACCATCGCGGGACAAACATGTTTTTCTCATGCTTTCTTCAATCGTCAACTATTACGTCACTCTTTTGACTACTTTTGTGACATTCACGAAGTGTTGTTAAAAGCTTACGATGATGCTCGCTGAGAAGTGTTGTTAATCTAGCAGAGAAGTGTTGTAGCGATATTCTGGTCTTACATATTGCCTCTTCTCATGTCTTTTCTGCGAAGAAGAGAAGATCATGAGAATTTTAAAATGTCGCAACTACTTATCTCTTCAGATTTTTCTGTTCTGACATGTTTCTGTATCTTTCGCCAGCTGTTTTCACATATTCTCTCCTTTAATAAATTTATGACACGTCCTCTCTAACCGCTGCGATCTGACCGTTCATGTATTTTCTTAGCATTTATTGCATTCACTTTCTTCGAGAAATTTCTTCTTCTATAAATACTCCTTTCATTCTTTTCTTTTCCTCTTTTACTTTCTTCTTCTTTCTCTCCGTAATCTCTCTGCAAGTTTATTGTTCTTCCGTAAATTGCGCGTCTATTATCGCTGTGATTCTTTTCTTATTTTCCAACCTTCTCTTTCATTCCCATACTTAAAAATGGTTTCCGCTGGTGCTAAAAATTTGATTGCTTTTGGTGAGATGCAAGGAAAACTCAAAAGCAAAGGTTTTACTTTGTCTACAATTCCAAATCAGAGCCCTAAATCCAAACTTTCTCTTAGATTATTCACTGATTATCAATGCTCTCGCGAGAAAATTATAGTATCGCTAGGTCAACTTGAAGCTGGTCTTCCCATTCCTCTCTATGATCCAGAACTTCCACTATTCTATGAAATAATTTCTGACGAGAGATTTTCGCGAGCAATATATCAATTGGGTGGAGATTGTATTCGATTGCTGCTTGAATATGCTTCTCACGGTGCTGACAAAGGATCTCGCTACCCTGAATCTGCGAAGAATCCTCAATTTAAAGATGTTCCCATTGTCTCTGCAGATTATATTGTGGACAATTTTTTTGAAAATTATAAAATAGTCCCTATGAAGAGGGATAACACTTGATGGGGTGTTCGCTTGAAGAAAGAAAATATCGCTGATGATAAAGCTCTTATGCTAGACATTGAATGGCATACACCTACTAATCAAGGCCCTCGCCTCTCCAGCGATGATAAGTGGTTTATTTTTCCGTTATGTCTTGAAGGTTCTTATATTTCTGGTTCTCGCGAATTACCCGCAAATCTTTCAGAATATCAACCTTGGGTCTTCAACTGGCCTGAAAGAACTAAAGAGGTATAATCTCTCTGATCTTTTGTATAATTATTATTCATTATCTTCCTCATGTTTTTATATTTTCGCTAATTACTTTAATTTTTTCCAGATTGACAAGATGAAACTCAGTTACCAGTCCTTTAGGAAACCCAGCACTTTCTTAGCTCTTAAATCTTTCACAGATGAAGTAAGAAATATATTTTAACTAACTTTAACAATATATTGTTGCCCCTATTTCTTACCTTCATCTGTGTTCACAGGAGATTGAAGAACTAGAACCAATAAAACCCGCGAGAACTAAGGAGAAATATTCAAAGGATAAATCTATTGTTCCTCCCAAAGGGAAGCCTTCTGCCCCTCGCGGTGAAGAATCTTGCGATCCTCCCTAGAAGAAAAGGAAAACCTGACCTTCTTTTTCTTCAACTCCTCAACCCATCCCAGAAATTCCAAGTGTTGATTTCGACAAGGACAATAATGATGAGGATTTTAACAATAATGATAACTGCTTCCCTTCTATTAAGGATTCTTCTTCTTCTGATTCTTCAATGGCTCATTTGTCTAAAATTTTTGGCGATATTACCCACGGTATAGCTTGTAATTATGAAGATGAAGTTATTATTAAGATATCCCAGGCTCTCGTCAAAGTTTGCGATGCTCCCATACTGGTAGATAATGATTCTCTCCAGGGAATCTCAAGATCGCTGACCCCCAGTCTCTTAAATTCTCTTGGTACTCTGGTATGTTTTTATTTCTTCAAGCTGTTTATGTATTTATTCCATCACCAAGTCTTTAACCTATATTATTCTCTCGCAGGTTGGAAGAGCTTCCTTTGCTGTTGCCTCTGACTTAGATAAAAGACGTATTAACTATGAAAAGAAAGCTGCTAAATTTCTCCAGGATAAGGAAAAATTAGAATCTAAAGTTGTTGAGCTTCGCAAGTAGAATAAACAGTTGGAGACTGAAGCTTTAGTTGATAAGCAAAAGATCTCTGATCTTGACAAAGTTAACCAGCAGCTCTATGGTATGATTTATTTCCCTTTTCTCTTAATTCTTCTTACTCTATTGCGGCTTATTCAAGCAACCATTTTTAATTTGCAGATGTTTATGGTCACTACAACAAAACATGGTTTTTGTAATAGAAAATATTGTCACAAATATTGGATTTTACGTCAAAAATGTAGTTTTCTGACGCTTTTTGTTTGTCAGTCAATGCGTTATAAAAGGAGGTGTTGCAAATACTCTGGGTGACGCTAAAAACATCGCAAATAGTTTGTGTGCCACATAAGCTAACTTTTTCATTTTATTATTAAATTATTTATTTATATTTAGAATATTAAAAAACTATTTATTTATTTTGAGAATAATAAAATATAAAAAATAATATTATCTGGCGTTTCTAGTTTATTGGATTTATATTACAACAATTTTTTGTTAATGTGCAATTATGAACAGTCACTATGCCATTGAATAAATTGAATGGAATGAGTAAAAATGATCATATATTAAACCAAAATTAAAGAACCTTTAAATAAAAAATTTACAATGATAAGAAAAATGAATAACATATTATAATTTAACCAACAATTGAACAAAATTTTCATACATTTTAGATCTAGATTGGTTTCTATCATAGCTTTTGACAACTAAATTTAATTCCGATCCTCATCATCAGTTTTCTCGAGTATGATAGAATGAATAACACTTGGGACTCGATTGGATCTTAGCCTAGAGAGTATAATAAATTTCATCGCCTTTTTCTCGATAAAATAAAAATAAAAATAAAAATAAAATACTCAAAAAATACAAATAATGAAGAGAACAGAAGTGCCGACAATCAAGTTTTTGTGGTATCAATCTCATATATACCATCACCGAATAACGAAGTTCGACGACTAACATAAAAATATCTTATTTGTTGTTCAACTCCTTGGTCCTCTAGAAATCTACGAACCCCTCACTCTACAAACACAAAATCATGTAGTTGATTGATCTTCAAAGTCTTCTTTATGGATCTTAATTACGGTAACAAACTTCAATTCAACTGATATTCCGAATCCACCAAAAGTATGTAATTGATTCATCTTATGTATGTTTGGATTATTAATGGTTAATCATAGGAAGCCATTTTTGATGACATCGGTTTAGAAAACGAAGAAGATGGGTTAAATTTTAGAGTTACTCATATAAGGAAAGCCAAATTTTTCTTCTCAGGCAGTTAATAAGGGAAGAAAATATTCTAGGCAGTTAATACTTCTTTTTTTTTCCATTTTGATTTTCACGATAAGTTTTGCTCGGTTGCTGGTTGACCAAATTCATTAAGGAAGTTTTCTGACCAAACAAAAAATCCGGATCGAAAAAATAAATGACGTGTAACATTTTCAAGACGACATGTATGAGAGATAGAAAAAGACTAAGTAAATGTTTCATGTGATTTACACTTTTTAATATGTCGGAAATATAATTTCACTATTTTTAAAATTTTATTTAATTTAAATGCTATTTATGATGCCAATACATGCGTTGTAAATCAATATGTTCACACTATTTTGGTACTTGGCTAACACATTATATGGGCGACGTATAATATGTCACAAGTGAATATTTTTTGTGGCACTTCCTGTAATGCTACGAATAGAATGTCACAAAAGCGTCTGTTTGTTGTAGTGGGTCTTACTGATGAGGCTACATTCTTCTAATCCTTTCCTGAACCTGTATATGATAATACCCTTCTTGCTTGCCTTAATAGTTCTTTAAGTAATTTCTCAGATGATAAGATTAGATCTCTCTCTATTGATGAACTTAAATCCAAACTTAATCTCTTTAAAGTTGAACACAGGTTCAATTTAAATTTAACCAACAAGTTTAAGAACCTTTATCTTAATTCAAAGGAAGAAGTGAGTAGATTCAGAAAAAGGAATAGTGAACTTATTGATGAGAAAGATCTTGCTGTTAAAAACGGATCCAAGGCCCTAGAAAACTTTCATAAAACTCTTCTTAATGTTCAAATGGAAAGAGATAAACTTATCTGCGAGAATGAAGATCTTCTTGCGAGGGAAACTCAAGTTCGATCTCGTCTCCTTATTAATAGCGATGATGAGTTTGCTTGGGCTGCGAGGATTCTTGACAATGCCAGAAATAATTTAGGTGTAAATGTTAGCCTCCAGGTTGAACAAGCGGCTTTAATTAGGGATATGATTTCTGAAAGAGAATTTAGCTGTTCTACCCCTCGCTAGCTTCCTGTTTTTATTATTCTTCTTTACAAAATTTCTAACTTGTAGTCATATTCTTGCAGGAGCTGAGAAAAGATATCTGGAAAGGATTGGGGAACTTGAAATGAGAAGAATCAGCTCGCGAATACTCATAATTCTCGCAATGAGAAGTATTCACGATTGAAAGAGCAGTTTAACATTACTACTGCGAATTTCAATAGCTCTCTCGCTGTTGTTCGGAATGATTCCATTAAGCTGGTTTGCGATGATCATGGAATTTCTATTCTACATATCCTAATCTTGCAAAGGAAATTCCAGCAAAAATTCCAAATCTTGACATCTCTGATAGCGAGGCTGAGGATTCTGGTGAGGATGAAGATAATGATGATAATGATGAAGGAGAAAAATCTGGTGAAGGAGAAGAATCTGATAAGAATGAAGCCAGTGATGATAATGATGAAGTGGAGAAATCTGGCGATGAAGAGAAATCTGACAAAGAGGATGATGATGGATCTATCTAGTTCTGCTTCTTCCTTTTATCTTCTTTATGTATTTATTTCCTTCTTCTGTAACATTGCTGCGAGTTTCTCCAATTTTGTAAATTTCTTTTGCTTCCATCTGTATGAGTTAGAAAACAATTCTTTTTCTGCAAATTAATCAATCAATATAATTATTATCCTTTAATTATCTGTGTAGACATGTCATTTAATAATCTCTACGCAATTTTTTATATGATGGATGAATAATAATTTCATCGTTTTTATGCATTCCCATACTTGCCTCTATTATTCATCTGTAGTATGAAAAAATTGAGTAGAGATTAGATATTATCCGTAAATTAAATAAAATTTGCCTCAATATGGGCGATGTTATCGCTAGCAACAACTGCATAACTTTATGATGTATGCGTAAAATCATAAATTCTGCGAGCATTATCGCAATATTCTTATGGTATTATCATGCCTTCCTAATTAAAGGTCTCACTTTGCCACATTTTTTCTTTATGCGACAAAATCGCAGGACGTCTTTATATTTGTATGTATTGACCCATTGATTTTGTCTTATCAATATTTTTTCAACATCTCTGCGACAATATGATAAGTATAAACTCTCTTGCAAGAATTAAACCTTATGACATTGTCGTCTTGCGATGAAATCGCAGGACGTTTTTACACTTTCGTGTAAAAACCCATTGATCTCATCTTAACTTTTCTCTTTTGGATTGTTTCCTCTGTATAATTTTCATCACGTGACAATATGACAGGCCTAAATGTTCTTGTGATCATAAATCCCCATGACATTGCCGTCTTTAGACACTTATCTGCTCCCAAATGGAGGGTGCCGCCCTTATCTCCCCCCTGGTTTCCCCTTCAAGGAGGGCACATCGGCCATACAAGACTAGCTCCTCCCATCCAGATTTTCCAACAACCAGCTATTTTCACAGCCTCTTGTCCTTTATGCCTATATGGCTTATAGTTACAAGACTGCACCCTAAGTGGGGTTTTCTTCAGGCCAAGTGCATCATAGCCAAGACTTACCAAGAATGGCCAGGGTAGTTTCGTATGCCACGGGCACCCTTGGCTCAACCGTGTACCTCGGAACCTTGGTCATACTTTGCACTTCTTAGAAGAGATTCTCAGTCGTCCAACCAGGGTATAACCTTATATAGTTGGAAGTCCAAGATCTCTCTCCTGGATAGGTTTTCTTTAACCCCAACATCTGCATAACTCAGGTTCCAGCAGCAGTAAAACCTTATCATTGAATCATGTCAAGATATGCCCCCTTATATGACGCGATATTAGGTCTTACATTTGCCTCTTGCGAAATTTTATTCGCGAACTAGGGTGCACACCATAAAGGTTCGTCCCATTCTATTAATCTCTGTGAAATTTTATTCGCGTTTCTCGCGAATATTGTAACTCTGATAAAATTTCACAACTTTGATCTTCTTTCTTTTTACAACTCTTCCAAGTAGAGTACTATATTCAATTACATATTCTTCAAACAAATCTCAAATCATTTTGCCTCTTTACTTACTATTTTCTGGTTCTGCTTTTCTGCTACGTTTTGTTATTGTTTCTTTATCCGTGAGACGCTCGCCATCAACTTCCTCTTGCCGCTCTATTGTATCAATCATTACCTTTCACATCTCTGTCGTTGTTTGATGTTGTATTTCCAATTGATATTCTTCTCATCTCTTTCCTCGCAAGATTTCATATCAATTTCATAACATTTCTTGCTTTCTCCCCAATCTCCTTTAATAACTCCAACACCTTTAGGATGAGGAAATTTAATACACTGGTGATAAGTAGATGCTACACCTAATATCTCATGTAGCCAAGGTCTACCAATCAGGGCATTGTAAGGTGATTCAATGTCCACATCATAGAACAAGATCTTTGAAGATATCCCCTTTAATGGAATTCGCATTTCAATTTCCCCTTTTGGTTTGTTAGTAGTACCATTAAAACCATAGATTTTATACGTTGATGGTATTAAATCTTCGTCTCTTCCACCCATGGTTTTGTAGGTATGATAGAATAAGATGTCAACTGAACTCCATGTGTCTATTAAGACTCTGTTGATGGCCCAAGAGTCTTCAGTTTTATCATCATTTTCTTCATCCTCTTCTTTCATTTGTTTTGGATTTATCTCTAATCGTACCACCAATGGGTTATCGTGCTGCTCGCCAGGCTATGGTATATCTTATGCAGTGAAAGATAGAGTTTTTTTCTGCCACTCTTCTAATGGCGAGGCTCTCGCTATATTAATTATCTCTCTTCCATATGTGTCTCTCGCGAAGACTCTGCTTAGAACATTATCATGGAAATCCTCAAGGGTTCTGTATGAATGCACAATGGAATTACAAAACAAATTCTTTGCTTTAGCCCAAACTTCTATCACGAATGTTTCTGCTCCTTTTACAGTATTTACTCTTCAAATTTCTGGTGCTGGCGGTAATGGCTGAGATTGTGGATGTCCTACTAGAAAGTTGTTTAACTTCCCCTGATCAATCATCCTTAAAATTATCCTCTTTACATTCCTGCAATCATTTATTGAATGGCCATGAAAGTAATGGTAAGGACAAAATTCTTGACTTCGATTGTTTGGATGTGGCTCTTTTCCTATGTTCCATGGTGATGGTATATTTTCCATCAGAATGATATCTTCCCAAATTTTTTCTATACTAGCATTTAGAGGTGGCATCTTAATTTCTTCCCATATTATCTTCTGATTACTTTGACCTCTGAATTTTTTTTTGCCTTTGACCACCATATGTTTCCTGTGGTATACCAAGTCTTTGGATTTTATTATTTCCTCCGCGATTGTAATAATTCTTCTCCCTTTCATATTCTTCTTGATCTCAACTACCCATATCTACCAATTTCTGCTGGTTATCAATTTCCACTTTCTCTTGTTGAGCTTGCGAGCTGCTCGCCACATTGTTAATCATTTTAGGAAGTAAACTCTCATTTGTTGCTACTGAACTGGCATTTGCGATTGGATATGACTCCATCTCATTCTGTTTTTCCTCCAAAGCAGTGTATTCCTCCTGTAATTCCCGCAACTCTGTCATAGTGATTGTATTCTTGATTCTGAAAACTTGTATGTACAGCAGATTGGTCGCGAATATTGCATTGATAAAAGATAGGATAAGATATATCTCATCTACTCTTCCTGCTATCTCACTTCACATTGTATTCCATCTTATGGTTAAGTGCTTCAAACTCTCGCCAATCCTCTGTTTTAATCCAAATACATCTTCAATGCCTGGCCGCGATGAATTGTTACTTATATATGCTCCCAGAAATGTAGCTTGTAAATGATCAAAATAAGTTATGGTATTTTTTGGCAATCCCTCGAACCATTTTAGCGCCTCGCCAGTTAAGCTAGATGCAAAATATTTGCATAATACAGCATCATGGTTTTCCCATTGTAGCATACATCTAACATAAGCCTTAACATGTTGTACAGCACAGGTAGTTCTATCAAAAATGCTGGTTAATGCTGGTAAGTTGCACTTTGGAGGTATTCCTATCAACTGTACTTCTTGAGTGAATGGAGTTCTCGCAGCTTCTTCAATAGGTTCATCAAGTTGCCTTCTACCTCCTTATCTTCTGTTATTTATTATTCCCCTCAGCTCTGCTAATTCTCTTAAAATTTGCTCATTCGCAGCTGAATTTGGTTCCATTGGTCTTTTCAATGCAGCTTCCCTTCTCATGCGTTCATGTAATTCTTGTCCTACAAGATTTTGTTTATCTTCATCTACACCCACATTCCTTCTTCTGTGATCTTCTGCTTCATCTTCTTCTTGCAATCGCAGCTGTACTTCTCTGCAAATTTGTTCATTTCTCTTCGCTGTCTTTCTATTCTCCTTTGTATTCTATCATACTCTTCCTGAATATTATTATTATAACGATTTTGTGTACGTATCCTTTCCCGATTTTCATGGTTATTCTGTAATACTGCCTCTTGGAACTCTTGTTCTTCTACTTCTGCCCTTAATCTTTCTCTCTCTCAAGCTAATCGTGCTTGTTCATCATAATGTCTCTCAATTTCTTCCTCAATTATTCTTCGATTTCTCTGGATCTCTCGCCCATGTAATATCCTCCTACCTTCTTCTGGATTATCTTCATCATTTTAGTTGTCTCTTCCCTCTTGATTTCTGTTATTAAGTCTATTATCCAAATTTTCGCCACGCGGATCATGGCGATCTTCTATTACCTCTTCTTCCCTATAACGTTGCTCTTCATTTAGATTTTGCATTTCCTCTTGAATACTTCCTCTAGCATTTCTTATTAGGGAATTTCGCCTTAATTCTTCTCTTAATGATCTTGAATTCTATCTAACAGTACTTCTTGATCTTCTATTTTGTAATCTCAAATTCTCCATTCTCAACCCGTGATTTCGTCTTGTTAAATTTGCACACTCTTCCGCATCTAATCTTCTTTCCTCTTGTATTCTTTGTCTTCGATCATCTGTTGTTTCATTTTCGCCTTCTCCATGAATTAATCCTTCAACCACTCCTTGATTTCTTTCTTCTCTTCTTCCATCTATGAATTGTTGATCTTCTACATCTTCCATCGAATCCGATATCCAAGTATGCACACTCACTCTATCATAATCCACATTTCTATTTTGTATCGGTGTTTGTTGATTCGGTTTTTGAATTTGATCTTCTCCTTCAATCCTTGTTCTATTTCTTCTTGTTCTTATCCTTGAAGATTCTCCTAATTCACTTGTTTCTCCTCCTGCAAGTCTTTTACTCCTCCTTACAGTTGTTGGTGGTTCTGATGTATTTCTTCTTCTTCTAGCCATTTCTCCAACTCTAACAATTTCTTCAAATATTCAAATTGTAATTAGAGATTCCTTAACTTGATTCTCCCTGTTTCGGGCGCCAAAATGTAGTTGCAGGAAATCCCACACTACACCATTGTTATGATCTTGCTATATTCAACTCACAATTGAAAATTAAAAACGACACTTTATTATTTTGTTCTCAGAAATGTTTACAGAAATGGAAGAATTCAAGATTACAACTATTCTCTTGAAGTTTCTCTCTCCTCAATACTTTCTTAACTCTCAAAAATACATCATCCTTTTTTGAACATATTGGGTCTCTATTTATAGGGTAGTTACATAATAGATGACAGCTAAGTTTTCCTCTTGTTTCGGATTTGTTCTGCGATTGTACCGCGATAGTTACGATGTTCATTATCGCAAGCTTTGTAACCATCGCGGGACAAACATGTTTTTCTCATGCTTTCTTCAATCGTCAACTATTACGTCACTCTTTTGACTGCTTTTGTGACATTCGCGAAGTGTTGTTAAAAGCTTACGATGATGCTCGCTGAGAAGTGTTGTAGCGATATTATGGTCCTACAAATTACTTATCTTATCAAAAGTTATTGTCTTAATTATATTATCATTTTCATTATTCTTATATCAATTTTCCTTATTTGATTACTAGCGTAGCTAAAATACAATCAAAGTAATTATTTAGTAATGATACTTCGTTTAATTTTATTAAGTCCTAATCTTGTAAATATACTTTTACTTTCACGAAAAGATTGATATAACAGATTTTATTTATTCAGATTGAATCGGTAATATAGTATATCTTGTTACATATTGGCGTTAGTAATTTAATATAATTTAAATTTCGAGTATGCATAAAAAAAAATTAATATGTCTTAATAGTCTTTAGATTTTGGGTATTAATAATAAGTATCTATTTCACATGCAATTTTTTTTTTGTTCTAAGTATTCTTGTATTATAAATATCACTTCATGTGTATAATTTAGTAATTTAGTGAATCATTTATTGGACTATAGATAGATAATCTAGGTAAAAGATCGTTTACAAATTTAGTATTTATTATGTGCCTTACATGACCTCACGTCCTTTTATTCCTACTTGCTAAGTCTTATTTATCTATCTGTTTTAAATGCAAAACATATAATTCTAATTGGTTATTAATTGACTTTGCAAAACTTAACCGTAAATAAGCACTAATAATTTTTCCATGGTTATTTAATCCTAATCATTATTTTATCAATATATATTACATATGATATTTTAATTTAAGTTATTCTCCATATAATACTGATTTAAATTCTATCATTTTAAGTTTGTCATACTTAATTTTTCATTTTAAAGGATGATTGAATCTATTTACGAAGAAGAATCCTATCGATATACGAATTTACTTTCTTTTAATTCTAATATTATTACACTAAGTATCTGAATGCTATAATTACTACTTCATGTATGTTTGTTTCATTTTAAAAGATTAAAAGATTTATTGGATCATTTATTAGATTAAATATAATTTTGGTACAAGATTATTAACAAGTTGAGTCTTTATATTTTATATATTATATTCTTGCTTTCTTAAATCTAACACCTAATAAGTATTATATTAACTATCTAGTTTGGACGGAAAACATATATCTTTAATTTGTAATTAGTTTAATTTACAAAACTTAACAGTACACAAGTGTTACTAATTTTCCATAACTATTTGATTATTTTTTATTTTTTATTTTTATTGTTACATATCCCTATTAAAATTTTAGTTAATTTAAGTTCAATTTGATGCTAATTGATAACTGTTAACTTTACTTTATTAAAATTATTATTAATTTTATGAAAGAATGTCACCACGGGGTTTTATTGAAAAACAACAAGTGAATTATTATTCTAACAACTATAGTGAATTATTATTCTAACAACAAGATACTTTTATTATCATCTATCTATAGTTACTGTTATAATAATGTTTTATTGTTAACATTGATGGTTTAAATATTATTCTAACTACTCTTACAAATATTATTAAGTCCAAAAATATTATTAACATTTATGTGATTATAAATTATCGACCCTACGTATAAGGCAAGGTACTTAATAAATTTCTACATGACTATCAAGATTTATCAATAAAACTGATCTCAATATTTTCAGTATTGGTTTGTGTACTTGTTCATACATTTTAGATCAATTATTCTCAAATTCTTATTTGCTAAAGTACTGGTGTACCCTACAAATTTTACTTCATTACATACAAACATCCAAACCAACAAATCAATCAATCAAATAATCTTTTACTTATTGATAGCTTTTAGTTATTAAGATTTATCTCACAACCCAACCCATTTTTAAACTAATCTAGTTCACTAACTGGCACTGGCTAATTCTAACTAATCCCATTTAAGATCTAATAGTGAGCTCTGATACCAACTTTTGTAGCGCCCCCTAAGCTAGCAGCTGACTAATCCAATAAATTAACTAAATAAAGAGGCACTAAAATCTAAAATATGCACTTAAGCATTCAATTAAGAAATGCGATACAGAACTTAACCCAAAGCTAACCTCGCTCAGAAATATATATACAAGATCTTCTCTCAAATGATACATATATAATAGTCATTTGGTTTTTAAATAAAATATACAACATAATAAATATAACAAAAGTTAATCAACTAGCGAAGTCAACCCTTGAAGCTTTCGCTGCGCAACCCTGATCTGTCACAAAAAACTGAAGTGGGAATAATTAACATTTAACTTCTAAGTAATCATAAGCAAAAGTTGGAAAACAATACATGTTTTTCCGAAACAATAAACCGTGACTAAGTCACTGAAATAATCATACATGTATATGGAACAAACTCCTTCGTCAAAAAATGTACTAATATGGTTGTAAATTCCTAACCGGCAATTCACACCTATTTAGCTATGGATGCCACCAAGACCATGGTGACCAACTCTAAACAATAAAAGCTGAATTAAAGTAGATATAAATGTGAAGGAGCGTATCCTATATACCACAAGTGGAAAATTCTCATTTCCCATAACAATTCATATTGACAACAAAACAATACAAGTCCTTTCCAAATCGTGGAAAGATTCACAGAATCAACAGGATTAACATAATGCATTTTAAGCAAACATGGAATGTACAGACAGATAATGCATGAGTTTGTTAAGCATAAAATTTTAGAAAAGCAACAATAATGATTACAAAAGAGTCAAATGCATTCCCACACCTTATGATGACAAGTCACGCCTATCTCGAGATCCACGATCCACTGGTTCATCCTTTGAATCGATCGTCGTTAATAATTAACTGTTAATCACACAAGAATTCTAAGATTCTCGCCAAAATGGCTCACACAAGAATTATACAAATTTAACTAATAGTCCTAAGCCCATTTACGTTTTTTATACCCTTTTATTTTCTATCTTAAGCCCATCTAAGGTTCTTCACATCTTCATAATCCATCTCTTGCATGTATAAAGATTTACCAATTCATTGGGTTGGTTCTCTAGTCCAATAGCTAAGTCTCATGAGTATCTACAACTTTGTAGAAGAAGTCAAAGGTTAATTCGGACCACGAGAGGTCCAAAACATCTAACTAAGAAAACTACCCCAAGCTCAAGTCTACTAAGTCAACTAACAGTCACTAACTGTTAAACTAACGGTTAATGGTCAACTAACAGTCAATGTCCAGGGTCAATGGTCAAGTAAGAATCGGTCAACTGAGTCAAGACAGGTAACTCAGTAAGTCATGCCCGATTCAACTCAGTCAGATGGACTGAGTCAGCTAAGCAAATTGAGTCATCCAACACCTTATTTGACTGGGATGACTAATAAGCAGACTTCTATTTCAGACAACTTTCAACACTGTTTCTTACACTCTTATCTTCTTGATTAACAAATCAACTTCAACTTAAATACAAAAAAACATTGAATTTCACTTACAAACAACAACTATGTTTACCTGCAATTGCAGTAGCAAGCCTCCACTGGAGCTATTAGCCACTCCCTACAACCATCATTACTAACTACACACATCAACTCAATTACTTATCTTAAACAAACTTCATATCTTAATTACAACACTAAACTAAGTTTACCTTGATTTGCATTGCAGTCTTTCACTAGGGTCACTGCCAATAGCATCACAATCAACTTCTGCTTAACATCTCAACAATATACAAATCTGAGAGTTATAACTAATTCTTATGTTGCTCCAACTGTAACTCAAACTCAGCACTTACAACCATTCTAGTTTATAAGAATTATCACTTCATCTCATTCATCTTACGACAACAACACAACATTGACGCCAATCTCAACTACAGTCAATAACTTCATCCATTCATATTATTGACCCATTACCTGCATCTCCATATTCTTTGTAACTACATCACCAAACATATTCCACTTCAGTTCAATTGGCTTAACTCAAAAAACCCCACCAGGCACATCTTCACCGGGAAATACTCATATCATCTCCAACACAGACAAACCTAAAACCACAGTTCCATTATATAACTCTTCCCATGTAACATCAACATCATCACCACCACAACTAACCATTTCACATTCACATTCAATTACAACAACTCCCCACTCAGCAGAAATACCACCCAACTTCCATAGCTCAACAACTTCAGACAATCAATTATACCTGCTTGCAGTTCATATTCAATTCCCCAGCAATTTAACTCAAAAACCAACAATTTAGCTAAACCTCAGAACTATGCTTCTTGTTATAACCTTACTATTCAATTCATCATGTTCAAATCAAATCGATAACTTCAATTGAATAACAACCCCATCGTTCTTGAACTATCAACAACTCATAAAGATCAACCCCTTCATAATCTTAACACATCCATAAATAGACTTATGCCACAAAAAACTTAATTCACAGCTCAAGGAAAGACTTATAAACCCAATATTGAAATTGAACTGATTTTACTAATAAGAGCCATTACCTCAAATCAGTGTTGTTCAGGCAACTAAGGTTGAATTCTTCCTTCCTTTGCCTCAATTGAATACCCATTTCAAACTCAAATCTCATCTGAACTTGAATCAATTTTCGAACCAACACCACCAGTTCTCAGTGAAACCCTAACTCAAATTGGGGAAGAACATTAAATCATAATTCCTTAATTCTTCCTCAGAACATCTCCGATAACTAATTAACTTCAATACATCCAACTAGACTTTAATTTGAAACAAACCGATCACTAATTCAATCCCCTTTACCTCATCTTCATCTTCTAATTCTTCCTTGCACTTCTAGTGAAAAAACCTAACTTTGATTCTTCGATTCGTCTTCAGAAAAGACTCATATCATCAACACAGCATACCCATTCGATCTTCATCCCATATCAACTAGAAATCATCATTATTAGCTCCATGCAATCTAGCTTCAAATCCAGAGACCCTAACTCGTTGATTTCTCGAATCAACTTCCTCTTAAGTTCAATCACAATAACACAACCACCATCACCTTATTCTCGATCTTTCTACTCTTTATTCGATCTCAAAATCCTCACTTTTGATCTCTCAAAACACTCGTAGGGAAGAAGAACAGAAGAAGAAGAACGAAAGAAGATAGAAGAAGAAAGAGAAAGAAGAAAAACAGATGAGAGGTTATCCTCTCAAGTTGGGAAGATAAGGCCGACTCAATTTACTAAAGGCACCCGACAAAATGATAAGGGCATCCAAGGCCACAAAACTGCAACATAACTAATCTGTCGTTCATACTCATCCGATGATATCTTCTTCGTATGGTATCCGAATGGCACGTTCGGGTAGTCTATTATGCGTAACTTTTCGAGATCTATTCAACGGTACTAGTTTTGAATCCAAGTCGTTTTTAGATTAATCCATAATAATTAATATTCGAGTTACACTAATCGAGTAATTAACAGCTATGACGTCTCTTGACTAGTCTAATATCATTGGCGAGCTTGAGGGTCCTTACATGAGCGATAACTGTTGATGTAAAACTAAACTGCGACGGCAAAAAAAAACTATCCCCTATAATAATGAGCAAAAATAGGTAGTAATATCGATAAGTAAAAAAGGTCTACAACAACTTCGATCAGCTGGACTGCAGGATTTGCGAACATGGCTGGACTGCAGCACTTGCGATCAGCTGAAATGCATCAGCGATAAACAGAGCTGGGCTGCAGCAGATTCGATCAGCTGCAGCGACGAGCAAAGTTGAACTGCAACAGCTGCGATCAGATGGATTGCATGAACGACAAGCTAGACTGCAGCAGTTGTGGTCAGCTGGACTGCCGGAACTGCGAACCTCACAGCAGCAGCTGCGGTCAGCTATACTGCAGGAACGACGAGCCAGACTGCAGCATATGCGGTTAGCTGGACTGCATGAACTGCGAGCATAGATGGACTGCATCAGCTGCGATTAGATGGAATGCAGCAGCAACGAACAAAGCTACACTGCAGCAGCTGCGATCAGCTGGACTGCAGGAACTGTGAGCATAAATGGACTACATCAGCTGGAATGAAACAACAATGAGCAGAGTTACACTGCAGCATCTACGATCAGTTGGACTGCAAGAACTGCAAGCATAGCTGGACTGCATCAGCTGCGATCAGCTGGAATGCAGCAGCAACGAGCAGAGTTACACTGCAGCAGCTACGATCAGCTGGACTGCATGAATTCAAATGGATCTGGAAAGCAGCAGCTTCGATTAGATGGACTGCAGGAATACAAACCGAGATGGACTGTAGCAGCTTCGATCAGCTGGACTGCAGGAATACAAACCGAGCTGCACTGCAATAGGTTTGATCAGCTGGACTGTAGTAGCGACGAGAAAAGTTGGACTGCAACAGCTACGGTCAGATGGATTACAGCAAAGACGAGCAACACTACAGCAGCTGCGGTCATCTGGACTGCAGGAACGACGAACGGAGATGGACTGCAGCAACTTCGATCAGTTGGACTGCAGCTGCTGCTGAGGGACCGGACTTAAACAGTACGATAAACCTAAGTGTAATAGTTACAGTAAAACTAGACATCATCAGTTGTGTCCAACTGAGTGCAACCAGACTGCATCATTTGCGTCCAACTGAGTACAGAATTCGTAAGCAAAACTGGACTGCATCAGTTGCGTCCAACCGAGTGCAGCAGTTGATTTTGAACTGGAGTACAATAATTCGATCAATTTAACTGTAGCAGTTAAGCATTACTGATTGTAATAATTGCGTCAAAATTTTAGGGTGTATGCTCGCCCCCTCTTAATCCTGTAACTCGTTGGAGGATTAAGAAGTTTGGGTTACCTGAAGTTTCGATTTTCAGAAGCTTAATTCCGCACTGCAATTAGGATCTATGTAACTCGCCCCCAAGCGTATGGAGTGTTACGCAGCTCGCCCCAAAAGAGTTATTTCAGACCATGAGGTGTTACATATTTTGCCCCCAAGCGATTGTCGGTCACGTTGAAGTGATATGCAACTCGCCCCAAGAAGATAGTGATTGTCATGCTGCTCAATGCTCGCACAAGGATGCACTGCCTTGCTGCATTTTTCTCGCGCATGAGATTTTGAAAATGTCTGCTATCTGGAATTCGCGCGGGAGGGCTAATCCCACTATTCCAGATGCGCGCAGAATTGAAATGTGTGCATCTCCTAGTGAGAAAATGCTCACCACATTAAAGGTGTCTCATTGAACAAAAGTATGCAAGAATATATGAAAAGATGCAAAAATATGTAAATTGTATACTTACCATATTAAAAATGTTATTGCGATTTTGTTTATGAAGTGATTAGGATGCCCACTGGCTATGTTGATGTTTTCCAGCGACGATGACTAGTATCGTTCCCTTAGCGTCTCATCTCGACTTTGTAAATTGATTTGTCTGGAACTGTAGTTAAGTCCAATCTGGATTGAAGATAGTTTCCATGGAACTGTATTTCAGCAACTGCGATCGGCTGTACTATAACAGTTATACATAAAACTAGACTGAAGTAGCAGTTCGACCAACTGGACTGTAGGAATTCAAAAGGACTACATCAGTTCGATCAACTGGCCAATAGCTGTTGCTGTGAAACTGGGTTGCAGTAGTTTTATCAACTGACTGTAATAGTTATGTGGAAAAGGACTTGCAGCAGTTCGATCAACTGGACTGCAGTATTTTCGGTGGTGATTGAATGTGACCATTTCTGGTGCTGTCATTTTAAAATTTTAATTTTCTCCGAAAATTGAAATTTCACCTTCACGATGTTGGGAATTGACATACGATCACAACGGGCCAAAAATCACTCAGTTTGGATGCACGAAGAAGAAGTTATAGAAAAATTGGTTGATTAGCGCCTTGCTCCATATATGTTTCACCCGAAAAAAATTATTCTCCAATTGTAAAATTTTATCTTCATGTCGTAGAATATTGACATGCGATCGCAACGAGCCAAGAATCATCCAATTCGGACGTGAGACGAGGATGATATCAACGAAACAAATTTTTAGACCAAGCCCAAGTGGAGTGTACATATCCGCAAGGCAAGAGAAATGGGGCGGAATCATCCAAGGGCCATGAAATTAAGTTGAGCCGCGCTACATGTGATCAGGGCCACCGTATTAAATTGCATCGTGTTTCTCTGAATCGGGGTTATGGAATTATCTTGCGCCGCGGTGTACTGTTTCAGGATCTCCAATTAATCTCCTCCAATTAATCGCCACACCCGACTAATCGCCGATTGATCATTGAGAAATTGCCAATTGCCGCTCGGCTTGGCCGCCGGCACCGTTCACCCCGTCGCCGCTCGTAATTACCGCCGGGTTTGGTCGCCGGCTGTGGTGTCGTGATGTGCATTGACGGTCAGGATACGCGTTACATCGAAGTCTTGATGCAACTTGAAGCATTGAAATTTTCCTGAAAATTGAGCTTTGATGTAGCTTGGAACATCGAAGTTTGATGCACCCCATAGCATCAACGATTGGTATGCGAAGAACATCGAACATTGATGTAACTCGAAGCATCGAAGCTTTTTCCGTATAACTGACTGAAGTGGGTGAACGAAACCTTTGTTGTAGTGGGTTAACCGAACCTCTAGAAGTGGGTGAGCGAACTTCTGCAGTGGGTGAGCGAACTTCTGATGTGGGTGAGGGAGCCGCCCGCTTTTTTTTTTTTTTTTTTTTGAACTTTTCCGTGACACATTTTACACGAACTGTGATATTCTCCGTACGTTTGCTGACAGTTTTTCCGAAGATGTTGTCTTTGTTATGAAGGCTTCTTGCAACGGCTTCCTGAAATGTGATCTTTTCAATCGCAACTGTTGCCTTTTCTTCCTTGTAACGGATGTTGACAGTTTAAGAAACTGTTGACTTTTCTTCTAGAATCGTTGTTGTTTCTTTATGGACCTTTCACCATGGTTTTGCTACACCTTTGCGGATTTTTCTGACACGCTTTTCCGGAGGTTTTCTCTTGGGTATTCAAGCACCTAGAGATGTAAGCAACTTGGCAACCTTGCGATCATGATAGTAGTGATTTTGACATACTACAAACTCGAACAGGCCATAACTGCGTTATTTGAGAACTTTGGACTTGAACATGCTGCAGATCGAACACCCTGACAACAATCTTGGTGATTTTCGTAGTAAGTCAGTCTTGGTTGCTTCCGACTGCGATGCTGGACTGCAGCAGTTGTGATCAACACGACTGCAGTGGCTGTGATTAACTGGACTGCAGCAGATGCGGTCAGCTGGACTGCAGTGATTGAAATCAAAACTGGACCCGACCATGTTGCAGATCGAATATCCAGCAACAATTTTTATGATGTTTTTACGCCATCTTTTACCGTGGACCAAACTTCTCAGGGGTGGTTTCATCGGTTTTACTTGTGACGCAATTTCAGTGGTTTCAGAAGGTAATAGCTCCAACAAATCTCGATCCACGAATCTGGATTACAGCAGTTGCGATCAACTTGACTGCAGTATCTGCGATCACATGGTCAGCAGAAGCTGCGATCAACTGGACTACACCAATTACGAACAGACTGGACTGCAGCAGTTACATTCAACTAGACTGCACACTACAATAAAATTGGTCATTAGAGACCAACTTCGATGTCGCAAAAAATGAACATTTCGTCGCTACTTCGTTTTGGCGAAGAAAATTTATCATCGCACAGAATGTCGGTAATTTTGTGTCGGAGAATGGTTATAGCGGCGCTAATTTCGTTCTCGTCGCCAAATGTTTATCAGCGACCGAATAGTATTTCGTGGCTGAAAAACAAAATTCACCGACCAAAAATTGTATTATCCTCGATATATATTCATCAGCGACTACAAAATCTTGCCGCTTAAAAAATTATTTTCTGCGACCTAATCTTGTTTGCCGTAAATAGTCTTTATTCGGCGACCGAGTTTTGGTACGGTCAATCATAAGCAGTAGTCGAAGATATCTTATCAGTAGAAATTAAGTACATAGAGAGGATTAATTTTGATAGGGAAATTTCATAAATCAAACTCATATTAACTTAAACGGTTGTTTATACAGATATTCCAAGATGCCACCAAGGTAAGAAAGAGAACGAAAAAATCTACTTAACAAAAATCTGAATACCTATTCTATCTATACTATATAATACATTGTAAAGAGAAGAGATAAAAAAATAAAAATAAAAAGACAATTGACAGGGAATACAACGAAATTTTATAAGCTTTCATTAATGGGCACTTCAGTGTCTTGCATACGCTTCCAATCCTCAATAAATTGCTCTAATATTTTCAAATATCGTCTCTGGTACGTTAGTCATCCAGGCTTAGCGTAAGCGTAAGGGATTGTGCAAGTAAATGGAACATACCCAACCTGCAAATGAATCATATACTTATAAATGAATCACACCTAAAGTTTTGCTCAACAGCGCACCCACTTGACCAAGAACAATATATTAAAAAGATAGTTAGAAGATGCTGCCTTTAATTTTATATCCCCAAGCTTTTCCCTTGCAATCACTACCTTTAAGAACAAATACCTCATGAATGTGAACAATAAATACGAGGCATGATTATCAAATAAATCAAAAATTTCTTTTAAATTTAGGGATTAACTTACCCCAAATTAATATAATTGAATGAGAATAAAATTACATAGAGTGTCGACTTACCTGAATAAGAATCCATGTTCTGAAACATGAATAAAAATTGTAGTAGCAGGATTTCCCATACTACACCCCTATTAAGATCCTATAAAAATCTAAGTGAAACTAGTTGAAGATTAAAGAATTAAACGACACTTTTATTATTTAGATCTCAGAAATGTTTACAGAAAATATTCAAACTCAGAATTACAACTTTCTTTTCTGGAGTTTCTCTCTCCTCAATATTTTCTCAACTCTAAAAAATACATCATCCCCATCTGGACTTACTTGAACCCTTTATATAGGAAATTACATAGTGGGTGACATCTAAGTTTTTCCCTTCTTTCGGATATATTCTGCGATCTCATCGTGGTATTTGCAATATTAATCTTCGCCAACTTTTGTAATCCTCGTGAAACAACACTCTCATAACATGTCTCTTCAATCGTCAGCTATTATGATGCTTCCCCGTGACGCTCGCCAAATGTTGCTGAAGAATCCTCACGACACTCTCGTGAATAATGTCATTTATACTTATAGGAATATTTGACCTTCTCGTGAAAGCGTTGTTCTTATCATGAGAATATCGTTGTGGCGATATTCTGGTACTACATCTTGCCTCTTCTCATATCTTTTCTGCGAAGAAGAAACGATCATGAGAATCCTTAACTATCGCAAGAATATCTGAACTTTTTTCTCCGGCAATATTCCGCTAATTCAGCTTTCCTTGTTAACACGTGTTGTAAATCTGTCCTTTTGTATTGACACGTCTCACATAATTTACTCCCTTCTTTGCATATAAAAGGAAGAGTCGAATTTCATTTCTAGTTTTCTTCTCTTAACTCTCTTTCTTCTTTACTTAGTTTCTTTTCTTTTTGTTCTGCAACTTCTTCTCCTTCTCATTCTTCTCACTCTTGTATTAATGGAGTCCTCGAGGTATATTTTTGATCATGGTATTTTCTTAGATCAAACTTTTTATTTATATTCTTCGATCTTCTCTTACTTAATTCTTTATAACCCCATATTATGTACTCTTCAGCGGAGCTGCATCTATTTCCCAATCCTCGACTCAAAAACCTATTATTCATAAGAGGCCGACTGGAAAAAGGAAAGAAAATTCTGCGAGCAATAAGGTAGTAAGAAACACATTCTATTTCTTAATAACAATATTGTTTCCTCTGTTTCTTATCTAGATTATTGTTTGTAGAATGACGAGGGTAATGATAATCCTCCTAAAAGATCTCGCCAATTAAATAAGACCTTTGGAAGTAATTTCGTCATTCCTCCCTTAATATCTGCGAAAGATTCACCTACACCTGTGCAATCTGATCTTCCTCCTTCTTCTGGCGAGAAGCTCGCTTTCACTACCAATTCCTCTACTGGTCCTTCACCAATTCAAATTGCAGAACCCATCATACCTGAAACTCCCTCTAGCCCTTTACTTCCTCCAAATGTTACTTTCCCGAAAACTCCTCCTTCTGATGATACAACCATTGCTAATGACTCAAATCATCAACTTGTCCCCACTTCCTCTATTTCACCTTCTACATCCCTTCCTTCATCAAATGAGACCATCGCAGGAATTGATGTTGCTTTCAAAATTTTATCTAACATTCTAAATAATGCTAGAGATTCTTCTACTGATTCTCTCCAAAGCAGAGTTTGCGAAAATCTGCTCAAATATTTTGGCTCAGACAATTCTGTTTCACGAGCTTCTCTAGAGAATGAAAATGCTGCTTTGAGAAAAGGTCTTCAAGATAAGACTTCTGAATGTGAAACTCTAAACCACAAGCTCAATAACTCTGTACTGGATCGCGAGAATCTCGCTAGAAAGATTGATGAGCTAAAAAGTAAGCTTCTTTTTGCCTCTGTCCTTTTATCTTTTTATTCTATTTCCATATTCTTCGTACTTAATCCTCCCTTTAAATTCTTGGTTTATATATTAGTTTCCAACCGAAATCGTTTCATCGAAAAACTTAAATATGAAACCATAGCTGATGAAGCTCGCATTGAAAGAGATTCTTGGATGGACCAGCATAGTATATTAGATAATCTTTATACGTATTCAGTTGATCAAATAAGAAATCTCACAAATGAGAATAATCAATTATTGCAAAATCAAAGTTTTCTAAACAACGAGGTTACTCGCCTCTCATATTCGTTATCCAAGACTAATTTGTCTATAGAATCTTTGTCAGACAAGAATAGAACTTTATCTCAAGAGAAACACAAATTATCAAGCTTGTTGGTGATCTCCTCGCAGAAAGTAAACAATCTTCAAGGGATATGTGATGACCAAAAGCAGTCTCTCCGCTCTCTTAAAAATAAACTTGACGAAGTAACTGAATCATCTGCCGCTGAAATAGACAAACTTATCAAGGGTAGACTAACTCTTAGTTTGAATGCCAGCAAGCTTCGAGATGAATATTCCCAACTAAAGGAGTCTCATTCCTCATTGTCAAAAGAAAATTCATATTTACGCACCAAAGAAGAGAACATGAAATCTCGTGTAAAAGGCATAGTTGGCGACAAATTTGATGATGATATGAACCAATGGGAGAACTTCCTCTTTTCATTAATCCAAAACTTAACTTCGCAAAAAGAAGGTAGTCAATTATGACTGCCTCACTTGTTGATTTCCCTTGTCACAATTTATGTTATATTTCACTTGTTGATATTCTCACGATATATTTATTTCTATAACCTTTCATTATTTTGTTGCTCGCAGATTCTGAAAAAAGCCTTCATTCTACTATCACCAATCTTACTAAGGAGCTAGACAGTGTTCGCAAAGAAAACAAGACTCTTCTTCTCAACCTTTTAGAAATTCGTGATAAAGCAGAAAGAAGACTTGATTATCTTGAGTATTTCAAGAATATAGAGATCAGAAATCGTGACAAAGGTTTCCTTCGCCAAGTTCATCTTAGTGTTGAAGTTCTCGTGAATGAAATTTTGATCTCCAACTCTCTTTCTCATGTATCCGTTCTACCTTTGAAAGTTGACGATGATGAAGTCCCTCTTCCTATGGATAAATATTTAGAATATCCGTCTTCTGAAGGAGATGTTGAAGAAGACGCTGAAGAAGAAGATGATCAAGGAAAAGAAGAAAACCCTCTAAAAGAAGGAGAAGATCGTAACAAAAAGAACTCTGGTGATGATATTCGCGATGAAAGAAATATTGGTGATGATAACAATCCTGACAATTCTAAATCTGGCGAGACTACCGCTTGAAGCTTGAGTTCTATTTTTAATTTCTTTTTTCTTCTTCTTTCTCGCAAATGATATAACCTTTTTTGAACTATAATATTCTCAAGAAACTTAATGAAATCCTACATATTTATTCCCTTGCTTGCCTCCTCATTAAATTTCTTGAGACTTGTTGAATTCAACTTGTTTCTTGTGATAAAGAAATCTTTCCTGCATGCTTAACAAAGAAGAATTAATTTTTGAGATTATTCTATTGGTCTTATTTTGCCTTCCTAATTAAAGGTCTTATTTTGCCAATTTTTTCTTTTTGTGACAAAATCGCAGGACGTCTTTACACTTTCATGTATTGACCCATTGATCTTGCCTTATCTATATTTCTTTATTATATTGCGACAATATGACGAGTCTAAGTTTTCTCGCGAAAACAAAGCCTCGTGACATTGCCGTCTTGCGATGAAATCGCAGGACGTCTTCACATTTTCATGTAAAAACCCCTTGACCTCATCTTAACTTTTTTCTCTTATGGATTTTTGCCTCTGTATAATTTACGCGACAATATGATAGGCTTAAATGATCTTGTGATCTTAGAGCCCCATGACATTGCCGTCTTAAGACACTTATCAGCTCCCTAATGGAGGGTGCCGCCCTTATCTTCCCCCTGGCTGCCCCTTCAAGGAGGGCACATCGTCCATACAAGACTAGCTCCTCCCATCCAGATTTACCAACAACTAGTTGTTTTCGCAGCCTCTTGTCCTTTATGCCTATATGGCTTATAGTTACAAGACTGCATCCTAGGTGGGGTTTTCTTCAGGCCAAATGCATTGTAGCCAAGACTTACCAAAGATGGCCAGGGTAGGTTCGTCCGTCCCGGGCATCCTTGGCTAAACCGTGTACCTCGGTGCCTTGATCATACTCTGCACTTCTTGGAAGATACTCTCAATCGTCCAACCAGGGTATAACCTTATAAAGCTGGAAATCCAAGATCTCTCTCCCGGATAGGTTTTCTTTAACCCCTACATCTGTATGACTCAGGTTCCAAGTAGCGGTATAACCTTATCCCTGAATCATATAAAGAGATACCCTCTTTATAATGTGCTTGTAGGTCTTACATTTGCCTCTTACGAAATTGTACTCGCGAACTAAGTTGCACGCCATAAAGGTTTGTCCCATTCTCTTAATCTCTGCGAAATTTCATTCGCGTTTCTCGCGATATTGCTCGCGTAATATTTAAAATAAAAATAGTCACTGATAATAACCTTTAATTATGCCAATATTTCTTACCTTACAGTATTTGTCACTGATAATACCTTTTCAAAAATAGTTTATTCCATGGTCTATCAAGTCGTTGGCCAACATCTCTTCCTTCAGGATCCATTAATTTGTATGCCCCATTTCCAATTATTTCTTTAATTAAGTAAGGTCCGTCCCATTTGTTCGCTAATTTTTCACCATTCTCTCGCTGATATCTCGGTGTCTCTCGCAGAACTAAATCACCAATTTGGAATTCTCGTTTTTTGACACGTTTGTTGTATTCGCGAGCTAACCTTCGCTGGTAGTTTTCCATATGATGTAGAGTCTTCTCCCTTTTTTCTTCCAATTCATCTAGTTTATGTAAAATCATACCAGCACTTAAATTCCTTTCCCACGCTTCTCTTTTTGTTGTAGGAATAGCAACTTCTGTTGGTAATACAGCTTCAACCCCATATGTTAAACAAAAGTGTGACATTCCAGTAGCCTCTCTTCTAGTGGTGTTGTAGGACCATATTGCATTATGTACTTGCTCAAACCATGATTTTTGATACCCTTCTAATTTATTTTTCAGAATATCTGCGATCGTTTTATTAGTTTCCTCAGCTTGACCATTTGCTTGTGGGTATAAAGGAGTAGATTTTCCACACTTTATCTTAAATGCATTGAGTAGTAATTCTATGTTCTGTCCTTCAAACTGCTTTCCATTATCAGACATCAACTGTTTTGGTATTCCAAATCTGCAGATGATATTCTCGAATATGAATGTGAAAATATCTTTATCACGAATATGTTGTACTGCTTTTACTTCTCCCCATTTTGTGAAATAATCTGTAGCCACAATGAGGTATTTCCTTTGTCCAGAGCCAGGCACAAATGGTCCCACAATATCTAATCCCCATTTTCCGAAGGGCCATACAATTGTTGAGGATGATAGTGGTGCTCCTGGTGCATGTATCTTTTTTACAAATCGCTGACATTCTTCACAACGCCTTGAATGTTGTTTCGCATCTTCATGCATGTAAGGACAGTAATACCCTTGCATCTTCGTTCTATATGCCAAAGATCTACCTCCACTGTGATTACCAGCATCTCCATTGTGCAGCATTTTTAACACCTTTTCTCCTTCCTCCCTTGTCAAACATCTTAGCGATGGTCCATTAAAAGATCTGCGATATAACACTCCGTCTCTTAACTCATAATTAGTTGCCCTGCTTCTTAGCTTGTGTGCCTCTAGTATATTTCTTGGAGTTTCTCCTTTCGCCAAATAAGCAAGAAGTTCTGCTCGCCAATCTTTGTTTCTCTTTTTTGCTTCTATTTCGCCATTTTCTACAATCATCACATCTTTCTCTCCTTCTTCGTCAATTTCGACGGAATTCCCATCCACATCTTCGTATTATTTATTTATTGAAGGTAATAAGAGTGTTTGAATTTTTATGCATCTCGCAAGTGGGTTTGTCATCATGCTAGATATGAATGAAAAAGCGTCCGCAAGCCGGTTATCTTTCCTTGATATGTGCCTCCATTTTATCTTTGGAATTCTCGCAGATAATTCTTCCACGAGTCTCTTGTATTTCTTTAAAGAAGGTTCATTTGTTATATATTATCCAGTTATTTGACGAATAACCAATTGAAAATCGCTTGTGATTCTAGCATTTTCCAACTTCATTTCAATTGCAAATTTCAAAGTGTGGATAACAACCTCATATTCTGTCTCATTATTAGTGGATGTAAATTCTAACCTAAATGAGAAAGCTGTTTTTTCTCCTTCTGGTGAAATAAAAACAACTCCAATCCCATTTCCTTCTCCATTAGATGATCCATCCACTAATATCTCCCATCTATTGGGTTCTGTCAACAATTCTTTTGGATCTCCATGTTCTTCTTCTGCCTCCATCATTTCTTCAACAACTTCGTCATTTTCCAAAGGAAATTCAGCTAAGAAATTTGCGATGACTTGGGATTTTGGCGAAGATAGAATTTCATATTTGATATCGAAATGTCCCACTTGTGCATTCCATCTTTCTACTCTTCCTGATCTTTTTGAATACTTCATTACCGATTCAATTGGCACTTTTGTTAACACCTTGACCTTATGTGCTTGAAAGTAAATGCGAAGCTTGAAAGTTGCATGTACCAATGCTAGGATTAATTTCTCAATCTTTGAATTTTTCTCTGCTGAATTGAATGTTTTACTAATATAGTAAATTGTTTTCTCTATCCCAGCATCTACTCGCAGCAATACCGCACTTAGAGCATATGCCGTTGTCACGAGATAAATTAATAACTCTTCTCCAGGTTCAGCTATCTGTAAAATGGTTATATCCATTAAATGCTCTTTTTTTCCTTGAAAGGCCTTCTCACATTCATCTGTCCATCTGAATTTTGTTCCCTTTTTGAGTATATTGAAAAAATGCTTGCATTTATCAGAGGATGGCGAGATGAATCTTCCTAACGAGGCTAACAGCCCATTCAATTTTTGCACATCTTTTACTGTAGTTGGTGTGGGCATATCGCGAATCGCTTGCACTTTTTCTGGATCAACTTGTATTCCTTCCTTTGATACAATATACCCCAGAAACTTTCCTGAAGTCACTCCAAAAGTACACTTGTCAGGATTTACTTTGATATTAAATTGCCGCATTTGTTCAAAAATCTCCTTCAAGTCTTGTACATGATCTTCAGCTTCCTTGCTCTTGATTAACATATCATCTACATATACCTCCAGTGTTTTGTGGATCCACTTTGCAAATACCTTCTCCACCATTCTTTGGTATGTTGCACCAGCATTTCGTAATCCAAAGGGCATTTTTGTATAACAATATAACCCTCTTGGAGCAAAAAATGCAGTATGTTCTTGATCTTCTTCAGCGAGAGGGATTTGGTTGTATCCTTTATATCCATCTAACGAAGATATTCTTGCATTTCCCGCTGCTGACTCAACCATTTGAGGAATATCTGGTAGTGGAAAACTATCTTTAGGACAAGCTTTATTTAAATCGGTAAAATCTATGCAAATTCTTATTCCTTTATTCTTCTTTGGGACCACCACCATATTTGCAATCCACTCTGGATACTTTGCTTGCCTTATTATTCCTGCATCAAGCATCTTTTGTAATTCTTCTTCTATCTGAGAATGGTATGTTGTTGCGATTTTTCTTATTCTTTGCTTGAACGGCCTTACATTTTTGTTGATTTTTAATTTATGACATGCTACCGATGGATCTATCCCTGGCATTTCATCCATGCTCCACGCGAAAATGTCTTTGTATTCTCGCAAAAGATTTATAGTTCTTTCTTCCTCGTCTATCTCCATTCTAGTCCCAATTTTCAGTATTTTAGGTTCTTCTTCACTCCCAACATTTACTTCTTTTGTTGGCTCAGCTGCAGTGTAACTGGCTTCTGGTGCTGGTGTTTTTATGATTCTCACACGTTCATCTCCTTCTCGCGAAAATTCATTGGGTATCCATTTTCCCTCTTTTGCTCTTATCATGTAAATTTTAAATTCTTCTTCTTTTCTTGTTTCTCTCATCAATTTTCTGCGAGCTTTTCGCTGCTTAGGACGTTCTTCACAATTTTTTACTTCAATTTGATAGCATGTCTTCGCAAGATCTGTATCTCCTTTAATTTCTCCAATTCCGCTAGGCATAGGGAATTTGATGCGTTGATGTAAAGTTGACGCTACATCTTTAATTGCGTGTATCCATGGTCTTCCCAATATCATGTTGTATGGTGATTCCATATCCACCACGCATAGTGTTACTTGTGTTTCAATTTCTCCCAGTGGTAATCGTACTATTATTTCTCCTCTTGGTTTTGTTATAGATTTTCCGAAACCATGAATATGATATGATGAAATAGACATTTCTTCATCCTTATACCCCATCTTCTTAAATGCATGATAGAACATTATATCCACAGAACTTCCTGTGTCAACTAGAGTTCTATTTATAGCCCATTTTTCTACAGATTTTATTGACTTTTCCTTCCTGATTGGTATCATGGGTACCGTAATCACCAAAGGAGATGTATGATCTAGATTTTCTTCTAAAACTTCTTTTGCTGTAAATGTAATTTCCTGCTTTTCCCAATTCTTTAATAATGGTGTTTTCTCTACCATCATAATTTTTCTCCCTTCAAAATCATGTTTATGTATCCTCCCCTTAATATTTTCATGAAATTTATCAATCATTTCTCTTGACACTAATTCATACTTCAATTTTTTACAATTTTCTTTAATTCTAATCATTTTTCTTCTGAATATTTCACCAATCTTCTTCAAAGTTTTCTTGATCTTGAATAATTCCTATCTTCTTTTTTACCTTTTCTTCGATTTTGCTAATTCAACGTCCCCTTAGTCGGCGCCAAAATGTAGTAGCAGGATTTCCCACACTACATCCCTATTAAGATCCTATAAAAATCTAAGTGAAACTAGTAGAAGATTAAAGAATTAAACGACACTTTTATTATTTAGATCTCAGAAATGTTTACAGAAAATATTCAAACTCAGAATTACAACTTTCTTTTCTGGAGTTTCTCTCTCCTCAAGATTTTCTCAACTCTAAAAAATACATCATCCCCATCTGGACTTACTTGAACCCTTTATATAGGAAATTACATAGTGGGTGACAGCTAAGTTTTTCCCTTCTTTCGGATATATTCTGCGATCTCATCGTGGTATTTGCAATATTAATCTTCGGCAACTTTTGTAATCCTCGTGAAACAACACTCTCATAACATGTCTCTTCAATCGTCAGCTATTATGATGCTTCCCCGTGACGCTCGCCAAATGTTGCTGAAGAATCCTCACGACACTCTCGTGAATAATGTCATTTATACTTATAGGAATATTTGACCTTCTCGTGAAAGCGTTGTTCTTATCATGAGAATATCGTTATGGCGATATTCTGGTACTACAAAAATCAAACCTTCATCCGTGACTATCAATTCTTTTATAATTATGAAAGCGAGTTTCCCATCTTTCTCTAGTATCCTCTATCGTTATTGTCTTCTCTGTATCGTTTTACTATCTCACAGTTGGAAAACAACTTAGATCAGAAAGCCATTTATATCTTGCCGATGCTACTAAAATTAAAAACCCCAACCTCAGAAAATCCAAAAAAAAATAAAAATTAAACAATTTTCGGAGATCCTAGATTTAATTGACTAATTTTTCAACCCTAAGTTTTTTTCCTTTCCATGTAAATCAAAACCCTAAACTAATAGAAAGAAAAGAAAGAAAAAAATGACCAGAGTAGAGCGATCGAGAAGTTAGGGAAGTTAGCTAATGAAAATGAGAGACAGAGGTTTCTTACTTTGGTTTAACCTATCCTTTCAAGTAGGATCGTGGTACGTTTTTTTTTCTTTTTTTCTTCTTTTAATGAAACAGATCGTGGTAAGATGAGTTATAATAACTAAGCCTTGTAATTAGCAGAGGTCCACGTACCCAGGACTCCAAACTAGTCTAGACATCATCGACGTCGAAGTGAATATTCTCCGTCGAACGAGACAAACAAATTTTAGCAGTTTCATGTCTCATCTTCCTTGGCTACCAAACTACAACTTTAAATATTTGAGTTTTTGTGGATGAATACTATATACCCGAGCATAACAAGAATCCACACAAGATGCTCTTCTCGTGTGGATTGTGTGCTGATTATTTGTTGGTTGACACGAATCTAACCCATCGCTAAAAGCACGACTATTCGGCTACCTAAATCAAGTACGCCCCTAAAATTGTCTTTCACCGACCAATAATGTTGTCGCTGAAGTATAAGTTTAACGATAAGACCGGTTTAGGTCGTTGATTATCCGATTTAGCTACAACATTAAACTACATCGCTATTTATTTGAATTGGCGACCATCTTAGCTACGATTTTTCAACTATGTCGCTGAAACTATTATTTTACGACCATAAATTTAATGGTCTCCGTTTAATATTTCTAGCGACCAAATCTTATTTGTTGCTCGGAATTTCGTTGCCGATGACAAGTTTTCTTGTAGTGGCAGCAGTGATTTTCAAGCCGTTCAAACTTCTTTTTGACGGACATGATTTTGAAGCATTTTGTACAACTTTTCTCAATGGGAAAACACGATTCCTTTTCTCGTAAATACCCTTAGTTTGCGCCAATGTTTGTACTCAGAAATATTTCCAGGCACTAAACACGATGAATAGATGATTTGGTATGTATTTAGGGTTAGGAAACGAATTGAAGAACAAATAAAGATACACAATTTTAACGTGGTTCGGCAAGTTTGCCTACGTCCACGGACGAAGCCCGTTGGGATGATATTTTATTGACTTTTGTATTACAGAGTATGTTTCTCTCATATTGGCTACCTCCCTACATGATTTCTGCTCCTCCTCCTTTATACAGTTTGACATCTAATTTCAATTATAAACATAAATTGCAGTAACTGCTCATTCATGCCTCCATCTTTAATTCTGTATGAAACAGCTGGAATTAATTCTGCATGTATGAAAATGCTACAATTAGTGTTGCATGACTGAAACTGCTGCAATTAGTGTTGGATGGCTGAAACGGCTGGAATCAATACCGCATGGCTGAAACTGCTGAAATTCAATCCTGCATGCAACTGCACATTTATGCTTCCATGATAAATTATGCATGCTGGAAAACTGGACTGGTGGTTGGCAGTATGGATGGATGCTGGTTGGCAGACTGGTTTGGCTGCATGGGTAGAAAACTGACTGGCAGTATGGGTGGAGGCTGGCTGCATGGGTAGAGGTTGGCTGGCAGTGCGGAAGAGCTTTTGGATGGGAATTGGTTAGCACCATTGCTGGCTACAAGACTGAAAATTGGCTAGAGGGCGACTGACTTCGGTAGTTGACCGACTGTTGACTTTGACTATTGACCGGCCGTTGACTTTGACCATTGACCTTGACTGGCCGTTGACTTTGACAGTTGACCAACTTTGACCATTGACCGGTCATTGAATTTATGTAATACTAGGCAGACTAGTGGGCTTCCTCGGTTGATTGGTTAGCGGGCTTGGATGAGGACCAAAAGATGATTCAAGTATCAATTGGACCCATTAAGTGGTATTTTTACTTATGGTACAAACAATTTTGTTTTCTAAATGCGTAAAAAGAATTAAACTTTGAATAAGCTGATGTTGATATATACCAAGAATTGCAAGAAACACCGGGGACATTAATAGAATCAAATTGTTTATAAAACTGATAATTAGCTATACGAACTGGGTGTCTATTTCGAGTAAAGGTTTTTGAACCGGGATAACCAATTGTAGTAGCATTAGTTAGTTTTGGCTTTCCCAAACTAGTCATGATTTATAGAACCAAATCAACGATTTAGAAGAAAATTGTTAACCCTGTTATTTAACTTATTTAACCAAGAAGCCTATAACTCTCGAAATTTGGTTTCTTGTCATGTAAGAAAATCTATATAAACTTCTTGGATAGTAAAGGGAGTTTCCTAGTCCATGCCCGACTACTAAATTACGCCATGGGGTATACAGCTATCTTTTAAACTAAGAAGGTCTCTTGTTTACGGTCTTTTTTGAATTAGGGATACTCAAACAGTTTTAAGCCACCCCTTAATATTTAGGCATCCCCTTAAAATTCAAGACTTTTTTTTTAGCGATTTTCAGTTGTTATTAATTAACTTTCTTTTGTGTTATGCCTTAAAATTCAAGACTTCCTTTTTAGTGATTTTCTTGGGCTAAAAGCTAGACGTGGTGTGTAATCGTGTACTGTAAAACGGTAGAGTACAATAATATATCGGTCATATATGCCTTTTGAACAATGACACTTCGTTCTGATTCCGCTGAAACGGATGACGAAAACTCTAGTTTTACCATGGGTCGAATTTAGGTTATAATGTATGTGCGACGTACGTAGAATCGAGCAGCTTGTTTGGTTAAATTAATTTTTTGACAGTTTGAGTAAATAGTGCATGGTGAAAAATGGCATGGATGAATATGTATTTTCTGCTGACCAGACAAATTTTGAGCCACGATGTATATTCAGACCACTGAGCCTAATTTCGATCAAGTAGAAGAATATGAGTCAAAATCCAGATTTTTTTGTTAGCAACCAGATCTTGAGTTACAATTGAGAAATCCGGGTCGCTAATTATTGACGCCAACCAAAGATTTCCAATTCAAACCCTCCAGGTAGTTTCTTTTAATGTTCTCATGCTACTCATCTCAAAGGGGGTAATTATACCCCTTGAGTGACGGTGTTGCAGTACCAACTCCTCTTTTCCATATTTAAGTTTATTTGTTAGCTAAGTCGTTTATTTGTTTACGTACTTGGAGTTTAGTTTCCTAGTTTTACAAGTTTCCTTAGTTAGTTTTCTTACCTATCAAGTTATTTCAGTTATATATAGATCAACCCTAAACCTGTAAACAGTCAGTTAATCAATATCAAAGTGTTATTCAGTTATTTCTCAAAGGCAGAGATTGTTCGCCCAGGCTAAAAGGCTTTATCTTTGCTTTTTGAGTTCTTATTCAGTTTTCTCTCCAGTGTAAAAGTTTAGAACCCTAACACCTGGATCAGAGCAACTTGATTCACAATCAATTTTTCAACCAATTTTTTTTTTTTTTTTTAGCATAATGGGTCATGATTATGCAATCAATCTTAAGTTCCCCACTTTTGATGGAGATGACCCTGATGGATGGATTTTTAATGCTGATAAATATTTCAGCGTGCATCAAGTTGATGATACTCTTCGCATCACTATTGCTGCTTCTAGTCTTAAAGGGGATGCTAATGTGTGGTACAGATGGAAACAAACTAAAACTACAATTGTTACTTGGTTAGAATTTTGTGCTCATCTTCGTGCCTGTTTTGCACCAGAAAAGTTTGTTGATGCTCGTTTGGATGTTAGCACAATTAATCAGGTTGGTACAGTTAGAGAACATATACCAGACTTTTGAATTTTTTTGATTTTCCAGAAGATTACTTGATCAGTTGTTTCATTCGTTCTCTCAAACCTCATATTGGTAGTGTTGTTAAATTGCTTGCACCGCAAACTTTGAATGAGGCTTTTACTAAGGTTATTAATCAAGAAATGGAATATTCAACAGTTAATAGAACTTCAGTTCGTCAACCTTACCGTCCACCTCCACTTCGTAGTGACGTTTCAGCTTCTGCACCTCCAATTAAGCAGCTTTCACTTCCTCCAGGTTATAAGAAGTTATCTTGGGAAGAGATGAAAGCTAAACGAGAGAAAGGAATTTGTTTCAATTGTGATGCTCCTTGTAGATGTGGTCATGTTTTCCCTAATAAGCCCAATTTTTTACTTCTGTAGATGGATTCCACTTCTCCGGATGATGTTGTTACAATTGAGGATATCACAGCTGAACAGATAACTTCTGAAGACCTTCCTGCTACAGACTCCTCTATTTAATTTAACTCATTATCGGGGTCTACATTTCCTAATACAATGAGAGTTACTGGCTATGTAAAAGCAATACCTATAATAATTCTTTTGGATTCAGGTTCTACACATAATTTCTTACATCCTAGCATAGCTAAGCAATGTGGATTTCTGGTGTCTTCTACAACTGATGCTTTACGTGTCACTGTGGGCAATGGTGGTCATCTTGAGACAAATGGTACCTGCAATATCCCTATCAAACTGCAAGGTACACTTTTTCATATTGATTTTCATCTATTAGATATTAGTGGTTGTGATGCGGTTTTGGGGATTCAATGGTTGAGAACGTTGGGTGAAATTAATTTGGATTTCGGAAAATTGTCAATGCAATTCAGCATTAATAAAACTGTCATCACATTAAATGGTACTCAATCATCTGTAATGATTATGGATGTATCTCCAACGCAACGTTTATTATCCACTGAGAGTTATGGATTCTTGTTAGAACTAGTCGCATTAAATGCTTCTGCTGCTGTCCAATCATTATCTCCTGAAATTCAACAACTGCTGTATGATTTCAGTGATATTTTTTCTACACAAACTTCACTTCCTCCAAAGCGTGTTCAAGACCATAAAATTTCTTTACTACCAGAAACTTGACCTGTGAATGTTCTCCCATATAGATATCCTTATTTTCAAAAGTATGAAATTGAGAAGATTGTAGCTGAATTGCAACAAGCAGGGTTTATAAGACCTATTTCAAGTCCTTTTTCTTCACCAATTCTTATGGTTCGGAAGAAAGATGGTTCCTGGACAATGTGTATATATTACCGTGCTCTTAATAAGATAACTATCAAAGATCATTTTCCAATTCCATTGGTGGATGAGTTATTGGATGAATTGCATGGTGCATATTTTTTTACAAAGTTGGATTTAAGATCGGGCTATTATCAAATTCTTGTTCATGCAACATATATTTTAAAAACGGCATTCCGTACACATGATGGCCATTATGAATTTTTAGTCATGCCTTTTGGATTGTCCAATGCACCAGCAACATTTCAGAGTTTAATGAATGATATCTTCAGGACTTATTTACGCAAGTTTGTGTTGGTTTTCTTCGATGATATTTTAATCTATAGCAAGGATTATGATACTCATATTCAACATCTAAAGATGGTGTTTGACATTTTGCGCCAACATAAATTATTTGTTAAGGAATCCAAGTGTACTTTTTCTCAAAAGTCTGTTGGTTACCTTGGCCATGTCATTTTGTCTGATGGAGTTTCGGTTGAACTTGAGAAGATACAATGCATTCTTTCTTGGAAGGTTCCTTCAACAGTCAAAGAACTTCGAGGTTTTCTAGGTTTTTCCGGCTATTATAGAAAATTTGTGAAGGATTTTGGCAATATTAGTGCTCCTTTAACTCAGCTTCTTAAGAAAGATGCATTTCAGTGGACAGAAGGCACAACTTCTGCTTTCAAATCGTTGCAACATGCCTTAACTACTACACTTGTTCTTATACTGCCTGGTTTTTCGAAAGAATTCTATCTAGAGTGTGATGCTTCTGGTGGTGGTATTGGTTATGTGTTAATGCAATCTGCTCGACCTATAGATTTTTACAGCAAACCTTTATCTGGTAAGAATCTCAATTTATCTGTTTATGACAAAGAAATGCTTGCTATTGTTTCTGTAGTAAATAAATGGAGACCATATCTTCTTGGTAGACATTTCAAGATTTATACAGATCATAGGAGTTTGAAATATTTTTTGGAGCAGCGTCTTTCTTCTATTGAACAACAGAAATGGGTTTCAAAACTGTTGGGATATGATTATGAGATAATTTACCGTAGTGGTTCATCCAACAAAGCTGCAGATGCTTTGTCTCGTCTTGTCAATCCACAACTGTTGTCCATAATTGCACCCATTTTCTCCGGCATTGATGACATCATTGCCGAATGTCATAATGATCCAATCCTACGTGCATTAATTGTTCAGTTGGAACTCAATCCTCATGATAAACGTCATTATTCTTACTTGAATGGTGTGATACATTATAAGGGAAGAATTGTAGTTGTTTCTTCTTCAGAATGGTGTAAAAAGATTCTACATGATTTTCATTCTACTCCATTAGGTGTCCATTCTGGTTATTTAAGAACTTTAAAGCGACTGCAGCAGAATTTTCACTGGTCTGGCATGAAACATTCGGTTAAGGATTATATTTTACATTGTGAGACTTGTCAGCGTAACAAAACAGAAGCGGTGGCTCCTCCTGGTCTTTTAAGTCCTCTTCCAATTCCTTCTGATGTTTGGATTGACATCTCTATGGATTTCGTCGACGGATTCCCTTCTTCTCATGGTAAAAATTCTATATTGGTGATTGTGGATCGTTTGACAAAATATGCACACTTTGTTGCATTATATCATCCTTATTCTGCAAGTTACATAGCTGATATCTTTGTGCGTGAAGTAGTCCGCCTTCATGGCATGCCTAAAACCATTGTCAGTGACAGAGATCCTATTTTTATGAGAAATTTCTGGGAAGCTTATTTCGCAATGCAAGGAACTCAACTCTGCAAAACTTTAGCTTATCATCCTCAAAGTGATGGTCAAACAGAGGTTACAAATCGCACATTGGAATGTTATCTTCGTTGTTTCGCAGGAATGAAACCTAAAGATTGGTTCAAATGCTTAGCTTGGGATGAATGGTGGTATAACACAAGCTACCACTCTGCTATTAAGATGACGCCATATGAAGCTCTTTCCAGCCGTCCTCCACCATCAATTTCAGCTTATTTACCTGGTTCTACTCCTGTGAATGATGTGGATTTGAATTTACGCGCCAGAGATCACACCTTGAAGCTACTCAGGTCGCATTTGTCTGATGCACAAGATCGAATGAATAAATATGCTGACTCTCATCGAACTGAAAGACAGTTTGAGGTTAATGATTTTGTTTATCTTCGACTGCAACCTTACAGGCAAATAATTGTGGCTAACCAGTCTTTTCCAAGCTCTCACCACGTTTTTATGGACCTTTTAAAGTTCTAGAGAAGACTGGGAGTGTCGCATATAAATTGGATTTGCCTACCACTAGCCGGATACATCCTGTATTCCATGTTTCTCAGCTGAAATTGAAGTTAGGCTCTACTGCTGCTATTGAGAGTACATTGCCTACCATTATTGATTATAATAAGTGGGAACCAGAGGAGATTTTGGACAGGCAGATGTAAAAAGGGAAACCGAGCTGCTACAAAATGGTTGATCAAGTGGAAAGGACATCCAACTACTGATGCAACATGGGAAGATGCTTATGATCTCGTTGCACGTTTTCCACAGCTCGATGCTTGAGGACAAGCATTGTTTTAAGGAGGGTGGGATGTTGCAGTACCAACTCCTCTTTTCCATATTTAAGTTTATTTGTTAGCTAAGTCTTTTATTTGTTTACATACTTGGAGTCTAGTTTCCTAGTTTTACAAGTTTCCTTAGTTAGTTTTCTTACCTTTCAAGTTATTTCAGCTATATATAGCTCAACCCTAAACCTGTAAACAGTCATTTAATCAATATCAAAGTATTATTCAGTTATTTCTCAAAGGCAGAGACTGTTCGCCCAGGCTAAACGGCTTTATCTTTTCTTTTTTGAGTTCTTATTCAGTTTTCTCTCCAGTGTAAAAGTTTAGAACCCTAACAGACGGCAAACGTTGCACTTCATCAATCAACCACCTTTCATTTAGACATTACGGCCTCTGAAAACTAAGATATTCCATATGTATGGATGAGAAACAAAAAGAAAACGGTCGACATAATAGACTTTATTTAGGATCGGAAAAAAATTAGAAGAGCTAACATTAGTTGTTATATATGGCCTAAAGTTTAAATTACTCCCTAGAAACATTGGAATGGCGCACATTTTCTTCTCCTAAAGCCTCAAAGGAAGCGCCTTCGTTACCTCTGCCGGAATTTGATTCCATGTACATGTCAAGGGCTTCTTTCATAACCTTCTCTCGGGATAGCAACTGCGCTCTCTTCTTTCCAGGTGGATGTGTGGAATCCATTGACCACGACTCTCCATCAGCAAGCTTCTCATACACTTGGGGAGCACCCCGAGGATCGTATCCGGCTGACGCCAGCAAGAGTAGTCCAATATAATCTGCCTCCTTTTCATTCCTAACAAGAGAAGCACATGAAGAGTAAAACTTCTCCGCCGGAAAGAAACATAAGCACGTACGAATGTCGAGCTTTGAGTAAACGTAAAGCTAACTTACTACACTTTATTAGAGAAAAAAGGGCACAAGTAGTGGTAAAAATGGCAAATTGAATTCTACTTCAACCACAATGAATACCTTCGAGAGACAGGTAGCTGGAGGAGGTATTTATATGCCTCTCCTAGCGGTTTACCCAGACTGCCCGTCAGTAGACTAATATCAACATACTGCACCAAAAGTATTAGCAGAATTACAAACCACATGGCGTGTGAGATGTTTTCTGCTGCATGTCTTGCCACAACATGCCCAACCTGAAATTGGAATACAATATTGTTACTCAAAAGAACCACACTCCTCACGTACAACAAAGAAGCAGAAAATCAATCAATACCTCATGTGCAAGTATAGTGGCTATCTCAGCATCTGTTCTAAAAACATTAAGCAAGCCAGTGAAAACTACAATTTTTCCACCAGGCATGCAAAATGCATTAGCAATTGGTTCATCAACAACCAAAATCTCCCAATTTAATCCCTGCAGATGATAAGTGAAACCTTTTTTTCTACTTTTTTGAACCACATTGTTGCATTCAAGAATATCAGCCCCCACTTGCTCATATCTTAATCCCTTCCGTAAAGCTTCAATTATATCTTCGGCTATTGATTTAACCCTGACACTTTTCGGATGCGTTTCCGGTAAAATCTTCCCTTCATAAGTTTTCTTTACATCATTAAAACTGATTTCTCCAATTTTTCTCTCCAAATATCTTGATAGATGAATAAAATGGATTCTTCTCGAGTAAGGAATTCTTTCTAATCCCCATTTATTAATACCAACTCCGCTATTAACCAAAACATTAACCAATATTTTTCTAGGAGTAATCAATATATTTCTGGGAGCACGCTGAATTAGATTTCGATCATCTGCATGATAGTGAGTATGGTAAAATCTACGTGCACCATTAAATATCGGACGTGCTCGATGATTTTGGTTTCCAAATGCTTGAAAAGAATTAAGCTTTGAGTGAATTGACGAATACCAAGAACCGTAAGAAACTACTCTTGGGATATTGTCATGACTAGTTGATGGCGGTGAATCAAGAGAAACCAATTGTTGCTTCAACTGATTCTTAGCTTCACGAACTGGGTTTCTGCTTTGGGCTGAAATCTTTGAACCGAGATAACGAATTATAGCAATAGCTAGTTTTGTATTTCTCAAAATACTCATGATTTATGTATGTATCAAAAATCATAATAAAAAATTACAAGAAATCTGCAAACCAAGAACCTATATAGCTGGGTATAGTACCAAAAAGGAAAATATCATATCATTTCTTGTCATGTAAGAAAAATGTTAACAAGAAACCTATAACGGATTACTTATTGTACTAGTCTAATATATCCATATTCCGTCGTAAGAGCAATAAATGCAGAAAATATTTAAGCATAATCCAAATTGCATATACATATGCCTTGCTATTTCTTATTCGGCGGGCTGCCTCTCTTTTTCCGTCCTCCTCCAAGGATACTCTTTTCATTTTTCCGTCAGGGCTTTAATTTAACGGAATGCGGTGCCTGGACCCTGTAGTTTTTTTTTTTTTTTGAAACATTTGGACCCTGTAGTTGTATATTAGCTAGGAGTCTGTTTTTCCATTCAGGGAGACTAGGATTTGAATCTCCATAATAATTCACATCCTTATTGTTTGCACCTGCACTTTTTTCTTGGAACACCAAATACTGTTGGCGATAGCCGATAGTACTGCAAAACCTCTGGCTTACGCATGAAGCGTCATAGTTCTCGATGAACTTCATATCGGTTGGCCCAGCTTTTACACCCGCAAAATGCTGGTATTCCTTGAGCACACAAGGCAAACACCAGTTTTTCACTTTCCTATAACAACCAACAACGCAGCCAGTCCTATGTTTTCCATGTTTACAGTGAATTAATATGGGATGATTTCTAACATCCAGCAAGACTTCTAGAGCTTCCGTGATCATATCTTTAGTTCCTTGACATCCAAACTGAAAAAGTTTGATATTCTTAGATTGTAGAAACCTTAAACTCTCTTCAGGATATGGGTCAGGACATAAACACAGTATCGAACGAAGGTTTAAGGTTTCAATGAACGAGAAATTCGAAGAATCGGGGAAGCTACACCTATAAACTCCACTTTCAACAACTGAGAAATTGCATGGAGCAGTAACTAATGATCCCATCTTTGTTTTTTACTCTCTCAAAGATTATTATGAAAGACTAGGAAGAACACTATAAGGTAAGAAGAGATGGGAACATTGGTGAGTTTGATTACATAGCATACTTGGTTTCCAAAGTACATATTCCTATCACTTTTCGAACAGGAAGAGCAAGGGTTAAGGTGTTTGACTGTACGACATTCTTTGGTTAACAAATTACATATTCACACACCTTTTGAAATAGGAATCCCAAGAAAACTAGGAATGGGAGAAGAAGAAAAGAAAAGGGCATTAGTGTGTATAAAAAACTTCAAACCTCGTGGAGATTTATATTTCTAAAGCAAACGTGTTTAGTGGGTCGGCTTGACTATGATTCAACCATAGTCAAACTCGGTCAGTGTTGGGCAAAAAAGAAAGAAGAAAAAAAGGCCGGGGCCCGGGGAATTGTCCTCAAGATACGAATTGTCGTAAAATTACAGTGGAAAAATAAAAGGTGTATCCTATGGTAGTTTCAATCGGCATTTCAAAGAATCCAAGTTATTGGGTTTTAATGTCTCACACAACTGTGTAGACTCTGTGATTTCTCATTCAATTTATATAGCTCGGCATACAGAATTGGTATACTTAGTTAGAGATAAAACAGGAAGACTCAGATAATATAGGTTGAATACAACAAGAAGAAACAAAGGACTCGGACTTTTACATGGACTCGGCTTCTTTACTCCACAATACTTGCTCTTGTAGGTTAGCCGTCGGTGTGTGTGTATGACGCAGCTGTTGGTGGACTATCTTTACATATACACGTCCAATACCCCCCTCAAGTTGGAGCGGTTGACGTATGAGGTTGAACGCCCAACTTGCTTGTAAGACGTCTAAAATGATCTACTCCTAGTGGTTTGGTGAAGAGATCAGCTAGCTGTTCTGCTGAAGGAATGTGAGTTGGTTTGATTAGACCAGATAAAATCTTTTCACGAACGAAATCACAATCGATTTCGATATGTTTAGTTCTTTCGTGAAAAACAGGATTTTCTGAGATGTGAATAGCAGCCTGGTTATCGCAATAAACCTTAATAGGCTTTGGAATAGCAACACGGAGATCAGTGAACAAATAATGTAACCACTGAAGTTCAGAAGTTAATTTTGCGAGAGCACGGTATTCTGTTTCAGCAGAAGATAAAGAGATTGTGTGTTGTTTCTTAGATTTCCAAGAGATAGGACTATTTCCTAGCATTGTGAAATATCCTGTAGTGGAACGTCTAGTAGTGGGACAAACTTCCCAATCCAAATCAGTATAACCAGCAAGAGATAAAGAGCTAGTTGCAGAAAGAAAAATGCCATGACTAACAGACCCTTTGAGATAACGGACTACTCGGTGTGCAGCATCCAAGTGACCAGAACAAGGTTGCTGCATAAATTGACTTAAATAATTGACTGAGTAGGTAATATCAGGTCGGGTTACCTGAAGATAAAGTAGGCGACCAATTAAGCGTCGATAAATGCTAGGATCAGGAAGAGGATCTCCTGAAGTTGGTAGAAGCTTAAGATGTTGTTCCATAGGCGAAAGAGCAACTTTAGCACCTAGAAGTCTAGAATCACGGACAATGTCAAGAATATATTTACGTTGACATAGAAAAATACCTTTGGGAGATCGAGAAACTTCAATACCCAAGAAATACTGTAAACGACCAAGATTCTTGAGAGAAAATGTTGTTTCAAGTTTATGTTTGAGTGCTTGAATTGCCGATGCATTGTTACCTGTAATAACAATGTCATTAACATAGACTAAAACATAAATAGATATATTACCAGAATGGAAAATAAAAAGAGAATAATCAGCACGAGATTGAACAAATCCCTCATTAAGTAGAGCGGAAGAAAATTTTGCAAACCATTGTCGAGAAGCTTGCTTTAGTCTATATAAGGATTTGTTAAGCTTGTAGACACGAGTATCACCCTTTTTCTGAAAGCCTGGAGGAATTTTCATGTATATTTCTTCATTGAGATCGCCTTGTAAAAAAGCGTTATTGACATCTAATTGATGTAGAGGCCAATTATGAATGGCAGCAACAGATAGAAGAACACGTACAGATACTAGTTTCGCAACAGGGGCAAATGTATCATGATAGTCAATTCCTTCCTGTTGAGTATAGCCTTTGGTAACGAGACGTGCCTTATGACGCTCAATTGTGCCATCCGATCTATATTTTATTTTAAATACCCACTTACAACCAATGGTTGTTTTGCCTGGAGGTAGAATAGTGGTAGTGAAAGTATCATTGGCTTGCAAAGCAGAATGTTCTGTTACGATGGAATCACGACATTCAGGTATTTTGATACCTTCCGTAAAATTACGAGGTTCGTCATTAGTGATAACGGAAGAAAGAAATGCACGATATTGTGAATTAAACTTATCGAAAGAAATATAATTGGTGAGAGGATAAGGAGAATTAGACTTACTTTGTGTTACTGTGCAAATGTAATCCTTGAGGTGGGGTGGAGGATGGCTTTGTCGAGAAGATCTCCTGACAAGTTGGTCATTGTAAGATTAAGAAATGGCAGGGTAAATTTCCGATATAAGAGGCATATTAACAGCAGCAGGAGAAGCTGTTGGTGATGACTGCACGTCCGTGGAAGATGAAGGGGCACCTGCAGAATTCATTGGTAGAGTGACAGTAGCAGGTGAGACTGTTGGTGATGACTGCTCAGTATTGGAAGGTGAAGAGTCACATGTAGACAGGGAATTGTCAGTGGACTGAATATTGACAGTTGTTGAATTAGAGTTCGACACAGGACGAAGGGGCTGTAAAGCAGGTGACAAAAATGCATTGTCATCATAATATGCCTCTTCCTGTGGAGGTGAAAACAAGAAATTTTCATTAGGAACATTAGCATCTTTAAATGGGAAATAATGCTCATGAAAGACAACATCTCTTGAAATAAAAGTAGTTTTCGTTTCAAGATTCAAAATAATATATCCTTTGTGGTGAAATGGATAACCAAGAAATACTCCAGGAATTGCCCTGGGATCAAATTTGGAAGATATATTAGCATTGCGAGCAAAACATAAACAACCAAATAATCGCAAATGACGATAGTTAGGTGATTTTCCCAATAGAATCTCACGGGGTGTTTTATGAGAAAGAATTGGAGTTGGCATCTTATTAATTAGATACGCTGCCGTTAAGATACACTCTCCCCAATAAGTGATAGGCAGGTGTGCTTGAAAACGTAAAGCTCTAGCTACGTTACGTAAATGACGATGCTTACGCTCGACCACTCCATTTTTTTGAGGAGTAGAAACACAACTACGTTGATGATGGATGCCGTTGTCAGCAAACCAAGCTTGGATGTCACGAGATAAAAATTCAGTTCCATTATCAGATTGCACTCGTTGTAAAATTGGCAAATAAGGAACTGAATTATTCGTGGAAACACAAGAAATATTGTGTGAATACTGTGTGGTAACAAAAGAAGTAAAAAAATTGAGAAACTTAAAAGTTTCACTTTTTGCATGCATGAGATAAATCCAAGTGCACCTTGAAAAATCATCAACGATTGTCAAAAAATATCGAGCACCTGTGGTATAGGGAGTCGAGAATGGACCCCATATATCACAATGTATTAATTCAAAACAACGGCTAGAAGAAATTTTATTTTTATTGAATGATAATCGACTCTGTTTTGCAAGAGGACAAACATCACAAAATGTAGATGAACTGGAAGTAATGTAATCGAAAGTACGACATAAGAATTTTAAGCGATCTAAACTAGGATGTCCTAGTCGGAAATGCCAAACATCTAAAGACACTTTATTACATAAGGCTCTGTGCGTCTCTGGCATTTTCGGATGGACTTGGAGGTGATACAAGCCGGAGTGAAAATTATCCTGACCAATCACTTGATTCGTGACACGGTCCTGAAAGAAACATATATGATCAAAAAAATAAGCAATGCAATTCGATTGATGAGTTAACTGACTCATTGATATAAGGTTAAATTTTAAATCAGGAATGTGATGCACATTCGACAATTTAAGAGTGGGCGAGAAAACGACTTCGCCAATATGCTTAACCACAGACAAAGACCCATCTGGTAATTACATTTGAATCAATGAATTAACAGGAGAATACGAAGTAAAATATTGCAAAGAATTGCAGATGTGGTGTGTAGCCCCACTATCAATAAACCATGGAGTAATAAAAGAGGTAGTAAGAATTTTACCAGCAAAATTGGCACGCGGTTCCAGCTGGGCAGGTTCAGGAGGATTGATTAATGTCAACAGTCTAGCATACTGATCAGCAGAGAGACCCGGAATTGCTGGTTGAATGGCATGTCCTTCACTCGGTAGGGATGTAGCAGCAGAAGCAATCGGCAGCGTGTTAGGTGCAGACGGAAATCCATGAAGACGATAACAACGATCTCTGACATGTCCATGGAGATTTCAGTATTCACAATGGGGTCTTTACCTCTTGTATTGAGCAGTAGCAGAGCGATTGGAAGAAGACGATGCATAGAATCGATTGGTGTTCAAAGCATCTGACTCGATGCTAGGTAGAGTTCTTGCAGAAATATGCTGATGTTCTTCCTCCTGCTGCACCATGTTGAATATACGGAGAGCGGTGGGAAAAGGATCCATCATTAGGATTTGACTTCTAAGGTTGGAGAAGCGATCATGTAAGCCCTGGAGGTCTTTCCAGATGGCATGGTAGGAAGGAGCATAGAGACAACTAGCCCTAATGTCAGGCTGACAGGAATTCAGTAACCAGCTTCCGACGAGATCTTCACATCTTTTCCAACATTGATATTGCAATGAATCCTTTGGAGGCGGCAAAGAACCATCCACGAAACCAAGCTTGCCTTTAGCATTCAGGGCTTTTGTTATTCCCCTCACCCAGGAACCATAGTTATCTCCCTGTAAAAGAGGAGAAGAGAGAACTGTGGCGGGATTGTCACTTGGGTGAATGATATAAGGGTCTAAAGTGTGATTGTTCCCTGAAGAATTGGCTTGAGGTTCATGATTTGCATTAGTTTCAGGATTTGATTGAGTTTCATGAGTTGGAGATGAAGGAGGTGATTGATCGGAAATATTCACCATTGGGAGAGAGAAATCAGGGTTTGATTAATTGAGCGGAAGTGATGAAAACAAGTCCTAGGATGGATCAAGATGATACCATCAAAGAATCTAAGTTATTGGGTTTTAATGTCTCACACAACTGTGTAGACTCTGTTATTTCTCATTCAATTTATATAGCTCGACATACAGAATTGGTATACTTAGTTAGAGATAAAACAGGAAGATTTAGATAATATAGGTTGAATACAACAAGAAGAAACAAAGGACTCGGACTTTTACATGGACTCAGCTTCTTTACTCCACAATATTTGCTCTTGTAGGTTAGCCGTCGGTGTGTGTGTATGACGCAGCTGTTGGTGGACTATATTTACATATACACGTCCAATAGCATTCCCAACGTGATCCCCTACCCTTTTCATCAACAAAGATAGTACGGAAACCGAAAAACCAATATCAAAACATGGTTACCAATAGAATCAAATCCATTTATAAAACTTGTGAATTGTAAGGATGATTGTTGAGCTAGCTTCCATGCAGTACGTTCATGTTCGAATTTCCCCTTTAACACTATTTTGAGCGAACAACCAATAAATCACGGGTTCGAATTCGCACATGTCTATAGACATTAACCTATAGACATGTACAAGTACAATCAGTGGACAATTGATAAACTTATTCAATTGTACTCATCTGAATTTCTAAGAGATATTCCTTCCATAAAGACTGCCCATGATCGTGTACGTTCTTCATTAATTTATTAGTTAGGCCTTGACAAATAAAACTCTCACGTTAAACGGTAATGAAACCCTCGCTTTCTATTGGTCGAAATAGGCCTTTTCTAATGCAGAAGCTATGGTGAGGACACTTGGCATAACTCTATTGGTTGTAATAATTAAAATTTGGTTACACTTTGTTTACATTAAATATTTAACCGTTCGTTAGTAACGGTGTAGACAAAAACGTAGGTGGACAATACTTATGTTAGAATTTGAACTTAAATACTTTTTTTACACCGTGTTTACACTAAAACTTAACTGTACATTACTAACACCGTCAAAGGTGGACGACACTTATATTAAAATCGTTAAAAAAACATGAAACTATTTACTTTCCACTTAATTAAGGAAATCATGTTACAAAGGAAATCGCTTAATTAAGGAAATTGTGATATGGTGCAAGTATGGAAATTGTGTTGGAAAGAAAATCGCTTAATTGAAATATTTTTCTTCTTTTAATCCTGATTGGGAAACCTATCTCTAAAATTATTAACCTTGCGTCAATCCCCAACTCCATAAACAAACCATGGAAATCTTCTACACATATCAAGATTATGCATATCAATAATTGATATTGAAGTATTAAAAAGATGCAAAGATGAAAACGGGTCACTCATAGCAGCGATGAAAACGGATCACTTATAGCATCTAGCGATATATATGTACCAAAACGAATCTACTGTTGAATATCAAGGATAAGACGGAAATACGTGAAAACCACTTGGAATCAGGATCTGTGTTGCACGTTCAACCTTGACTGTTTTATAACAAAAGGTGTAAATATAACCATGCTTTGTCCCAAATATAGTACTAATTAATTATTAACAAAATTTCATGGTTCATCTTCAACCATTTATAAACACAGACAAAAATTGATACGTGCAAGGCAACTAATGGCTGATTTCGTATGCAATTAACACATAAGCTTAAAGAGCATCTCTGTCTTTAGAATGTGTAACCCAACATTGTGGAAAATTAACGGTGGGGCATATTACGGAATATATCACATGGTAATATATTGCTAGCAACATGTTTAAAAATTGTCATTATTTGGATTATTTTAAATTTATTTAAATTTTTTATTTACACGAACTGAAACTAATCATGAACAGTCTACGCCGTAACTGCGGCTATATCACTTTGCGGAGAACTGTTATTGGTGAATTATCTACTTATCTTCGTACTAGGTATGACGGTCCAAATATTTGCGGAAAATATGTAAGTTTTATTGCGGGAGTAATTTTTCGGTACAAAAATGAAATTCGGGATATATGGAGTGGTTGCGTTCGTTCGTTGCACGGTCTTAAATGTTTTGTAGAGAAAAGTATGCATTGATGAATAAAAATAGGCTTATGGATCATGGTTTTATTTTTTTTTATTTTTTGCTACCTGTAAAATAAAGATAGATTTTTTTTTTACACGTGAAGTATTCTTTTCACTCAAGATATTTTTTTTTTACACCTAAGGTATTTTTCTTTTACTCAAGATATTTTTTTATTTTACCCTTGAAGTATTTTTTTAACTCAAAATATGTTTTATTTTTCCATGGGAATAATCTAATAAACGGGTTAAAAAGATTAAAGAAAAAAACCCACGAAGTACTTTTTTTACTCAGTTTATTTTTTTTAACCGTGAATTTTTTTTTACTTAAGAAATTATTTTCTGGTGGCCCGGTAAGATGTTTACTTAAAAGTATTATTATTTTTTACTTAATAAATTATTATATATTATTATTATTATTTTATTCTCTGGTGGTGCCAGAGGCTCTAAGAAGAGAGCTTTGTTCAGCTTTTAACCAGAGCGAAGAAAATTCACATGAAATCATACTACTATTAATACATAAAGGGAAAAAAGAAGAAAAAAAATCATTTTTTTTTTTTGCAAAAATAAAAGGAAAAAATAAATAAAATTCATACATATTTCTTATCTTTTCACCACCTAATTAATGCATCAAGACGGGACGGGACGATATTAAATAAAAAATGTATTGTCATGGGGGGGCGTAGCCCCGCGCACACCAAATCAAAAATATGGTTAAAGAAAAATGCCCGGTGCGTAGCTGGTAGGCTCGGAAAGATACCTACTATTGTGTATACTGCAAGTGCACAGTGTCGACAAGCAACACAGGGCAAGCACAGGTCGAACCACAGAGACTTGGAGAGTGTAGAAGTTGATTCTAAATCCTGATTCAGAGAGTAACCAAAAGGGGTTTGATTTTGTCGATCTGACGATATGATTTTCAAGTGATTGAAATAATAAAAGTAAAAGATGCAAATAACAAGATATGTAAACAATGATAATATGGATACTAGGGTATTCAAATCCACCAATAACCTATGATATGCATTCAACTTGTAATATTATTCTTGTCCTTATAGTAGATTCAAGTCTACCGTATAACTAAGGTGTTTCTCCAATGGATAATTTAATCACAACTAAAGTATTTCTCCAAAGCATTAATTGTCTAATTAAGCACAACTAATCTAAAGATCAATATTTGGTTAAGCATGAGTTGTAGCATAATCAACATAGATATATTCTAACTACAATGGATACATGGCATACATTGTGAGAGCAAGATGTTGACAAACTTGGGTTAAATTATATCTTTAAACAATTCTAAACTTTCAAGAATAAGATACAAGATATGAATACATACCAATGAGATTAGGGCTTCATCTAAACCCTAGTAAATGAAACTAGAACATGAAGAACATTACAACAAAACTTAAATTTGATAAACTAACATGAACAAGCTATTCTTGGATGAGTTTTCAACACAAAAACCCTCTCTATTTATACACAAAAATTCTCTCTCACTTGGATTCGAATTTTGGCAATTATTTACTCAACAAAACATGTTTTCTCACTTGATGGATGTTTTGGAATACAATGGGGTGAGGTGGATGTTTTGGAATCCAATGGTGGTGAGGTGGATGTTTTGGAATCCAATGGGGTGAGGTGGATGTTTTGGAATCCAATGGGGTGAGGTGGATGTTTTGGAATCCAATGGTGGTGAGGTGGATGTTTTGGAATCCAATGGTGGTGAGGTGGAAATGGATTTGGGTCTTGGGTTTTGGATCATGGGTTTTGGATTATGGGTAGTTTAATCCCATGTATTGTAAACAGGTTGCCACTAATGCGCGAACGGGTTGCAACACTTCCAACTTTCTTCTCTTTTGTCTTCTCAATTCTTCCAAGCTTTATTTAGTACTTAAAAACACAAAATTAATTAATACAAATATTTATTCTTGAAGATGGTAAAAATGCAGAATTTGGGATAATATATGACTTTGAAGCGCGAAAGATGAGTTAAGTGCCAATGAAAAGGTGTATGAATATGCAATATTTGGCACTCATCAGTAGCACGGGCACTAATCTAGATCAAATTTGTGTTCTTAGATTAGATATCAAATCAACTTTAACAAACACCTTATTCCGAATTTCCCAAAAAAAACCTACACAAAACTCCGCCACCAGGCCACCACTAAAATTTCATTCCATGCATGGTAGCTGTCAATCAATAATGACTAATGCGATTTAAAAGAAATAAGAACATTAAATTTCACTTGATTTGGCGCAATTTTTCTTCACTTAAAGCCTCAAAGGAAGCCTTCGATACCCCTGCCTGAATTTGATTTCCTATATATGCCAAGGGCTTCCTCCATAATTTTTTCTTGGGATAGCAATTGCGCCCTCTTCTTTCCAGATGGATGTGTGGAGAGATAATCTGATGACGACGACTTTCCATCACCAAGCTTCTCATATACTTGGGGTGCACCTCGCGGATCGTATCCTACTGAGGCAAGCAAGAGTAATCCAATATAATCTGCTTCCTTCTCCATCCTAATAGGAAAAAATATGAAGAGTAGGTAAATTACATCCTCCAGCAAGAAACATAAGCACCTAAAATGATGTCATTGTCAAGCTTGCAACAAGATAGATTAAAGCGATAAAATAAAATTAGAACTCAAATTTGATGAGTTCTGAAAACTCTTGAGTAAATGAAAAACTAACTAGCAGGGCATCAATTGGTTACTCTAGTAAACAAAAATGGCATAACTACTGGCAAAAATGGAAAGTTGAATTCTACTTAGAAAAAAACACTGAAACCACAATAAATACCTTCGAGAGAAAGGCAGATGGAGGAGAGTTTTGTATGCCTTATCTAGATTAGTCATCTCGTTCGTATTAGCAAACTGACTCAGAATGAGACGCAGAATTACGAAAAACACAGTGTTTGTGATGTTTTCTGCTGAGTTTTTTTTGCGTTTGGGTCGTGAATTTTGGTACGTCTTTGCATTTGGGTCGTAAGTTTGTCCAAATTTGTGTTTGGGTCGTTGACCCGTTAGTCAACTACGAGTTATGGTCAAACAATTAAGCTAGCTAACGGTTGTCAGTTAAGGTATTTACACGTTTGCCATTCTGTTAGGGGCTTTAACTAATTTGAATACAAGGATGTTATTGATCCACGTTTGTGGTTCAGTAACTTGAGACGTGTCAAGTATAAAATTAATAAATTAATACTATCTTAAATGGGTGTACAGGGCTATTCACTTCTCTCTCGAGAAAATCAGGTTAGAGGTATTATTAGGGTTTATAATTTAGGTCGATGCAGCGGCAAGAATATAGGGATTATTAGTGTTCGATCCGAAGGGTGTTGATATTGTTGGTCGTATTTGGTATAAAAATTATCAGTATGGCAAAAAAAAATACAACCAAGTAAGTGATTTATACTCTTGATTTATCGTTTTGGGAAAAATTAGGGATGTCAATTTCTTTAGATTTTGTGATGATGTGAACTCACGATATAAAGGAAATGACAGGGTTGTTGTTATTTTATGACTTTGAAGTGATATTGTTAGAAGATTTTGCAAAAGCAGTTGCTATTTATACTTCTAGGGTTTATGTGGTTCTGTGAAGAATAGATGGGATTTAAAGTTTTCTGTTTTTTTTTTCTTTAACTTTATATGCTTTTACTTTGTCTGCCATAAAAAAAATAAAGATTCTTCGAAACAAATTGATGATTTTATTTTTTTATTTCTTGAACAGTGTGATAGGACCACTTTTGTCTGAAATGTTGCCTATGTTGTATGTATCATTGGACCAATTCGTTATTAATTTGTGGTTGAGATGGTGTCATTATTAAATTGTGGTTGAGATGGTGGTTGTATGTTGTGAATGATGTGATAAATTGTATGTACACAGGTTGGTGCAGGACAAGGCTAAAAAGGTAAATACAATTCTTTGCGCAGAGATATCTTCTGAGTATGAAGAGGTTGATGAGCTAGTTATACATAAAGGAAAGGATGTTTTAGTTGAGAGTTCAGGTGAAGATGATATAAGCATTGAGTTGGATGAGTTTGAAGCTCTTGATGAAGAACAACAAGAGTAAGAAGCCTTGAGTCTGCAAGAACACACTAATTCTATTGTCGATGATGCAACACTATACTACGAAGACTATGTCAGCTCTGATGATGAAGACTATGTTGTTCCTAGAGGACGTAAGTATGACTTGGGTCAATGTAATGAAGAAGAATGTTATTATACAGGAACTGACAGTGACGAAGCAGATGATGTGCCAAGTGATCCTGAAGATGGTGATGAGATAATTCTAAACAGTGACGAGGATGAGGAATTATGTAAGGCTGAGGGTTATGACCATGCTGAGTTTGTGCTAAGTACTGAAAATCTTTATGAGAAGGAGGATGTTGATGATGACTTGTGTGCTATAAAAGTTCCACCAGATTTATTATATGTGGGTATGAGTTGGAAAAACAGCAGTGAGTGCAGGGAGTATTTGAGAGATTTAGCAATACAGAAACATTTCTCAATGGAAAATATCATGAGCAATATGGAGAGGCAAGAATGGAAGTGTAAATCTCCAGGTTGTAGATGGAGAGTTAATTGCAGTTACACTAATAAGAAGGCATCATTCAGTATCAAATATGGACACTTGAAGCACTCTTGCAAGCGTTTAGGTAAGCTTTTTTTTTTTTTCATTTCCTTTTTAGTTTTGTTTTTGATTAGTTGAATCAGTATTGAAGTGCTGACTTTATATAAATGGGTTTATAGGATTGAAAAATCCCATGGCTAATGAAAGATGGGTTGCCTTAAGAATAATGGGGTACGTGAAGGACCACGTTAAATGCAAGCCTTCTACTATTAAGAGAAGATTGAAGAGGAAGTATAAAGTTAAAATATCTTATTGGACTGCTTGGCATGCTAGGCACATATACTTAGAGAGGATATTTGGGTCCTTTGAAAAGAGCTATGGGTATGCAATTCTAACTTGACTTATTTTTCCTTCAAAATAATATACTTGTTATGTATTGAAACTCCTGAAATTATATTGTTATGTTTTTGTTGCATGTTGCAGGCAAGTACCTGAACTATGCAGGCAGATCATGGAGGCAAATCCAGGGAGTATTTCTACATGGAGTAAAGACACAGTCCATCACCAGTTTGAAGGGTTATTTGTGATGTACAAGGCTAGTCTAGATGGTTAATTTCCTAAATGGTTGCAGGTCTATTATAGGCTTAGATGGTACTTTATTGAAAGGAAAATATGGTGGAATGGTTTTAGCAGCTATGGGTTTAGACAACAACAATGGAATTTTACCTATTTCCATCTACATATGCAGAAATGAATGCAAGGAAACGTGGAACAAGTTTTTATCAATCCTTGCACCGTACGTGACTAGGCATGAACAACCCCTTACATTCATATCTGACCAGCAAAAAGGTTTAATTGATGGTGTTGCTAGACAATTTGCACAGTTCAACCATTATCACAGGTTTTGCTTTAGGCATTTGTACAAGAACTTTAAGAAGAAGTTCCCTGGGTCACACTTGGAGACATTGGTGTGGAGGGCAGCAAATAGCTACAATGAAATTGACTACAAGCATTGGATGAAGCAGGTGGAAGAGTACGAACCAGCGGCTGTGACCTGGTTATAAAACCATCCTCTTGAAGAATGGACTAGGTGGAAGTTTGATCACACTTCTCGCTGCGAGCATATAAGCAATAATTTTAGTGAGTCGTTTAATAGTTGGATTTTAGAGCTTAGGAACTTGCCTATTTGTAAGTTTGTAATGGAGTATGAGAAATTAGTGATGGAAACATTGTATAATAGGGAGAAAAATGGACAAGGTTGGTGTCAAACAGGTTTAATTAACAGGGCATAGGAAAGACTTAAAGGGCATAGAGGAAATGTGCATTTTCTTAATTGCTATCCATCAACAAAAAATGTGTGGTTAGTAGAGAATGATAGAGAAATAACTTGGAAAGTCAATTTGACTAGAAAGGAATGTAACTGTGGGGCATGGAAAGTTGGTGGTGTGCCATGTGTTCATGCCATGGTTGTCATTGTGGATAAGGATGAGAATGCATATAGTTATGTGGATCCGTGCCATTTTATTATCAAATACATGATGTCTTATGCTGGACATGTTGAGCCTACAACAAATCCACTGACATGGCTCGAGGTTGAGGTAACTTTGCATCATCTAACTGTTATTTGTGCATAAGTTAGCATCTTGAGCATCTTGTTCATGACCTAGCATCTCCTAATTGTTATTTTTTTGAATTTTTTATAGGATGCTTATAAGGTGAATCCTCCTAGGGTAGTAAGGCCAGCTGGTAGGCCAAGAACTCTAAGAAGAAGAGATAAATATGAAGCTGATGGAAATACAAGGAACCAGAAGAGATGTGGAATCTGTAAGATCTATGGGCACAATAGGGTTGGTTGCAAAGGATCCAAGGATGGTGATCCATCCACTATAGGTATTGATCATTGTTTTGTGGATTTTGTTAGTTTTGATCTTTAATGATATTATTGTTATCTGTAGTGTAATAATATACTTGTTGCGCAGGTGTGAATATAATATATGGTCCACATGTTAGGAGGCCTCATAATGAAGATGGCGATAGAATTACTACATCAGCAGAAATTGGTTCTTCTTTTAGAATACAAAGGACTAATGCAGGAATGAGAACCACGGGCTTTGGTGTTACAACAAATAGTAGTAGACTTACTAATGGAGGAGTACCTAGAGGTGGAATCCCACCTATGGCAGCTGTTAGAGGCAGGGCTGGTGCAAGAGGAGCTGGTATGGGAAGAGCCAGTGGTTCGGGTGGAGTTGTTAGGGGCATATGAAATGTTATTGTTGGAGTTGTTAGGGGCAGAGGAAATGTTGTTGTTAGAGCTGTTAGAGGAAGAGGAGGTAGAGCTGGGGATATTGGAGGCCGAGGAATTAGTTCAACTGCAGCTGTTGGGACTCAGTCCTCTCAAACTTCCACAATCACAGTGCAATCTACAAGAGGAAGGGGAACTGAGTCTGTAGCAAGCTATGCCAGAATGAGAGGTGGAGGGAGTAGATTTACTAGTTATCCAGTGGAGAACATGACTAGGAGGTCTGCTTCTCTTATGGACTTGACTGAAGACCAACCATCTGCAAAGAGAGGCAAACAAGCTAAGAAAGGCGCAGCGGTGCAATGGTACTAAGTAAGTGTTTTTTTTTTGGGTAGAATACAAGTTAATGATATCTAACTTGCTTATTTTGGTAGAATACAAGTTAACTAAGCACAACTGAACATCATCTTTTGTATTTATTATGGTGTAAATGGCAAGCTAAAGTACTATGACTACATCACTTACTAAGCACAAGTTAACTAAATTAAAGTTCTGTTGAATTTACATCCTAATTTTGTAGTTACTGAATGCTTTGATCATCTCAATGTTGTATGGTTTGTTGGTGGTGTTAACTGAAACGTATTTTGTACCTGATTTTATACCATATAACTGGTTGTGATGGCCAATTGTGGCGGTTCTCGGCTGTGCATAAACATTGTGGCTTCTGTATTTTTTTTTTCCAGAATATTTAGCACGTGCTAGCACCTGCCTCTTAATGTGCGCACGTGTATTCTAGATTTAACTGAGTGGCAAACTTTGTAAATAACTAATTAACTGAAGTTAACTGTAAGTAACAGTTTGACCAAAACCGCTAATTGACTTCGCTTGACTAACGGGTCAACGACCCAAACACAAATTTGGACAAATTATGACTCAAACGCAAAGGCGTACCAAAATTCACGACCCAAACGCAAAATAACTCTTTATGCTCAATGTCTCGCCACAACATGTACAACCTTATATGAAAATAACATATCAGCCGTATAGTAGAAAATATCATCGGAAAAAAAAACTACACCAAAAATACATGTTTTGTATGTCAAACATAGCCACATTGCCCAAAGCCGTCAAACGAAGTGTACATCCAAAGGCTTATCAATGAAGATACTCTATTGAAATACAAACTATAGTAAGAATTCTAAGAAACAGAAAATCAATACCTCATGTGCAAGTATTGTTGCTACTTCAGCATCTGATTTAAAGCGATCTAGCAAACCAGTGAAAACCACAATCTTTTTCCACCAGGCACACAAAATATATTGACAGTTGGTTCATCAACAACCAAAATCTCCCAATCTAATCCCTCTAAATGATAAGTAACAACTTTAGAACCTTTCTTTGCTTGACCTGTGATTTCTTGAACCGCTTTGTCGACATCGTGAACCTCTTTGTTGTATTCAAGATCACTCCCTACTTGTTCATATTTTAATCCCCTCTGTAAAGCTTCAATTATATTTTTGGATATGAATCTAACCCTGACACTTTCTGGATGTGTTTCTGGAATAATTTTCCCTTCATATTTTTTAGTTACACCATTATAACTGCTTTTTCCAATTTTTCTCTCAAAATCTTTTGATAAAAAAATTAAATGGATTCATTTTTAGTAAGGAATTCTTTCAGATCCCCATACAGCAGTAACAACTCCACCAACAACCAATCCTACTGTAATCAAAGTATTTTTATGATTTTCATATGCATGATACGCTCCATGATAAAATCTACGTGCACCATCTAAAAATCGACGTGCTCGATAATCAATCTTTGAGTGAATTGATGAATACCAAGAATCGCAAGAAACACCTGAGATATTATTATTATTATTATTATTATTACTTGATGGCATTGAACTCATGCTTTGAGTGTACCAAGAACTGCGAGATATTATTATTATTTGATGGTAAGAAACAAAGTGTTACTTACCTTCACGAATTGGGTTTCCCCTTCGAGTTAAAATATTTGAACTGAGATAACGCAATGACTACTTTTTATGGACAATAGGAAAAGAAAAATAAAATAAAGAGATGATTTACATTGACAACCCAAGAGGGTATGTAAGTATATAAAGCGATATGTAACTTAATATTAAAGAAAAAATTATTTGTAAATCAAATCATACTAAAATTTAGTGACTGAATAAACTTGGGACATCCAACAGTATAGAAACCTTAGGTCACCCATCTAGGCATCCCTTTAAAATTGAAGACTTCTGTTGTAGCGATTTTTTGTTGTAATCCCAAATCTCGAATCGATATTCCTTCCATAAAGACTGCCCATCATCGTCCATTTGTTCAGCGTTATTCATTAACTGGGCCAACCGAGCGAAGCGAGGGAGGACTATATGGCCTTTTTTTTTGTAAATTGTAAGGGCAATTCCTATGGAAATGGTCAAATGAAATTTTTTGTTGAGCCAGGTGGATAGTTAAATAGGAATTTGCACTATGGAAAAAAAGTGGGCGGTTGACCATTATGCGCCCGGACGAAGTTCCAGCGCTGGCGCACATCGTTCAAACGCTGGCGCTCGTATTTCTAGTGCTGGCCCTCCTGGTAGAAACACGAGCGGTAGCAGCAGTGCCTCCGGTGTTTGGATCAAGACCACCAACGGCTACTTTCAAACAGTCACCGGAACAACTAGTTTCTACCTCCATAAATACGGCTCGAGTTTGATCACACAAATTCACAACAATCTTTCATCCAGTCAATTTTTTCTTAATTTCAATTTCTTTCAATTTTCAACCATGAATTCTAATTTTGATTCTTCTAAGGAATTCTGAGGAAGATATGGAGATGGATGAAATGTTGTATGAAGAAGAGGAAGAAATGTGTATGGAGTTTTTGCATCAAATGGATGGAGATGCAAATCAAGATAGAAGAAGGCGAAATTTTATGTTGCAATTACAATCCGGGGTCATACCAAAGCCTTTAGAGCCATATGAAGTTGTTACTAGAAGATGGACGTGGCGAGATCGACATTTTTACCACGAAAAGATGACGCATGATTATTTTAATCATGATTGTGTTTATTCCGATGAGGATTTTTAACGACGATTCTGCATGGGCCGCAACTTGACGCAAAGGATTATTGCCGAGCTTTGTCAGGTACAACCTATATTTAATTATCAGTATTGAAAAATGGGGGTCTAACAACCATACCCAATATTTCGCTTAGTGATTTATATGGACTGACTACAATATACTTTCAAGAGAATTAACTAGACAGTCAAACTCAATCTTAAGAAAAGTATATCCAAGAGTTGTATCTCTATTTATCAATTCAATATGCAATCAAACAAATAGGAATTTGCGAGCCCAGTTGAATATAAAAAATAACTTGGACGGTATCAAAAACCAATATCCAAGTTTCAATCAATTTAATCAACAACCCAAAGTTCGGATTCATAATTGATTGAACTTACGCACAACCTATGATATTTCAATCATATAGAAAATATAATGCGGAAAAGAAATAACACAGACACCAAAAAATTTGTTAATGAGGAAACCACGAATGCAGAAAAATCTTGGGACCTAGTCCAGATTTGAACACCACACTGTATTAAGCCGCAACAGACACTAGCCTACTGCAAGTTAACTTCGGACTGGAATATAGTTGAGCCCTACCCAATCTCACACTGATCAAGGTACAATCGCGTTCCTTACGCCTCTGAATCCCAACAGGACTCTACGCACTTGATTCCCTTAGTTGATATCACCCAAAACTAAGAGTTTCTACGACCCAAAGTCGAAGACTTGATAAACCAATCTGTCTAACACAGAAAAGTCTACTGAATAGATAAATCTGTCTCCCACAAAAATACCTAGAAGTTTTTGTTCCGTCTTTTGATAAATCAAGGTGAACAGAAACCAATTGATATACCAGACTTATGTTCCCGAAGAACAGCCTTGAAATATCAATCACCTCATAATAATCTTAATCGTATGGTAGCAAAACAAGATATTATGGAATCACAAACGATGAGACGAAGATGTTTGTAGCTATTTTTTATCTTGCTTATCGGAAAATAAATCTCGAGCAAATCTTAGAGAAGATAGTACTCAATACGATAGAAAATAGCAAGATCAGAACATGCAACTACATAGAAAATAGTTGGGTCTGGATTCACAATCCCAATGAAGTCTTCAAGTCGTTAACCTACAGGGTTTCGTGAAAAACCTAAGCTTAAAGGAGAATCGACTCTAGTTGCAACTAGTATCCCACAGGAGGTGTGGGGACTAGGTTTCCCAGTTCCTAGAGTTCTCCTTTATATAGTCTTCAAATCAGGGTTTGCAATCAATGTTACCTTGGTAACAAAGCATTCAATATTCATTGTTAGATAAAAATTCGATTAGACTCAAGCTAATATCTTTCAACCGTTATATCTAACTTAGCTTGTTACACACAAATGAAAAGTGACTTTATTTAGATATGGGTAATCGTACCTAAACGTGTACACCTTGTTTGCTCATCAATAGTTAACCGAAGTTAGCCATATGAACACTTTTATATCAACCATATTCATCTTAACCATAGCTAGGTCAAATGACTCAAATGAAACTAGTTTTAGAGTTGTTCAATTGGTTATATTCTCATAAAAGTATACAAGACACAATTGAAGCAAAATCAATTTTGATTCACTCAAATAAATTCATGAACATTATTGTCACAGTTTGCAAAAGATCCTTATGATATAAATGTATTAGTTCATAAAGAAACCTATTTTAGAACATAACCTACTCAAGTACGCGAACGAGTACGCATACCTATGTGGCCGAACGAAGTTTGGGTTCGCCAGTATGCGAAAGGGTACGCATACCATCCAAAACTCAGTTGAATTTCCGGATCTTGAAACTCACCCTAGTACGCATACCGGTGTGCATACTAAGTTCCGAGACTTCCATAACCAACCAGTACACATACTGGTATGCATACCATGGCTCCCGGATTTGGACAACACATATGCAAGTACGCATACTGTGATATATCTAATCATGGTTATTTGATATAAACTCTCATTTCAATCATTGAAACATTCTCGGAAGATGACAATGGCTGTCTCACACAAACTATTAGCTTCAAAATAATTTTCTAGTGATCGAAGGATCAATACGAAATATTCTGAGTCTACATCAAATGACTGTCTCACATAAATCATATAAGATGTTACAAGGATATTTTCACATGATCATCTTTTGACTTTCGTAAAGAATATAAGATGAACTTGGTTAAAGCAAAAGCTTACCAACACATATTTCTTGAAATATGCAAGCAAGTTAAACTCAGCTCGAAATATCAAATGTGCATAATCGAAGTCTATATAGCTATAAGACTTTTGTCTCAAATAGGAGATAGAGTATAAATAAGTTTGAGTAATATATGAGTTCAAGTCTCCACATACCTTTTGTTGATGAAGTTCCATGAGATCCTCTTAGTAGTTATTCGTCTTCAATCGATGAACGACGTGAAGTCTAATGCTCAATTACACTTATTAACCTAATCCGAGACTTAGCTATAAGTAGACTAGAAATCAAGACTTATAGTTTTGGCAACTAAACTTGACAACAAGCTTGAGATAGCAATTCTTGCGAGTTCGACCGAGCAGTGCTCTAACAATCTCCCCCTTTGTAAATTTTAATGGCAAAACTATCAATACATATGGATTACAAAATAAATAAACTTTGTAGCTTCTTATCCAAATGCTTGATTTCGTTGGTTCTTCAATATTACTCGAAATATTCTTCACTTCCAAGTACTTCAGTGATTCTGAACGTGTTCAAATCAGCATCATAGTTGTTAAAGATCCGTAGATATAAAAATGATAAAACATTAGCTCTCAATCATTGTTATACAATGTCATAATTCCATTACACAACATCAAAGTTCAATTGTATCACAACTTTGACAACAGTATTATGGTGATATGTATCACCCCCCCCCCCCCAGTAAATACTTCATCTCACATAAAAAAAAACTCCCCCATAGTGTGAACTACACATTAATTCTCCCCCTTTTTGTTAATATAAATTGGAAAAGGTACGAAAACTAGTGGGATCATAATGAAATTCTTATAAAGATACTTCATGACTAAAATAGACCATATCAGCTTTGTTTCGATGATTTCACATAGTCGAAACTTAGTGTATTAATCAAGGAGTTTATAAAGATACAAGAAAACTCCTACAATACTCCACATCCGCACTCCCCACAAATATTTTGCAATTAAGCACAAGTTCAATTAAGAATTCTCCCTCATAAAATGTCATTCCCGAAAGAACAACAAGTGCCACCTTACTTTTACAAGAAAATAAAAATTTGTGGTTTTAAGTTTATTGTGAGGTGATTGATGAAAATGAGATGTTCTTCGGGAATATAAATCTGGTTTTATCGATTGGTTCCTGTTCACCTTGATTTATCAAAAGACGGAACAAAACTTATAGGTTTATTTGTGGGAGACGAATTTATCTATTACCTATAGACTTTTATGCGTGAGACAGATTTGTTTATTAAAGTCTTCGACTTTGGATCGTAGCAACTCTTGGTTATGGGTGAGATCAGCTAAGGGAATCAAGTGCGTAGTATCCTACTGGGATCATAGGCGTAGGAGCATAACTGTACCTTGGATCAGTGTGAGATTGGTTGGGGTTCAACTACAGTACATACCGAAGTTAATTTGGAGTAGGCTAGTGTATGTAGCGGCTTAATACAGTGTATTCTTAATTTGGACTAGGTCCCGGGGTTTTTTTGCATTTCCGGTTTCCTCGTTAACAAAATTCTGGTGTCTGTGTTATTTCTTTTCCGCATTATATTTTGCTATATAATTGAAGTAATACAGGTTGTGCGATGTTCAATAGATTAGAATATCCGACCTTATTTGTTGTTGATTTAAATCGATTGACACTTGTATATTGGTCTTTGGTACCATCCAAGTTATATCTCTTTCATTAGACTCACAAATCATATTTGCTTGAGTAAATCAAATCGAGAGATTGAGATAATAACTCCTTGAGTATTTTCTATTGATTGAGTCTAACTGTCTAGTTGATTCTCTAGAATACAACTCGAAGTTGTCCATACAGATTGCTAATCGAAATATTGGGTGAGGTTGTTATACCCCCGCATTTTCAATTGGTATCAGAGCAGGAAAACACGTTAAATACCTCACAAGTCTGTGTTTGTAGCGATCTGACTCTATGGACAGAGGTGCTATATCAATAAACATACCACCAGTCTTCGACGGATCTAATTACTTATGGTGGAAAAATTTTATGCATCTTTTATCCAAGCACGTGATTTTCAATCATGCGTATATGTTGTTAATGGCTATGATCTTCCCGTTGCTGCAGAAGGAGAAAATGTTCCAAAGAATGCTGAATATACTCCTGCAGAGATTCTTGCTGCAAAGAAAAACTCCGACGGTTTGAATGTGATCATACATGCCATTACCTCAAATATTCAGCACCATGTGTCTAATTGCACTAAGTCGCAGAAAACTTGGGATATCTTAGAAACCGTATTCCAAGGAAACTCCAGTGAAAAGGATGAAAGGCTTCAGAACCTAAATTCCGATTGGTAAAACCTTTGTATGGCAGATGGAGAAACATTTGATGAGTTTAATCACAAAGTGTCTGAAATTGTTAATGTATCTTTTGCATTGGGCAAGATTATTCCTGAAAAGGACATTGTGATGAAAATTCTCAGATCACTGCCATCTAGATACGATGCTAAGAAGCATGCCATCGTTGAGGGAAATAACCTAGATACTCTCTCCAGAAACACGCTGGTTGGTAAGTTTAAGATCTTTGATCACGAAATTTCATCCAAGGCTAAGGATGTTGCGTTCAAAGAACTAAAGGAAATTAAATTACTTGATAAAAGTAAAAAAGTGTATATCTCTGAAGATGATCACTTTGAGATAGATTCATCAGATGAAGATCTTGATAAATCAGTCTCGATGATCACAAGACAGTTTAGGGATCTTCTATTGAAGATAAGTAAACGGTTTTCCAGAGATAAGCCTAAGGAATCAATCAAATCTCATAATTGTGTTCCTCCTAAAAACAGGGATATTGATGAAACTGATGATGAGGATATGCCTCAGTGCTTTAAGTGTAAGGGATTTGGTCATTTTTCAAATGAGTGTCCAAATCGGAGAAAATATACTGGGAACAAAGATCTTGTTGCAACTCTTGATAAAATGTCTGACGACTATGACTCAAATGAAGATGAGAAATCAAGTGTTGCACTTCTTGGTGAAAATATTGATTTTGATAATTGTAGCAATACACATATCAATCTTAATATTCTTTCAGAAGATAATCCAACCATTCTGGAAGAAAAAGTTGACTCCCTTCTTGGAAACACTGTTTATAATGACTCAGGGTCCACTATGTGCCTAGCTGCGTGCATAATTCAGAAGCCTAATTATTATCCAAGTGTGACGTGCTCATATTGTTCATTAAAAGGTCATGAACTCTCAAAGTGTTACAAGTTCAAATACAAGCAAAGACACGTCAACAAACTTCAACGAAGAGCAAATGATTTAGCAAGAAAGCTCAAACTTGCTCAGAAGACCGCAGAGGTATGTAAGATTTTATCTTCGTCTAATAAGTTAGTTTCCAAGGAAAAATCAAGACCATTTTAAAAGAAAATATGGTCAAATCGTTTTTATTTAACTGGTTTTGATTCCTTTTCTCTCGAGCATTCTTAGTTTAGGATTATTCAGATCCATCAGTTTAGGTTGGTGAATACTAGGATGCATACAAGGTTAAGACTTTTTTAGATAAATGAAAAAGAATTCTTGGTTCCTTTTAGAGAAAGCTACCAAGAATTCATTTCGTTTTTCATTCAAGATATTCTTGATTTTGTTAACAAACCCATAGGTTGATTTGGTTCTACTCTAATCTCATGTTATATTTATGTTTGTATATGTTTTGCAGGGAAAATAGTTATTAAGGACACAAAATTTACAACATTAATGTGACACCATTAGGGATGCGAAGTACGGAGAAACAAGCGAAGTAGTAAGGCACAGGGTATGCAGCAAGGTATGAGAAATGAAGAGTAAGCATTACAGGTTATACTTAACTACCTTATTTAGTAGGGACACCGATATGAATAGAGTTAGTGTTGTGGTTTTAAAAATTCTTTATCAACTTATTCGTGTACTTGGGTACATATTTGACAGCGTTTGGAGTACTGGCGGTGGTGGCTCCAAGTGCGATAAACTTGGAAGGTAGATAATTCTTCCCATTTTATTAAGATATAAATGAAGCTTGAAGTTGTAGGTTGTTTAGTATTTTACTTGGTTCCTAACTCAACTTCAGATTACCTTTTAAGAGAAATGGAAATGAAACTCATCCATATCTATTCCACGGTAGTTTGGGGTGATGGAAATGGCTGGAATCTACAAAATCGATACTCGAAATTAAGTATTAAAGGGCTAAGTAAGTTACGTATACTTGGTACTTCGCCCATATCTCTTGCACTTCCAATTCTAATTATGTCTCAAAAATTTTCAAATCGTAGCTAAAAGATGATTTTAATTACTATACTTATCACTAACCTTGCATGTAGTTGATCGTAAGACCACGTATATCAATTTTAGTTATAATAGTTAGCACAACTTCCGGTATTGGTGCCTGCATCACATACCAAAATTTATCCATTACCTACGCACACCTACTTTAAGCACCGTCCATGTAGGTGCTAGCACAGTGAAATTATAGTGTTAATACCAATTGAGGTGGTAATCTGAACTTAATTTATTTCTTTTGGAGATAATATTTTTCATGGGTTTGGTTTTGATTTCAGTTTGTGAGTCAAGTTTATGTTTAGTTTCTAGGCAATGGTTTTCTTCTATATAGTTAAACATCTCTGTTTATAATGAATTTGGTTGTGTTTTTTCAGGTACTGGGAGAAGTAGTTCAAAACGAAGCAATAAGAAAAGGAAATTATCCATTTAATGTTCCAATCACTTAAAAGTCTACATAAACCTAATTATCCATTTTAGCATACTATATTTTTTTTTTAGGTAAACTTGTTGTTCACAATCGATGTGGTTGAAGAGGGACTACATACACCTACATGCTCTTGTGTTGTATGATTCAATTTACCTATAACAGTTTGTAGATGTGTTCAGTTTCGTGGTCGAGCTCGACAGAGGGATTCACGATTTCTTGGTGTGTGACAGGTAATATTGTAACTCATGTGTCTTGGCGTGGTTTATGTCCAACCAGAATTCAAGTTTCGGACGTTTTGGTATTATTGGCCAAAGAGTTCAAGCAAGACCATTTAAGTAAGTTTCATTTGTAATCTTACTTATGGTGCATGTTGTTGTGTGGCCCTTACTACCTCTAGTATCTAGATTGTGAATATTCATCTGTCAACTGCCACTTGTTTGAGTAAAGCTTACAAAGTACATTCTTTTTCTTCTTTATTTTTTGACTGAAGGAAATTTTTACTAGACCGATTGCCATCAACCTGAGTGGTGCTCTTGCTGGCATTGCTGCAAATCTCTCATTGTGCCAAGTTATATGTATGCTAATGATGGATTTGGATTTAGCCTTCACTATATTTTTACTTCCTATTTTAGTGCAATATCCATCACATGTGATTACAAGATGGTTGTTTGAACCTTCGTCCAGTCGACCTAGAAGCATGTTTAGCAGTAGGTATTTGTTGAACTTAGTAGTATAGACTTTATGGCATAGTAATGTACTATAGGATAATCTGATCCCTGTATCTTGAAACAATGGGGATGTAAAAATATAAGTTAATGCTGAAATATGAAAGCACATAATAAAAGAGAAATAAAAATGCACACAGTATAAATATGATGTCTTTCAAAATTTCTGTTCCTGAGACCTTTTTCTTGTTCTGAAACGAACACATACACGTAATATTATAGGCGATACTATTCCATAATACTCTCTTCTGTTCATGCTTTGTAGAGTTTGTTCCCTTGGTCATGCTAAATTTGTAAATGATTTCTTAGTGTGACTAGATGATTGGGGTGATGAGTAATATTCATCTATTGCTTTGTTAGGACATTTGCAGATATTTTTCTCTTCTTTCTTTGTTTTCCCATTTTTGAAGATTCGTATTCTGTAGTGATAGGGTTAGGTTCCATTATGGGCATCCCCATGTTTTCGATAGAATTTACCATAATACTCGAGGGGAAACCATCAGGTTCTGGAGGGGCAACAAGTACGACTTCATCACATGTTTAGTTGCATTCTTTGGTGTTCTTCCTACCAGTTGTTGTAAGTCTCTTTTCCATTGTATTATTTGTCTTATTATATACTTATCTAATATATTATTACACTGAATTGGCTATATGTTTGTGTGTATGAATTAGGATTTCATTGTACAAGGAGGAGATCCGACTGGGACTGGAAGAGGTGGAGAATCCATATATGGGTATTCATCTTCTTCCTTCTTCTTTCAATTTCTAGGGTTTCTGTTGTTTTTGTGATAATGGGTATGGTTAGTTTACTCAAACTTGGTTAGTTTTTAGATGTTTGTTGGGTTTGATGGAATTAGGGTGTCCAAATGTTTTGTAGCATTGTAGTTTTGCTATGTAATGAAGAGAAACCAAGAAAGTGAGGGTTTTTTGAGGTAAACTAGTAGTTGCTTCCACGGTGGGTGAAGATGTAATTTTTGACCTAATTCCAAGTGTTAAGGCAGTGGAAGAAATTGTAGTGAAATTGGAACGAGGAACTTTTTTTGTGACTGATAGGAATTACTTTTGGTCACCACAAAAGGACCTCCTACGTTGGCTGTTAAGATTGTGAGAAAGTTTTTCTCCTTGGCAAATACGAAAACTTCAAATTTGAGTGTAATTTGGTGCTATCAATCTCTTGCATGAGCTACGTGTTAGTGAGAAGTATGTGGGTTCTTTTAATTTGATTATATAGCCTATTATTTTTTTATTAGTCTTTGACTCAATCTTTATAAGCATACTGGATATCTAATTGGAAGAATTTGTGATGCTTTGTTCGCATGTTAATTGAATGATGCTCTGTTATGAGATCAGAAAGGTTGGAGAACAAAGAAACAAGCATTAGGTCCCTTTACAGCTGCAAGATTTGTAAGTTTATGTAGTATCTACTTATAGTGATTTAAGTTAGAAAAACTTAGGAATTGCGTAACTTTCTATGAACTGAACTTGTACATTTGTATCAAATACTCAATACTTCAATTGAAGAATCCATTTTTCATAATATAATACAGTTTTGTATGTCATTGAATGAATGACATAGTTTGTATATCTGTGGAAATGATGAATATGGGGAACTGGGTAACTGCAGGGGGTAAAGCCCCGTTTGGGATTGCTTTTTTTCCTATAAAAGCACTTTGTAACCAACTTGTAACAAATTTTTTAGAAAAATAACGTTTGGTAAACTTTTTTCAAAGTGCTTTTCTCCAAAAGCACTTCTGTTTTAGGCCAACTTTTTAAAGCTACCCAGGAGTAGCTTTTAAAAGCAGTAAAAGCAGAAGTTGTGGACCCACTCAATTTTAATTAATTGATTCTCTGTTTTAACCTTGTTATTATATTAAAAAGACAAAATTTACCCTTAAATATTTATTTATGTACAATTATTTCACTGATCAAATTTTATTAATTTTTGTTATAAAATAATAAGTACAACAACAATAATAATAATATTATTTAAAGGTAAAAAATTAAAAATTAAAAATTAAAATTAAAATAATAATAATAAATGATTATATAAAATATGAATATGAATAAGAATTATTATTATTTTTTATCTTTATTTAAATAAAAATAAATAAATAATGTTGTAGAAAAAATAAAATTTACACACTTTTGGTTGGTAACCTAGCAACAAGCTGGGATCCAACTCCTTTCTGAATAGCAATACCTAATCTATGGAAAATAAAACTACCAACTCCTCTATTAGCATCATGACTAACTAAACAGTTCTTTAAACGCTTGAAGAAACATAAAGTATCATCTCCCAATTCCCCTAAGGTAGATAAAGCTAAAACACCGAGACCATATCCAAGCGATGTACATTTATCCAAATATTTAGTGCGTTTCCGCGCAACAGCATTAGAAATAGCTTTGCCAGGAACAAAAAAGTGAATGCCATCACCTGTGAAGGGAGAGACCCCTATGACATCCATGCAAATATCCTTACCATTTTCCCAGTTAAGAACAAGGATATCCGCAGGGCGTAGATCTTTGTCATCATCTGACTGAAGCTCAAGAGAAACTTCCTTGCATGCAGGCACATTAGCTTTGTAGCAAATGTCAACAACTATATCACGTACAAAGTCATGTCGAAACTTAATTCCAACATCCTTAGCACAATGAAGGTAATGATCTCCATAAATGTCCATGTATTTGTTACAACTGGAGCATAAACCATTCTCAACAAACATTGGGATACTCAGGCGATAACAAAGGACAGCTCTGAACTGTCTCGGCCCGAGGCATTGGTTAAGCCCACTAATAGATATCGCTAATAGATAATCTTATGCATGCTTAACTTGATTACATTGCCACAAAATGGAATCTCTAACAGACATAGAAAATTGGTCTGGGATCTTCTTCTTCATTGCATCAAAATAGGCAACTACCATAGAATGCATTGGGGGGGGGGGGGGGGCAGTGTCATTGACGCAGTAAGAAGAAGGGAGTCCACATACCTGAATGAAGTTCTGAAGAGCCACCTGATAATAAAGGCCTTTGTTTTTTGAGAATAAGTCACCAAGGATCACCTTTTGCACCGAAGCCGTTTGACTCTGAGAAGAAAGATAACAGTAAGCACGGGTGTCTGCCATGGTGTAGATGCCAAAACCACCATCTTTGATAGGCAAGGTAACTAATCTCTGCTGTAATGGGCCAAACCCTGGGCCGTCACCAGTAATAAGAAGCCTCAAATACTTGAGAAAATGATCATTGAAAAGCTCAGTAGCTTGTTGAATGGTTGTTGGATTGGTAGTATGCAATGCAAAATACAACCTAGAAACGCCGGTGCAATTGCGAAGTAAAATCATCTCACTTTGAGAATCCTTGAGTTTTTTTATGGCAGTCATAAGTTGAATAGTCTTGTTCACTCTACACAGCATCATATCACTAATAAAGATCGAATCCATACTAACATGACCACCCAAAAGTTTAACACCATTAGACGGTCAACCAATATCAGGCGAGAAAACACCATCGTCAAAGCTTCTGGGATCAATGGAAGGCCAAAAGACTTCCGTTTTCTTAAGATTTAGATGAAAACACCATTAGACTTCCGTTTTCTTAATATTTTAAATAATATTCAAAATAAAAAAAAAATTATTATTAATAGATTATTTTTTTTAAACCATGTCTATTTTCATCATTAGCCACATCATAAACACTTCAACATGATAATTTATCAAACAGAATTTACAGTTTGTTGATTCCACATCACTTTACATATTATAGTTTACCAAACGTCTGACTATTTTATTTTTAAAGCACAGCACAACAACGCACAACACGGCACAACAGAAAAACACTTTTGTAAAATTCACAGCAATACCAAACTAGGCTTAAATGTGGGGGGAAATGGATTTTGACCAGGTCAATGAAGATTTGACCTTTTTTTTTCTCTGTTGCAAAAAATTAGCAACGTCGTTAATCTGTTGCTAAATTAGAACCGGAACCAATAAATTAGAACCAGAACCAATAACATATAGTTCCGGAGTAGAGGTATTCCTGTAATTAGCAACAACTTAGCAACGACAGACTTCGGTTGCTAATAAACAAATTAGAAACGGCAGTGGCTGTTGCAAATCCCCGTTGCTGACCCAGAGTCGCAACTGAGCTTATGTCGTTGCGAAAAATTACAACACGGTGTTTTGCAACAGGGATCTTCCGTTGCGACCCCAGTCAGCAACAACCTATGTCTGTTGCTAATCCTTAAAAATTGTGTAGTGTAGGTCCAATACTCGAATCCATGTTTAATTAAAGAGAAAAGATTAACCTGAATCTATAGTTATTTTCCAAAGAGTAATCAATTCTCTAAAAGAAAGACCAGAGAACCATTTTTGATGACTTCCCCATATGTAAATCAAGTGCTTGACATCAGTGATGATCTCTTCAGAATCTGTTGGTATTTTATGAGCCATTACTCTGTGATTTCTTTCATCCCATAGAGTCCAGCTGATTGCAAAGATAATCAATGGCCATATCTTCCTTCCCATGTTTCTACCTCTCTTGAATTTCCATGCTTGTAATTGTGAAGAAACTGAACCACCTTGCACCCATCCGATGTTGTAACCTCTAATAAAGTAACACCATACCTTGTGTGATATATCACAATGTAATAGTAAGTGATCCACAGATTCTGGATCAAGAGAACAAAGAGCACAAGTGGATTGCTGAATTTGACATCCTCTTCTCAAAAGGTTGTCCATAGTGGGGATGGCATTTTGTGCAGCTTGCCACATGAAAAATTGGATCTTTGGAGGCACAAATTGGATCCAAATGCAGGAGTGTGGAATATCATTAAGGTTTTCGGGGAGCTGCTATACTAACCAGTTGTATCATAATTTGATTGAGAAACCTCCAGTTGTATTTTATTGAAGTTCATCTTCTTCTTCATTATTTAGAGTTGGAGGGGTACCCAACATAGAGAATAACTCTATCATCTGTGGAAGTTCCTACTGTATCAGGTTTTTTTTCAGCTGTATATTCCACACTCCATCTGTAATCATTTATTTTAGGGATGAGTCTTTCTGTGTAGACAATTTGAAGATGCTGGGAAATTTTAACTTAAGAGATTGATCTCCAGTCCACTTGTCCCACCAGAAGCTAATGACATTTCCTTTATTAATCTTTAAAGTTGTGAGATGTTCCGCTATTTATTATTGCTTCTGTATGTTTTTCCACATGCATCTACCTTGAGGTTGAGATGAATCCTTAACCCATAAAGAATCAGCTTTTGTGGTCATTTTCTCTTAGATTAGTCTTCTCCAAAGTTGTTTCTTCTCCCTGGAAGCCTGCCTGCAGATGTGCACGTCAAGCGAAAATGATATATACCCCCCCGATCTCTTCCCCCACTCATTTCCTCTGCCTTTGTGTCAAGCATTTATTGGTTAAATCCAATAATAATGGGACCCCCTGCTAATCTCAATTCAGGGATCAAGGGCTAAAAACGATAACACCTAATGGGGGAAGGGAGTGGGGGAAGTATAGCACTTTTTCTCGTCAAGCGTGTTGAGTCTTTTGACCCAAGTGAACGGAGAATAAGGGGTGGTGTCAGACCCTTTCATAATGCATCTCCTAAGTTGGTTGATAGATACCTGTAGGGTAGCACATGGGTCGGGTTGGTCGGGTTTCAGCTAATACCAACTATCAACCCAACTATAGTGGGTTTTTATTTTCATAACCAACCCCGTCCGCTCAAGTATCGGGCGGGTTTTTGACCTGCCCACTACGGATTGGTCGGTTTCGGGTTTTAATCCTCATGACATTAAGTAATAACAACTATACGTGCTTAATATTATTTTCCCTATATTTCTTCATTTGTCGGGATCGAATTGACTAATAATCCTTCTTTCACCTGCAATCATCGTCTTCATCACATTTGGAAACCTAGAGAGCACAACTGAATGGTTGGAAGTCATCTTCAATATTATCATTCTAACCAGTGGGATCATATAGGTATTATGTTGATTGGAAACATTAAGGTAACTAAATCAGTAATTTATGATTCTGATACTTGAGAGACTATCTACAGCCAAGGAATATATAGCATCAATCCATTAAGCAAATTTCCAAATTCCCATATCATGTAATATTATATCAAAATACGGGCCCGGTAATTTTTGCAATACAAATATCGTAAGTTTCCTTATCTACTACTAGGGTTTCAATCAATGGAGGGCTAGGATTAGTTTATCTCAATGGTCTATATTTACCGAGTTTTTCGGGTGGGTTTGGGCGGGTTTCTCTAATAACCAACTACCAACCCAACTATAGCGGGTTTTTATATTCATAACCAACTACCAACTCGCTACGGGCGGGTTCGGGTTAAAAACCCACAGATTTAGCGGGTACGGGAGAGTTCGGGTAAGTCGGGCGGGTCGTTGTATCCGACGGAACAAGTCTGTGGTGAAATTATTATCAATTCAATCTCAAGACTCAAGAGTGCATCAAATTAAGCAAGATTTCTAACATGAGTGCTGGATTATTTAGGGTGTACCAAAATACATATAGGAAAAAAAAAACTATATTGCTTTTGGGTTGGTACACACCCAACCAAATTGGCACCCCCATTGGCGGCCATGAAATTTGGCCTATCCTCATCGAAATCCATACTTTTCATTTTTCCCACCGATCCGGACCACTTTTGATTCAAACCCTATGGAAGGACAACTGAGTTTGTCCGTCTATGTTTGGTAAGTTTCATCTTTTTAATCCAAGTTTACCCCTCCCTCACAGTTAGTAACCAACCGTAGTTAACCTTTATAGTAAGGTTAGGAAAACAGGGTTGGTTTGAGAAACCGAATGTGAGAAGTTTTTTCTCTATACCAGAAACTATTTTACCCTAGGTTAAACACCCTACATAGCAGAAATTATTGGAGAAGCCACAATTTAGTTATTTTCTATTGCGATCGGAGATGTGTTCTTATTTTATTCATTCTAAACCCTGATCATACATTACAATTATTGGTAAGTTAATAATGTTTTTGAAATCTCAATTCATCAACACTGTATAATTTAGTTCCGTTAGTTTATTTTTAGTTAGGTTATACGAGACCCAAAACACTTAATGAGTAATGGCCATGAGTAATGCCTTAAACCCCATAAATAGATCACCAGTTCTGAAAATTATGTTTCCTTCGCATATGGTTGTGATCACAGTTTTGGATAAATCGGGCGTAGAGTTATTATTGCTTCCGTTGTTGTATGAAGAGTTACAAGAAGAATTGGGTGTGGTCATGGAACCAATGTTGCTGGAGTATGTCTTTCTCTGTATGTCTTTTATGTGCAGATGTGATTATTGCTAGTTCTAAGACAAATGTATGCAAGATGTTTGTTGTTTCTTCTAAGACATGAAATAGTGGTTTTGAAAATGGGTTTTGTTTTCTTGACAATATTGCCTTTTCACTGAACTTGATAAATTAGTAATCATCTTTACAATGTAAATGATTATACTGGGTTGTGTTATTTTTGTTTATAAAATTGTACTGGTTCTTGTGGATGGGAAAGGACAAGGTTGGATGTTTTACGAAATCATAGAAGTTCGGGTTTGATGGAAAACTTTGATGAACTATGCTTGCTCAATTGGGTGGGGCTAAGATGGCTTGGGGATGGCCTTGCAAGACACTGTACAAACATGTAAAAGGTGAATAACTTTGAACATTAGTTACCTTGTGTAAAGTAAATAGACTTGTCATTGAAGTGATCTCGACTTCATTTTCTTGAGTTCGAGCATGGTTGATAATTTGTGAAAATTCTTGTCTAAAAATACATTTCAAATTAGCGCATTGCAGCATCAACCTGAGAATCAAAACTTGTGTCTTGTTTGAGACGAAATACACCTAACAAGTCTGACATGGCTTAATTGTAACAGTTGGTTCTTCCACATGCATGTTTTACTTCACTTTGTTTTTGGATGCCGCTAAACCGAAGCTTACAGAGTTATTGCATGTTGGTAAGTCGAAGTTTCTTAAACATCTTGTTTCAGTTAATGAATTTCTTAGATCAGGAAAGTTACGTGGGCTTGGGATTTCAGTATTTGCTGAGAAGACTTCTAGAAGAAACAAGCTACTATTTCATATCAGCAAGACGCTTTTTGCACAATGTCGAAAACTTGTTAGTTCATAAGGTATGATGGTAAGTCTCTCAATTTTTTTTCACTACTCTATGTGTTCAAGTGGTACAAATAATGCTTTGTTCCACTTGATCTTTGTACACTATGTTGTTTTTATATGTCATGCATCCGTAGAATACTGTGGACAAACAGGACAAGGGGGAAAGTAGGTAGATGTTCAATAACCTTCAACCTTTATATTTTGAACGATCGATATGCATGCAATTTGTTTAACAATTTAGTTTCGAACTTGGTATGCGGTGCACCAATTAAAGGTCGGTCATTTTCTCCAAGCATATGTATACCATTCGCACATGAACACCGTGAGCGTTTTATTTCTTGTTCGACGAACAATATCGGTCGGCCCTCAAGGCTATGACAGTTATCTTTGTGTTGGAGATGTAGCAAGAAATGATGAAGGATTAGTGAGACACGGTCCTATAAAATAAATTGGGTACTACAATGAGAGTGTCAGATAAAATAAATTGGAAACTATGGTCCAATTACCGTATAATTAAAATGAGTAGATATTTCAGACAGTCATATAAATTAAAATGGGTAAATAGTTCAGACGGACGGCCGGACATGATCAATGCCATCTCCAGCTCCACCCGAAACCTGACCATGATCGAACACACATTAGGTAGTCGGTGCCAAAACACAGCTCTTCACAAAATACAGCACGAACACCAAACTCTAGTCTTTAGAGTCATACCCAGCGTTCAAGTGTCTGTGTAGTGAGACCCCAAAACAAAAATGTTGTGACTCATACCATGTAAAACTCCAGGTGTGATACACCTTATTTCAACGTGTTGCAAATAACGATTGCATGAGACAGGTGTAATAATTTTTCACAAAAGATTAAGGTAAAAAGAGAGTGCGAATTTGTGCACACTCCTTAACGAGTGTGCACGTAACATTTTAATGTCAACCATTGATTCTATTTAGAGAGTTATGTAACGAGGGCCGTGATTCTAAACATGGAGGGTAATGGGGCCATCAGTTAAATAATTAACCAATCATAATACTATGTGAAATATACACTCGTTAGAGGAGTGTGAACAAATTTGGACTCGTAAAAAGAAGAAAAATAAAACTAAACAAGAAAAACCTAAACCTAAAATTTGTCATCCCTGCTCCGTGATTTTCATTTTAGTATCACTTAGTCCAAGTTTGCCATCATGCAACCAATCACCCGTTTAGACTGATTCATATTCATAAATCAAATACTAGTAAGATTTAGTGATTTATAGTGTTGAAAATCAAGAGTTTGAAGAAACAAGAATTCCCTAATTTTGGTTATTGAGTTGTGTACTATGAAGGAGCTTGACTGCTTGAGTCTGAAGAATTGGGTATTTCTTACTGTTTCTATTTTGAAAAAATATCATACCAATTGCTTTGATTTGGGTTCACTAATTGACTCGGTTAATGAGTCGGATTTGCTAGTATTTTCAGATAGAGAAGCCCGAATCGTCTATATTTCTCACGCCCACGAACGACCCGGGATTGATCCGAAATCCTATAAATACACTCCTCTTTTTTTTCTTTTTCACTGTCAATCCAATTTTCATTTTTTTTGTGGTACTACAATCGAATCGATCAAATGGATTGAAATTTTTGAACAACGGGTGACTTTTTAATTATCTATATAAGAAAATTCATCGTAAATATCTCTGATTCGATTGAAATTGCTTTGTTTTTAAATATATTTTTTCTGGTTTCTTTCTTCATCTAATTTGTGAAAATCAAAACTATCCAATGGATGATTTTATTAACTTTGAACTAATAATTTGTTTGTTTTATTATACATGAATGAAATTTGCAATCAATTTGGTTGTTTATGTAAAATTGTATCTCAATTTGATGAGACTGTAAAATTGAAAAATATGATTTTAAATTCTCTGGACAAAAAGTATGACGGACAGGAGGCTTATTTTTCATCCTATAGAAGGCCTCCCTTCGGTCGGCCTGGATTCAAATTCCTGTTCACCCCGCTCGAAACTCTATACTAATAGGAAGGAAAAAAATAACGAAGAAGTAAATAGGAAGGAAAAAAAAGGTTAGGAATCAAGTTTGATTTTCCCACTGAAAAGGATAACAAAGTCATTTCAGCACGATTCAGGGACAGCCAGATTTGACTTTGTCCATCAAATTGGAAAGACTGAAACCTGGGCTGAATAGAAGTGAAAATTCAAACCATTGGATTTCCACGATGATTTCCCATGAAATTTTGGCAACATGGGGCCTTCTAGAATTGAGACTGAAATGGGATTATCTGTTTTCGCAATTGATGAGACTGATAGGTATATAGGGTGCCAGTCTAGATTGTATACTCTAGAGCCTAGTTAGCAATTCGTGGTACGGGATACGTACGAGTATTATACGGATTCGTAAAAGTTAAATTCGGTCAAAAATTCGGTCAACGATTCGTGATTCGGTAGTAATACGGAACGGCATACGTACGTGTATAATTCGTTTTAAAGATATGGATTCGGCGTACGAAATTCGGCATATATTAACCTGTTAGAAAATCATTTTTAATATAATTTCTCCTAAAATAGTATAGTTTAATACTTGACATGAACTATACATATGATATGTGCATCACAATCAGCAAATAATATGAACATTGATGGTATTGGAATCAGATTAGTGTATGTAAATTTTTGAAAGTCAAAAATATAATAAATAATGAATATTTAGTGATGATGTGGCAAAGTATTATACGAGGCGTATGATTAATTAATTCGTAAATACGTTTATAATTCGTTTTAAACTAGAAATTAGCGAATCTAAGTCGGAGTTCCAGTTATACGGTCGATACGGACGGATTCGCGAATTATACGAGTATTATTCGCGAACTTACTGGAGCAAAGGTCAACTATATTACATATTCTTTAGAAAGGTACACCCATAGTACAACTCTACAACAAGGTAACAACTATGTGCGAGTTGGACTCAACCTGACCCAATGAGTTTACAAAACCTGGTCGAGTTCATTTATTCCAGTACTACCCTCCCTAGTCAGTCAGGTTAACTATAAATATTTTGGGACCCCTTAAAGAGGTGCCCAATTTGTATCATTTGACCTTGTTGAAGAAGTATCCAATAAATATTTTTGGACAGCCTTAAAGAGGTACCCAAATTATATTATGCAATGGTTTTGGAGAGGTGCCCAATAAATATTTTTCCTGCTGCTGCTACAAGTAATAGCAGTGTTACACCAGACTAGCATCTAATGCTAGTATATAGAGACTGTGAAGTATATCTACTGGTAATAAGATTAATTTCTCCAAATTCTTAAGTTCCAATAGACTAACATTGATGAAGAAGATATCAAATTCTGGACAAAATATACGATTGTTAAGTATATACGCAGATTTTGTTACCATATGAGTCTATGAGATGCCATACCGAACAATTGCACATGGGAGAATCAAAAGTAATTGGTGAATACCATTCCCAACAAGGTACGCAATACATTTACTTAACTAGGGATATTTAGAAGTGTCTTACCAAGACCGGAGTGGAAGTATAGTTGGCATTGGCTTAAGCAATAGCGGTAAGTAGACAATATCAGAAGCTGAATGTTCGTTACCGAGGAAAGAAGGATGACACAGCTCATCATATCTTATGTTCCAGTATTGTATGCCCAAATATGGTTTTTGCAAACGATCATAACAATATTACTGTCAACTGGACTGAAACCGACAACTTTAATTACATCACCCGATATAATACCAGCAAAATTTCCACTTAATTTGGTATCAATTTCGGCAAAGAGATCATGCAGTTCAATATTGTTCTGCAATAAATAAAAATTCTCCTCCTGGAACACCCAGACACAAAGAGTCTCCTCGGCGCTTTTCATTCGAGCATAAAAGATCGATCCATTTGATTCCCCAAGACAACGACTGGAACAATTTCCCATGTCAGGCAACTCAATCACCCTATATTGACGAAATTCAGATTCATTATTCTCTAGATCATACGCTAGAATTACATTATACCAACCCATCCAGTACAACACATTTCTGTGGATAACTACACCACCGGTGGGTAACCCAACAGAGGGACGTTCAAGGGATCTCAAAGTGAGACCATCCTGACACAAAATTTCATAGAATTCCCATTTACCCGAATCAGAAGAAAACACTTGAATATTGAATTTGTTCGACCCCTTTGGCCATGAAGGTATCCGCACAACCTTGTAACTTGTAATTGAGGAAGAACACTCACATACGAAACCAACTAAAGTTGCGAGTCTTTCCACATCACATTGATGTGGTGTAGGAGGAAGTTCAACCCATTTTTGAGCAAGTGGATTACATACATAATGAATGGTATCTTTTAGGCATAAAACTAACCCATTACTTGATCCTAAAAAGAATAATCTAGGCAAGTATTTGAATTCTTATTTAAGAATTCAAAAGAGAACCCATTGTGATTAGAAATCAAACGAGAGTGAGAATCAAGATATGCAATTGAAAACATCCTGATCGAATTTTATTTGAAAATGTAAAATAGCAACCATGGGCTGAGAGTATTGTTATTATTGAATTGAATCCATTTGCGTATGAAATTAGGGCTAGAGAGATGAAATTTCCATACCTTGGAGATACATTTGAGCTTAAAAATTAGATTCGGACGAAAATAAGAAAAGATCTGAAGCCAAAGATCCTCGGTGAAATAGTATGTTTCAATTTTGTTGCTGGATGATGATTCTTCAAGCAAAGACATCTCTATAAAATCCCAGACCACAAAAGAAAATCCCTGATGAACAAAATCTTAATAAAATAAAAACCCCTAGTGAATTTACCCCATTTGAGTTAGGGTTTGATGAGAAAGGAGTTTATTTTAGGGATAATGGTTGATTAGAGAGAAATTTCAGGAGAAGGAGATGAAAATTCACTGAAAGAGAGAGATATAATCACTAGTAAAGTAAAGATTATAAAAACGTAGATCTTGTATCTTATGAAAACCTATCTAAAATCCCAGCCTAGGAGGTTAAATTGGTATTTTTTTTAAAAAATTCACTCAGTCGATCCAACTGATTTTCAAATCGCACATAATTATAGGGTTTTTAACAAGTTTAACAACACTTGTACCTTTTCATGGAATAGATAATATCCTTGATCTTTGCTCAACTTACTGACCAGGCTCTAGAGCCTAGTTAGCAATTCGTGGTACAGGATACGTTCGGAACGGGATACGTACGAGTATTATACGGATTCGTAAAAGTTAAATTCGGTCAAAAATCCGGTCAACGATTCGTGATTCGGCAGTAATACGGAACGGTATACGTACGTGTATAATTCGTTTTAGAGATATGCATTCGGCGTACAACATTCGGCATATATGAACCTGTTAAAAAATCATTTTTAATATAATCTCTCCTAAAATAATATAGTTTAATACTTGTCATGAACTATACATATGATATGTGCATCACAATCAGCAAATAACATGAACGTTGATGGTATTGGAAACAGATTAGTGTATGTAAAATTTTAAAAGTCAAAAATATAAAAAATAATGATTATTTAGTGATGATGTGGCAAAGTATTATACGGGGCGTATGATTTGTAATTCGTAAATACGTGTATAATTCGATTTAAGCTGAAAATTCACTAATCTAAGTCGGAATTACAGTTATACGGTCGATACGTACGAATTCGGTCGATACGGACGGATTCGCGAATTATACGAGTATTATTCGCAAACTTACTAACTAGCCTCTAGAGAGAGTGATTGCGTAAAAGAAGCAAGGCGTCTTAGACACAAAAGTAGACACAAACTCACGGACAGAGAGAAAGGGAATGAAAAGATGGCATTAATTTGATGAGACAAGACAAAAATTATCTTTTCCCTATGCATAGTTTACTACACCCCCATCCCTCTATTCATTGAAGTAGTTCAGTGAAGTCCAATGTTGAACGAAAAAATATCTTCTTCTTTTTTGGAGACAAAGGTCTTACATTGGAGACAAATGAGTAATTCTCAAGCCATGAATGAAAATCAGAAGAAAGAAGAAGAAAATCCAAACCCAGATTTATATGACTGGGGTTTTAAACTTCTTCCTGAATTCGCTCTAGTGGTAGGCTGTAACAAAGAACAAAAAATTGTTTAGCATTCAAAATAGCTTTCAATTTAATACAAATTGAATATAAGCATCCACCGCAAATCGCACCATAGTTTAATCGTGTGAAAGGTAACAACAACTGTTACACTAAAAAATGTGCTTCCTCACGTAGAAGTTAATGAACGGATAAGGGAAAACTCTAGAACTAGGACAACTGTTATTGTCCAGATATGGGACAATAAATTTGAACCTTTAATCATTCCCCTCTTCACCCCACTACTAATCCCGATGCTAGAATCATTCTCCTCTCAACCATTAAGATTGTATCACTTCATGTCCAAAATTTGGACCATCCCCTGTTGTCCCAGCTGTAGGCAGGTCGTTAATGAACACTGTAATAGATTAGCTGCTTTTCCAATTGATGAGACTGGTAGTCAGAGTCTGCTGTTGTATAGCTAGTGGGGGAAGTCTAGCACCTAGTTATCAATTCGTGGTACGGGATACGTTTGGAACGGGATACGTACGAGTATTATACGGATTCGTAAAAAATTAAATTCAGTCAAAAATTCGGTCAATTATTAGTGATTCGACAGTAATAAAGAACGGCATACATACGTGTATAATTCGTTTTAGAGATATGCATTCGGCGTACAAAATTCGACATATATTAACCTGTTAAAATATCATTTTTAATATAATCTCTCCTAAAATACTATAGTTTAATACTTGACATGAACTATACATACGATATGTGCAACACAATCAGCAAATAACATGAACGTTGATGGTATTGGAATTAGATTAGTGTATATAAAATTTTAAAAGTAAAAAATATAATAAATAATGATTATTTAGTGATGATGTGGCAAAGTATTATACGGGGCATATGATTTGGTAATTCGTAAATACACGTATAATTCGATTTAAGCTAGAAATTCGCGAATCTAAATCGGAGTTCCAATTATACGGTCGATACGGACGGATTCGCGAATTATACGAGTATTATTCGCGAACTTACGGAAAAAAGTTTGAACTAGCAGCGCTAGAGCATTTTTGCTCTAACAGCTGCTAGAACCCTTGGATGGTGAATCCAACGGTGGTGGTTCCCAGTTCAGTTTTTTACTCCAAGGGCAAAAATGAAATTTCCATCATAAATCACCACCACCCTTAAATTCACCCATCCAAGGGCTCTAGCAACAAAATCGCCTTCCGAACTTACTGACTAGGCGCCAGACTAGTTTCTATAGTCTAGACTCGAGAGAGTGACACATAGTCTTGAGTGGCTTCTTAGATACAAAAGTAATGCGACGTACAGAAAGAGAGAAAGGGAAGAAAGATGTCATATTAATTTGACGAGACAATCTCAACTGTATCATTTATTTACAAATTTTCTAAACCCACTAGTAGTATAATCTATCTAAGTAGTTCATTCCAAAGTTGAAGAAAGAAAGCACATGATTTATAAGGGCTGATACTAGTATTAATGGAGTTGATATCATTTAGCCGATCCAACGGTTAGGATTACTTAAAATCTTGAAATGGTATCAGCCCTTAGTAATGTTAGTATCACCCCTTATAAATCGTGACAAAGCATAGTAGTATCTTACAGGGGAGACACATGAGTAAATCTAAAGCCATGGATGAAAATCAGAAGAACGAAGAAGAAAATCCAAACCCAGATTTATATGACTGGGGTTTGAAAGATTTCGATATTGGTAAACCTCTTGGTAAAGGGAAATTTGGGAGAGTTTATATGGCAAGAGAAAAAAAGGTAAACAAAACCCCGATAATTTCAGAAATTCCGTAGATTTGATATGGAATTTTTGAAGTGAAATTTGGGTGTTTTTTGTTTGTGTGTGTATTGCAGCATCAGTATGTTTGTGCACTGAAAGTAATTTATAGATGCCAAGTAGAGAAATACGATTTACTTCCTCAACTGAAAAGAGAAATGGAAATACAGAGTGCATTAGATCATCCGAACATTCTTAGTCTCTATGGTTGGTTTGGTGATGATACCAGGATTTTCTTGATTCTTGAGTATGCCCATAAAGGTGAACTTTATGGTTTACTTCGTGAAACTTGTCATTTTACTGAGAAACAAGCTGGGTTTGAAAGATTTCGATATTGGTAAACCTCTTGGTAAAGGGAAATTTGGGAGAGTTTATATGGCAAGAAAAAAAGGTAAACAAAACCCCGATAATTTCAGAAATTCCGTAGATTTGATATGGAATTTTGAAGTGAAATTTGGGTGTTTTTGTTTGTGTGTGTATTGCAGCATCAGTATGTTTGTGCACTGAAAGTAATTTATAGATGCCAAGTAGAGAAATACGATTTACTTCCTCAACTGAAAAGAGAAATGGAAATACAGAGTGCATTAGATCATCCGAACATTCTTAGTCTCTATGGTTGGTTTGGTGATGATACCAGGATTTTCTTGATTCTTGAGTATGCCCATAAAGGTGAACTTTATGGTTTACTTCGTGAAACTGGTCATTTTACTGAGAAACAAGCTGCTACTGTAAGCAAAAACCCGTAGATTTTGATTTCTATTTTCTAATCAGTTTTTTCTTGGGTTTGCTTATGTTGCTGATTATGTTCTTTGGGTTCTGTTTCGTTTTGATTGAAATGTAGTACATTGCAAGCCTTGCGAAAGCATTGTCTTACTGTCATGAGAAGCATATCATTCATAGAGATATCAAGCCGGAGAATTTGTTGCTTGATCATGAGGTAATCTTTCGGTATCTCCCAATCCTTTTAACGTATCCTGTTGTTGCGTAAAAGTCGCCATTGCCAAGTTGTTAATTGATATTTGTGCATACATAGAAGGGAGATGAGATTTACTTATATCTTCCTTTCTATTGCAGGGTCGACTGAAACTTGCAGACTTTGGATGGTCTGTGCAGTCAAAAGATAGGAGACATACAATGTGTGGGACCTTAGATTACTTAGCACCCGAAATGGCGGCCAACAAAGGTCATGATTGTTCTGTTGATACCTGGACTGTGGGTGTACTGTGTTATGAATTCCTTTTTGGGGTTCCACCATTTGAAGCCGCGTCACAAAGTGAAACATTAAAAAGGTAGTGAACAAGGATCTTTTGGGTTATAAGCTTCTGCAACTCCTCCTTCGTTCCTTAATGCTATGAAACACGTTCATGTACATAACAATTTTCTTCCATTATAAACAGGATAATATAGATTGATTACAGCTTCCCTCTAACCCCTGATGTATCAGTGGAAGCTAAAGATTTTGTTTGCTTCGTAAGTAGTTCATCTATAAAGCTCCAATTCAATTTTGTGTGCACAAAGTTTTAAGAGGATAACTTTGACGTTTATAATCTCTGAGCATCTGCAGCTTTTGCTGAAGGATCCCTCAAAGAGACTTCCGCTGTCAAAGATTTTAGTGCATCCTTGGATAATCAAGAATGCAGACCCATCTGGCACTTGCGAAGTAGAAGATGTTAAGTAGAGGGCCTAAACCATCACAGTCACCGGTCACTCGTATATATTTTGTACACCAAAATGATGTAATTTAAGTTGCCAATGGTGTAAGTTTTTTTAGAAAACTGTAGAAGTTCTCTATCCTCTGGACTGTTTTTTTGTTTGGAAGTTGTTGCATAACTTCTGCAACTAGACTATTTCCTTTATGTATGTATATAGAGTAAGATTTCTGACTGATCTTTCTGATTAGCTTTGAAAATTTGTTCAGTTAATTTAGCATTTTAAGCCTCCCTTTGATGGTTAAAACAACTACAGCTTAAACTATGTCAAGTAGACTGCCAAGTGCTAAATGTTTAAACAAAAACCTTCTTGTTTTTTACAACCAAATCTTTGCAGTTTAAGCATTCCTTTAAACTTGAAATCAGACACCAAAGTATATAACAACCAAACTACTTGGACAGTATATCCATTTTAAAGAGCAAAAGCTTTCCCAGTTTCCCTTTTATTTCTTTCATCGATAAATCGATATTAATTAAATTATACAGCGAGATAGAACAGTATCTATTTTATATTTTTACAACAAGACCTTGTATACATGAATCTTATAAACTAAGGGTTTATTTTTTAAAAAAGTTTCTTTTTGGTGTGATGACAACAGATAGTTCAAGCGTACAAAAGAAGAAAATTCCTGAAGTTAAACCTAAATGTGTAAAGTCTCAAAGACGGGAACTGACGGCGTTTAAGCTTAAAATATCCGTACCTGATGAAGAGGTGCTATTTCCTTCCTTGGTTGATTTTGTAAAAGTCGTTTGGGAACAAAGGAAAGAAAGTGATTGCAGCCATGACACCAGAGCAGGTTTTTTTGTAACATCATCAGAGTCTGCAACCTGGTTATATATCTCATCCAGTACCATGTTCTGCCCATCTTTTGGTAATTCTACAATGAATTGTGCTAGCAGCTTCATTAAGTTTGGTAGTATCTGAGAAAAAGAAGCAAATGTGACATTGGTAGCTGAAGAGATGCAATAAAACAGAACTACCCGTTTTAGAAGTGTTAAGTTTGTCTAATGAAGTTAGTGAATTTCAATATTCAGCGGAAAAAAACATTACGAAACAAAATGAGAATTATCGGTACTGAGATATCTTGATAAAGGTGATAATAGTATAATACGCATTGAGGATGAAATTTAGCAAGGGCAATAAGTGGGTACCTGTATATCAACTAAAGATAGTAGTCGTAGAAGCAACTCGAGTAGTTTCTTACTGGGCTCCGAGTCTCCCTGCCAATCCTTCCACATCTCAGCATCTTCAGTCATGGCTTTACTGCATAGGCTTTTAGCTTTATCTGCAAGACTATGAACACAGTACATTGCAGCGGGGCTTCCAGCGGGAAGAAAACGTACCAACGCTGCTACTCCTGAGGCCATGCCATCGAAAGGAGTAATCCCAGGATATCCCTACATTTTATGTCAGATTTTAGTGCAGAAATAAAGATAACAAACTCCAATCAAAGGAAGAAGAAAAATCGCCTAGCACTACAAAGTTTTTCATTACCTCTAAAGCTCTCTGTATATAATAGAAAACAAGCTGTTCCTTCAATAGCATTCGTTCTTCTTGATTAGAATCCTTCCCAGAGGACATAAAAGAGACAAATACCGAATGAGAAGCCCTAGCTAATTTCCCGTTTGGATGTCCCATATATCTGGTTGAAATCATATTAAGGAACTAACGGAGAAATAGAAAATTTAGGAGGTGAAACTGCACATCCATCAAATTTCTTACAAAGGATACAGAAACATGGTTGGAGCTACCACTTTACTGAATACGGAAGCAGGAACACGTTCGATACAAGTTGGAATAACACGCAGATAAAATAGTATACGGGCAGTCTGAACATTGTCTTTTGCCCAGTTATATTCCACTTTACTCAAGCCAACAGAGCCTACGAGAGTAATCAAAAATTAGCAAGAATTTAAGATTTGAAGTGATTAGGAATGTTCCATATGTTTTGCCTCAATTGTGGTTACCAGAAATGGCATTTGGTCTTTATGTCAAATGATTAAGGATTTGAGCATTAAACTTTTGGTCCGCATATAGTGCTTAACCTGACGGTTATTAGTAGTATAGTACTACTCTATAATGGTTCAGCATATAAAGCAATCTACAGCAAATGGCTAGCATGTAAAAGCAAGCTGAAATAAGAATCGAAACCATACCATAGCGGTTTGTCAAATCATCATAAGATGGCATTGACTCGATAAAAGAAACACATGCAGGTTCATTTTCTTGAACGTTTTTAGCAACTCCTCGAATTGCATCTGTGTATTCTGGTAATCGAATCCTTCTGAAATACTCCACCCGAGAAAATGAAACCAAGATACCAACTGATACATCCAACTGTAATTCCCTTGAGAGTGCTGAATTAAACCTGTTCTTTGTCACAACTGAGGCAAAAACCACAACCATGAGGAAACTAGACTCTGCCATTTTTTCCAAATCCCCAAACAGTTCTGGCAGTTCACCATGAAGCGCCAAAGCAACCCTTCTATGCCCTGAATAAAGATCCTGACAATAGCTCCACATTAACTTTTCCACCATAGTTTTATGCTCATCATCCGCGGATACATACTGGTTGCAGAAAACCCGGGTTATGGCTCCCGCTTCCTTAAAAAGAATACTATCTAAATGTGCTTTAACCTCACTTAACCCCAATTGAGTGGAATTTTTATGTAAGGAATCCAGAATTCTCGAGTAGAAAGATCGGAGAGGGAAAACTTCAGTCAATGATGCAAAAGTAATGCATAGAAGTAATGAGGGGTCGAAAGAAACTGGACCAGACCGAGCCAAACTCAACGCTATACATTGTGCAACAAGACGATTGTTAGGATCAAAGGTCGAGTAACCAAAATTTCCTGTTTTAGAGATCAATTCTCTAGCTACAACTGCAATACATTTTTCTAAGGAAATTCTTATATTGTGAACAGTGTCTGCTCTAGTCCCTATCAGTGGAGCTTTGATTAATCCCCTCAATCCTCCAGCTGCAACCATGACTACTGCAAACAATGCAGAATTTAATTTTCGTGTTCTCGAAATCTCTCCGCAAAGACACTCAATTTTCTTATAAGACTGTAAATTAATGAAACCAGACACAACCCATTCAATCAAATGAAGCATCATAAGCCCATGAGACACTGAACCAAACAAACCCTTTCCTCTGCCCCAAATACCAAACATACAATCCAAAATTCTACTAATATAAGTAATCTCACAGGAAATTAAAGCATACCCAATTCCAGCAAGAACCTCAGGAACAAATTCTCCCAGAACCACCGCCATTACTCCGCCGCGGTCTTGTTCAAACAATTTACAAATAAGCTCCACACAGACCTTTCTTGAATTCTCAGACAATCCAGGTACAAAAGAAATGGCACCCAGAAGAAGAATACCCAGAGAACCCACAGAGAAATGAGTTTCTCTTTCTCCATTAAATAAATTAGATAGTATAGGAAGTGCTGAATCCAAAAGAACTTGTGAGGGTTTTGATGATTTTCTGACCCAAATATAGAGAAGTTTAAGAAAAAGAGGATGAGATTCAGGAGGAAGAGAGAGATTTGGAGACGAAGAAGAGAGTATTGAGAGAAGGAGTTTAGCTTGTGGGTCTGCAACGTTAATGGAAGTTTGGGAATTTAAAAGGGTTTGTAGAGATTGGAGATGGTGAAGTAGGAAAGTTTGGGTTTGAAGTGAGTTTCTGAGATTAGACCATGATTGAATTATTGCCCTGGCTGATGATGCAGTGGGTTTAGTGGTGGCGGTGGTGGTGCTGCTGGTGGTGCTCTTCAACCAATCTTCAAGGAAGAAGTGTTGAGCTTGTTTAGACATTTTTTCTGGCTCTGCAGAATAAAAAAAAATGGAATTTGAAGTGAATTGTAGTCAGATCACTAGTTTTTCATTTTTTTTCCCATGTCTGATCGAAGTCTGTCTCGGCTCACCTGATTCGAGGCTAGTTGTATATCATTTTGTACCTGATTACATGGGCACATATCTAATTAGATTCGGAAGTTTTCTATAACTTTAAGAATTAATAATTTTTGAGTCAGATATAATGAGTTAAATTCAGATGTGATAAGTTAGATCCGGATTAGCCAGAATCAAACGAGTCAATTGAGTCAGAAAAAAAAACAAACAACCTTTAAAAATATTTAATCCTTTTTTTCTGAGAAATCGGGTCACTGGACACTTGGATTCATGGTTTCAATGGGTTCTGCTATTATCAGAGTATCTCCAAGAGAGGGTGAATTTATTTATTTTTAGTGACACATAGGATTTTAGACCCCGTTTGTCATAAATTCATCTCCAACAGTAGGGTGCTACAAATTAGGAGGGACCAATTACTAAATATGAAGGTGTTCAAGAAAGTGTTATCTACACCTCCGGTTGCACCTCCACGTCCTGTTTTTAACCAATTTTCTTTTAATTGTGAGAATTATATAAATACCCTCCCTTTTTATGAGTCTTCAAAACTATCCTCATGAGTCTTTATAAATACCCTCAATGGCATAATTGAAATTATCACAAAAAATAAATACATTCAAAGTTCCGTTTTTAACCTTTCTGTGTTATACTTCGGTTTCTTCTCCATTTCTCATTCAGAGAAAAATCAATCGAATTCACCACCAGCATCTCCGTCGCTGCCACCACCTTCACCGCCACAATCAATATACCAACACCATCACCACAATCATCTCCATCGCCATCAACACCATATTTATCTTCACAATCAACAGTAATCCAAATCCCACCATCTTCGCCGTCCCCAACAAAAAGAGGGGTTTTTGTTGGTGAGAATTAAGTGAGATTCCCCGAGATATTTTTGTTAGATTTTCAGAGATTTGCAGTTGCTTTCATCTTCCTCTTCGATTGATGTTTGCTTGCTTGTTTGGATCGAAATTAGGTAATCATCAACAAGATCTGAAATCAAACTTTAAAGTCATTACTTTACGGTATACTAATTCTTCTTCTTTCATTATTCATCGATGTTACTGATTTGGTTCGCTAATTTATGAGAATGGATTTGGTGATCAATTTGGTTTACATGTAATTTGATTTTTTATGTGATTAAGTAATTTCATGATATTTACAGAGATCGTTGATTTTTAATGCATAATCTTTGATGTTGTGATAGCGGTGGTGGTGGTGGTGGAAGGTGTTGTTATAGCAGTGGTGGTGAATGTTCTTGGAATCTTGTTGTTGTGGTGGTGGATGTTTGTTGCACTACATGTGATGTTGGTAAATTTATTGTAGTAGTGAGAGGGTGGTGGTGGTAATATCTTCCGCACCTAGGACGGCCTCACATTTTCAATTCTGGAAACCGTTTAGCATCAAAACATTTGGTTAGCATCAAAATTCTGGAAACCGTTTGACAAGCACTTATCTTCTCTGTAATCAATTCTGGAAACCGTTTAACAAGGCATAATGCCAAATCTACAAGCAAAACATTTGGTTAGCATCAAAATTGGATTCTATGAAGAGGTATATGCAACTGTATGATTGGCGATGCGGATATAATGCACATTCTCTTCGATGATAGTTACTAATGCATGCAAAAGATCGTGCTAGCATGATATACCAACACCGGATGCACAAAATTTACTTCACAGAATCACAAACAAGTTATAAATACTAGTTCAATTTGTTTACCTACCATAGAAACCAGCATCAATTGCGTAAACATTACTTATCTTCTATGTAGTAAAGGGGTTTAGATACTAAATTAGTATTGGCTAGCTTGTACAGTTGAGTTGATACAAAATTATGATAATCATTTGTGCAGAAACTAGGACTGCCTCACATTTTCAAATTTAACTTGATATTTTGATCATTTGGCAAGCAGTTTACTACTTGACTTTAACATTCATATATTTCTATAATGCAGTTAACCACTGGTGCAGTGCTTGTATGCGGACACCGTGATTGATCTTTTCATCGCCATGTTGATGGAAAAGCAGTAAGCTTTTGACTTGGATACTATATAGATCTTTTTATCATAATTATGTCCAGTTCTTAATACTACTGCACTTAGGTTCAAATTTGGCATTTTACTGAAGAATAGTTCTTATTGGGAATCAATTATTTGAGTCTGGTCCAGAAACGGTTACTCAAAGGCCACAACGACACTAGAGATTCACTATTGAAAGTTATTTTTCAGGACTTGTGGTTTAGTAAATTAAAGTAGAAATTGTCTGTAACATACGTATACTCTTGTCTGCTATTTTTTTGGTTTCATTTCTTTGTTTATGGGTGTGCTAGTGCTCATAACCTATAAAAAATTAGCACTTCTCATTTTTAACTACTACTACTAGTATATGAGACAAATACGAGTATATATGTTATGTTTTCTAGTACTTCTTACATTTACATAAAGTTCATTCTCTTTCATGTGAATATATGACATTATTAATTATTAATATAATATGACATTATTAATTGGTTGTCAAAGATGCGCATTACATCATATCCTGTTGCTGGCTTCCCCGCCTCTTGCAAGTGATCTTAGTTTCCCAAGGTTTGTATATTTTCCAAGCACAATTACATTTTTTTCCAGGGAGTACTTGTGTTAGTTCTAATGTTCCACAGTTTAGGGAATCAACACCAAATATTTGTGTATCAACAATAGAAATTTACCTTAGTTTAGGGAATCAACACCAAATATTTGTGTATCAACAATAGAAATTGACCTTAGTTTAGGGAGTCAACAACAAATGTTTGTGTATCAACAATAGAAATCGACCTTAGTTTAGGGAGTCAACAACCAAGGTTTGTGTATCAACAATAGAAAAATGGTATCAACAACCAATATTTTTGTATCAACAATTGAAATTGATCTTAGTGTTAGGAGTCAACAACAAATGTTTGTGTATCAACAATAGAAATCGACCTTAGTTTAGGGAGTCAACAACCAAGGTTTGTGTATCAACAATAGAAAAATGGTATCAACAACCAATATTTGTGTATCAACAATAGAAACTGATCTTAGTGTTAGGAGTCAACAACAAATGTTTGTGTATCAACAATAGAAATCGATCTTAGTTTAGGGAGTCAACAACCAAGGTTTGTGTATCAACAATAGAAAAATGGTATCAACAACCAATATTTGTGTATCAACAATAGAAATTGATGTTAGTGTTAGGAGTCAAAAACAAATGTTTGTGTATCAACAATAGAAATCGACCTTAGTTTAGGGATTCAACAACCAAGGTTTGTGTATGAACAATAGAAAAATGGTATCAACAACCAATATTTGTGTATCAACAATAGATATTGATCTTAGTGTTAGGAGTCAACAACAAATGTTTGTGTATCAACAATAGAAATCGACCTTAGTTTAGGGAGTCAACAACCAAGGTTTGTGTATCAACAATATGGTATCAACAACCAATATTTGTGTATCAACAATAGAAAAATGGTATCAACAACCAAATTTGACAAATATTTTTGAACTTTTGATTTTTTGGATCTTCAGTTGTTGACACCTAACATTGATGGCAGCGGTGGAGTGGTGGTGGTGGCGGCGGCGGTGCTGTTGGTGATGGTGAAATGGTGGCGGCGGTGCTGTTGGTGATGGTGAAATGGTGGCGGCGGAATGGTGGTGGTGGCGGAGTGGTGGTGGTGGTGGAGGCGGCGGCGGAGTGGTGGCGACAGCGGAATAGTGGCGGCGGCGAAGTGGTGGTGGCGGCGACGGAGTGGTGGTGGTGGTGGTGGCGGCGGTGTTGTTGGCGGCGGCGGTGCTGTTGGTGATAGAGAGTGAAATAATAGAAAAATTTATTTTCTAATGGATAAAATTTTTAAATGAAAATAATATTGTAATTAAGGGTATTAAGGTAATCTATTTTTTAATGGATAAGGTATTTAAATGATAGGGGTATTTATATTGTTGTATAAGGGTATTTGTGTTGGGCCTCTATAATAGGGGCATTTAAATAATGTACCCCTTTTAATTCTAAGAGTTAAATTTCTCACTGTTGGAGATGGTTTTTTAGATATGAGGTCCTATATTTACTCTATGTATAGACCCCATAAATAAAAGGACTAAATAAAAAATCCACGTAGGATTTTTTCCACCTTCTGTTGGAGATCTTAGACTTCTTTTCTTCTAGCTAGAAGCACCAAATTATCGTTATTTTCAATCAAGTGGAAATCCATTGACAAGTCTAGTTCAAGTGCTTAACTAATTATCGATAAGAATATACACGCAGAGTAAGTATCACTATCGTTTCACTTTTTTGACTAAGACGGCCAGCGTTGACTGGCGATTTTCTAGGGTTTCAAAACCCCTTTCTTCTTCTCCGTCCCAGCCATGGATAGGGGGTTTCTTTACCTTCTTCCTCTCCAAATCTCATTGTTGACAATGAAAGATTTAAGTGTTCGTGTGGGGAAACTGATTTTCCTCCTTTGAATGGTGTTTTGGAGTCAAATTGTGCTTTAATGGAAAGTAATGGGGGGTCTTCAAATCATAGCATCAAATGGAATAATCCTCTTCCAATCATCAACTATTCTGCAACAACAACGAAGCTTGCTTATGTAGAACACAAGAATATCGACTGGGAAACTTCTGCTTTCTTTGATTCATGTGAACTCAAACCTAAAATTGATTGTGCTTTTTTAGTTGTTGGGTATTTTGTGGGGCAAAGGTTGGATATTAATTTTGTGAAAGACAAATTAATCTTAAACTGGAAAACTAAGGGAGATTTTTCCATGATTATCCATGGAGAAAATGTCTTTCTTTTTAAGTTTGTAGAAGAAGAAGATAGGACAAGGGTGTTGGAGGATGTTTCTATTGTCATTGATAATCGTTTATTCATAGTTATACTGTGGTCCCCATTTATTGAACAACAGATTACTTCAATTCATTCAATCCCAATCTGGATGAATCTAAGAGATGTTCCTATTCACCTTTGGAATGAAATGAGATTTGTAAGATTATCTAGTGTACTTGGTAGATCTATTATGACTGATTCTCATACAACTATGAAAACTATGATGAATTATGCGAGAATATGTGTTGAAGTAGATATAGATTGCACTTTTCCAGCTGAGATATATTCCTTACAGAATTGATAATGAAAAGTTTGTGGTGACTGGTGAGGGCAGAGAATCCATGGAAATCACCCTTGTTCTCATACTGTAAGAGTTTTGGTCACCCTAGTGGTAAGTGCAAGCTTGCACCTAAGAGTACTAAAACAAATTGGTCACGAACAAATGAAAGCAGAGACATTAGCGTGGAGAATGAAGGCAGAGATATTGATTCTAGAATTTTAACGAAGAAGATTCCGGATCGAGTTTTTGTGGGTATAGGTAATGACAACAATGTAGAGGTGTCTACATACATTGTGACTATAATGCTCCTTTTGAGCTTCTTAAGAAGAATAAGAAAAAGATCCAGGAAAAGCAAAGAAACTCTTTCGGTTGAGGAGACCCAAGAAGGTAATAAATTTGATATAAATTCTCAACCGATCATGGAAGGGGCAAGTACCTCATCCACCGACCCATCAGTTCCTCCTGGCTTTGAAAACCATAATATGTTTCAGGCTTTGGAAGAAGAGGAGGGGGTTGCCACTTCTCAATTAGTTTTGGAAGACTCAGACATAAGCATAATGAAGCCATCATCGTCCGAGACAATTCCTGAATCTCCCAAGAAACTGAGGTTAAATGCTAAAACAATGGGTATGTACCCTACTGGTACCTTAAGTACACAAAAGAAAAAACTCCAAAAATCTGGAGTCCCTAAAAAGATATCAACAACTAAGCTTTAGGATTTTGCTTCTTTATGGGGATTAGACTTTCCCCCTTGGAAAATAGATTGTCAAGACATGTTTAATGATTTTGCGAAAAATCTTGATGGTTTATCCATAAAGGATGTTGAATATTCTTTTTCTTTGCTCTGCAGCTTGCCTCTTGAATTTAAGGTTCGACAAGTTGGGTCTTGTACTTTTGATCTTCTTTGTGTACTTAGATTTTTGCTCTTTAGTTTGAGATTTTTGTATTACTGTCTCTTTGAGTTTTTGTTTATCTCTAGTTGTATCTACCTGCATACGACTTGTGTGATTTTAATCTATTCTCTTTGATCGATCAAAAAAAAGATAAAAATATACTCCCTCTGTTTCTAAAATATAGACAGGTTTCCTTATTTGGGTATGTCAAAAAAATAGGTTTGTTTCCATATGTGGAAAGTCAAATGTTATGATTTTACTACTATACCCATTGAGGGACCACTTTTCTCTCTCCTTTTCTCTCTCTAATATAAAAGGGGACCACTTCTCTCTCATATTTCTCTAATAGCAAATGAGTGGGGACCAAATGATAGTTTTGGAAAAAACATTAAAAGTGGCTACAATGATTAGTTTTCTTAATTTTTGTGAAAACCAAACTTGACTATTTTTTAGAATCAGGGTGTACTCATGTATAATCTTATTGATTCTTAGTGTACATTTGAAGGACCCATTCATGTAAATAAAACTAAACAAAATCATTTTTTTAGAATTTCTACCTTTTATCAAACCAAAATTTTTCTTTACATGTTATGTTATTAGGTATAAGGTCCCAAAATTCAATTTAAACCCAAAAGTTAAAGATGAGGATTTGAAACTTACTCGACTATCTTCTTTTAAATTTGAGATAAGGAAGGTAGCTAGGTTTAAAGAAGTAAAATGAAGTAAATTTAGAAACTAAAAAGCCTTTCATATCCCTGAGGTCACGATATCAAATCCGCGCAAGGACGGTTTAGAAAACAAAAACTAAAAACAAGTAACTGCAAGCAGTAAATTACTAACTCGATTTATTTCTGGAAAATGTTTAAATAAAATAAAAATTGATAATGTATACAAAAAAAAAATTGCAGTAAAAACATGGATGGGGTGAGAGGGTGCGAGTGGGATCGCTTGCACCCTCTAAATTTTGAGTTTTTAGTAAGAAAACATTGGTGTTTGTGTAATTTGGATGTCCCATGGGTGAAAAGTGCAAACTGTCAACTTGAATATTTTTGGTATTTTTCAATAAAGAGTACGGAGAACTACAAATATGTACAATTCCTTCGCAGCTACACCAAATTTAGTGTATTTGGAATGTGATTAATTGTGCTACCACGAAAGACAGAAGCTTATAAACCATTGGAACTTCCGTATTACTCTAAACATTAACTTAAGTATGGATCAAAAAATAATAATAAATCAGTATCGGAATAAAATTTGTTTGACCCCATAACATGTTAGTCCTGACTTCGTCCCCGGTAAAACATGGCAAGATAGTACAATTTAAACTACATCAACAATCTGAAATTACCTGACAGATTTCCTGAGAACGAACTTCCACTACTACCAGATGCATATCCAGTTTGTGAACCGGTTACTTCTCGAGCTTTCTTAATCTGTCTAATCTTGAAAACAACTGTTGGAAGTGTGGTTGTCTTTGAACAGGGGTTTCATCATTTCGTTGTTTGTCCATGTCTTTTCTCTTTACCCCAGAATGGATTTGTTTAGTTGATTTGAAAGGGACAACACCTGGACTCAGGCGCGACTTGTTTGCACCAGAAGGACCAGTCATGATCAATGTAGTTGCAGAATATCCTACAACTACACCCTCAGTAGAATTCTATTAATTTGATTTGATGATCTAATTTATTTGATATGAAAATGAAGATTAAAGTACTAAAATTGTAAAGGAGACACAAGAATTTTTACATGGTTCGATCATTGTGATCTACATCCATGGTTCTTCACTAGTGATTGTATGTAATTACATAATTTTACAATTGAGACTCCATTAAAGAATATTTGGAGCTCTAGATTTTTGGGGAAGAAGATGATAAAGAAAAATAATCCCTCCTAAAATTTTCTCTCTCCTCCTAAAATTATCCTTTCCTACTAAAAAGACCTCTCCATAATAATAATACCTCCCCTAATTTAACATTTGAACTACTATTTATAGTGAAATCTATACAACTATAATCTTGCGAAGTATCGCGAACTACTATTCAAATTCTATATTCGCAAAGTCTTCCCGCCTTTCTCATGTTTTGTCCGTCGTTCTTTGTTGCGTCGTTTTTAATATTTCTTTTGCGACATTATTATGTTGCGTCATTAAATATTCGCAAGTGAAGGTTGCTGTGATATTCTGCTCCTACATCTTGCCTCTTTTTTCTTGAATATTGCTTGAAGAGCGATCTTTAAGAAAAAATCCGTTGTAATAGTCTTTGATCTTTGTTGATGAAGGAATGAGCGAAATAATATCAAACTCAAAAAGTATATACTTGCCTCTATTCTTTTGCGAAGTTCTGAAGCTTTAAGAAGTAATTAGAAGTATCGTCTTGTGAAGTATGAAGTGTGTGAAGTATCCTTAAAGAAGTATGAAGTATAAGAAATATAAAATATCCTTGATGAAGTATAAGAAGTACTCAATCCTTGAAATATATAAGAAGTATGAAGTATCCTTAAGAAGTATAAGGAGTACTTAATCCTCGAAATATATAAGAAGTATGAAATATCCTTAAGAAGTATAAGAAGTACTTAATCCTCGAAATATATAAGAAGTATTCGTCCTTGAATGAGAGTGATAAATATTGCCTCTGTTCATGTGAAATTATTATTCCTTTTTTGGTAAGGATTCTTGCTGAGAAGATAAAGAACATAAAATATTTTCTTGGGTATCCATAGTTGCCTCTGTTCTTTATTTATGAAGGAGAATCCTTAAGAAAATGTTGAATTATTAAATTGCGTCTCTATTCTTATCTTGCCTCTGCCTCAAGTGGTAACCCTGTTAACTTATAAATATTTCTGCGAATTTTTGAGTTTTTCTGCGAATTTTTGAACATTTATGAATAATGATGCGAATAGTGTTGTGAATAGTGATGCGAATAGTGTTGCTAATAGTGCTGCGAATAGTGTTGCGAATTATGTTCTGAATACTGTTGCGAATACTGTTGCGAATACTGTTGCGAATTATGATATCTATGTAATGATTATGTTATGAAATGCGTATGCGATGCTTATGCCATGAAATGCTTATGCCATGAAATGCTTATGCCATGAAATGCTTATGCAATGCTTTTATGATGCGAGTATGATGCTTGTATGATGAGAATGCTTATCTATTGTAATGTATAGCTAATGTTTGTGTTACTTAACTTATTTTGTACGCAAGAATTGATGTAGCTCCAAATTGCTTCCATTCCTGCACTATTAGTCTCACATGATATAATATAATTAAAATATTAAAGATGCATCATCTCAATTTCATTTCAATATATATGTTCGTAAGCTTGTTTACTTACATATAATCATCTTCGCAAGTATATTTGCGTATTCTCTTGTGGTCTTATTTTGCCTTCCTAGTTAAAGGTCTTATTTTGCCATCTTTTTTGTATAGTATTTTAGCCTCTTCAGGAATTGTTGCGACAATATGACAGGCCTAAATACTCTTGCGAACATAAAGCCCCATGACATTGCCGTCTTGCGATGAAACCGCAGGACGTCTCTACACTTTAATGTAGCGACCCATTGATCTCATCTTAACTTCTTTATTATGTTCTGCGAGTTCTTTATTATGTTATTATTATTTTTTATTATTTTTTTTTAGAAGGCTCGCAGAAGTACGATTGTTGCACAAATATGACAAGCCTTTACGTTCTTGCGAACAAAAAGCCTCGTGAAATTTGCGTCTTATAGCACCTATCAGCTCCCTAATGGAGGGTGCTTCCCTTTATCTTCCCCTTGGTTGCCCCTTCAAGGAAGCGTACATCGACCATACAAGGTGAGCTCTTCCCATCCGGTTCTACCAACAACCAGTTTTTGATCGCAACCTCTTATCCTTTTTGCCTATATGGCTTATAGTTACGAGGTTGCACCCTATGGGGTATCTTTGGGCCAAGTGCATCATTTGCCAAGACTTGTCAAAAATGGCAGATGTTCTTCAAACCCATCCGGCACTCTTGACTCAACCGTGTACCTCGGCGCCTTGATCGTTTTCTGCACTTCTTGAGAAAGACAGTATGCCTTAGTCGCCCAACCTAAATCATGTTACATCGCAAGATTAGGTTGAGAATCCAAGGTGTCTAACCCGGATAGGTACCCCGCTTTTGGGTTGTACCCCGTAAAGTTTCATGTACTCAGGTTCCTTGGTGGTGTTCCGGTTTCCCTGAGCCATGCTTATAGGTACCCCCTTAAATGACATACTTTAGGACTTTGCCTCTTACGAAATATTGCTTCGCGAACTAGGGTGTACGCCACAAAGGTTTGCATGTGTAAATTTTCTGCGGCTCTCTTTCTTTTTTGGAGGCTAATCACAGTTTGCGTCTTTCTTCTATGAAAGCTGATCGCAATAAATTTCTGGCGGTATTTTTTCGCCTTTTATCAAATCAAAATTCTTTTATTCGTAAAAACTCATCATAAATTTTTCATGTTGCGAACAAATATATTGATTATCTTTTTGTTTCAATCCTTGAAGAAATATGAGAAATATTGCGTCTTTAAATAAAAAATGTTCTATAGAAACATATAAATTTATTTTCTCTGTTTTTTGTAACTTTGAAGTCTTTGAATTTTTTTTTTTTTTTTTTTTAAGATCTGTAAATTTTTGCGATGAAATCATTTTTGAATCTTGCGATTGTATCACTTTTCACCAATCTAAAAAATATTTGAAATGTTTTGAAATCTTAGAAATTTGAGAAATATTGCGAGTATATCGTTTTTGGTAAATAAAATCAAAAATCTTTTGTCTTCTATAATTAAAAAATTCAAGGAAATGGTACTTACCTTTTGCGGCTTGTTGTTGTCTCTTGCGAAGTATATGATTTGCTTGAAAATTGGGAAGGAAATGTGAAACGAATTCTTGACCTGCTTCTTGTACACTTTTGCAAAGTATTCGTCTGCGAAGGAAATGTAAGTATTCATTCTTGCCGCGATTATTCGCAAAGTAAACGTCTGCGAAGGAAATGTTTAGGATGTAAACATTTGCGAGGAAAAACAAAATTTTTGCGTTATAATGAAGACTCGAACCCGCGACCATCAGCTTCATTTGCGACCATCTATCCAAGCTCCTATTTCTGTAAATGTAGTGAAATTCATAGAACTTATACTGATGTTATCATCCCTTATATAATTTTTCCCATCATCCTTCCTGAGTTGTTGTCTTCACTGGAATATATGAGAACAAACTAAACATCGTCCTTATTCAAATTGTCTGCGAAGAGTACAAACTATTTTGAGAGTAAAGAATCGAAATGCAGGGAGGATCATGGGTGCTGTTTTGTTTTGGTGTTGAGCTCGAACTAGTGGTGCTGGTATTTCTGGTGACTGCATGCTGATCAAGAAGAACAAGAAGCATGTTTGCTGCGAGCTAATGGTGTTTAATCTGTATGGAGGCTTAAACTTTCATAAATGGAAAGAAGTTGGCCTGATGGTTCTCCATGTGGTGCTTTGGGTGAGTTGATTATAGTTAGTGGTGCTGGGATTTATCGAAGTTCAACGAATGATGGGAATTGATTTGTTATGAACTGAGTTAAACAGGATAGAATGATGGGGTGATTTCTTTGTTTTCTGATGCTTGATGTTGTTGGATATCCGTGCTTTGTTCACTGGTTATTCCTCCTTGGTGAGCTGCCCCTTTGCTTTGCGAGTTGGTTAGTTTTGATATTCGTAAAATGTCAATATTCTGCTCGCAGCAACTACTTTTCCATTTTTCCGTCAGTTTTTTGCGAACATTCGTATCTCCGAAATTGCACGAAGTACTTCGTCTTATTTTCTCTTAACTTGCTGGCTCGGTTTTGTTTGCTAATGAAATAAATCTTATGAAAGATCTCATTCTTCTTACTGCCAACGAATACTTCCCTATCATCCCTACCTCTTCTATGAACTCAGACTGCATTACCGAAACTCCTAATAACACCTCCTGCTCTTCTCCTTCGCTGTTTCCCTTCATGTTTGATACTCTCTCTTTTATCGTGCTGTAATGGTGCTTCCCTGGTTTATCGAGTTGTAATACTTCCATCATTAGACAGCTAAGCCGTACTTTCCAAGTTTTGCACTCGATTCCATCTTCTTCTTAACTCTATGTCTTGCTTGTTTTTTCACTTGCATCTATGGACAATAGCAATTCTTTTGAACACAACCTATGTACGTTCTTCTTTACTAACTACAATATCCCTTCCAGTCTTCATTGTCCTCTTCGCAGCGCCATTGTCCCACGAGTATGATATCTTTAAAACTTGAATGCTGATGCAACGTCACCCATTATATAATATTGGTTCCATGTTCTTATGATTGCTTCAAGCTAGCTATTTTGGTCTCCGCAAACTGGTACTCCTCCAAAGTAGAATGGATTGTAAGTGAAGATATTAATATTTAAAACTATTTTATTCTTTTGTTCATTAGTAGTTAAAACTGGGTTTGTGAGCTTTCCTATAATCTGATCATTCTTTTCTTGAGAATAATAGTTGCAATAAGCTGTGAAAACAAAACAGTTTGCGAAGTAACTTGCGAAGTGATCTTGACTTATGCCTCTCTTTTATTTTTCACTGAACGTTCGCTTATGGTGATACTTTGTATATCATGGATTCATCTCGGTGATGCCCTGGAAAAATAAATGTTCGTTGGTTTCTCTACTTCGCTGGATTTAGTATGTGACATGTCATTGCTTAAAATCATCCTGGTGAAGTGATTGCCTTCTCTTCTCAAGTCAACTGCTTCTCTTCATAATTGATGATTTCGTGTGTCTCCCCATTTCTCTTTGATTCGCTGCTTCGTATAATTTTGGCTGCAATTGTTGTGACTTTGTTGTAATTAATCCTCTTCCTCTCTCACAAAGTATTGCTCCAAATCAGAAAAATAATTCCCTGTGAACTGGGTTCTCTTTGGTTCGTGAAAAATAAACGTTAACAGTTGCTTCAACTATCTCCATTCGTCCTTCATACTTAACAACTGGGTGTTCGCAAAGGGGGAATGTTCAATCATGCATCGCTGCAAGCAATAGATCTACTCAGTGAATATTTTAGAGAAGTTTATGCTAAATTATTGTTACGAAGAATGAGAGAATTCGTTTTGGTTTCTCCCATGGGAAAATTCCCAAATCAATATCAAAATTTGATGCTCAATAGTTTTGAAATTCATAGGATGAGTTCGTAAAATAAGATTTGGTTGTTAAAAATCCTTATGAAAATCTTGTTTTAATTCAGAATTTCGGAACGAAGATCAAATTTTATGAATAACCAGTTTTTTTTTTGTTTCGAAATCCACATATCTGAAAGATAAAGCAAAAATATAGAAATTTGAGAATAGATTTGTCCTTTTGGATGAGTTGCTGATGCAGTCTGTGTATGTTTCACTTTGTTTGACGATTTCCCCCTATCTACATCTCTCTTCCTGAACTATTGTAATGTGTTTGTTGGTTGAATGTGCATAAAAACTCCAAGAACTTCCATTTCTTTCTCCCGTAGAACACCGCACTCCCAGTAGAATTAAAAAAGAATTCTCCCTATTTCTAGCGCCAATTATGTAGTTGCAGAATATCCTACAACTACACCCTCAGTAGAATTCTATTAATTTGATTTGATGATCTAATTTATTTGATATGAAAATGAAGATTAAAGTACTAAAATTGTAAAGGAGACACAAGAATTTTTACATGGTTCGATCATTGTGATCTACATCCATGGTTCTTCACTAGTGATTGTATGTAATTACATAATTTTACAATTGAGACTCCATTAAAGAATATTTGGAGCTCTAGATTTTTGGGTAAGAAGATGATAAAGAAAAATAATCCCTCCTAAAATTTTCTCTCTCCTCCTAAAATTATCCTTTCCTACTAAAAAGACCTCTCCATAATAATAATACCTCCCCTAATTTAACATTTGAACTACTATTTATAGTGAAATCTATACAACTATAATCTCATAAGTATCGCGAACTACTATTCAAATTCTATATTCGCAAAGTCTTCCCGCCTTTCTCATGTTTTGTCCGTCGTTCTTTGTTGCGTCATTTTTAATATTTCTTTTGCGACATTATTATGTTGCGTCATTAAATATTCGCAAGTGAAGGTTGCTGTGATATTCTGCTCCTACAATCAAGGTAGTCAATATCGATTGTATCGGCCGATATTATAAGTTTTTATCGTGTATAGAAAAAAAATCTTTACGATATCTAAAATATCGGTGATACAATGATTAGACGATAAAAACACTTGTTTCGGCCGGTACAAACCGATATACCGAGTTCGCCGGTACCTTGATAATATCAGTAAGGGTAATTTGTTAGAGTAAATTACTTAAATATAAATTGTAAACAGATCTATTCCTCTTAAAATTTGTATCACCGGACTATACCCTTTAAAACGCAAACAGATTCAGTAAAGAAATTTACAAATATTTCCATTTTTTAATGATGGTGGAATGTAATTGAATCTGTATTGTGAAGCTTTTGATCTTGATAATTAATGCAACATATGGCATCAATTCTTTTAGATTGCAATATTTATAAATATTTAAAATTATATGTCTTAATGATGTATCACCGATAAAAACCGATATAATTTTTTTGTACAGGTGTGTCGGACCCGGCCGATACAATACCGATACACGATATTAACTACTTTGTTCAGGATAGGTCCAGGGGCTAATTTCCAGGTATGTACTGAAGGAACATTGCTCTACAACAATATAGATAAAATTATGTTCACATCCGGTGAAGGCCCATCAACAGAGGGAAAGTTTCTTACAAATGCCGCCAAAGCTGGAGGAAGCACTTCCAAAAATTTATTAAGTGATTTTTTGTTGTCCTAATTAAAAGTAAAGCAGGAACAGAAGCAGCTGGGAGTTCTGTAGTGCTAGGATGAGAATCATAAATAATCATCCGGAAAGTATCTGGGTAATCAACTTTAGCAGATGTGGTAAATGTTTTTGCTTCCTTAACACCATTTGGTAGAATAGCTTTTTTATTGATGTTTTTCGCAAGCCAGTCTTGACATGCCAAATAATCCAGGTCTTTAGATGAGCTCGACCAGAGACCCATAAAACTATACCTTGACACAATACTAGCCAGATTGCCGTATTTTTGCTCAACCTGGGTATACCGCTTCCATACCTCTACAGATTTCTCTGGCAGGAATATGTTCAAGGCCCTATCAAACAAAGCACAGACATTCATGTGCAGCTCTACCTGCTAATATGCCCAAACCAAAATGTGGGACGGTTAAAATCCAATGTGCGAGAACCCTTTTCTCTTATGGTGGGTTTGTTTGCAGAATTCACCGTTTCTAGAAATTTATAATCTTACTAGGTATCACTTAGTATCATGTGGCACGTAATTTTCGATAACCAATATAGGGTTTTTAACATGCTAGGTTCCATGAAAATACTTTAAAATATCATTACACTTATGTTATCTACGTATCCCATTCCTACTGATATTGTCTGGTTTATGTTATCTAGCTATCACAATTGATGATTTTTAAATTAATTCCTTTGTGTTGTTTTATTCGCTAATTCCAACACAATAAAATGGTTACCATTGATAACAATTTATTCTGACGCATCACCAATATCATATAGAATCTCATTCCTATAAATATGTATTATTGAAATATAAGACATTTTTTTGGATATTTACCTTCAACTCTACAATATTGTGTTATTTATTTTATATGAATAGTTGAATTAGATTCTACACAGAGAAAATGGATTACAGGAGTGTGTTACTTGAACTATTGATTGGCCCATGTAGATATCTGCCACATTGGAATTGACAACCAAATGTGTCGCTGTTCCAACCACTGGGTACGCCCATATAAAAGGTAGGTTGGTTCGCTTGAGAAGAATATTTTTTATGATCAAAGACGAATCATGTCATGGCATACATGTCTAGTTCAGGAAATTTACTCTTCATCAACATAAAAAAATAATATAAAATGCTCAATGTACCATGCCAAACACAAATCCATGGAAAGCTTAATATTTTCTATTCACTAAGTTCAGTCGACTTGGCTGGACACGAATTGTAAATTTTTTTCTTGGTGTTTAATATTCAAAAGTTATAATGATTATAAGACACATGACTCGAGCTAAACCCGCAGAAAGATGATACTACTTCCAAATGAGTAAACCAATCACATAAGAAGTATAGGATTACCTGCTCTCGTGCGCCTTCGCTTATTCGGTGCAATTTACCTTCAATATCAATGTAAGTCAGAACTCTATGTTTATCAGTTGGATTGAAAACACAGAATAAAAATCAACTCCTTAAATACCAGGTCATGCATTCGGTGTTTGAACACAACATAATTTGATTCAATCTGCCACCATTAACTAAGATCACAACCAATAACACTAACTAAAAAAGCGAGGGTACCAAAATATACCTCGATCTAAAACTTTTCCACCTATAAGTCGTTTCTCTGAAAGTGACTGACTATGGACTTAGTCGAGAAAATACAACTAATCGATTCACACTTCGTGTGATTGTCCATGGATACGAGATCGAGACAATACAACAATGAAGTATGTTTACTTGATAAGAGGTTCGTACTTAACAAAACACAATAGGATTTCTATCAACTAAATAGGGATTAACGTTTGTGTAATTTACTTTAAATTATAAAAACAACAATTATAATTGCGGAAAATAAAAGTAAATAACACATCAAGATTTTGTTAACGAGGAAACCGCAAATGCATAAAAACCCCGGGACCTTGTCCAGAATTGAATACACTCAGGATTAAGCCGCTATACAAAATCAAACCAACTTCGCATAGTTGAGACCAAGCAACTAAACCTATAGTTCACCTAGTTCCATCTGTATTCCCACGCCTCCGACCTGTAATAGGTCACGTACTTGGAACAATTCCTTTGGTTCTTATTCCAAACAGTAAAGGAACACCAAATCTGTTTGGTATCAACTCTTTTTAACCAAGTGATATGATTTCGACAAAGGCTCTTCTGTTTATCATAAATAAACTCCTTTGTCAGGTTCTTAGATCTATCTTATCCACAACTTACCGAAGTAATTGTTAAGATTTTTCAATCAATACTTTTAATCATAAAGAATTGCATTGATGCCGATCTACACAACTGATCAATCTAATCTACCACAAGGATAAAACGATTATAGTTGGATCCTCTTTTACCGAAACAAGTATCGTGCACACCAAAGATTATAAACCCAAATCAGAAATCTTCAAAGTCTTTGTTTGTACCCTTAAATATTCTACACCAAAAATGGGTTAACCTAGGCCTACAAGGCTCCTCTTATTTGATAAGTATGGTTCATAGGGCCTAATATGCTCATCTTGTTAGCCAAGTATCGCTAACTAGGCCTTACAAATACCTTACACAGAAGCCCATGTGCATAGGTTCAAACCAAGGAAAGAAGAAGTACTGCCTCGTCACATGTACACGTCAGCAAAGTGGGACAATAGGAGGGTGCCACGTCAGCAAGTTCACATCCACATCGTCGATGGTGATGATGAAATGAAGTGCCACGACATCAATCGTGCTGACGTGTCAAGTGACACATCATCAATCATGTTGACGTGTCACGTGCCACATAAGCAAACATAACCGCTGGAAAATATCACGTCAGCAATGGTCGCCATGTCAGCAATTTGGACCAATCAGAAAATGCCACGTCATCAGAAAAAGCAATGTCAGCTGCTGACGTCAGCAGATGCTAATGCCCAAGGAATATTCTGTTACTATTTGTAATGTCGTCAGAATATTCCGCTAATGGTAATGGCGTCAGTTAACTGTGTCAGATGCATCAGCGTGATGTCACTCGCCAACGTCAGCATGACATCATCCCGACAAACCATCATCTTCTCTGGCGCTGTTATCTTCTTAGGCGAATCTTCCAGTACCTGAGACAACAGCAGTAGACGTCGGCCATGACCGGCAGCCAGTTCCGTCCGACCAACGATCCGAGGTAGCAGCAGTTGTCCAGCTTTATCCGTCCGGAAGCAGTTCTGCTATGGTGCAGCACGACGCAACTTAAATCCATGTTCCTATTTCGGCGTATCACGACGTAACTTAATAACGTAGACCCGATTTGGTGTAGCACGGCGTAACTTAATAACGTAGCCCCGATTCGGTGTAGCACGGCATTACTTAATAACGTAGCCCCGATTCAGTGCAGCGCGACACAACTTAAGTCCATAGCCCTGGATTCTTCAGCTCCATGCTGTTTACTTAGTGGATTTCTACGCCCCACTGTGGGCTTAAGTGGATTATTCATCTTGATCTTGGAATGTAAACTTATATGTTGGGCCAACCCTTTGCACCATTTTGGCTTGGCTAGTTTCATAACCCTATAGGAGGTTTCTGGAACATCCCACGAGGCATGCAAAGTCCAGTCATTCCAGTGCCATGCAGTCATGCAGAATATCAATGCAAGATAATTATTACATGAGGCATGCAGGGGACAGTCAATGCAATTCATGAATTGAGCCATGCAAGGGACAGTTATTCCGGAGCCATGCAGACATGTAGAATATCAATGCAGGGAGGCATGCAAGGGAATTAAGACAAATTATATTCATTTCAAAATTGGGATTGAGGGCCTAATTTGGACCATATAAATATAGGGCTCCAGAACCCAAAAGGGTATGAAATTCTTTCCACAAAAACTCTGGTGATAAAATTCTAAACTGACTTAAGCATCAGAGGATTTTTTTTCAGGTACCCCCTACACTGTTCTATTGGAGAAATATTCAACGGATCGATCATCAACAAATCATCATCAAAATCTTTTTTGGGTAGAAGTAATTTTACCAACCAAACATTGTCGCCAACCAAGGTTCTCGAGAAAAAGATAATCGTGTTTTACCAAATCGAGTTATGGCAGTAGTCAAACAGACTGCACGAAGGGTTGATTCTGTTAGCAATTCTCCACAGTGCAGGAGACGAAAAGCTGAAAGACATGAGATTGAGGTTCAGTCAGCTCCAGCAGTACCCGCTGGAAATAGGCAGAAATAAAATTGTGATAATGACAGAACCCTAGATCGTGATCGAGATCATGCTCATAATAGATCCCTGGATCGAGGAAGAGATCGAGATCATTTCCATGACATAACTCCAGATCTAAATTGGATAAGGGAAATACAACCAGTGATCGATAACGAAGGAATGGATGTTGATGGGGAAAACCCACAAGTTCAAGGAAACAAAGGGCATGTGTTCGGCATCCTGTCTAGGAGGAATGACGATGGACATGACCTGCGATATGGATGAACCGCGACTCCTAGTACAGAGGAAAAATTATTACGCAATCGGCTGAATAAGTTGGAGAATGAGAACGCTCTCCTGATATTAGAACGTGAGAACCAGTCTCGACCTAGGACTGGTAATCTGAATAAACAGAGGGGTCATTCTGTATGGAAGCAACTTGGAAGTCAAATTAGACTGCAAGATGCAGAATGAAGCACAGAAGTGATCGATCTTGATCGGTCAGAGAAAAATCTGTTGGTCACTGGAGATCTACCTGAACGAAGACGTGAACTACCCCGCCGAGCAGGGACCTGGACAGTTGCAACTCAGCAAAGTGCGGGCAGAACTGCCACCGGTTCAACTCCTTAGGAATGATGAGGATGAGGTTAGAGATTGGCACGATTATGGAAAATTTTCTCTTGATTATAATGCTCGTTCGGAGCAGGAAAGAGATAGAAGAAGGTCCACTGGACCTCAAAGGAAAAGAATGAGATCAAAAGCTCATATTCCAGAGGACCAAGACTATGAGCAGGAAGATAGTTCCTCAGATGGCGACGTAAACGCAATAACGGATGCTCGCCTTTGCAAGATGATTGAGAAAGTAATATTAAAAAAACACTCCAGAGAAGAAAAGATAGACATGATGTATCGAACCACATGAGCTCCTTTCAAACTGAATGTCAGATAATTCCGGCCGCCAATGAATTTTCAAGTTCCAAAGCTGCCAAAATTCGATGAAAAAACAGATGATGCAGATCAGCATGTTTTATACTATGAAACTGCCATGACTCTATGGCAGTTCAACGATGAGTTGATGTGCAAAAATTTTCAACAGTCACTGGATGGTGGAGCAATAAAGTGGTTCAATAAACTCCCAGCACAGTCAATTGAACCATAAACTGGTTAGAGAGTTCTGCTCCCACTACAAGTATAACAGACGTGATCGGAAGGGATGCCACGATTTGTTCCTTCTAGGAATTAGGAAGGAGGAAAGCATCAGATAGTTTACTCGACGCTTCAATCAAGATTTAGCAGATGTAGATGGTGCCAACGATCAAATCTTCATCGAAGCTTACAAGCAGTCATACCAGTATGATCAAAGAGGTGTGTACGGTTCCTTGGTCAATAGACCACCAAAGACTCTGGAATGACTATATGATCGAGTGGAAGAATATTCTCGAGTGGAGGATAATTCTAAAGCTATAGAGACGAGATATTTTAACAGATCATCCAATTATCCAAATGATGGGAGAAAAGACAAGTCTAAGAATCGTTCGAGCGGCCAGCATAATGATCGAGGTGAAGTCCGAAAGAAGAACCAAGGTGAACGAATGAAAGCTGGATTCCAGAAATATCATGATATGAAGCTAACTCCGTTGAACATACAGCTTGCAGAGTTGTATGATAAAATAAGCAAGGATTTGATCCCCTCTCGTCCACTACACCATTTTAAGGGTTTAGCAACTCAGTGTCGTTGCTAAATTTAGGTTGCTAATATACGTTGCAAAAATTTCGCAACGACACTTTGCTATTGCTAATTTCACAACGGCGAGTAGTAGGTTGAGAATAGCAACTATAATTTGTTCAAGCGTGCAAACTACGCGTGTGGTCGAGAACACTAGGACTAGTAAATACACCCAAGTCAAACTTTGATCAAGCCTTCCTTTTTTTATTTCCACCCTTCAGCCTAAGCAAACCTATATTTTGCCTTATCATTTTTTCCCATCTCATTTTTTCTCCACCACAGACTCTTTCATCTCCCTCCATCTCTGAACTCTTTCATATCCTCTCCATCTCTTCGTGAAGAACTTCATCTCTAAAACCACAGAAATCAGCAGCCAGTTTATAGATGAACTTGTAAACTTGATTGGTTAGAGTTTCTTGGCGATGAGGAGCACAAAACAACGTTCGTAGGGGCAGATCTTCCTGCATATGAACATGATGGTTTGATTACATTGCTAAGGGAAAACGCGATGTTTTCGCATGGAATTTTGCTGAGATGCCTGGGATAGATCCGAATGTAGCCTACCACAGGCTAAATATCGATGAAAAGTTCCATCCAGTTCATCAGAAAATCAGGAATATGGCGCAAAGAAAAAAAGATGGAGTTACTGCAGAAGTCGAAAAGCTGTTAGAAGCAGGCAGTATCCTCGCTGGATGTCAAATGTCGTACCCGTTCCAAATAAGAATGGTAAAATTCGTATTTGTATCGATTTTACTTATTTGAATAAAGCATGTCCTAGTGATCCATACCCGCTGCCACGTATAAGAGATTTGGTGGATGCAACCTCAAGGTATGGGAGACTGTCATTCATGGACGGTTTTTCATGGTATAACCAAATACCTTTGTTCGAGGAAGATCAAGAGCATACTGCATTTGTGACTGACAGAGGTGTTTATTGCTATACTATAATACCGTTCGGGCTAAAAAAACGCAGGGGCGGCCTACCAGCACTTGGTATACCATATGTTCAAGGATCTGATTGGGAAGTCAATGGAAGTATATATAGATGATATGGTAGTGAAATCTGAGCAAAAGGAATCACATTTTCTTGATCTGTAGAAGACGTTTGATATCTTGAGTCAATATCGAATAAAGCTCAATCCAGTAAAATATTCATTCAGGCTATCCTCGGTAAAGTTCCTTGGATACTTGATGATGCGCAGAGGAATCGAGGCGAATCCGGAACAAATCAGAGCCATCAGAGAAATGCTATCCCCAAGAACGAAGAAGGAGGTCCAGAAGATAGCGGGACGATTATCATCTATAAATCGTTTCATTTCACGCTCGTCGGATCGATTCAAGCCATTCTTTGTTATTTTGAAGAAAACAATGAATTTTGGTTGGACGGATGAGTGTGAACAGGCTTTGGATGAGTTCAAGCAGTATTTGTCAATTCTCCCAGTTTTGGTGAGTCCAAAAACTATACAACCTATCGGAGTTTATCTGGCTGCAACGGAAAAAGTTGTGAGTGCAGTGTTGTTTGTTACGGATCCACATGAAAAACCTGTTTACTTCGTTAATAAATCCTTGATGGGGGAAGAAACACAGTACAAGAAAATTGAGAAGATAACACTTGCACTATTGCATGCATCTCGTCGCCTTAAGCATTATTTCCAAGGGAGGCATATCGTATTCTACTCATAATACCCGCTGAAGAGAATCCTGGAATGTGCTGATGATTCCAGTCGACTAGCCATATGGTCAAATTTTCTGGGGGCGTATGAGATCAAGTACGAAACCAGAACTGCAGAGAAGGGACACGCCCTGGATGAACTGCTAGCAAATTTTCCTATGGACGATATAAAAACGGTTACTAGAGAAGAAGAGGAGTTGTTCAAACCCATAGAGTCAGTCACTAATCAGACTGGGGGCGAGTTCGCAATGGAGGTTGATATACCTGAACCATTATGGACCGTATTTACTGATGGTCTATCAAATGTTGATGGAGCTAGAGTTGGATGTATCATCCTTACTCCCGAAGGTTCGAGGATTGAGAAAGAGATAATACTGGGTTTTCAAGCATCAAATAATGAAGCTAAATATGAAGCAGAAATTATCGGTTTAAAGGTTGTCCAATAGTTAGATGCGAAGAACGTGAAGCTGGTAAATGATTCCATGCTAGTAGTTAATCAGTTTCTAGGAACCTATAGAGCCAAGGAAGATATGATGGCCCTATATTTGGAACATATGAGAGAGCTGGAAAATGAGTTCGACCAGTTCTTTATTGGGCAGCGACCGCGGTTGGAAAACATGCACGCATATGCTTTAGCATACCTATCCTCCGCATTCGATACTGATACCACCTATTTCGTTGTAGTGGATTTCCAAGAATCACCTAGCATCTCCGGCAGCCACTTTATTCTGGCTCTCGGACATGCTAGTAGGGGAAAGAGGGAAACTACATCAGCATAGTAACATACCTAGAACGTTGACAGCAATATGGATGTTGATAGTCCAATGATAGATGATTCAAGCAGTCCTGCTGAAAACACTTCAGACTGGCGTCAACCTTATGTTCGTTATTTGACAACCAGTGAACTCCCAGAATATGAGCATCTCGCTTAAAAAGTGAAGAAGAATGCTTAGAGATATTCAATAATCGAGGGACAGCTGTACCGCAAACCTGTAGCCTTAAATCCATTTTTGCGGTGCATATCAGCAGAAGAAGGGTAATAGATATTGGAGAGGCTCATGAAGGAATATGTGGTAACCATTCTGGAGGGCACAGTATCGCGCACAAGATACTTACCCAGGGATACTTCTGGCCATACATGTAGAAAGATGCTAAATAATACGCACAGAAATACGTGTCATGCCAAGAGCACGCTCCAGTTCCTAAAAGACCCGCCAACGAATTGCATCCAGTTTTTAGTCCCTGGCCATTCTCTATGTGGGGACTGGACATCGTCGGACCACTTCCCAAAGCTCCTGGAGGCGTTAAATTCGTACTAGCTTCAACTGATTATTTTACCAAATGGATCGAAGCAGTGGCACTGGTACACGTTACCAGACATGACGTGAAAAGGTTCATATGGGAGAACATCGTCTGCAGATTTGGAATCCCAGACGCGATAGTATCTGACAATGGGAAACAATTTGATTCTGGGGTGATCAAAGACTTTTGCAAGAATCTAAATATTCGCCACAATTTCTCATCTCCTTACTATGCTCAGAGCAAAGGGCATGCGGAAGCGACCAATCGCGTTATTATGGACAATATCAAGAAAAGGCTGGAGAAGGCAAAGGGAAAATGGACAGAAGAGTTCCCAGGAGTCTTATGGTACTATCAAACAACCCCAAAAAGGTCCACTGGATTTTCACCATTTACACTGGCTTATGGGACAGAGGCAGTCATACCTTCCGAGGTACATCTCAAGACTACCAAAACTCGTGCCGTCAAATCTGGGAAAATGACAGCATACTGGATCTAGATAAAGAGTTGCTAGAAGAACACAAAGAAACAGCCTTACAGCAGTTGGTCCGATACCAGCAGGAAATCAAGCTGATCTATGATCGTAAAGTCGGAGAACGGTCATTCAAACCAGGAGAATATGTCTTGAAGAAACCCCGAGCAGCCACAATGGAACCAAACTGTGGGAAGCTCGTAGAAAACTGGGAAGTTCCATACATAGTGGACAGGCCAGCATATCATGGGTCCTACTAATTAAGGAACCTCGATGGAACTAAGGATGCAAAATCATGGAAGCCGTGAAATTCGTTCCACCTGAAGAAGTTTTATCATTAGGAGTAGTTTCAAATCCTGATGTGCTACACTCTTTTTCCTTTATGATGGTTTTATCCCATTGGGTTTTCCACGCAAAGGTTTTAACGAGGCAGCTGTTGTCGAGCATTAGGTATTTATCTTGTTATTTTTATTCAGAAATTTAATTCAACATTATTTTGGTACTCTACACTTTATCAAAATTGCTCGTGTTTAATTATAAGCTGCTGCAGATGTTCAAAACCACAGTAAGACATAAATGGTAAAACATTACAGTTCGAGTCTACTGTCAGCGACGTCACTGACACTTTGCAGATAGGGTGAATGCACAGTTCGAGAATTTTTATCATATTCCAATTGTATCCCCCTCATATGGGACATCAACAAATGTGGCGAATATTTTCACCTATCCAGGCATCTGAAAATGTATACATCTCAACTCTGCGCGCATCTTGAATAGTAGGATTAGCCCCCTGCACGAATTCAAGATAGCATAAAAACTCAACTTTTCATTCCATGCGCGAGCAAAATGCAACAGGGAAGTGCACCCTTGCGCGAGCATTTAGCAGCATGACACTCCAGCGCATTCATTACATTCCTAGGGGCGAGTTGCATAACACTCCAAGCAACGCGCTTGGGGAGAGTAATGGAACACTCCACAAAATTGCAAATTCAGTGAAATTAGGGAACCCGAACTTCTTAACCCATAACTAGTTATGGATTAAGAGGGGGCGATGTTTGTACGTTAAATATGTGAAAACTACAGCCAAACCCCATTTTATAGATTTCTTCCACTGTGAAACCCACGCTCAGAAAAGTTCAAGCGCGCACCCATTTTCTGGGTTAAAATTTCTGTCACACCCATAGTTTCTGAAATTGTTTTTCTTCTCTTCTTCTCTACTGTGAATTTATCCTTCAATTCCTTTTCCTCTTCTTCTTTTCTAATGTGAATTTCTTCACGCCCAGCATTTCTAATTTCAGTTTCCACAATCCAAAACTATTAATGTGAAATCATATCGAGAAACTGTTAATGTGGTTGAGAAGATAATTATGGCTGTTGTAATCGGATTTGAGAAGGATTTAGGTTAGGTTGTATGGTCGCAAATTCAAGTGAAGAGATAGTTGCTTGTTGCGCGAGAATATAAAATAAGTGGAGATGTTTAAATGGGTTCGATGTGGATTGATATGTAGATTAAGAATCTGTGCTGGAAATGAATTAGGGTATGATATTGAGAAGGTTTTTTAGCAGAGAAGAAAACCAATTGGAGAGTGGTGGTTTTGAACAATATTTATTCTTAAAAGATGGAGGCAGTGATGATTAGTGAAGTTAGGTTTGGTTTTGAACTAAAAATTGAAGATGCTGAGATTGAGAAGGATATTTTGGAGTTGATGGGACTATCCCTAATTAGAGATTCAGAGTACATGGAAGAAGTGGATACTACTAACAAATGGGTTCAAGAAGGCTACCGGAGATAGTGATTATCATGTTTTGTTTCTGATGGTGTTGTTGTTTTAATGGAGTTACAGGGATTGAGTTGTTATTCTTGATAAAATATAGATGAATTGTTGGTAGTTCCCGCTGATTGCAGATAATGGATTTGAAATGGATATGCTTGTAGAGGTGTTATGAGTCTTCAATGAAGTTAGAATTATAAGAGATTGCAGGTAGTTTAGTGGTGCTATTGAATTTGGGTGGAAGATGAAAGGCTTGAAGCATTGCAGGTTATAGTGCAATTGCAATTTGAATAGTAAAAGTGCTAAAGTTTGTGGTGTTGTAGCTCAACTTGCAGATGCTGGTTGCTTGAGAAGTTGCAGGTGTATATGTTGCTACTGTCAAATGGATAGAATGCTGAAACGAGAATGGGTTGGTAGAAGCAAGGAAATCAGAGAATTTTTTTGGTCTTGAGACTTGCAGCTGAACCGAAGCTATAAGAGATGTGCTGGTGATTATGAAATGGTACTGTAGTTTTTTACCAGCTAAAGTGAAGTTACAAAACAGGTGGGTGTTGGATGGAGAGCAAGAAGTTTTTGAGTTTGGTTGCAGGTTTATGGTACCGGGGTATTGCAGGAGATGGTGAATGGTTGCAGCGCAGTTCTTTAGTGTTTTGCAGTGGTTGCAATAAGAGTACAGGGGAGCTGAAATTGAGATGAATTTGTTGGTACAGTAGCTAAGTTTAAGGTTGATGGGTTTTTAGTTAAGGGAGATTCGAAGAGTTTATGAAGAATTGAAAAATTCTAAGAGTTAGGAATTGAAGAGTTGCTCCAAAATCTCGATTCTCGAATTAGAGACTAACTAGTCATGAAGAATGAAGTTGTAATTGATGTATGAAGACTATCACATTCTTATTTTAACCTAAAATTAGTTGCATAATATGTTATGCAGCTATGAAAATGGTTGCATAACCTGTTATGCATCTACAAAATTTGTTGCATAACTTGTTATGCAGTCCATAAAAGGGGTACATAACACGTTATGCAGCAACATTTTTGTTAGTATTGAAACCAACAAAAAATAAGACTGCATAACTTGTCATGCACCTACAATAATATCTACATAACATGTTATGAAGTTGTGAAAATGAATGCATAACCTGTTATGCATCCGAAAATATGACTGCATAATGCATTATGCATCGAGAAAATAGATGCATAACCTGATATGCATCCGTAAACATGGATGCATACTGCATTATGCATCAATTTTTTTATGTACGCACTAAAATCAACCAAAACAATGGTTACTTAACTTGCTATAGATGCATAACTTTGTTATCCAAATGCATAATTTGTTATGCAGTGGAGAAAATGGTTGCATAATTCGTTATGCGTCCGCAGAATGTGTTATGCATCTTTTTTGGTGGCTGCATAATGGTTATGTATCAAGTTTTCGAAAAAAATTCCTAAAATGATGATCACCTCCGATTTTTTCGTGAAAAACAAAAAAATTATATTCTTGTTTGTACTCGTTGCGTAGATCTCTTAAAAAGATTTCCAACGATATAAAATTTGTAAAATTCCAAGGCACGGAGTTTTAGATATGTTATATCCAAGTTGCGTTGTCAATTATACCCCTGATGCATAACCCGTCATGCAGACATTTTTAATAATTTCATATAATTATGGGTGTGACGGTACCTAAAATTAATTGTGGGCCCGACAATAAGATTTATTTATTTTTGGTCTGCGCCTAATTTTCCCCTTAAATATTCTACACCAAAAATGGGTTAACCTAGGCCAATAAAGCTGCCTCCTCCTATTTGATAAGTATGGTTCATTGGTGAAAAATCGGGGGTCTAACAACCTCACCCAATATTTTGATTAGCAATCTGTATGGACAACTCAGAGTTTTTTTCTAGAGAATCAACTAGACTCAATTAATAGAAAATATCTCAAGGAGTTATTATCTCAATCTCTCAATTTGATTTACTCAAGAAAGTATGATTCGCGAGTCTTAATCAAAGAGAGATAACTTGGATGGTACCAAAGACTAATATCCAAGTGTCAATCAATTTAAATCAACAACCAATAAGGTCGGATATTCTAATTTATTGAACAACGCACAACCTCTATTATTTCAATTATATAACAAAATATAATGCTGAAAAGAAATAACACAGACACCAGAATTTTGTTAACGAGGAAACCGCAAATGCAGAAAAACCTCGGGACCTAGTCCAGATTAAACATACAATGTATTAAGCCGCTATAGACACTAGCCTACTCCAAATTAACTTCGGTCTGGACTGTAGTTGAACCCCAACCAATCTCACACTGATCCAAGGTACAATTATGCTCCTACGCTTATGATCCCAGCAGGATACTACGTACTTGATTCCCTTAGATGATCTCACTCACAACCAAGAGTTGCTACGACCCAAAGTCGAAGACTTTAGCAAACAAATCTGTCTCACACAGAAAATTCTACAAGATAGATAAATTCGTCTCCCACGAATAAACCTATGAGTTCTGTTCCGTCTTTTGATAAATCAAGGTGAACATGAACCAATCAATAAAACCAGACTTATATTCCCGAAGAACAACTCAGTTTTATCAATCACCTCACAATATTCTTAATCGACGCAGCGAAGAAGATTATTGAGGAATCACAAATGATGAGATGAAGATGTTTGTAATTACTTTTATATCTTGCCTATCGGAGATAAATATCTCAAGCCAATTATTACAGTTGTATTCGTACGATAGAAACAGCAAGATTAGATCACACAGCTACAACAAAAGTAATATCGGTTTGGCTACGCAATCCCAATGAAGTCTTTAAGTCGTTAACCTGGTTTTAGAAGCAGAAAACCAAAGGTTAAAGGAGAATCGACTCTAGATTAGCAAACTAGTATCACAGAATGTGTGTGGATTAGGTTTCCCAGTTTCTAGAGTTCTACCTTATATAGTCTTTCAAATCAGGGTTTGCAATAAATGTTAGCTTAGTAACAAACGTGTACTTGACGATTTTGGGTTATCTCAACCATTAGATACAAGCTAATATCTCTCAACCGTTAGATCGAAAACTTAGCTTTCCATACACACATGTACTTGACGATTTTGGGTTTGTGTAACCGTACCCAAACGTGTACAATAGTTGGTTCAATATTAGTCAACCAAATGGTTATCCAAATGATAAATTTCATATCAACCATATTCTTCTTCATCATAACTAGTCCAAATGACTCAAATGAACTAGTTAGAGAGTTGTTTAATTGCTATGAGATCTCATGTACTACACAAGACATAATTGAAGCAAAAACGATGTGATTCACTTGAATTGATTCATGAACTATAAAGCCACCGCTTGCAATAGCATTCTTTAGATAATTTAGATAAGTTCATGAACATCGTTTTTAGACATAACCACTCAAGTTCGCAGACTCAAGTTAACCGGTTGGAGTTCACAAACTCCAGCAGAAATTATCGGGTTCGAGAACTTCCGTCAGTTCGCGGACTAAAACCGAGCTACAACTCCAGTAGAAATTCTCGGGTACGAGAACTACACACGTTCGCGGACTAAGTTCATTGCTCACGTTCTGGTTCCACCTGATCAACAAAGTTCGCAAACTTCGGTTCAAGTGCTAAAGACTTATACATATATGTGTTACCACAACAATGTTTATATCCCCCAATGGTTATATTGTCTAAACTCTCATTTCAACCACTGAAACATTCTCAGAGGACGTTATATAGCTGTTATTCATAAACTATTTTTCGTTAGAGCAATTTCCAAAGTGATTGAAACATAACATGACTTTCGTCACTAGGTAAAGATGAACTTGGCTAAAGCGAAAGCTTTACCAACACATATTTCGAGAAATAGAAAAGTGATATATACTCAGCTCGAAATATCATATGTGTATATTCTTAGTCTATATAGTAATACGACTTTGTCTCAAGATATGAGATAGAGTAGATATACTTTTGAGTGATAGATAAGTTCAAGTCTCCACATACCTTTTAGTCGATGAAGATTCACTGGTTCCTTGAGTAGTCCTTCGTCTTGTATGATGATTTCCATGGAGTTCTTGAGCTCAACTACACTTTTTATCCTAGTCCGAGACCTTATCTATAGTAGACTAGAAACCAAGACTTTATAGTTTTGATCACTAACATTGACAAACATGCTTGAGATAGCAACGCATGCGAGTTCGACCGAGCAATGCTCTAACGATCTCATCCTTTGTCAATTTTAGTGGCAAAACTATTAATACATATGGAATACAAAAAAATATATAAATAAACTTTGTAGCTCCTATTCCACATGTCTAATCTTCAACAATACTCGAAATCTTCGTCACTTCCAAGTAGTCCAATGATTCCAAAGGTTGTAAGTTTAGCATCATCGTTGTTGAAAATCCATAGCTATAACAATGAGAAAAGCATCGGTTCTCAATCATTGTTATACAGTGTCATAATATTATTACATAACGTCAAAGTCCAATTGCATCACAACTTCAACAACAATACTATGGTGATACTTCACTCCCCCTTAGTCAATACTCCATCTCACATGGAAACCACTTCCCCTTACATAATGATCCGAAAACCATATGTATTTATAGTGTGAACTACAATTAATTCTCCCCCTTTTTGTCAATAAAATTGGCAAAGGTACAAGAACGGTATCTTAATGAAATTTTCGTAAGAGACATTTCATGACCAAAGGTAAATATATATCATCTTATTTAGATGCAATCATAAAGCCGAAGCTAAATGCATTCATCAAGGAGTTTATAAAGACGCAAGATAACCCCTCTAATATTCCACAGCTGCACTCCCCATAAAGATTTGGCAATTAAGCACAAGTTCAAAAGAACTCTCCCCCATAATATTTCATTCCCTAAGGAACAACAAGAGCAACCTTAAATTTAAGAGAAAATAAGGATTTTTCTTTAGACTCAACAAATTTCATACAAGTATGATTTGGAATCCAACAAGAAATTTTCAATCAAATTAACCAAAGCGAAACACGATTAATTTGACTAAATATGCTAAATACAAGTAAACTTATGGAGACTTAATAAATCAATTAGATTAATCACAAGAAAACTCGCAAATAATCTAATTGCCATACTCAACCAAACTAATTACAAGAGTAATCAATTTAATTGGCCACACTCGACATAAGAACTTCTATGGAGCAATGACTAAGTTAATCACAAATAACCAACTAAGTCGAAGAGATGCTCAACATAAGAAAGCTTACGGAGTGATGACTAAATAACCACACAAGATGATTAATTTAGTACAATCATGTTCAACATAAAGTACCTGATGGAACAACAACTAATCTAATCACAAAGCAATCAACTTTTGTTTTTTTAGTGCTTAACATAAGACACTTCATGGAACAACACAGTATTTACACAAAAATTTGTGGATCGGAGAATCGACCTTATACCGTGGAATAAACAAGGATTCATTCTATGTTTCTATCACCATTTGCACAATGACACATAATAGACATAATCCTTGAATCACAAAATATTTTAACCTATCTTACATCAATAATTGACAATATAGGCTTAAGTTTTGTGTTTGTCAAAAGTCTATTCATTCTTTTATCAATATTTTCATATCAATTCACGGACGACTTTGCTTTTGACAAAATATGGGACAATCAAGTTCATGGACGTAAACACACATATCCCATCAAAATATTGCAATAAAATCAAGAAATTAATACTGCAACCATCATCTTCAAAACAAACTTAGAATTTTAAATAAAAAAATCTAAAAAACAAGAAGATGAAAAACATTGGATATAGCTATGTGTAATCACAATAATGGATATTCCAAAACACTAGTTATTCTTCTAAACAAGGGAGAAAAATAGAAGATTTACTAGACATTAAGACCTTTAAAGAATTCATTATCGTCCCCGAACTCCTTGTCGTCAACATCCATGGGAACATAAGGTTCGTTAAGGAAGGAGTCTATATCGATGAACCATCTTAGTTGCTGTTGTCGAACCATGACCTTCTGAATCTCATGAGTCTTATACACAAAATCCTTTATTTGTTGAATCTCCTTTCGCAGCTCCTTCAACACTTCAAGAACATCAGAAAACTTCTGAGAATTTGAAGAAACATATCTTGGCTTCCTGATATTCCTTTTTTTTTCAAGGTTGGAGGCAATGGAGATTTTTATTTTTCCTTCATGATTGATGGATTAAAAATCATATTACCTTCTTTTTCATCGGAAGACATTATTGTTGGAGCGTCCATGAGCATATGGGTTAGTAAGAGTAAATCACAATTGGCTCAACAAGTAATCTTGAGATAAAAATAGATTTTAGAGAAGGAAAAAGGAATGTAGGGTTCGAAACCTAAAACAGGTTCGTACACGTTCAACTCCTATCCCTATAAAGAGTAGAATTGTCGATAGTACCCTTTCCTTTGCTTGATAGATAAAAAGGAAACACTTCTATGAAAGAAAAAAAAAAATTTTCCTAAAGACTGAGAGGTACAAAATCATTGTCTCTTTTGATCAGGCACATGAGACAAGATTTTAAGAACAACACAACCAAGTTGCATTGTGGTGAACTACAATTTGTCCACCAATTTACTCTTGTGGAAAATCCACAGACTTTTGTCTATCAAAACAGTTTGACAATACTTTCTTTTCAAATGGTCTTGGTTTTTACTTGGAAACTAACTTCTTAGACGAAGATAAAATCTTACATACCTCTGCAGTCTTCTGAGCAAGTTTAAGCTTTCTTGCTAAATGATTTGCTCTTCGTTGAAGTTTATTGACGTGTCTTTGTTTGTGTTTGAACTTGTAACACTTTGAGAGTTCATGACCTTTTAATGATCAATACGAGCACGTCACACTTGGACAGTAATCATGCTTCTGAATTGTGCAAGCAGCTAGGCATATAGTGGATCCTGTAACATTATAAATATAGTTTCCAAGAAAAGGTTCAACTTTTTCTTCCAGAATGGTTAGATTATCTTCTGAAAGAATATCAAGATTGATATGTGTATTGCTATATTTATCAAAATCAATATTTTCACCAAGAAGTGCAACACTTGATTTCTCATCTTCATTTGAATCATAACTATCAGACATTTCATCAAGAGTTACAGCAAGACCTTTGTTCCCAGTGTATTTTCTACGATTTGGACACTCGTTTGAAAAATGACCAAATCACTTACACTTAAAGCACTGAGGTATATCCTCATCATCAGTTTCATCAATATCCTTATTTTTAGGAGGAACACGATTATGAGGTTTGACTGATGCCATTGTCTTATCTCTGGAGAACCGTTTACTTCTCTTCAACAGAAGATCCCTAAACTGTCTTGTGATCATCGAGACTGATTTGTCAAGCTCTTCATCTAATGAATCTGTCTCAGAGTGATCATCTTCAGAGATATACACTTTTTTACTTTTATCAAGTAATTTAGTGTAACATCCTTAGATTTGGATGAATGTTCATGATCAAAGATCTTAAGCTTTCCAACCAGCGAATTTCTAGAGAGAGTATCTAGGTTATTTCCCTTAACGATGGCATGCTTCTTAGCATCGTATCTAGATGGCAGTGATCTGAGAATTTTCATCACAAAGTCCTTTTCAGGAATAGTCTTACCCTATGCAAAAGATGTATTAACAATTTCAGACACTTTGTGATTAAACTCATCAAATGTTTCTTCATCTGCCATATGAAGGTTTTCCCAATCGGAATTAAAGTTTTGAAGCCTAGATTCCTTTTCACTGGTGTTACCTTCAAATACAGTTGCTAAGATATCCCAAGCTTCTTGCGACTTAGTGCAATTAGAAACACGGTGCTGAATATTTGGGTTAATGGCATGTATGATCGCATTCAAACCGTCTGAATTTTGCTTTGCAGCAAGAATTTCGGCACGGGTGTATTCACCAATATTTTTTGGAACGTTCACATTTCCAACTGCTACTATGGGAGGATCATAGCCATTAAGAACATATACCCATGGTTGAAAATCATGTTCTTGAAGAAAAGCCTGCATATCAATTTTCTACTATAAGTAATTAGAGCCATCGAAGACTGGTGGTACGTTTATTGAGATAACACCTCTGTCCGTAGAGTCAGATCGCTACAAACACATACTTGTAAGGTCTTGAACGTGTTTGCCTGCTCTGATACTAATTGAAAAAGCGGGGGGTCTAACAACCTCATCCAATATTTTGATTAGCTATCTGTATGGACAACTCCGAGTTATTTTCTAAAGAATCAACTAGACTCAATCAATAGAAAATATCTCAAGGAGTTATTATCTCAATCTCTCAATTTGATTTACTCAAGAAAATATGATTCGCGAGTCTTAATCAAAGAGAGATAACTTGGATGGTACCAATGACCAATATCTAAGTGTCAATCAATTTAAATCAACAACCGATAAGGTTGGATATTCTAATTGATTGAACAATGCACAACCTATATTATTTCAATTATATAACAAAATATAATGCGGAAAAGAAATAACACATACACCAGAATTTTGTTAACGAGGAAACCGCAAATGCAGAAAAACCCCGGGACCTAGTCCAGATTAAACATACAATGTTTTAAGCCGCTATAGACACTAGCCTACTCCAAATTAACTTCGGTCTGGACTGTAGTTAAACCCCAACCAATCTCACACTGATCCAAGGTACAATTATGCTCATACGCCTCTGATCCCAGTAGGATACTGCGCACTTGATTCCCTTAGATGATCTCACCCACAACCAAGAGTTGCTACGACCCAAAGTCGAAGACTTTAGCAAACAAATATGTTTCACACAGAAAAGTCTACAAGATAGATAAATTCGTCTCCCACGAATAAACCTATGAGTTTTGTTCCGTATTTTGATAAATCAAGGTGAAAAGGAACCAATCAATAAAACCAGACTTATATTCCCGAAGAACAGCTCAGTTTTATCAATCACCTCACAATAGTCTTAATCGACGCAGCGAAGAAGATTATTGAGGAATCACAAACGATAAGACGAAAATGTTTGTGATTATTTTTATATCTTGCCTATCGGAGATAGAAATCTCAAGACAATTATTATAATTGTACTTTTACAATAGAAATAGCAAGATTAGATCACATAACTACAAGAAAAGTAGCATCGGTTTGGCTTCGCAATCCCAATGAATTATTTAAGTCGTTAACCTGGTTTTAGAAGAAGAAAACCAAAGGTTAAAGGAGAATTGAATCAAGATTAGCAAACTAGTATCACACAAAATGTGTGGGGATTAGGTTTCCCAGTTGCTAGAGTTCTACCTTATATAGTCTTTCAAATCAGGGTTTGCAATCAGTGTTAGCTTAGTAACAAATTAAGCATTCAATATTCACCGTTAGATGAAAACCTGATTAGATACAAGTTAATATCTCTCAACCGTTAGATCGAAAACTTAGCTTGCTATACACACATGTACTTGAAAATTTTGGGTTTGTGTAACTGTACCCAAACATGTACAATAGTTGGTTCAATATTAGTCAACCAAATGGTTAGCCAAATGATAACTTTCATATCAACCATATTCTTCTTCACCGCAACTAGTCCAAATGACTCAAATGAACTAGTTAGAGAGTTGTTCAATTGCTATAAGATCTCATGTACTACACAAGACACAATTGAAGTAAAAACGTTGTGATTCATTCGAATCAATTCATGAACTATAAAGCCACGGTTTCCAATAGCACTCCTTAGATAATTTAGATAAGTTCATGAACATCGTTTTCAGACATAACCACTCAAGTTCGCGAAATGGGTTCGCAGACTCAAGTTAACCGGTTGGAGTTCACAAACTCCAGCAAAAATTCTCGGGTTCGAGAACTTCCGTCTATTTCGGTGTAGCACGGCGTAACTTAATAACGTATCCTCGATTCAGTGTAGCACAACGTAACTTAATAATGTATCCCTGATTCGGTGTAGCACAACGTAACTTAATAATGTAGCCCTGAGTCGGTGTAGCACGACGTTACTTAATAACGTAGCCCCGATTCAGTGAAGCGCGACACAACCTAAGTCCATAGCTATGGATTTTTCAACCCCATGTTGTTTACCTAGAAGATTTATACGCCCCACTGTGGGCTTAAGTGGATTATTCATCTTGATCTTGGTATGTAAGCTTATATGTTGGGCCAACCCTTTGTACCATTTTGGCTTGGATAGTTTCATAACCCTAGAGGAGGTTTCTGGAACATCCCAGGGCATGCAAGGGCCAGTCATTCCAGTGCCATGTAGTCATGCAGAATATCAATGCAGGCCAGTTATTACATGAGGCATGCAGGGGCCAGTCAATGCAATTCATGACTGGAGCCATGCAAGGGCCAGTTATTCTGGAGCCATGAAGTCATGCAAAATATCAATGCAGGGAGGCATGCAAGGGAATTAAGACAAATTATATTCTTATCGAAATTGGGATTGAGGGCCTAATTCAGACCATATAAATACAGGCTCCATAACCCAAAAGGGTATGCAATTCTTTCCACAAAAATTCTTGTGAAAAAATCCTAAACTGACTTTAGCATCAGAGGTTTTTTTTTTGCAGGTACCCCCCTTACACTGTTCAATTGGAGAAAAATTCAACAGATCGATCATCAACAAATCATCATCAAAATCGTGTTTGGGGTAGAAATAATTTTACCAGCAAAATAGTCTTCTTTGTCTTCAAATCTTCTTTAATCTTCAATAAACACCTGCACACAACAACTTGAATCTCTTGTGATCAATCACGCACAGAACGGAGTCTGTGAACAATGTATTATCACAAGACATATTTAGATCTACAAACAGACTAAAGTTTCATGTCGAAACTTCGATCTAGTTTGAGTGAATCTTATATCAGAAGAGAAGATTCTCAAGCATATAGAAACTAGGTACAATCAAAGTTCAAGCACCATTAATCAATCAAATCAATCGAAAATAAAAGATAAACCGTAGTTATCTATTTTCCCACCAACGGTACCAATAGATCTTCTCAATCCCAAAGAAGACTTTAAACTGAGCGGCCATAAGAGATTTCGCATAATTAGGTTACCCTCCTCTCCGAATAGGCGACTTCACCAGTAACAACACAACTGAGGAAGTTTGCTGTCACAAAGGACTAGTTTTCCCGAAATGCAAACTTTAAGTATTTATAGACAAGGAAGTTTGGACACCAAGGAATTTCCAAAACCGAAAATATTCTCAAGATATGCAATAAAATTCCAAATTCGGTTTCCATAATTCCTGGAAATGCTCTGTCCAAAATATTGACCGAAAATCTCTTTGGAAAATCTCAACTAGTAAATGCACATTACTAATTCTCATTTTCCTAAAATAAAATTAAAAAACTTAAATAAAAGATTCTTAACTTATTTATTTTTCGATCCGGGATTTTCTTCCTTTAGCTATTAAGGAATAATTTTGAACAATAAAAGATAAGCGTTACTGTATGTGTTCAAAGTATGTCAACATCCTTACTTTGTAAGTCCTCTTTCATACTTACAACCTTGAAACTGATTTGCCACACTTCCAAACAAGTTTAGAATTGGTTCATTTGACTTTTAAGAACTATGTGATTGATCAAGAACACTCAATCACAAATCATGAGTTTGACGGTTCTACCAAAATAAGTTTCGGTTCTACCTTTATGTGAGTATTGTGCATAGTCACACTAGCTTTCCAAATATTCGGTTGACTTGGTACTAGGATCGGTTCCCCACATATATATGGTATCTAACTTGTATGTGTTGCACATGTCCATAAGATCGGTTCCCATTTGCCTAAAAACGTGTTGCACATGTCCATAGGATCGGTTCCCCTTTCTGTTAAAAACTTGTTGCACCTCATACAACGATCGATTCCCTTTTGTGATGTGTTGCACCTCTTACCAGGGTCGGTTCCTCTTTACCCAGATTTGGTCATACATAAAATCACAAAATCGATCATACCATCTCAGGTGATTACTTAAGATCGGTTTCACTAATAAAAGTCATACTAATACAAAAGTCAGGCCTTTGTGAATAGTTTTACCAAGAACATAAACAAGTCATGAGCGGTTATACTAATCACACATATTGGTAGTTCATAAGATATGCAATGAATAACAATACCAATAATGCCTGGCGATTTCCTTTTCGATTCACAAAATAAGTTCATGAATTTACTTCCTTAAAACACATGTAAAACATTGATAAAATCCTCACCTTGTACTCATATATAATCACAATAGCATTCAAACGATTATGTCGATGTAAAGCAAAAAAAAAATTACGTATAGGTACGGATAGTTTTAAGCTGCAACGGATGCCCTTAGTTAAAATGGCCTTATATTTAGCATTATCCTAAGTGACTATTACGAGGAAAATATAAATTAGGTCTTTGACCCCTTCCGCCTAGTTCCTGGTCGTATGGAAAGTGAAATACTTATAGAGGAAGCATTAAAGAATTGAAACTCTTAGAAACTAGCCGCCATACTTAGCAAAAATCATATCGATAGATTTCTGATTAAACGAATGGAATAGTTTTGGCAGAGGTAAGTGTTAAATTAATTGTTTATTTTGCATAGGTTTTGTAATCAATTTCTAGCTATTTATGAGATGGTTTTTTTTATTTTTTTTAATATAGGGAAGGATCAGTGAAAGTTTTACTTCTACATAGGAGGACAAACATGGTTTCGTTGGTTTGGAGGAAAGTTCATTTGGTCTCTTAGTCCCAGTTAGATATAAAAGTGGCGATTGAATACTTCGTTAACTCTTTTTCATGCTTGATTTTTTTTGAATTTAATGTTCTTGTGACCTAATCAAACTGCCTAGTTTAGTTGTTTGGGAATATATGTAGCTCTTGATTTAGATCTGTGAACAGGGTAGTAGCATGATAGGCAGATAATTAAGAATAGAATTTAGATGTCAATTTGTTTGGCTTGTTAAGTGATTAGTTATTGTGTACTTAGTGTGTATAGCAAATTATGTTTATTCACTGCATAAGACGTGATGGGTGCTCATTGGATTAGCCATAAAATATGATTACTAGGGTCCATACTTGTTGTAATGTTAGTAAATATGTTGGGGGAGGCTTACGAAATCCGAGCCGCTATGCGCAATACGAAACCTACACGAGCAATGAAACACAATGCGGAAATACACAAACTATGACGATATAGAAGCAATCACACAACACCGGCAATTACGTGGAAAAACCCCTCCAAGGTGAAGGGTAAAAAACCACGGGCAAATCTTCCACTATAACAATAATGGGTTACACACAATTCTCCCAAATTTGGGGATAACAACAACCTCAAGGTGCCTATAGCACTTGGATATCAATTTGCCTAATTACACTCACCCCTAAGGATGGATCAACAATTCATTCATATATAATATGAGATTCACTATCAATTTAAGAATTAGAAGTGATTTGAGATACTTACTACTAGGATTTGACAAACCCTAGAATTTTCCCCCTTTGAAGAGATGTGGAAATTGATCAATCAATTCTCCACCATAACAACCAAAAGATCCTTCAACAAGAATCCTTTCTTCTCCTCTTCAAGATGCCTCTAATCTCACCAAAAATGGTGGCTTAATTCTCTCTATCTCTCTTTCTCTTCTTCCTCTCTTTCTCTTTCTTCTTCTCTTACGGGTTTGAAGAAAATGAGAATTGTTGTTCTCCTGATGCCTTTCTTCCTTTGTTATAACATAACAAAGCAGCTCCTATGTAGCTCCCCCAATATGCTAAGGGGCATCCAGTGACTGTTTGGGATACATAAGGAGTGAAATCCCAACAATCTCCCCCTCACGACTTATGGCAAGGTACCCGTCACCACCAAACCTGCCCTGCTGCAGAAATACACATGCTTGTATTTTGGTAGCGACTTTGTCATCATATCAGAACCGTTGTCATATGTATGGATCTTCTCAATATACAAGACCTTCTCATCGAGAACTTCTTGTATCCACTGATACCTAATATTGATGTGCTTGGACCTCGAGTGAAAACTCGAATTCTTGCTGAGATGGATGGCACTGGGTCTGTCACAAGAAACGATGAACCTCTCGTTGCTTCACACCGAGTTCTCTAACAAACCTCTTCATCCATATCATCTCCTTGCAACTCTCTCGTAGCTGCAATGTACTCTGCCTCTGTAGTAGACAATGCCACACATTTTTGTAACTTGGATTGCCAAGACACAGCTCCCCGCATAGGTAAATAAGTAACCCGATGTAGACTTGAGACTGTCTTGAGCACCTGCCAAATCAATCTGTGTAACCAACTAACTCTGGCTTGTCACCTCCATAGCACAAACACATATTAGAAGTACCCTCAAATACCGTAGTATCCATTTCACTGCTTCCCAATGCTCCATAGCGGATTTGATAGAAATCGCTTACCACTCCAACTGCATGAGCTATATCCGGCCTTGTACACACCATTGCATACATCAAACTACCAACTGCGGACGCATAAGGAATTTTCTCCATCTTCCGTTTCTCAACATCATTCACAGGACATTGATCACGAGTTAACTTAAAATGGTTTGCAAGTGGAAAACTTACCGGATCAGCCTTGTCCATGTTGAATCTTTGCAACACCTTCTCAATGTAGCTTTCTTGTGATAGCCACAACTTCCTCGCTTTCCTATCACGAGTGATCTCCATGCCAAGAATACGCTTTGCTGCACCCAAGTCTTTCATAGCAAAAGACTTGCTCAGATCTGACTTCAACCTGTCAATCTTTTTCTTATCTTTGCCAACAATAAGCATGTCATCAACATATAGAAAAATAGTAAGAAAATCACCATCAGCAAATTTTTGAATGAATACACAATGATCTGAAGCCGTCCTCTTGTACCCATGTTCCTTCATGAACGATTCAAACTTCTTGTACCATCTTCTTGGAGCTTGCTTCAAACCATAAAGACTCTTCTTTAGCTTGCACACCATGTGCTCTTTTCCTTTGACTTCAAAACCCTCGGGTTGTGCCATATACACATCTTCCTCCAACTCACCGTGAAGAAATGCTGTCTTGACATCTAGTTGTTCTATCTCAAGATCCAAACTAGCGGCTATTTCCAAGACAACCCGAATAGAAGAAAATCTCACCACCGGTGAGAAAATCTCGTCAAAGTCAACACCCTTTCTCTGCTCATAACCCTTCACAACTAAGCGTGCTTTGTACCTTGGTTGTGAGTTACCATCTTCAGTCTTGATTCTATACACCCACTTGTTCTTCAGAACTTTCTGGTTCTCAGGCTTGTCAACCAAATCAAAAGTGTCATTCTCATCTAAAGAGCCAACCTCTTCTTTCATGGATTTCAACCACTTCTGACTTTCAAGAGCACTAAGAGCTTCTTCATAAGACTCGGTTCACCTGCATCTGTGAGCATCACATACTCATGTGGTGGATACTTTGTTGAAGGTAATCTGGTCCTGCTGGATCTTCTCAACTCAGCTTTTGGTTGTTGTTGTTGCTGCACTTCTTGCTCAACATCACCCACTGGAACATCTTCATGAGCTTCATCTTCATTGCCATTACCATCAACATCATCATCATGTTGTTCAAGAGTAGGAACAACGGGATTTGGATCCAAGGTCATATCATCTTGAAGCTTTGGCATCTCAATCTTCTCAAAGTCTTCAATTGTCTGGTCTTCAAGGAATACTGCATCCCTACTTCTGATAACCTTCTTCTCAATTTGGATCCCAAAATCAGAATCAAACTTCTCTGTTCCATAGCCTAGGAAACACACACGCTTTGCTTTGTCGTCAAGCTTTGATCTCTGATCTTTTGGGATATGAACAAATGACTGCGCAACCAAACACTTTCAAGTGATCATAAGTAGGCTCTTTGTATCTCCATACCTTTTCTCGCTACTTCTCCATCTAGCGGTCTTGAAGGAGATCGATTGATCAAATACACAAAGAAGTATTCATTGCTTCATCCTTAAATGCTTATGCAACTTGGAATGAGATAACATGCACCTTATTCTCTCAAGAATAGTGCGGTTCATCCTCTCTACAACACCATTATGTTGTGGAGTCTTCGGCACTGATTGTTCATGACGTATACCCATGCTCTTGCAATACACTTCAAGTGGCCCAATGTACTCTCCCCCGTTGTCAGAACGAAGGCACTTCAAGGTTCTACCTGTTTCTCTTTCCACCATGCTATGAAACATCTTGAACACAGGAACAACATCATCTTTGGTCTTGATTGCATATGACCAAACCTTCCTTGAAGCATCATCTATGAAGGTAACAAAATAAACAGCACCACCAAGTGTTTTGACCCTTAAAGGTCCACATACATCAGAATGAACAAGATCAATAATACCAGAATTGCGCTTGGGTAAAGCTTTATGAAAAGAGACTCTAGTTTGTTTACCAACTAAACAATGAGTACACTTACCCAATTGCATACCTTTGGCATTTGGAAAAACTTGTCTTTTGGTGAGGATTTGAATTCCCTTCTCACTAAGATGACCAAGTCTTCTATGCCACAGCTCGGAGATTGAATCTTTGTCAACAACATTCAACTCACCTTTCAACACCTTCACTTGTGTCTTATACAATGTGCCACACTTCTTGCCTCTTGCAATAACCATGGAGCCCTTGCTTAGCTTCCATTTGCCATCACCCAAGTGATTGTTGTACCCTTCATCATCTAACACTCCTGGTGACATTAGATTCAAACGAAGATCTGGTACATGTCGCACATTTCTGAGTACCAACGTACAACCAACACTGGTCTTAACCTTCACATCACCCATTCCTACAATTTTCGCAACACCACTGTTGCCCATTCTGACTGACCCAAAGTCACCAGCCTTGTAGGAGGTAAATACATCTTCATGAGGAGTAGCATGATAAGATGCACCTGAATCAACTATCCACTCCGAATCAGAACCTGCAGAACTAACACAAACATCATTACAATCTGAGAATACAATGATATCATCATTTGTCACATAGTGCAACACCATTGTCTTGGTTATCATTTCCTTTCCCCTTCTTGTGTTCTTGCTTGGCTTCCTCGCATTCATTTGAATAATGACCTCTCGTATGACAGTTCCAACATTCAACTTCCTTTTCGGACTTTGATTTACCCCTTGACTTGATACGGCCAACTTTTCTTCTCTTTTCTTTTCTTCTACCCCGATTTTCTCTGTCACAAGAGCTTCGAATGAGATGAGTCTAGTGACCTTCTTCTAACTTCTTCACTCAGCAAACTGCTAGTTGCAACAGTCATGTTCAACTTCTTGTATGGAGCAGAATAACTGAGACAATTCCTCAATGGCTCCCAACTGTCTGGTAAAGTATTTAGCAACAAATAAGCTTGAACCTCTTCAGGAATTTTGAGGTCCATAGATGTAAGCTGATTCATGATCCCCTTTATTTCATTTAAATGTTGCGCCATTGAACTCTCGTCCTTGTAACACAGCTTTCCAAGCTTTTTGAATAGAAGAGCTTTTTCACAAGGAGACTGCTGATCATATATCTCCTCTAACTTGGTCCACAAAGGATATGCTAGTGTCTCACTAGCCACATGATGAAAAATGCTATCATCAATCCACTGACGAATATAACCAACTGCTTTTCGATTAGTAACCTTCCAATCTTCTGCACTTGTCGCCTCAGGCCTTACTCCCTTACTCTCTATTGGACCATAGAGATCTTTACAATATAACCAGTCTTCCATCTTCGCCTTCCATATGACAAAGTTCTCACCGGTCAAATTGACCATTCTATTACTAGTGCTAGCTTCCGCCATTGCACAGGATTAGCTCAACCCAAAAGCTCTGATACCACTTGTTGGGGGAGGCTTACGAAATCCGAGCCGCTATGCGCAATACGAAACCTACACGAGCAATGAAACACAATGCGGAAATACACAAACTATGACGATATAGAAGCAATCACACAACACCGACAATTACGTGGAAAAACCCCTCCAAGGTGAAGGGTAAAAAACCACGGGCAAATCTTCCACTATAACAATAATGGGTTACACACAATTCTCCCAAATTTGGGGATAACAACAACCTCAAGGTGCCTATAGCACTTGGATATCAATTTGCCTAATTACACTCACCCCTAAGGATGGATCAACAATTCATTCATATATAATATGAGATTCACTATCAATTTAAGAATTAGAAGTGATTTGAGATACTTACTACTAGGATTTGACAAACCCTAGAATTTTCCCCCTTTGAAGAGATGTGGAAATTGATCAATCAATTCTCCACCATAACAACCAAAAGATCCTTCAACAAGAACCCTTTCTTCTCCTCTTCAAGATGCCTCTAATCTCACCAAAAATGGTGGCTTAATTCTCTCTATCTCTCTTTCTCTTCTTCCTCTCTTTCTCTTTCTTCTTCTCTTACGGGTTTGAAGAAAATGAGAATTGTTGTTCTCCTGATGCCTTTCTTCCTTTGTTATAACATAACAAAGCAGCTCCTATGTAGCTCCCCCAATATGCTAAGGGGCATCCAGTGACTGTTTGGGATACATAAGGAGTGAAATCCCAACAAATAGTGAACTAATTTTTTGATTGAAGCGTTGGTTTTGCCAGACGTACTGGAGTGGTGTCAACGTTAGTGGGATAGTATGGTTTCTATTGGTGATTTTTGCTAGTTGAGTACTGGATCCAAATGTAAGTTAAGATGTTATCACCAAGAGCCAAAACTAAACGAAGTTTGTGAAATTTAATTAGTACTGCTAGTGTAGTTTGCCGATTGGCGTACTGTGACGAGGTTGGAACTATTATTATTTTGATATAGATATAATCTGTTAGAGTACTGCTCAGTTGAACCCACTAAGCGTTGGTATGTCAAGATTGGTTGTCATATTTAGTGCCAAAACTCGAATCGCTTAATTTGTAAACTACAGTCAACTTCGATAGGATAGACTAGAAATGATAAAAGTATTGTGCTCCAGTTACTCACAAAGATCTGAAGATGGATTGAAGATAACAAAGACATTATCCTTCAGCTTGAGGTTAGTAACTACAACTTGACTTGTTCCATATCTATCTTGTGTCTTTCAAATCTTTTAGATTGAAAACATAACATTCAAAATTATATTCGTATGAGCAAATTGTCAAGGAACTTATTAACATAATTTATTGAATGCAATTGTGATTATGTATGAGTATGAGGTAAGGATTTCATCCTAGGGAACAATGTTTACATGTGTTCTAAGGAAGTAAGTTCATGATATGTGTTGTGAACCGAAAAGGAAACCGCTAGGCATTATTGGGGCTGTTCTTCAGTGCATATCTTATGAACGACCAATATGTCTGATTAGTATAATCGTTCATGACTTGTTTGTGTTCTTGGTAAAACTATTTACATGAGGCCTGACTTATGTATTGATATGACTTTTATTAGTGAAACCGATCTTAAGTAATTTCCTGGGGTATGATCGGGTTTGTGTGTGTAAAACCTAACACTGGGTAAAGGGGAACCGATCCTAGTAAGAGGTGCAGCACATACAAAGGGGAACCGATCCTTGTATGAGGTGCAACAAGATTTATAAAAGAAAGGGGAACCGATCCTATGAACATGTGCAACAAGTTTTCTTATGGAGGGGAACGGATCCTATGAACATGTGCAGCAAGTTTTCTTATTGGGGGAACGGATCCTATGCACATGTGCATCAAGTTTTCTTATCAAGGGGAACGGATCCTATGAACATGTGCAGGGAGGGGGAAGAGATCCTATGCACATGTGCAGCACGATTTTAACTATAGGGAACCGATCCTCTAGACATGTGCACCAAATTACAAGTTAGATACCATATATATATAAACCGATTTTGGAAATATATTGCATATCTTGAGAATATTTTTGGTTTTGGAAATTCCTTGGTGTCCAAACTTCCTTGACTATAAATACTTGAAGTTTGCATTTCTAGCAAACTAATCCTTCGTAACAATAGACTTCCTCTTTTGTCTTTGTTACTGGTACTGAAGCCGCCTATCAGAGAGGAGAGTAATCTAATTAGGTGAAATCTCTTACGTCCGCTCAATTTAAAGTTTTCTTTGAGATTGAGAATATCTAGCGCGACCCGTTGGTGGGAAACTAGATATTGCATTGTTATTTCAGTTTTCGATTGATTTGATTGACTGACGGTTGTTGAATCTTTGATTGCACCTAGTTTGTTTATTCTTGAGAACATTCTCTTCTGATATAAGGCTCACTCAAACTAGACCAAAGATCAATGTTTCTACGGATCTAAGTCTTTCTAGATCCGTAAGATAGATTCACTGATTTTCCATTGTTAACAGACTCCGTTCTGTGCGACAAATCAATAAGGAATCAAGTTTGTTTTTGGAGATTGTTACTTTGAAGATTAAATCGAAGATTGAAGATTTGAAGAAGAAGTTGTTGTGAATCATTAAGAAGATATACTAGATCTACTCCTAAAGAGAACGTCTGTTTTGCTAGGATATTGGGTAACAAATATCTATTGAGAACTTCGGTTCTACTAGATATTATCAAATCAAGAATACTGCTGAAGCTGAGTAACTAGGATCTTAGTTTACTTAGTAGTGTCTACACGAAGTTGCAGGTTTACTTTTTGTAGCGTCTTAATTCATTGAGTATTCAAATATGGACTAGGTCCCGGTGTTTTTCTACAAGCTTGTAGTTTTCCTCGTTAACAAAATTCTGGTGTGTGTGCTTTACTTTATTTCCGCATCATAATTATTTTTATATTATAATTAAAGTAATTACACTTGTACGTTAACTAGGCACTTGATATTTATCTTATAAGGTTTCGGTTATCAAGTGAACACTTGGTCGTAGTATTGTCTCGATTCATATCCATAGACAATCACACAAAGTGTATTGGATTTCTCCACTTATCTGATATAATAATTCACACAAAGGCCAGTCCGGACTAACCCTATTTCAAGTGGACATTGTGTTGAAATATTCCTTGAGTGATTGTTGCTCCAAGAGGTTTATACACAGTGGGTCTTGTATAGGTTGTGATCAAAATAAAAGATTGTGGTGTATTTGGATACCCTCATCTTTTCATAATCAATTTAGCCTGTTAGTTTGGGTAATAGTAAGCTAACGGAGTTTTGTGTCGTAACCGGTAGCGTCTCTGGTGTGTCTTGGTGTGTCTGACTAAATGAGGTGTCAGCTTAATTTATTGTTAGCAATAAGATTTGTGGTAGGTCAGATTAGAAGGACTTGATCTGTTCATTTTAGTGATAACTTGGTTAGTGATGCGTGTCGTGAGTGCAGTCAAATTAATAATCTTATTTCCACACAATTAACTGGTAATATAATGTAAGTAAGGATCGTTCCCACGAAGAGTAGTGAGTTTTAGTTGTCAAAGTGTCACAAATGGGGGTTTTGTTTTAGATTATAAACAAAATATATAATCAAAGCAAATAAAGTTGTATTGTAATTAATAGAGAAAGATATGATCGAGGAATCCTTCTTCGTTAATAAACCGTCAATGAGTTATTATAATTGCCTACTCGTCGTTAATCATAGATTATCACCAACCGTAGAATAGCAGCTAGCTCAGTGTTATCCCCAAAACTCCTCAGTGCTATCCCCAAAACTCCTTATACCACGAATACGGAAGCTCTCCAATATCAGATTCTATTCAACTGAACCACCAAGTAGTAGCTCACTCAAGGTGTAATCTAATCGAATGCTTTAAGATTTGTGAATTAAGTTGATCCTAGTAGTTAAACTCTTAGCTCAAGGTCCACTTTCTAGTGTTGTTTATACACACAATCGCTCCACAGAATCCATCTGTAAGGTCTTGTGTTTTCTAATTGTGTAAAGGTTATTCGACGATTACTTATCTCCTAACTCAATACTAGCAATAGATTGAATCAAAAAATCAATTTAGTTGGCCACCTAAATAATCTATCAATCAATCATAAATAATCAAATAGTATAAACAAACGATAATCATATGAAGAACTTCAAAGTATATTAATATAATAACTCAAATCTTGTTTACAACTTAGAATTCATCCTCAATCAATAGGTGTTTAGCTTCTCATGGATGTAGAAACACCCATGATATACATATGAGAAAAGTAAAGAGATAACGTTATGATTGATGATCGCTCAGTGTGATGTTTCTTCTCTCCAGACCCTAACAATTTCATGACCTAAGGATATGATATTTTTTACATAACCTAATACCTTTTTATAGGTTTACATTACTTGGTCTTCACGTATTTAGTTTGGATGAAAAACCCAACCCAAAATAACGAAATAACGTTCCAAAACGTGCCCTTAAGCCTTCCAAGGAGTTTATACACGTTTCCCATTTGATAAGTTCACGAACCCAGTCCGCAAACTTCAAATTCTAGCAGATATTTTCGAAAATACGTCTGCGAACCCCGTTCTCAAATCCAGTTCGCGGACTGCACTATCTTCGGTTTTCAATGGAAACTATATTGGCCACAACTCCTTCATCCGAACTCGGAATGACCTCATTCTTTTTTGAATTCTTTTTATCTTTTAATTCTCTTCAAGATGGTTATGAGAAATACTTAATTTTAATGAGTTAATCTCGGTCTTTGTTCCTTCTCTTGATTTTGGGCGTTTTGCTCCTTTTCGTCGCACTTCTTCCACTTCTCTTGGACTTGGGCGCTTGGATACTTGGAATACTTCTCTTCATAGCTCTTTTTAGCACTTTGTAGATCCTTTTTGGATGATTCACCTATAGAGTCAATTAAGAGAAAACAAAAGTAATAATACGAAAATACGCAAGAATAATAGCTAAAGCAAGTATGGAATGCACATTAAAATCATATGAATTATGCACTTATCAAATTCCCCCACACTTAGACTTTGCTAGTCCTCTAGAAAACTAAGTAAAACTAATCCTAAATACAACAACTCCTTGTCGTGAGAATACGGTTACTCTTAGCATGAATAACAGGCCTTTAAACCCCTAGGTGTCCCTAGTGGACGAGTTATAGTCTCGTGAAGGCTTACAAGAGGTATACCCGCAATACCTACTCCAATTTCTCACCTTGGAAGAACCACTAAGGATAGACACAAAGTAAAAAAGCCAAATAATTAGCTTGCATACGTTCTTTAGCCGCAAACATCCCATATACATTCTAATCCACACACATACAAGCAGATACTTACGTATGACATTCAACCTGATTCCTAAACTCTACTAAGATAGTCATCGTACTTGTTGCGACATTTATCACAACACTCGCATACTGAAATCACATGGATAGATAAGAAAATGGAAATAGAAAAGTGAAGTGGGCAAATGTTGACTTAAGTGAAAGATGTTACCCACAATACTTGTGTGAATATCGTCATAGGATATGTATTTATAGCGCATAGTTGAGAGAAGCACCCATTTAACTTGACCACATGATTGGATACTCTAAGCGCATGTTTCCTTTTCAACAAGTATATATACGATAGTTGCCTTAGATCTTGCGTTCCATGCTTGTTTAGGCGACGGAGACAGGAACAACGTTTCACGCATACTGCCACCCGAGTTTCAAGAACCTCATCAATAGTCTTTTTGACTTGCTATATAGTGATGCTATGGTTTTTGTTTCATCGACTACATGATTAGATATTCTAAGAGCATGTTCCTTTTCAGCAAATACGTGATAGTTGCCTTGGATCCTGCATTCCATACTTGTTTATGCGACGGAGACAGGGACAACTTTTCCTGCATTCCATATATATATAAATATTTTTTATTTATTTTATTTTATTTTTTCTATTATGTTTTTTATTTTATTTTTTTTCGGCTCACTCTTTATGAGTGCAAGACAATTGTCTTATAAAGCTTTCAAATACTCAACCAATGATTACCTTGCTACAACATCCACGACAGTATCAGGATCCCACCAAATCACTTTAGAGAAACATAAAACTGCAAAAAAATAAAAAGAAAGTGATTCAGTAATGATTAATTGCGAGGATGAATCTTTCAAATGACTACCATTGATGAGTTTCACATTCAATTATGAACGTATATAATTAAGGATTGTAGAATTACAAAATGGAACTTAATCAATAGTTGTAAGAACTATTTCAATCCGAAAAAGTTTAGAGTGTCATCCTAAATCGCTCATAATTAACTCCAAAAGGTGGGGAGTATCAAGAATGCAAGAAATCAAAGAGTATTACTTTATATATATATATATGCAAACCAAACATGCTTAACTAGTCCACCACACTTAAACTCAACATTGTCCTTAATGTTCAAAACCGAAAATTCTGACTTCTGACATAACATCCCTGAAAAACTAAAAACATGTACCAATGGGTAGGGAAATAGGAGAAACATCCTAAACTAAAGTTGTTTGCATACATCTTTTCTATAAGGTATCAAAATTTCACAGTTTTTTGATAAATGGACTGACTTTGATGGCTTCCTGACTGACTGACATGCAATCTGAAAAAGTTCTGGGAAAATACCGAAACTCAAATGTCCAGGCCTATCGCTCCAACTTAATAGACTCCAAATTCAAATTTTATTTTTTGAAAATAAATTTATGTCTGTCCTATTTAAAAGTTGGGGTCAAACACTCAAATCGGACTTCGCATGAAGTCTCGAGAGCTATTTTCGTGACAAGTGCGCAGTCAGAATTTTCTGACGAGAATTCGTCAAAACTTTCCTTATAGATATAAGACTTGTAAAATTTAAGATGGGAATGCAAGGTATGATATGCAAAACTAGAAAATTAAAAACAAAAGGGATAGAGATATAAAACCGACGGGTTTCCTCCCATTTAGCGCTTAGTTTAATGCCCTCAACCCGACTTGGCATTCCAGTTATGCTACTCCTCTAGAGGGAGTAAATAACGAAGCTCAATTTCATCCATGTTCACATAAGCAATGCTTTCATAGTATGGCTTCAATGTATGTCCATTCAACTTTAAATTTGTTCCATTTCTAAGACTAGAAATTTCAACTGCACCATAAGAGAAAACATTAGTAACAACAAACGGTGAAATCCATCTGGACCTTAGCTTCCCAGGAAATAGTTTAAGACGAGAATTGAATAAAAGAACTTTTTGTCCCACAACAAAATTCTTTCGAGAAATCATTTTGTCTTGAAAAAGCTTCGTCTTTTCCTTGTAAATACGAGAACTCTCGTAAGCATCATTACGTATCTCCTATAGCTCATTGAGTTGTAGTTTCCTTTGTTTCTCTGCATTGTCATAATCCATGTTGCACATCTTTATCGCCTAATACGCCTTGTGTTCAAGTTCAACCGGAAGATGACAAGATTTGCCATAGACCAACCAATCGGTATCTTGTATGCCGTTCTATATGCCCATAATGTATCATTAATCCTATAACTACAATCGTTCCGTGAAGTGTTCACGGTTTTCTCAAGAATAGATTTAATCTCACGGTTTGAGATTTCGGATTTCCCACTAGTTTGTGGGTGATATGGCGTACCAACCTTGTGGGTTATGTTGTACTTCTTGAGTAGAGCATGGAAGGATTTATGAAAATGTGAGCCTCCGTCACTGATAACCACTCTTGGTGTACCATGTCTAGAGAAAATATATTCCTTCACAAACTCACAAACAACTTGAGAATCATTAGTAGAGGTGGCTTTAGCTTCCACCCATTTTGAAACATAACCCACAACAAGAAGTATATAATATTTTCTATAAGAATTGACAAAAGGACCCATAAAATCTATGCCCCACACATAAAAAATCTCTACAGTGAGAATAGGATTGAGTGGCATTTGATTTCAAGCACCTAGATTGCCAGTTCGTTGACATCTATCACAAGATTTGCAAAAAATATATGCATCCTCAAATAGGGTAGGCCAATAAAATCCACTTTCAAGTACTTTGAAAGCGGTACGTTTAGAACCAAAGTGACCACCACATGCATAAGTATGACAAAAAGTAAGAATAGATTGAAATTTATAATTAGGTACGCACTTGCGGATGATTTGATTAGAAACGTATTTCCACAAGTAGGGATCATCCCATACATACTGCTTGGCTATTTTCTTAAGATTAAGCTTTTAAAAATTAGACATCGTACTAGGTACTTGTCTTATAACCAAGTAGTTCACTATATCCGTGTACCAAGGTGTTGAATCTTCAATTGAGAAAAGTTTTTCGTCTGGAAAACGATCTTGTAAGGGAAGTTCTTCTTCGGAAACAACAAGCCTGCTAAGATGATCCACAACAATATTTTCAACACCTCTTTTATCCTTAATTTCATAATCAAATTCTTGCAATAACAGAATCCGCCGTATAAGCCTTGGATTAGCTTCTTTCTTCTTTAGTAGGTACCTAAGTGTTGCATGATCAGAATATACAACCACTTTTGAACCCACCAAATAGGATCTAAATTTTTCTAGTGCAAATACTATAGCAAAAAATTCTTTCTCGGTAGTAGAATAGTTGATTTAAGCATCGTTTAGGGTCCTAGATGCATAATAAATCACATGAGACAACTTGTCTACTCTTTGACCCAAAACGGCTCCAACTACATAGTCACTTGCATCACATATTAATTCAAATGGCAAACTCCAATCTGGTGACTTGATAATTGGTGCAGTTGTCAACAATTCTTTCAATTTATCAAAGGCATCATTGCATTCCTTGTTGAAGTAAAAAATAACCTCTTTTTGCAATAATCTGCACATCGACATTGAGATTTTGGAGAAATCCTTGATGAACCGCCTATAAAAACCTGCATGACCAAGAAAAGAATGAATTTCCCTCACCGAAGTGGGATATTGTAAGTTCCTTATTAAGTCTATCTTTGCTTTGTCAACTTTGAGCCCTCGAGAGGACACAATGTGACCGAGCACTATTCCATGGTTTACCATAAAGTGACATTTCTCCCAATTTAAAGCAAGATTAGTGTCTATGCATCTTTTAAGCACATGTTCAAGATTTTGTAAACAAATATCAAATGAATCACCATAAACACTAAAATCATCCATAAATACCTCAATTATGCGTTCCACATAGTCAGAAAATATATTGACCATACATATCTGAAAAGTGACAGGCGCATTGCAAAGACCAAATGGCATTTGTCTATAGGCAAACGTACCAAAAGGACAAGTGAAAGTAGTTTTCTGTTGATCCTCCGGTGCAATAATAAGCTGATTGTACCCCGAATAACCGTCCAAAAAGCAATAATATGAATGTCCCGCTAACCTATCTAGCATTTAATCAATGAAAGGCAAAGGAAAGTAATCCTTTCGGGTTGCGGCATTAATCTTTCTGTAGTCTATGCACACTCTCCATCATGTTTTAACTCTTGTAGGAACAAGTTCATCATTTTGATTTCTAACAATAGTAACACCTGATTTCTTAGGCACCACCTGAACTGGATTAACCCATTTGTTGTCAGAAATTGGGAAAATCACCCCCACACTTAGTAATTTGAGGATCTCTTTCTTCACGAACTCCATCATTGGGGGGTTAAGACTATGATGAGCATCACGTACAGGCTTAAAATCATCTTCCATTAGGATTCTGTGCATGTACATGGATGGACTAATTCCTTTGATATCAGCAATTATCCAACCAATAGCCGTTTTGTGCTCTTTCAGAACCCTAAGAAGACGTTCTTCTTGCATTGGGGTGAGGTTCTTTGCAATAATTACCGGAAGTTATTCTTTATCACCCAAGTAGGCGTACTTTAAGTGGTCTGGAATCGGCTTCAATTCAAGTTTCGGTGCCCGCACAATAGAAGGTATTGGAACCTCATTAGTTACGGGTAAAGAAATATAAGAAATATTACCCGTTTTTGCTTCTTGTAGTGCTGTTAAAGCACCATACATCTCCACTAGTTCTTTGGCTATCTCAACGTCCATGTTTGGATGTCCAAGAACATCCAAATCAATTCTATTTCGTAGCACAACTCCAAGTTCATATTTACTGTGTAAATCAAACATTGTTTTTGTTAACGATTCAATAACATCGATAGAGAAAGCGGAGTGAACATCACTAGGATAGCGCATGGTTTCAAAAATATTGAACCGTATGATCTCCTTATCAAATTCCATAGTGAGTGCACCACTATCAACATCAATCTTCGTCTTTTCAGTCTTCATGAACGGTCTCCCAAGAAGTAACGAAGTAGATGAAAAATTATCTCCATTGTGCATATCCACAATGTAGAAATCATCCGGAAAGATTAACTGATTCACTTGAACTAACACATCTTCCAAGACTCCCTTAGGATATATATTGGACTTGTTAGCTAATTGAATAGTGATCTTTGCCTCTTTTAAAGGTCTGAGATTCAAAGAATCATAAACATCGGCTGACATAACACTTATGGAAGCTCTAAAATCAAGCAAATCACGCTCAAATCATCGGTTACCAATGGTAACGAGAACTGTGAATCCGCCAGGATCTTCACACTTTATAGGCATCTTCTTTAGTAACATAGTTGTAGACTTTCTCCAACCTAAGTAATCTCATTAGCAATCAACCTATCCTTCCTTGTACACAAATCCTTCAAAACCTTGGCATACCTGGGTAAGGTTTTGATGGCCTCAATAAATGGAATGTTGATGTGTATCTTGCTGAAAATATCCATGATCTCCTTGTCTTGGGATTGCTTCTTCGACTTGGAAAAACGACTAGGAAAAGGAGGTGGCATGGTAAAAGTGGGAACCGTGTCCTTTGGTTGGACGTTTGAGGTTGGATTTTCCTTTGGGACGGTTTCCTCCTCTACTTCATTTTCGATGTCGTCACTAACTTCTTTTTGTTGGTGTGGCTCTTCAGTTTGTCTCCCACTTCTTAGTATTACTGCATTAACGTGCTCTCTTGGGTTCACAAACGGTTGGGATGAAAACTTTGTTGATGCTTGCGCTTTCATTTGATTCATATCTATCACCAATTGCCCCATCTGATTTTTTAAATCTCTAATAGCATTATCACTTTTTAGATGATTATGTATGAATTGATTGGTTTCTAGATGACCCTGTTTGATTATGGAGATGAGTGCTTCAAACTTGAACTCCTCATTCTGAGATTGTTGTTGTTGAAAACCACCTTGTCTCATATATGTATTAGGAGCTGCAGCTTGTTTGTTAGCATAACTAAAATTAGGACGATCTTTCCAACCAGGGTTATAAGTATTAGAATAGGGATCATACCTTGGCCTCTGATTAGGAAATATAGCATTTACCTCGGCCTCCTTTTCGTATGGTGGAGCAATTACAGAAGCTATACGATGAATTTCCTTTTTAATAGTACTCAGTCGTTGATATGTGTTTGAAGAATCTCCCAACTCACTAACTCTTCTAACCGTTGATAAATCTTGAGTGTAAAATTGTTGAGTGTTTGCATCCATGCTCTCAATCAAACTAGTAGCTTCCTCGATAGTTTTATTAGCCAATGCACCACTACTAGAAGCATCAATCAAGTGCCTCTCATGTGGTAATAATCCCTCATAGAAGTATGTGATAATTAGTTTCGGTGATATTTGATAATGTGGACAACTCGCCAATAATCTTTTGTATCTCTCCCAGTATTCATACAAATATTCTCCAGTAATTTTCACAATGCCACTGATCTCCTTACGAATAGCTGCAGCTTTAGAAGCAGGAAAATACTTCTCTAAAAATAGCTTTTTCATTCTGGTCCATGTGGTAATACTTCCAGAAGGGAGATAATATAACCATGATTCTGCTTGATCCGCTAGAGAGAATGGAAAAGCTTGTAGAAAAGCTGTATCCTCGTCATCATCATTCTTCTTCATACTTCTTAATGTATTCTGAAATTGTTGTAGGTGTCGATTAGGATCTTCACCCGGTAGTCCCTTGAACTTTGGAACCCAATAAAGAAGACTTGATTTAAGTTCCACTGTGTCATTCAGAGTAATACACGGGGGTTGAGAATCCAAACATGGGGATGTTATATATCTCAACATTCTCCTCTCTGGAGGTGGAGGAGGTGGTCCGTCTACCATCTCTTCTAAAGGAGGTTCTTGTTGAAACTGATGACGTGCTTGAAGTACCGTTTCTTTACGGGTTTGAATACTGCACCTCTGGTGTTCCCAGCCTTTTGGTGCCAGAGATTAAGTACCTGAAACCACAAATCTAGAAAACAAACAAAAAAACTAAAAAGAAAATCTAATAACAAGAATAAAACTAATAAAAAAATAACAACTAAAGCTATCGATTGCTCCCCGGCAGCAGCGCCAAAATTTGATGCGTGTCGTGAGTGCAGTCAAATGAATAATCTTATTTCCACACAATCAACTGGTAATATAATGGAAGTAAGGATTGTTCCCACGAAGAGAAGTGAGTTTTAGTTGTCAAAGTGTCACAAAGGGGGGTTTTGTTTTATATTGTAAACAAAATAAATAATCAAAGCAAATAAAGTTGTATTGTAATCAATAGAGAGAGATATGATCGAGGAATCCTTCTTTGTTAATAAACCATCAATGAGTTATTATAATTGCCTACTCGTCGTTAATCATAGATTATTACCAACCATAGAATAGCAGCTAGCTCAGTGTTATCCCCAAAACTCCTTATACCACGGATACGGAAGCTCTCCAATATCAGATTCTATTCAACTGAACCACCAAGTAGTAGCTCACTCAAGGTGTAATCCAATCGAATACTTTAAGCTTTGTGAATTAGGTTGATCCTAGCTGTTAAACTCTTAGCTCAAGGTCCACTTTCTAGTGTTGTTTATACACACAATCGCTCCATAGAATCCCTTTGTAAGGTCTTGTGTTTTCTACTTGTGTAAAGGTTATTCGACAATTATTTATCTCCTAACTCAATACTAGCAATAGATTGAATCAACAAATCAATTTAGTTGGCCACCTAAACAATCTATCAATCAATCATAAATAATCAAATAGTATAAACAAACGATAATCATATGAAGAACTTTAAAGTATATTAATATAATAACTCAAATCTTGTTTACAACTTAGAATTCATCCTCAATCAATAGGTGTTTAGCTACTCATGGATGTAGAAACACCCATGATATACATATGAGAAAAGTAAAGAGATAACGTTACGATTGATGATCGCTCCGTGTGATGTATATTATCTCCAGAGCCTAAAAATTTCGTTACCTAAGGATATGATATGTTTTACCTAACCTAATACCTTTTTATAGGTTTACATTACTTGGTCTTCACGTATTTAGTTTGGAACAAAAACCCAACCTAAAATAACGAAATAACGTTCCCAAACGTGCCCTTAAGCCTTCCAAGGAGTTTATACACGTTTCCCATTTGCTAAGTTCGCGAACCCAGTCTGAAAACTTCAAATTCCAGTAGATATTTTTGGAAATACGTCTGTGAACCCCGTCCGCAAACCCAGTTCGCGGACTGCACTATCTTCAATTTTCAATGAAAATTGTTTTGACCACAACTTCTTCATCCGAACTCGGAATGACCTCATTCTTTTTGAATTATTTTTATATTTTAATTCTCTTAATATGGTGATGAGAAATCCTTAATTTGAATGAGTTAATATCGGTATTTGTCCCTTCTCTTGATTTTGAGCGTTTTGATCCTTTTCGTCGCACTTATTCCACTTCTCTTGGACTTGGGCGCTTGGATACTTGGAATACTTCACTTCATAGCTATTTTCAGCACTTTGTAGCTCCTTTTTGTATGATTCACCTATTAGAGTCAAATAAGAGAAAACAAAAGTAATAATACGAAAATATGCAAGAATAATATCTAAAGAAAGTATGGAATGGACACTAAAATCATATGAATTATGCACTTATTAGTTAGCTTAAATGGTGACAGTTGAACAGTGGTGTTATTATCCTTGAAGTGAAACCACTTGAAGGCAGGGAGGTGTTAGTGATGCCTCTATTTCATTCAATTAGACCTCATTCCTAAAAAGGGAATTTGTGATAGGGATAGGTTTCCAAGTACAGAGATATATAGGTGCTAAGTAGAACCTATATAAGGTACGTTCATGAGGGTTTGACATTGCAGATTGGTTTCAAAGATTTTTATAATGTTATTGCAGATAGGTTCTGGTATAACATTAGGGTGTGTACCAACTGCCGAGTGGCAAAATGCTTTAAACTGTTTCTTTATTTCTCCAGGCGACGTATTTAACCTTGCAACTTATTTGATTTCCATTTATATTTTTTGTGATACGGGGATCGAGTGAACTTTCTTGGAGTTTAACTCCCGTTGATTATTTTTTTCAGGTGTTGTTAGGGATCGTGAAGGAGTTTGATTGATTCCAATTTTGGTGGATATTCTGAAGATATCTAATTGAGGGTGGACATCTTTACTTTTTCCATTACTTATTTTCGTTATGAGGCAGTGGGGATACTTACTTTGGGTAGACTTCTTTATAAATTTTCTTTTGTTAGTTCGTATTTAAAGGTGGATTATATTATTGAAGTCTAGTACACCATTTCAATTCTTTAGACATCTTCATTATTTTTGTTAAGAAATAAAACCCCCTCCTGCATATACAATTATAACATAACTGTGTTCCTAGTTTTCTGTGGTTATATACCTTGTTACATAAAATTAACGACATACTTTCTATTTAATCATCGGCCGGGGTTATGTGGAAAGTACGGTTGTTACAGTTGGTATCAGATCTTAGGTTAGAGTAACTCTAAGACTTGGGGGGAGTGATCCTAGGATGTTTCGTTATGTATATCCATGGTTTGGATATGCTTTATAAATACTAGTATATTTATTGTATTCTTTTCTAAGATTATTGTTTGTACCCAAAATCACTTTTGGGCACGAAACACAAAGAATGGATAGTTTGGTTAGTATTTTGGATTCGGGGTTGATTTGAAGAACAAAAGAGAAACAGAGGTTTAACGTGGTTCGACATGGTTGCCTACATCCACGGATGAATCCCCTTGGGGAGAAATATTTTATTCATGTTTTGTGTTACATTCTCCCTTTTCTCTCACCTTGGCTACCTCCATATTTTCATTTATGCTCTCCCTCTTTATACAATGCAGTCACTAATTTCAACATAAGAATAAATCGCATTAACTGCCCCATTCATGCCTCTATATTCAATTCTATATGAAACGGATAGAATTAATTCTGCATGTCCGAAACTGCTACAATTAGTGATGCATGACTGAAACTGCTGCAATTAGTGTTGCATGGCTGAAACTGCTGGAATTCAATTATGCATTCCTTCATGATGATTTATGGCTGAAACTGATGGAATGAATGTTGCATAGAACTGCACATTCATGTCTCCATGTATTAATTCTGCATAATGGATGGACTGGCAGACTGGATGGACTGGCTGGCAGCATAACTAGCTGGCAGACTAGATGGACTGGCTGGCAGCATAACTGGTTGGCTGACTAGATGGACTGGATGGCAGCACAACTGGAAATTGGCTAGGAATTGGTTATCCGCGTTGTTGTATGCAAGACATAAAATTGGCTAAGGGCGCGACTGACTTCGATAGTTGACCGGCGGTTGACTTTGACCATTGACTGGTTGTTGGCCGACTTTGACCATTGACTGATTCTGACCATTGACCGGTCTGTGAAGACTGGTGGGTTGCCTTGGTTGACTGGGTAGTGGGCTTGGATGAGGACCAAAAGATGATTCAAGTGTCATTTTGGCCCTTTAAGTGGTATTTTTACTTATGGTACAAACATCGCCCCCTCTTAACCTCCAACTTGTTAGGGGTTAAGAAAATTTCTTTTTACTAGGTAACAATAAAACTCGCCCCCAGGTGTGGATTATTGATGTTGAGGTGATTGGTGAACTCACTTTGTTGTTTGCGGAAATCACAATCAAGACGCCCCCAAGTGAGGTTATTGTGATTGGGAGATTTGAGGGAAGACATTGGGCATAAACCGTGAATGATGAATAAGACTGAAACGATAGCGTGATGCTGGAACGGAGTGATGTTGTAAATGAGCGATAACATCATTGAGTGAAGTTGGCCTGCAGCATCTGTAATCAGCTGGACTGCGGTAACAACGAGCACAGTTCCACTGCAGCAGCTGCATTCAGCTGGACTGCAAGAACTACGAGCAAGGCTGGACTGTATCAGCTGCGTTCAGCTGGAATGAAGCAGCAACGAACAAAGTTCCACTGCAGCAGCTGCGTTCAGCTGGACTGCAGGAACTGCGAGCAAGGCTGGATTGCATCAGCTGCTGAGGGGCTAGACTTAAATAGTTCGATAAACATAGGTGTAAAAGCTATAAATAAAACTAGACAGCACCAGTTGCGTCCAACTGAGTGCCACCAGACTGCATCAGTTGCGTCCAACTGAATACAGAATTCACAGGCAAATGTTACTGCGACTTCGTTTATGAAGTGATTAGGATGCCCACCGGCAATGACGTTGTTTTCCAACGACGATGATTAATATAGTTGCCTTACGTCTCGTCTTGACTTTGTAAATTGATTTTTCTGCGGGACTGGGATGCACCAGTCAAGTCCAGACTGGATTGAAAATAGTTGCCACAGAACTGTGTTTTAGCAGCTGCGATTAGCTGTACAGTAACAGTTATGCATAAAACTGGACTGAAGCAGTGGTGAGGAAAACCGTATTGAAACAGTGTTGGGTAAATTTGGACTACAGCAGTTCGATCAACTGGACTGTAGGAATTAAAAGGGACTGTGGCAGTTCGATCAACATGCCAGCAGCTGTTGCTGTGAAACTGGATTACAGTATTTCGATCTACTGACTGTAATATTTATGTAGTAAAGGACTGCAGCAGTTCGATCAACTGGACTACAGTATTTTCGGTGGTGATTGAATGTGACCGTTTCTGGTGCTGTCATTTAAAATTTCTAAAAATTTAATTTTCTCCGAAAATTGAAATTTTCACCTTCATGACGTTGGTAATTGACATAAGATCTCAACGGGCCGAAAATCACTCAGTTTGGATGCACGAAGAAGAAGTTATCGAAGAATTGGTCGGTTAGCGCTTTGCTCCAAATATGTTGATGTCGTGATTTTACCAAAAATATTTTTCTCCAATTGTAAAATTTTACCTTCACGACGTTGGATATTCAAACGCGATCTCAGCGAGCCAAAAATCATCCAATTCGGGCGTGGGATGAAGAAGATATCTACGAAACAAGTTTTAAAACCAAGCCCCAGTGGGGCGTATAAATCCGTCAGCCAAATGAATGTGGGCTGAAAAATCCGGGGCTACGTTGTTAAGTTACATCGCGTTACACCGAAGTGGGACTACGGAGTAAAGTTGCACCGAGATACACCTGATCGAACCTATAGAATTAAATTGCATAACGCCGCACCAAATCAGAACCCCCAATTAATCTCCCCGCTTAATCTCCACAAACCTTTAATCTCCAATAAATCTCTAAATAATCGGAGATTACTTCAATTTCCTCGGCGATTGGCCGCCGGTTTTTTTTTTTTTTTTTTCGCAACACTTTTCTACGAACTGTGATCTGTTCCTTCGGAGCTTTGGTGACATTTTTCCTGGAAATGTTGTCTTTTTGATGGACGCATCTTGCAACGGCTTTCTGAAATGTGATCTTTTCAATCACAGATGTTGCCTTTTCTTCCTTGTAACCGTTTTAGTAACTGTTGACTTTTCTTCTAGAACTGTTGCTATTTCTTTATGGTCCTTTCACCATGGTTTTGATGCACCTTAGCGGACTTTTTTGACACGCTTTTCTGGAGGTTCTCTCTTGGGTATTCACGCACCTAGAGATGCAAGCAACTTGACACCTTTGTGATCATTCAGTAGTGATTTTGACATACTACAAACTCGAACAGGCGAAAACTACGCCATTTGAGAAGCAAAAAGTTTTTCACTTTGGGCTTGAATATGTCACGGATCGAACATCCTGACAATAATCTTAGTTATTTTCGCAGTGAGTCAGCTTCGGTGGCTTCCGACTGCGATGCTGGATTGCAGCAGTTGCGATCACCTGGACTGCAATTAACTAGTCTGTAGCAGCTGCGATTTGCTGGACTGCAGTGATTGAAAACGAAACTGGATCAAGCTATGTTGCAGATCGAACACCCAACAACTACTGCAGATCAAACCTCCTACAGTAGTTTTGATGGTGTTTTACTCCAACTTTTTATCGCGGACCGAACATCTTGGCAGCAACTTAATCGGTCTTTGAACTTTTGTGGTTTCAGTAAATCTCGAACCTCGAATCTGGATAGCAGTAGTTGCGATCAACTGGACTGCAATTAACTGGTATGCAGCAGCTGCCATCAGCTGGACTGCAGCAGTTAAAATTAAAACTAGACCCAGCCATGTTGCGGATCGAAAATCCAGCAACAATTTTGACGAACGTCCCAGCAATTCTATTATTAGATTTTGTGGTGATACGATTTTCAGCGGTATCCGTAGGTAATAGATTCAGCAAATCTGACACAACGAATCCTTATTGCAGCAGTTGCGATCAACTGGACTGCAGTATATGCGATTATATGGTCAGCAGCATCCGCGATCAGCTGCACTGCGACCATTGTGATCAAACTGGGTTGTAGCCGCTACGATTGGCTGGATTGCAATAATGATTTTTCACGACGTTCAAATAGCTTTTTCACAGAAATGATTTTGAAGCGTTTTCCATAACTTTTCTCGATGGGAGAGTGCGATTCCTTTTCTCGTAATCCCCTTAGTCGGCGCCAATGTTTGTACCCAAAATCACTTTTGGGCACGAAACACAAAGAATGGATAGTTTGGTTAGTATTTTGGATTCGGGGTTGATTTGAAGAACAAAATAGAAACAGAGGTTTAACGTGGTTCGACATGGTTGCCTACATCCACGGATGAATCCCCTTGGGGAGAAATATTTTATTCATGTTTTGTGTTACATTCTCCCTTTTCTCTCACCTTGGCTACCCCCTTATTTTCATTTATGCTCTCCCTCTTTATACAATGCAGTCACTAATTTCAACATAAGAATAAATCGCATTAACTGCCCCATTCATACCTCTATATTAAATTCTATATGAAACGGATAGAATTAATTCTGCATGTCCGAAACTACTACAATTAGTGCTGCATGACTGAAACTGCTGCAATTATTGTTGCATGGCTGAAAATGCTGGAATTCAATTATGCATGCCTTCATGATGATTTATGGCTGAAACTGCTGGAATGAATATTGCATGGAACTGCACATTCATGTCTCCATGTATTAATTCTGCATAATGGATGGACTGGCAGACCGATGGGATGGGTGACTAGATGGGATTGGTCGCGAAAGATAATTTGGGTTGGTGACTAGATGGATCGGTGGCAACAGCACAACTGGTTGGAAGACTGGAAATTGGCTGGGAATTGGTTATCCGCGTTGCTGGATGCAAGACATAAAATTGGCTAAGGGTGCGACTGACTTCGATAGTTGACCGTCGGTTGACTTTGACCATTGACCGTTGACTGTCTGTTGACCGACTTTGACCATTGACCGGTCTGTGCAGACTGGTGGGATTCCTTGGTTGACTAGGTAGTGGGCTTGGATGAGGACCAAAAGATGATTCAAGTGTCATTTTGGCCCTTTAAGTGGTATTTTTACTTATGGTACAAACAATTATCATTGACTTATATAGGAATGTCAGGGCGTGGTACTAGGAGACGTACTGGTAATGAAAGAGGTAGTACATGAAATGGTGGTCCTATTGATGGATATGAACCATAATTAGGAAGTCAGGCTGTGAATGTGAATATGGCGCAGCTGACCCAATTAATAGCCCAAGCAGTCGCTGCTGCTATGAATCAAAATGCTGGAAAAGTCAACAATCATCAGAACCAAGGACCGCCTGTTGAAACTGAGGAAGATAGGTATAGAAAGGTTCAGTTTCAGTTCAATAAGTTGAACCCAAAAGAGTTTTCTAGAGAGTCTGATAACCCAATGATAGCCCATGAATGGAAGGATGAGATGGTCAAGATATTTAGGGCCATAGGACATTCTTGCACAGAAGTATTTAAGCAGATATTAGCTACCTTCTAGCTCACTGGAGATGTTCATACTTGGTGGAATTCAGCTTCACGTGGCTTGGATCATGCCACCATGACATGGACAGACTTCATTCGTATATTCGATGACAAGTATTTCCCCAGAGTGTTTGAAATACTAATGAGAGAGAGTTTCTTTCATTTCAGCAAGATAACTTATCTATTACATAGTATGAGATTGAATACTCCAGATTGTCGATGTTTGGTCCCCACCTAGTAGATACTGAAGATAAAAATAGACATCGGTTCATATATGGTTTGAAAGCCATGTATCGGAGGAATAATATTGGAAATCCAATGATTGACACTTATGTTAGGGCTGTTGAATGTGCCAGAAAGCTCGAGCAAGATTTTTTGGATCATAATAGGGATGAGGAGTACCTAAAGAAGGAGAGTAAGGTTGAACGTGCATCAAAAGCTTCGTCGAGTCAACATGGAAGTGGTAAGAACCAGAAAACCCAGAATGTCACGTAACAAGGTGGTCAGCCAAGGAAAAAAATGAAGGGGCATTGGAATCATGGTCAGAATGATGGAGGCAACGAAAGAGCAGTAGTGTCAGCTGAAGGTGAGCCTGTTGGCGGTAAGCCAATTAACTTCTATGGGTTTTGTTATAACTGTCGTGAAAGGGGACATAAGGCATCAGAATATACCAAAGAGAAGGTTCAAACAGCAGACAGACGTGACCAACTAAACATTGGGGTTGCAAATCGCAATGTGCAGCCTCGTGGTCAGGGTCAACTCTTTTCCATGCAACCTCGTGAGACAGAGAATGCTACTTTGGGAGGTACTTTCTTTGTTTTAAGTGAATCTGTTAGTATTTTGTTTGATACCGGAGCTACTCCATTTCTGCTAAGTTAGTTGACATGATAAATCTTTCTATGGTAGTGTGTGATGTTCCTCTATGTGTTGCTACCCCTACTAGTAGTAAGGTAGAATTGAGAAAAAGGGTTGATGCTTGTCCTATTATGATTGGAGATGTTGAGCATTTGGCGGATCTTTATGTGTTAGAGATGGTTCCTTACGATGTAATATTAGGAATATATTGGTTATCTTCTAATTTTGTGCAATTGGATTGTGCTGAAAGGACAATCACTTTTGCAAAGCTGGGTCAAGCTAAGCTAGTGGTGCAGACTCCATCTTGAAGTCTATTTGTAGAAGCTTTCCTTAGCCATATTGAGGGTGAAGTATTAGATAATAAGTCTCTGCTGATTGAGAGTATACCTGTGGTGTCTAATTTTATGGATTTGTTCTCAGAGGTTCCAGGGTTACCTCCAAGTAGGCAAGTAGAGTTCTGCATTGAAATCCAACCAGGTACGACACCTATTGCTTGTGCTCCTTATAGAATGGCTCCAAGGGAAATGCAGGAATTAAAATCTCAGATTGACCAGCAAGGATTTATTCGACGTAGTTCTTCACCATGGGGTGCTCCTATTATATTTGTGAAAAAGAAAGATGGTTTTTTACGATTGTGTGTTGACTACCATGAACTGAACAAGGTCACAATAAGAAACAAGTATCCTTTACCTAGGACTAATGATCTATTTGACCAGTTGAAAGGGGATATATGGTTTTCGAAGATAGATTTGCGTTCAGGCTATCATCAGCTTCTTGTTAGGGAACAAGATATTTCTAAGACTGCATTCCTTACTCGTTATGGTTCTTATGATTTTCTGGTGATGACTTTTGGTCTTACGAATGCACCAATGGTTTTTACTGACTTGATGAATCGAGTGTTTAGAAATTTTCTTCATCGGTTTTTCATTGTTTTTATCGATGATATTCTTGTGTACTCTAAGACTCGGGAAAAACACGTAGAACACTTACGCTTAGTGTTGCAGACTTTGAGAGAGCATCAGTTGTTTGCAATGTAGGATCAGAATATCGCAGGAAGGACGTATTTTCGAAGTATGACTAACAACAATTTGCGAGTGTCGCAGAAGGATTTGAAGAATGGCGTAACAGATGACGATAGCAGAAACATGAGAAAAGAGTGATGGTTCTGCGATAGTTAGATTGTTCGCAAAAATTAGTAATGTGACTCTGGAGAGAATATCGCAAGTCAGATCCTAAAATAAATGATGAATTAGCTGTCATCCACTACATAAATTCCTATATAAAGAGTTGAACAAGCGTAAGGAAGGGGGAGATCTTTTTCGAGTGTTGAGCAAGTCATTTAGGAGAGAGGAAGTCCAAAGCAGTTGTTAATTTCTTAGTTTTATTCCTTTCCATTCTTGTAAAATTGTCTGATTCATTAATAAAGATTGATATTGAATACATAAAAATGACTTAATTGTATGAATTCTTATGAGGGTTGTAGTGTAGGATTTCCTGCAACTACATATTGGCGCTAAAAACAGGGAATGTGAGTTGAAAATTGTGAAGATCGTCATAAAGATTGCTCAAATTAAGAAAATGATGAAATAAAATAATGAAATAGTTGAAGAAGAGATAATCAAGATCAGTAAAAGTAAAAGAGGGTTGGAATGTAATGTAATCACAAAATCGATTATTAACGAATTCCATGAGAACATTAGAGGAAGGATACATAAGCGAGACTTTGAAGGAAAGAAAATTATGACGGTAGAAAAAATATCTCCATTGAAGGATTGGGAAAAGCAGAAAATTACATTCACAGTTGCAGAAATACTAAAAAAAATTTGAGCCACACATCTCCTTTGGTAGTCACGGTAATAGTTGCACAAAGAGAAAAAGAAGAATCAACGAAATCTAGGGAAGAATGGGCGGTGAATAGAACTCAAGTGGATACAGGGAGTTCAGTGGATATAATGTTTTATCATGCGTACAAAGGAATGGGATACAGATATGAAGAAATGTCTCATTCAACATATCATATTCATGGTTTCGGAAAAACTACAACTAAACCAAAAGGGGAAATAGTAGAAAGAATTTTTCTGGGAGAAATTGAAACACAAATAACACTGTGTGTGGTGGACATGGAATCCCCATATAATATTCTATTAGAAAGACCATGGATACACGCAATTAAAGTTGTGGCATCAACGTTGCATCAATGCATCAGATTTCCAATACCAAGCGGAATTGGTGAAATAAGAGGAGATGTTGATAGTGCAAAATCATGTTATCTAATTGAAGTGAAGCATTACGAAGAACGCCCAAGGAAGAGAAAGCTTCATAGGAAGTTGGCGAAATAAGCAAAGAAAGAAGAAGAGTTTAAGATTTACATGATTAGAGCAAAAGAGGGGAAAGGAATACCTAGCTAAATTTCAGAAGAAGGAAATGAGCTTGCGAAAGTAATAAAAGAACCAACATCGATGGAAGAACCTAAATCCAGCTACACTGCAATAGAACCAACAAAGGAAGTGATTATTGGAACTGAAGAAGAACCCAAAATACTAAGAATTTGGACCAAGATGGAGGCAGATGAAGAAGAAAGAACTATTAATCTCTTGCGAGAATATAGAGATATTTTTGCATGGAATATGGATGAAATGCCAGGAATAAATCCATCTGTAGCATGTCATAGATTAGAGATTGACAAAGGCGCAAGACCATTTAAACAAAGAATACGAAAAATCGCAACAACATATCATTCCCAAATAGAAAAAGAGTTGCAGAAAATGCTTGAGCCAGGAATCATAAGACGAGCCAAATATCCGGAGTGGATAGCAAACATGTTTGTAGTCCCAAAGAATAACAAGGGAATAAGGATTTGTATAGACTTTACTGATCTAAATAAAGCTTGTCCGAAAGATATTTTTCCACTACCCGATATCCCACAATTGGTTGAGTCAGCGGTGGGGAATGATAAAATATCTTCCTTGGATAGGTACAAAGGTTACAATCAGATTAATCTCGCGGAGGAAGATCAAGAACATATTGCCTTTTTCGCACCAAGAGGATTATACTGTTATACAAAAATGCCATTTGGTTTGCGAAATGCTGGGGCGACATACCAAAGAATGGTGGTGAAAGTATTCGCAAAGTGGATACATAGAACATTAGAGGTATATGTGGATGATATGTTAGTAAAAAGTAAAGAAGCAAAAAATCATGTATAAGATCTGAAGGAAATTTTTGAACAGATGCGACAATTTAATATCAAAGTAAATCCTGAAAAGTGCATTTTTAGGGTTGCGTCAGGGAAGTTTTTAGGTTACATTATATCCAAGGAAGGAATACAAGTTGACCCAGAGAAAGTGCAAGCAGTTCGCGACATGCCAACACCAGCGACGGTGAAGGATGTACAGAAATTAAATGGACTCTTAGCTTCACTGGGGAGGTTCATCTCGCGATCATCTGATAAATGTAAACATTTCTTCAGCATACTAAAAAAGGAAATAAAATTTAAATGGACAGATGAATGTGAGAAGGCTTTCCAAGGAATAAAAGAACATCTGATGAATATATTTATTTTACAAAAGGCTGAACCGGGAGAAGAGTTATTGATTTACCTTGCGATAACTTCGCATGCATTGAGTGTTGTGCTATTGCGAATGGATGCAGGAGTGGAAAAACCAATTTATTATATAGAAAAATATTCAATACCGCTGAAAGAAATTATTCAAAGATTGAAAATCTAATTCTAGCATTAGTATATGCAACATTTAAACTTCGCATATATTTTCAAGCACATAAAATCAAAGTCTTGACAAAAGTACCAATTGAATCGGTAATGAAGAACTCAAAGAGGTCAGGCAGAGTTGAGATATGGAATTCACAAGTAGGACATTTTGAAATTAAATATGAAGTGTTATCTTCGCCAAAGTCACAAGTTATCGCAGACTTTTTAGCAGAATTTCCTCTAGAAGATGATGAAGATGTGGAGGAGATGATGGATATAGAAGAAGAGCATGGAGATCCAAAAGACTTGTTAACAGAACCAAATAGATGGGAAATACTGGTGGATGAATCCTCTAATGGGGAAGGTAATGGAATTGGAACTGTTGTAATCTCGCTGGAGGGAGTGAAGATGGCTTTTTCATTCAGATTGGAGTTTGCATCAACTAATAATGAAACAAAATATGAAGCTGTAATACATGCCTTCAAATTCGCAGTAGAAATGAAATTAGAAAATGCGAGAATTACTAGTGATTCGCAGCTAGTTATTCGCCAAATAAAAGGAGAATACACAACAAATGAACCATCTTTGAAGAAATATAAGAGACTTGTCGAAGAACTATCAACGAAAATCCCAAAAATAAAGTGGAGGCATATATCATGGAAGGATAATAGGCTCACAGATGCTTATGCTTTCATTTCAAGTATGATGACAGATCCAGCTGCGAGATGCATAAAAATCCAGACACTCACATATCCATCAGTCAATAAATAAGAGGAAGAATATGTGGATGTAATGATAATAGAAGGTGGAGAAGAAGAACTAAGAGAGAATATCGCAGATTAGAGAGCATAACTCTATGCATATCTAGCGAAAGGAGAAACCCCAAGAAATAGATTGGAAGCACACAAGTTAAAGAGCCGTGCAACAAATTATGAACTAAGAGATGGAATATTGTATCGAAAATCATTTAATGGACCATCACTTAGATGTTTAACAAAATGTTACACAGTGGAGACGTTAGTAATCACAACGGAGGAAGATCTTTGGCATACAGAACAAAAATGCAAGGCTACTACTGGCCATATATGCATGAATATGCGAAGCAATTATCAAAACGTTGTGAAGATTGTCAGCGACATGGAAAGAGAATACATGCACCAGGAGCACCATTATCACCCTCAACCAGTGTCTGGCCTATTGGAAAATGGGGGTTGGATATTGGGACCATTTGTACTGGGTTCTGGACAAAGAAGATATTTGATTGTCGCTATAGATTATTTCACAAAATGGGGAGAAGTGAAAGAAGTACAGCATATTCGAGACAAAGATGTTTTACATTCATATTTGGAAACATTATTTGCAGATTTGAAATTCCTGCACAGCTGGTATCTGATAATGGAAAGCAATTTGAAGGGCAGAAATCGAAATGTTACTTAATGCATTCAAGATCAAATGCGGAAAATCAACACCTCTCTATCCACAGGCCAATGGTCAGGAATAAGCAACCAATAAGACAATCGCAGATATACTGAAGAAGAAATTAGAGGGACACCACAAGGCATGGTATGAACAAGTGCATAATGCAATTTGGGCCTACAATACAACTAGGCGGGAAGCTACTGGAATGTCACCTTTTTGTTTGACATATGGAGTTGAAGCGGTGTTGCCAACAGAAGTGGCTATTCCAACAACAAAAAGATAAGCTTAGGAGAAAAACCTCAGTGCAGGGTTCATTTTGACAGAACTTGATGAATTAGAAGAAAAGAGAGAAAAACCACTAAATCATATGGAAAATTATCAGCGAAGATTAGCCCGAGAGTACAATAAGAGTGTTAAAAAGCGTGAATTTCAACCAGGTGATTTAGTGTTGCGAGAAACACCAATTTACCAGCGAGAGAATGGTGGAAAATTAGCGAGAAAATGGGATGGACCTTATATCATAAAAGAGATAGTTGGAACTGGGGCATATAAATTGATGGATCCTGAAGGTAGAGATATAGGTCAAAGGTTTGGCAGACCGTGGAACAGGCTATACTTAAAAAGATATTACCCATAATGGATTCTGCGAAAGATGGGTTAAGAAATAATGTATGATTACAATGAAATGCAAAAATAGAAAATTTTTGTAAAAATGAAGATGCGAAATTGCAAATTATCAAAAGCAGAATGAAAATGAGCGAAAATTTCGCAAGAAATGATCTTTAAGATCCAGAATGGGACGAACCTTTATGGCGTACACCCTAGTTCGTGAATAAAAATTTTCAAAAGGCAAAGGTAAGACCTAAAGTACGTCATATAAGTGGGTATCTATAGCATGACTCAGTGATAAGGTCACATCGCTGCTGGAACCTGAGTCATGGAGATTTGGGGGTCAATGAAAGCCCATCCAGGAGAGACACCTTGGATTCTCAACTTGGGCATATGACTTGAGTTGGGAGACTAAGGTAATAATAGATATCCTAAGAGGTGCAGAGTATGACCAAGGCGCCGAGGTACACGGTTGAGCCAAGAGTGCCCGGGACAGATGAACCTACCCTGGCCATTCTTGGAAAGTCTTGGCTATGATGCACTCGGCCCGAAGAAAACCCCATTTAGGGTGTAGTCTTGTAACCATAAGCCATATAGGAAAAAGAGATAAGAGGCTGAGAACACAACTTGTTGTTGTTAAGACTGGATGGGAGGATCTATTCTTGTATGGCAGATGTACGTCTCCTTGAAAGGGCAACCAGGGGGAAGATAAGGGCGGTACCCTCTATGAGGGAGCTGATAAGTGTCTTAAGACGCAAATTTCATGAGGCTTTTTACTCACGGGAGTATTAAGACTTGTCATATTTTTGCAACATTCCTGAAGAGGAAATAATACAACAGAGAAGATAAGACGAGATCAAGGGGTCATTACATGCAAATGTAAAGACGTCCTGCGATTTTGTCGCAAGACGACAATGTCATGGGGCTTTAATTTCGCAAGAAAATTGACCTATCATATTGTCACAGCAAAATATAGAAGAATAAAAAGTTAAGGCAAGATCAATGGGTTTCCACATGAAAGTGTTGAAACGTCCTGCGATTTTGTCGCAATACAAAAGATGGCAAAATTAGACCTTTACTTAGGAAGGTATAATAAGACCACGTAATAAAATAAATTTTTAAAACGTACTAATCATTTTTCATGCAGATCATGTATCACAAGAAAGATAATGAGAGGCAAGTATGGGAATTAATAAATAAGATGACATTATCTTTCTCGCAAATTCTTTGTCGTAAGTTCTTAAATTACCAAAAGCAAAATTGATTCCAAAAAGAGATCCAAAAAACATTGTTCGCAAGAGAAGAAGGAATAATTCAAGAAAGTAAAATCAGAACTTAGGCTTTAATATCTTCTTTGCCAGCTTTATCTCTCCTGCCAACTTTATCATCTCCACTAGATTTATCACCTTTGTCAATGTTCTCCTCATTCTGATCGGCTCTGGTTTATTCCACATTTGATTTATCAACAGTAGTTGTTTCATCATCAACATCTCCTTCTTTATTAGGGACTTCTTCTTCTACATCTTCTTGGGAAACATTATCTTCACCAATTACATAATCAAGATCACTATCGATAGCCTGAGGAGTCTCATCTGCATATACTTCCAAAGGTTTGAGTGATACAGGAGAAAGAGATTTGGAAAGCAAGATCTCATTCACAAGAACTTCAACATTAAGATGAGCTTGGCGAAGGAAAGCTCTATCACGGTTTCTAATCTCCATATATTTGAAGTAAGTAAGATAGTCATATTTTATTTCTGCTTGATCACTAGAGCGGGAAAAATGACCAACAAGTAATCTATTTTCTTTATGAAGATTCGCAAGTTTAGAATCCAGGGAAGTAACAGAAGATTGAAGCTTTCTTTCAGATTCTGTGAAAAATAAGAACAAAAAATTATTTAAGCGAACACTTCGAAAGGAAAATATTACAAAGAAGTTTTAACAAAAGAAAGATATATGAGGTAGTCAAAATGACTACCTTCCTTTTGTGATATTTGATTTTGAATTAGTGACAAGCAAGTATTCTCCCAATGATTCATGGCATCATCAAATTTATCTCCAACTAAACCTTTCAGACGAGATTTTAATTTCTTTTCTTTAGAAATGAGGAAAGTGTTTTCCTTCGCAAGTAAAGAGTGAGATTCTTCTAATTTGGAATATTCTTTTTGAAGCTGATTGGCCTTTATACTTAAAGTTATTCTACCTTGAATGAGTGTATTTCTCTCAGCGATTGATGAGTCAGTTACTTCTTTAAGTTCATTTTTCAGCGAACGAATAGATTGCTCTTGGTTATCACACACTTTTTGAAGAGCACGTAATTTTTGCGAAGAGATCGCCACCATGTTTAAAAAAGTTTGCTTCTCCTGAGATAAAATTATGTTTTCATCTGATAAAGTTTCCATCTCCAAATTAACTTAATTTAGTCAACAAATAAGAGAGGCGAGATATTTCGCTACTTAATGAATTTTTCTCTTGAACTAATTGGGTATTCTCTCTGGTAAGATTATCTATTTGATCAACAGAATATGTGTGAAGATTATCTAATCGATTATATTGATCCATTCAACTATCTCTATCAACGCGAATTTCTTCAGCGGCAGATTCAAACTGAAATCATTCCATCATTCGTTTCTGGTTTAAAGCTTAACAAGAGAAAAAGCCTTTAAGCATGAACAACATGGAAGGAAAAAATTTGTTAAGAGGAAAGTTAAAGACGAAGATAAGAAATTCATACCTTTTAGTTCATCATTTTTTTGCGAAGAAGTTCGCAATCCAAAGTAACATTCTGAAACTTCTGCCTTTCAAAGCGAAGATTCTCCTTCAAAACTTGAACTTCCTTCTCTAAGGATGCATGCGAAGCTGTCTTATCAGAATCAAGGTATTTACCTAAAATTTCGCAGACATCAGATTTGACAGGATCTACAGATGATTTCTTGGCGTCAACTAAAATATCAGATAAAACCCTGAAAGCAAGACCCATTCCATCTGCAGTTTCCTTAGAAAAGGGGAGAGACTCAGATGAAGTAGTAGCAACGATAGAAAGCTGATGGTTATCATTTTCTGTTAAAGAGATATCACTTGAAGGTAGGGTGTGAGGCAACTCAGTGGTTGAGATTTTGGTGGAATAAATTAGAGAAGTATTGGTCGCAGGAGAAGAGGAGGTTTCTTTCGCCACAGGTTGTGAAATAGGAATCTCATCTATAGAAGGATTAATTAAAGTGTCAGGGTTTATTGTGATATTTTCGTAAACATGAATTAAAGGATCAGTTTGCGAAGAAGAAGTTAGAGGATCAAATTTGGGAAAATAAATAGAAAAATCAACAATTTTAGGTGGGCAAGACTTTTTAGTAGGTTTAGTGGCAACACCATCACCCTGCGAATAACAACTCAGATAAGAAACAGAGGCAACAATATTGTTATTAAAAAGATCCATGTTTCTTACTACCTTGTCATTCGCAGCCTTTCTCTTGTTCGCAAGCTTCTTGGGATGTGTTCTTTTGGGAGCATTAGGGTTTTGAACTGTAAATTTGGTGTTGGAAGCGCTTTTGCTGAAACAGAAACAATATGGGAATTATACAGAGAACAAACAAGTTGAATTCAGTAAAATAAAATCAGTTTCGGCAAAAGAAGGAAAACTAACCTTGGAGATTCCATGAAAGCAGAGAAGAACAGTAGCAGGAAAATGAATTTGATAAAGAAAGGAAAATTGTAGACGATGAAGATTTGCAGAGGATACGAAGATAAAGAAAACGAAGACGAAACAAAAGAAGAAAATTATCTTTCTTCCAGATCTCTCTTTAAATAGACAAAATAAGATGACCGGTTAATGCTAAACATGTCGGTGATTATGAGAATAGTTAACACGTGTAAACGGTTACGCTTAATTCACAGGACCTTGTCGGTAAGAAAATATGAAGAAGGAAAAGATGGACAGTTGCGGAATTTAGAAAAATAACTTCCCATGATATTCTCCCCTTCGCAGAGAAGACATGAGAAGAGGCAAGATGTAGGATCATAATATCGCAGGAAGGACGTATTTGCGAAGTATGACTAACAACACTTTGCGAGTGTCGCAGAAGGATTTGAAGAATGGCGTAACAGATGACGATAACAGAAACATGAGAAAAGCGTAATGGTTCTGCGATAATTAGAGTATTCGTGAAAATTAGTAATGTAACTCTTGCGAGAATATTGCAAGTCGGATCCTAAAATAAATGACGAATTAGCTGTCATCCACTACATAAATTCCTATATAAAGAGTTGAACAAGCGTAAGGAAAGGGGAGATCTTTTTCGAGTGTTGAGCAAGTCATTTAGGAGAGAGAAAGTCCAGAGCAATTGTTAATTTCTTAGTTTTATTCCTTTCCATTTTTGTAAAATTGTGTGATTCATTAATAAAGATTGAGATTGAATACATAAAAATGACTTAATTGTATGAATTCTTATGAGGGGTGTAGTGTAAGATTTCCTGCAACTACATGCAAAGTTTTCGAAATGTAAATTATGGAAACAATCAGTTAAGTTTTTGGGGCATGATATCTGAATCCAGAGTTTCTGTTGACCCTTCTAAGATTGAGGCAGTGTTGAGTTGGAAATAACCTACAATGGATTCAGAGATTCGAAGTTTTCTTAGTTTAGCTGGATATTACCGTCATTTCATTAAGTATTTTTCTCGAATTGTGGGACCACTTACTAAGCTAACTAAGAAGGGAGTATTGTTTATTTGGGATTCTAAGTGTGAAGATACTTTTTAGGAGCTTCATACTAAGCTTACCTCGTCACCAGTTTTGACCTTACCTGAAGAAGGAAAGGAGCTAGTGGTTTACACAGATGCCTCACTTCTAGGATTGGGATGTGTTTTGATGCAGGAAGGTAAGGTTATTGCCTATGCGTCTTGGTAATTGCATGTTCATGAAAAGAATTATCCAACCCATGACTTGGAGTTAGCAGCAGTATTTTTTTCTCTGAAGTTGTGGCGACATTACTTGTATGGCGAGAGATTTAAGATTTTCACTGATCATAAGAGTCTCAAGTATCTGTTTTCCCAGAAAGATTTGAATATGAGACAACGTCGATGGATGGAGATCATTAATGATTACACTTTTGGCTTACAATATCACCCTGGTAAGGAGAATGTTGTAGCTTATGCCTTAAGCAGAAAACCAAGGGGTTTGTTAGCTTTCATGATGGCGGAAGAGTGGAAGATGTTAGAGACAGTCGCTGAGTTTGTCTTAAACGTCAAGAATTCTTCTACTTCTCAAGAATTTTTAGGAAATCTTGTGGTACAACTTGCACTTATTAGCCATATTGTTCAGGCTCAGTCCAAGGATGATTGGTGTGTGAAACTACTTGGATCTGGAGACTTAAGTGAAGATTTTGATGTTGGGATGGATGGTGGGATTCGGGTTCGAGGTCGGTTATGTGTACCCGTGGACGCCCAGTTGAGACATGAGGTATTAGATGGAGCTCACCGTAGTCGCTACACTATCCATCCTAGATCTACAAAAATGTATAAGGATTTGCGTAGACAATTTTGGTGGAAAAGTATGAAGCAAGATATTGCAGAATATGTTTCTAAATGCCGAACATGTCATCAAGTTAAGATTGAGCACCAAAATCCAGCTGGAGAATTACAACCACTCCCAATACCAAAATGGAAATGGGAAAATATTTCCATGGATTGTAATGTTGGACTACCGAAATCAAAGAGAGGACATCACTCTATTTGGATAATAGTGGATAGGTTGACTAAGTCGGCACACTTCTTACCAGTGCATACTACCTACAACGTAGATAGATTATGTAAGCTCTATGTAGAGAAGATTGTGGTATTGCATGGAACGCCGGTCTCAATTGTTTCTGATAGGGGTGCGCAATTCACTTCCAAATTTTGGAGAAGCTTTCAGCAAGCTTTGGGTTCATATTTGAATTTTAGTACTTCATTTCATCCTCAGACTGATGGTCAGACAGAGAGAGTTAATCAAATATTGGAGGATATTCTTTGAGCGTGTGTGCTAGATTTCCAAGGAAATTAGGATGATTATTTACCATGGGAAGAATTTGCTTACAATAATAGTTATCAGTCGAGCATTGGTATGGCTCATTTTGAAGCTATTTATGGAAGACCTTGTCGTTCACCAGCATGTTGGGAAAAAGTGGGTGAAAAGAGATTTTTAGGACCTGATTTGGTTCTGATCACTACAGAGAAGTTCATAGTGGTTAAGGATTATCTTCGTAAAGCTCATAGTAGATAGAAAAGTTATAAAGATAAGAAGCGTCGATCATTACCTTTTGAAGTCAGAGATGAGGTATTACTCAAGGTGTCTCCTATGAAAGGATTAATGAGGTTTAGGAAGAAAGGTAAATTGGCTCCTAGATTTATTGGACCTTTTCCTATAACTAAGAAGATTGGAAATGTGGCATACCATCTGGATTTACCACCGCAGTTGTCTGGAGTGCACAACGTATTTCATGTTTCCATGTTACGTAGACACTTAAGAGATGAAGAGCGATCTCAACAAGCAGACCTTAGTGAGTTGGTGGTGAAATCGGATGCTACCTATGAAGATAAGGGTATTCGTATCATGGAACGACAAGTTAGTCAACTAAGGTCTCGGGCAATTCTATTTGTGAAAGTGCAATGGAATCCACAAGACGAGCGAGAAGCTTCTTAGGAGCGTGAGGATGTTATTCGTCGTTCTCATCCGTATCTTTTTAATAACGAGGTAATTTTAATTCCGGGGACGGAATCCTCTTCTAGTGGGGTAGACTGTAAAGCAAGTTTTTTTTTTACGTATAGGTACGAATAGATTTAAGCTGCAACGGATGCCCTTAGTTAAAATGGCCTTTTATTTAGCATTATCCTAAGTGACTATTAGGAGGAAAATATAAATTAGGTCTTTGACCCCTTCTGCCTAGTTCCTGGTCGTATGGAAAGTGGAATACTTATAGAGGAAGCATTAAAGAATTTAAACTCTAAGAAACTAGTCGCCGTACTTAGCAAAATCAGATCGATAGATTTCTGATTAAACGAACAGCATAGTTTTGGCAGAGGTAAGTGTTAAACTAATTGTTTGTTTTTCCTAGGTTTTGTAATCAATTTCTAGCTATTTATGAGATGGTTCTTTTGTTTTTTTTTAATATAGGGAAGGATCAGTGAAAGTTGTATTTCTACATAGGAGGAGAAACATGGTTTCGTTGGTTTGGAGGCAAGTTCATTTGGTCTCTTAGTCCCAGTTAGATATAAAAGTGGCGATTGAATACTTCGTTAACTCTTTTTCATGCTTGATTTTTTTTGAATCTAATGTTCTTGTGACCTAATCAAACTGCCTAGTTTAGTTGTTTGGGAATATATGTAGCTCTTGATTTAGATCTATGAACAGGGTAGTAGCATGATAGGGAGACAGTTAAGAATAGAATTTAGATGTCAATTTGTTTGGCTTGTTAAGTGATTAGTTGTTGTGTACTTAGTGCGTATAGCAAATTATGTTTATTCACTGCATAAGACGTGATGGATGCTCATTGGATTAGCCATAAAATATGATTACTAGGGTCCATACTTGTTGTAATGTTAGTAAATAGTGAATTGATTTTTTTGAATGAAACGTTGGTTTGGCCGGACGTACTGGAGTGGTGTCAACATTAGTGGGATAGTATGGTTTCTTTTAGTGATTTTTGCTAGTTGAGTATTGGATCCAAATGTAAGTTAAGATGTTATCACCAAGAGCCAAAACTAAACGAAGTTTGTGAACTTTAATTAATTACTGCTTGATGTGAATTAATAATGTTGTAGAAAGTGGTAGTAAGGTTGTCGTTCACTCGGACTTGATGAGCGATTAATTTTAAAAATTAAAGAACTGAAATAAAATAAAAATATATATAAATATTGTCACAGGATGCAAAGAGCTACTGGGACTAGGATTTCGTCGAATTCATAATATATGGTTCAATTTATTTATTCTCAACAATTAAAGCTTAATAAATAAAACTAACATGGACTCTGATTTTGCCAAGGTAGATTCTCAAAAGATTGGTTGTATCCCCTAAACATAGATTATCTAAACAAAGCATAACCTATCTAATTGAATGACAACCAATTTAATCAAATCATAATTCAATTAAAAATAATGCAAAAGTCTTAAAAAGAATTAAATAATTTTACCCTTGTATGAAATTCGCCTTCCTCCATCGTCCCAGTGATGGGTTCTAGCTCCGCATGGTGAAAACACACTCAAAGGAATTTTTCATTGCTCAAAAAGGTGTTTGCAAGAAGAAAGAGCTCAAATCAGTGTGTTTGCAACAGATATAAGTGTTACAGAACCCACCGTTACAGAAAAACACTAACAGATGTTGCGAACTCGAAACAATTGTTACGAAGAATTGTTACAGAAAACGATATGGATAAAGTGTCACAGACACTGTAGCTATGCGACTGTTTTCTTGCGTCAAAGTTCTTCGTTCTTCCTCCACATGCAGCAGCAGAAAAGAATTCTCTGCAGCTTTGTTCTTTGCTCTCCAGCGTACCCCAAACTCTCCATGCTCCTCTATGAACCACGAAATACCTTTATATATCCACAACAACCACGAAATCTCGCCCATAACTCCATAATCTTCTTGCAGTGATGATAATATCTTCGGGAATATTTTCCGTATCTACAGCTGTTAATTCCGGGATTATTCTCCTTCTCACGCGCTTCCTTACATCTAGCAGACTCCAGCACGTTGCTTACAAGTTTCAGAACAAGTCAAACTCTTCCCGAAACATGACAAACTTCCAAAAATAATAGAGAAAGACCGAGAATATCTCCAGTCCTCTGTTGCGTGAAAACTCCACGTATCATCCATTTTAGTTGAATCCACGATACATACCTTCCATGTTTTAGCGAAACAGGTGAAAAGAAATCCAAACACAGAAAGAAATCCGATTAAATCCCTTCCCAAATCGGTCCAAAATATTCTGCAGGAACTGAAAGTTTGAACTATATCTTCCTGCCAAAATCTGTTTTTCCCGTGAAGAAGATGGGTGCCCCGTAACAATTTGAAGGGTGCCCATAGTGGGGGTTTAAATAGCAGCTAGCATTCCCCTTAGTAATTGGGTGCCACTTATCCAAAGTAAGGGTGCTTTTAGCAAATGTCCTCCGGGGGTGTTCCGAGCAACGTTTCGAGCCGAATTTTCCAACAATCTTTATTTCCAAAAAATACCTATAAACACACAAAACACCATAATAAGGAAAAAAACGAGTACTAACAATACGAAACATTGAGGACAAATTCAGACACAAAAATGTGTCTATCAAATACCCCCAAACTTATTATTTGCTAGTCCCGAGCAAATCTAATCTAGAAAATAAAATGACTACACTTAGAACGTGTAGAAAGCCGTTAAACCGCTAGGTGGCCCTAGCGGCGGAGTGTTGTCTCCGGAGGGTTTACCAGAGGTGTACCCACAAAACCTTTACTCCTAATTGGTCACAAGTATCCAAAGAGCTATGAGGACATACAAATTCTCAACCTATCTCCAAGTGACTAGAATACCCGAGAAAGTAAAGGTGCCAGCTCTAAAGCTGGCTGAAGAAAAGGGGAGACACATCCGCAACACTGCTAGATAAAGATATATCCGCTACACAGCTAGATAAACATTGTAAGATGCGTCCGCTGATTTACAGCTGGATAAGATTAGGAGAGAGATAAAAATAAGAGGGACATCTGCTACACAGCTGGACTAATTACATGTGATGAGTTGAACCAGTGCTGGAAAGATCTTGTGTCAGATTGAAAGCATACTAACAAATCAACCAAATGTATCTTTCTTCGACTCTCTCATAGTTCTCAGTAGAGACAACATCTTTTTCGGTCTTCAACTGTTGATGATAAACTCTCGAACCTCATAAAACCTTGACAATTAACTTTTCTATTCGATTTCTTGCTTGACTTAAAATTTTCTACTTCCCTAAGGCGTTATTGAACAAATTTAAACTTTATATATATATATATATATTATTTTTTTTCATTTTTTTTTTTGTAATGAAAATGCGACTCCACCACACTTAAAGATTACATTTTTCTCAATGTAATTGAGTCATCCAACGTAAAAGTTAAGGTGGGAAATCTAAAATGCAAATAAAAATAAAAGACAGAGTAAAAGGAACAAATCTGATGGGTTGACTCCCATGAAGCGAAATATATTTGATGTTTCCCTACTTGTGCCAGAAAAGAATCTCAAACAGGGTGCTGATGCACCAAAGTAAGCTGCAAGGCATATATATAAAGTCTAAAAAGTTGGGGATCAATCCAACAAATCATATCAGCCGCCAAAATGAACCTGCAAACATTATAACCTTCCCAAAAGATGTGTAAATCCATTCCCAAAAGAAAACAGTCCTTAGTAGAGATAAACAAATAACTCACATGGACAACAACAATAAAATGCATATTATTTTCTATTCGGGAAGCACACTCTAAATCAGGTTCCAAATCAGCTGAAATACATTCGGTCGATACATTATCTTCACTAGAAATCAAAAGAAGCAATGTATTGACAATGCAAAAAGGTACCTGATTATCAAACTCAACACAATTGTTTAAACCTGTATCTAATGGTTCAATTTTATGAAAATTATTAACTCTTAAATCAGGTTCTAAGTCCGCGGAAATAACTTCCATAGTTGAGTTACCTTGATTAACCATTGGGGGGCACAATGCATTGACAATGTCAATAAGCATCGGGTCATCCGAATCAGTAAAGTGTGCTAAACAAACAGATAAAGGCTCAAAATCATCAGTACAAGTTATCTGACGAATATCAATATGTTCAACATTCACATCCGCATTTATATAATCACAAGACGGATCAGCGAAAGAGGAGCTCAATGGAGCAACAATATCATGAATAATCGCCTCATTATTTTCTGCAACTAAGTGACTTATAGGAATCTCGTTATTCAAATGATTAGAAAATATCTCATTATGCACGTCTATTGTCTCTAAGTCATCAGACTCAACAATAGTATCTTCTGTAAAAATATGTTCTTCTAAATCATCATTATCTAAATAAATGGCGCCTCTAACACAACTCTCGTCCTTTTGAATAGACATATAATCAGTCAAATGATCATAAGTTGGGTAAGATACAATAGATTCAGATATTATATCGGTATCATAATTCCTAAAATCACTTCTAGTGTCAAGTTCATTTTCACCCTCATGGTATTGGGGTTGATACTCATCTGAATAACCACCCATAGCGAAATTACGTGGATTCCAAGTTCCATACCTGAGACGATTATAAGCAAGAACTTCCTTATACCGTGACCCATACATGTATTCACCAAGTGTCATAGACGACGTCTCACGCAAAGCATTCATCGTTCTCAATAAGGCTCCTGAAATAAAATTCTAAAACACAAAAAGAGTCAAAAGGAAAAAGAAATCCTAAAACAAAATAAAAAAATACTGTACAAGAAATAAAAAAATAAAATAAAAATCTAACTATTTACAAAATCAAAATTACAATATTCCACAGCCGCTCCCCGGAAACGGCGCCAAAAATTGATGTGAATCAATAATGTTGTAGAAAGTGGTAGTAAGGTTGTCTTTCACTCGGACTTGATGAGATTAATTTTAAAAATTAAAGAACTAAAATAAAATATATAAATATTGTCACAGGATGAAAAGAGCTACTGGGACTAGGATTTCGTCGAATTCATAATATAGGGTTCAATTTATTTATTCTCAACAATTAAAGCTTGATAAATAAAACTAACATGGACTCTGATTTTGCCAAGGTAGATTCTCAAAAGATTGGTTGTATCCCCTAAGCATAGATTATCTAAACAAAGCATAACCTATCTAATTGAATGACAACCAATTTAATCAAATCATAATTCAATTAAAAATAATGCAAAAGTCTTAAAAAGAATTAAATAATTTTACCCTTGTATGAAATTCGCCTTCCTCCATCGTCCCAGTGATGGGTTCTAGCTCTACATGGTGAAAACACACTCAAAGGAATTTTTCATTGCTCAAAAAGGTGTTTGCAAGAAGAAAGAGCTCAAATCAGTGTGTTTGTAACAGATATAACTGTTACAGAACCCACCGTTACATAAAAACACTATCAGATGTTGCGAACTCGAAACAATTGTTACAGAAAACGATATGGATACAGTGTCACAGACACTGTAGCTATGCGACTGTTTTCTTGCGTCAAAGTTCTTCGTTCTTCCTCCACATGCAGCAGTGTAGTTGCAGAATAACCTACAACTACACCCTCAGTAGAATTTGTAAAACTTAAGAAGTTCTTGATGGTGAATGACAATTTTCTTATTAATTCTCTCAATTGATTACAAAGAAGTATCTAAATGGAACTAGAATAGTTACAACTTTCTCTATTCTCTTTCCTAAGATATTTTCTAACACTTATTAAAAGAACCTCTCAAATTTAACATTTGAACTACTATTTATAGTGAAATCTTTATAACTGTAATATCCTGCGAGGTATCATTACTTATGATCGCAAATTTATTTTATACTCGCAAACTTTTCATTTTTCTCCCGCGTTTCTTCCATCATCGTGTTATTTCTTGACACTTCCTCTTATAGTCGTTGCTATTTTCGCAACCCAAACTCTTGCGATATTCGGTACCTACATCTTGCCTCTTCTCATGTCATTTCTGCGAAGAAGTAATGATCGTGAGAATATAACCGTTACTTATTCTTTTTATTTGGACATGTATTTTGTAACCGTTCTTTTCTAACTATTTCCTTATATATAAACTCCTTTTATTCCCTTCCTTATCTTTCTCTCACTTTCCCTTTTCGCTTCTGTAACTCCATCTTCTTATCACTCTTTCAGTTATCATTCTATCTTCTTGTTCTACCTCATCATGAGTTCTCCAAGGTAATTTTATTCTATCTCTCGCGTCTTTCACTTGTTTATCTCTTTGATTTCCGACTAATTTATTGTTTGATTTTGATTTGTTTCAGCAAAATTATTCCTCAGGAGAAACCTTCAACCAAAAACTCAAGTCCTAATTTCCGAAGAAGAAAATCCGAGAATCAAAAGGTAGTTAAAATACTCTGTTTTCCTTTTTAATCAATATATTATTGCCTCAGTTTTTAATCCACCTTTTGATTCGTAGGTTGGTGAAAAATCAAAACCCAATAAGAGATCTCGAGTAACTAAACCTACACCATTAATTTCAATCGATGACTTCCTTCCTGAGGTTGATGAAGAATTTCCCTCTCCCCCTCGTGGAAATACTTCTTCGCAAACTCCTGCCTCTACTCCATTACCCAGTTTTCAATATCCTACCAATGTCAATTTATCAACACTTCTTCGAGATCAACCTTCGCAAGATACTTTCTCAACTTCGTCTCCCAAAAAACCTATTTTTACCCCTAATCCCTTGAATGTTGTTGCTCCAAGAAATTTACAACTTGCTCTATCAAATTCTTCTCCTCTTTCTCAAGAAGCTCGAGACGGAATTTATTCAACTTTCCAAATGCTATCCGAGGTCTTAAGTAGTACTGCGAAGTCTTCAAACGTTCGTTCGCAATCTGAATTTTGTGAAGTGCTTAATAATTTTATCAATCCTGATATTTCTATTTCACGCCAATCTTTGGAAAAAGAAGTTGAATTGCTTCGCCAATCTCAGGAATCCTTGAAAGCGGAATGTGAGAGTCTTCGTAAAGTGAATCATCAGCTTCAGAATGATTCTCTAGATTGTGCGATCCTTCGCAAGAGGAATGATGCATTAAAAGGTATTACCATTATCTCTATATTTTCTTTCCCTTTGTTTACTTCTATTCCTCACATGCTTGAAACATCCATTTAAACCCATTCCCCTTTATAGAATCTATCCAGAAATGTAGAAAGTTGGTACTTCATCATGAATCAGACGCACAAGAATCTCAATCCAAACATGCAAGTCTTTTGAATCAATTCTCCTACTTGTCTAATCTTCATTCATGTGCTCTTGATAATTTTGATTCCCTTTTCCAAGAGAATACTTAATTAATTTAAGATCAGAAATTTTTGAATGATGAAATATCTCAGCTCAATTCTTCTTTAACTAAATCCGATTTAAGGATAGAATCCCTAGTAGAAGAGAATGAAACCTTATCAAAAGAACGGTGTATGTACTTGAATACAATGAATTCTTCTTCGCAACAATTAAATATTCTTCAGAGTAAATGTTGCGATCAAGAAAATCTCCTTTATTTGTTAAAAGGTGAACTTGAGGAATTGAAAAGGTCTTCAGATGCCGAAAGAAGTTCATTTGCTGCCGAGAAGAAATCCCTTCTTAATAAGAATATGATAGTAAGCACTAAGAGAAATAAACTTAAAGAAGATTACTCTCAACTAGAAAGTCTTAATGCCAAACTTGCGAAGGATAAAAATTATCTTCTTTCCAAAGATAAAAAGCTTCAATCTAGTCTTAAAGGATTAGTTGGCGATGGTTTTGACAATGCGATGGATCAGATGAAGAGTTGTTGTCTATCTTTAGCTCAATTTCTTTCTTCACAAAGAGAAGGTAGTCATTAAAATTTGACTGCCTTTGGTATACCTTTCAATTTTTTTATGCTCGCAAAACTGATTCTTTAAATTTTGTTTCACACGCAGAATCTGAGAACAACCTTCGCAGTGCTAAAGTTGGACTAGAAGCCTCTTGTTCTGAGCTTCGCAAGAAAAACGCTCTTCTTTCTACTCGTTTGATCAACTCGCGTGATCGTGCCACTCGAAGATTCAACTATCTTGCTTACGCCAAAGATATCGAAGATACCAACAATCAGAAGGCTATACTTCGTGAAAGTCATTTGAAAGCTCAAGTCTTTGCGAATAACATTCTCTTATCAAGGTCCTTGCCTCCCGTGAGAATTACACCTCTGAAAATATCTAATGATGAGGTTGCTCGTGATCCTGATAGTGATTTTGATTACGAGAGTGACGATGAAGGACTTGATTTGGAAAAAGAATTTATCCCTCAAGGAGATGTTCCTGTTGATGGTCCTACCCCTCCTAAAGATCCAGTACAAAACGTTGATGAGGAGCTTTAAACATGATGGATTATTCTACTGTTATTCTTCTTTTTAACAACTTTGTTTTCCTTTCTTTTGAATTCTTTCTCTTGGTTTCTTGTTGATTCTCTTTTCTATGAACGATCCTGCATCGCTTGTTTTCCTTAAGAAGCATACTTTGTACTTTGCGATACTACTTTGATCTTTCTCTAGATTTGCATGACTTGATCATATGAAGAGAAATACTATGTCTTGAAGACTTAACTTAGTATTCCCTTTTCCCTTATTATTGCACTTCAGATGATCAATTATTGTTGTAGATATTAAAATACCTGCCTCAGTCTAAGTTGCGAAGTTTCAATTTATTGCAAATTAAATAATAAATTTCCCCTTTGAAGTATAAGAAGTATGAAATCTCCGTGAAGAATTACGAAACATCCTTGAAAAAGTATAAGAAGTATGAAATATTCTTAAAGAAGCATAAGATGTATGAAACATCCTTAAAGAAGTATACGAAGTATAAGGCACCCTTGAAGAAGTATAAAACTTTTCAATTCATGAAGAAACATTCACAGTTTGAAGAAATATAAGAAGTATTGAATCTCTTAAATAGTAAAAGAAGTATTGAATCTTTGAAGAAGTATAAGAAGTATTCAACCCTTATGAATATGATTGCGAACAAAACTGCTTCTATGCTTATGAATTTTTTATATATATTCTCGTAAATTTTTTCCAATAATATTGATGGAATTGATTTCAGTAATTGTTGTGGTCTTATCATGCTTTCCTAAGTAAAGGTCTTATATTGCCACCTCTTTTTGTGATGATATTTTTGCGATAATATGACAAGTCTGAACATTCTTGCGAATATACAACCTCGTGACATTATCGTCTTGCGATGAAATCGCAGGATGTTATCACACTTTCATGTAATAACCCATTGATCTCATCTTAAATTCATTGTATGTAACTCTGCGAATATGTATATATATAAAAAAAATTATTTTTTATTTTTATTTTTATATTCGCAGAAATATGATTGTTGCACAAATATGACAAGTCTTTATGTTCTTGCGAACAAGAAGCCTCATGACATTTGCGTCTTATAGCACGTATCAGCTCCCTAATGGAGGGTGCTGCCCTTTATCTTCCCCTTGGTTGCCCCTTCAAGGAAGCGTACATCGACCATACAAGGTTAGCTCTTCCCATCCGGTTTTGCAAACAACCAGCTTTTGATCGCAACCTCTTATCCTTTTTGCCTATAGGGCTTATAGTTACGAGGTTGCACCCTATGGGGTATCTTTGGGCCAAGTGTATTGTAGTTGCAGGAATTCCCACACTACACCCTATTCAAGAATTTACCAACATCTATGACATAATTTGAAGATTAAGGACACTTTTTATTAATTTGATCTTAAGGAATTACAGAAATCAAGAACACAGAACACTTGATAAAGATTTTCTCTCTCCTAAAACTTTCCTAACACTCAAAAATTCATTAGCCTCTCTGGAACTATTCATCTCCTTTATATAGGTATTTACATAGTGGATTACAGCTCATGACAGCTCATTTACAGCTAAGATTCCCTTCAATTTCGGATCTGAATTCCTGCGATAAATCGCAGTTGGCACCGCCTTTATTTTTTGCAGGTTTTATTGATATATCGCAAACATTTCACACTTTCTTCGTGTTTCCGTCATTTTCAGTCGTTACGTCATTGTTTAAGTCATCTTTGGATGTCTCGCAGAATATCATTGATGTGTCGCAGAACAATCGTTTATTATCGATGTATCATAGTACTGTTGTCTATTTCGCAGGAATATTGTTGTGACAATATTCTGACTCTACATCTTGCCTCTTCTCATATCTTTTCTGCGAAGAAGATAAAGATTATGAGAATCTTTAATTTTTTAATTATCCGCAACTCCTTATCTTTTACCCGACAAAGTTCCCTACTTTACGCTTTTACTACTGACACGCGTCAATCTTTACCGATTTACCCGGTTACCCATCCTTCATCTATAAATACCATTCCACTCGAGAGTATTTCTTTCTTCTTTCACCTTCTCTTTTTTCTTCAAAATATTTTTCGTCTGCAACTTTTTCTTTCCTGGTATTCTTCCTGCTGTTGTTCTAATGGAGACTCAAAGGTATGTTCTTATCTTCCATCTTTTTTGTTCTCGTTATATTATCTTTATCACCCATTTTTCTTTATAATCCCCATATTTTATCATCTTTTTCAGTAACACCACTTCTCAAATTAAAATTACTATCAAAAACCCTAACCCTAAGGGTCCTCAGAAAAGGCGCGTTGGGAAGACGAAAAGATCTGAGGATGATAAGGTAGTAAGAAACACCTATTCCTTTGAAATAACAATATTGTTGCCTCTGTTTCTTACCTACATTATTATTCGCAGAATGAAGAGAATGTTCCTAAGCCTCTTAAGCGTTCGCGTCAAGTTAAGGCTCTTTCAGATGAAGTGGATATTCTTGAATTTTTACCTGCAAAACCTGTTTCGTCGCAAGATAAATCTTCTTCTTCTCCTTGCGTAAATTTCAATACTCATTTTACTTCTCCATCGACCCCTACTAAAGTTATTGATGCTAATATTCCCATCTCTGATAATCCCAACATTTTGAAAACTGCGATAGATGAATCTACGATAGTTGGAAATAAATATGTGACAAATGAAACTGCGGTAAATGAAACTATAGTAAATAAAACGACAGTCAATGAGGCTTCGGTGAATGAATTCGTAGATAATGAAACTGTGGTAAACAAAGCTGCAATTAAGGAAACTGTGATGGATGATGACGCGGTGAATGAAACTGTTACTGCGACCACTCAAATTCCTTCTTCCACTCTTACTATCGCCAAAACTTCTTCCTCTACTTCTCTTCCTTCTTCCCAAGAAATAGCAACAGGGGTTGAAGCTGCTTTTCAAATTTTATCTGAAGTTTTGAACGATGCTATGAAATCTTCTTCAGATCCTGCGAGACAGGATGTTTATATGATTCTAAGAAAGTATCTTGGGTCTTGTGGTTCATCATCTTCGTTAACTGCCTTAGAAGATAAGATTGAAACTTTGAAGAAGAATCTTCAAACCAAAACTTTGGAGTGTGAACTCGATCATAAGCTTCATAATTCTGAATTAGACTGTGAAATTCTTCGCAGCAGAAATGATGATCTAAAAGGTATAACTTTCTTGTCTTTGCTTTTGCCTCTGCAAATCTTTGCTTTTTATGTACTCAATTTTCCTTTATTTATTTGTTGATGCATATTTAGCTTCAAAACATAACCAATTAATGAAGATACTTGAGTGGGAAACAATTGCTGATGAAGCCCGCACTGGGAAAGAATCTTGGAAGAATCAATTTGATAATTTGAATGTTCTTCATACATATTCAATTGACGAGATAAATAACCTTAAGAATGAGAACAACCAACTAATTCAGGAACGAGATCAACTAATTCATGAACGAGATCGTCTAAATAATGAAGCCTCCCAACTTTTATATTCGCTAAATCAGATTAACTTGAGGGTGGAATCTTTATCAGATGAAAACAGAGTTTTATCCCAAGAGAAACGTAGTTTTGTGGATACAACAAAGACTTATTCGCAGCAATTAGACAATCTTCAAAAGTTGTGTAAGGACCAAGAGCAGTCCATTTGCATACTGAAAGATGAACTTAAAAAGAAAACTGAATCATCTATCGCTGAACAAGAGAAGCTTATAAAAGGCAGATTATCCCTAAGTGTAAAAGTCAACAATCTCAAAGATGATTGTTCTCGACTGAAGGAAGAAAATGTTTATCTTCGCAATTGTGAAAAAAGTATAAAATCTCGTTTAAAAGGTAAGGTTGGGGATAATTTTGATGATGCCATGAACCGATGGAAGAGTTTCTTCTTTAATATAATTCACACTTTATCTTCACAAAAGGAAGGTAGTCATTTTGACTGCCTCATCTATTAATTATTTTATTATATTTTCTCATCTTATTTTTCGCGAAAATTCCCTCTAATATGCCATTTTTCTCTCGCAGAATCTGAGAAGTATCTTCAAGCTTCAATTTCTGATCTGTCTATGAGGTTAGCCAAACTTCGCAAAAAGAACACCGCGCTTTCCAATTCTCACAACAGGGCATTGAGAAGATTTGACTATCTTGAATATTTTAAAGATATAGAGATCAGAAATCGGGAAAAGAATTGCCTCCGCAAAGCTCATTTAGGCGCTGAGGTTTTCATAAATAATGTTCTATTCTCTCATTTTTTACCTCCTATGAAGATCAAACCCTTGGAGATAGATGATAATGAAATTCCTCATCCCATAGATGAAGATCTAAATTATTCAAGTAATGGAGAAGATTTTTCTGAATACGAACAAAATCCTCCTGAGGACGAAGAAAACCCTCTTAATGAAGCAGAAGAACAAAACCCTCCTTATGAAGAACAAAATCCTCCTCATGAAACAATTGCTGGTGATGGAGAAACTCAAACTGAAAAAGATGATGCTGGTGAAGATAACAGTGGTGAACAAGAATGATGAAATTTAAATTATCATGTATTCCTGCGAAATATTTCTTGTTCTTCTCTCTGTTTTGCGAATGATTGTAATTTCCAAATTTTTCTTCTTCTTGCTCTTTTTGCGAAACATTGAAGTTTTTGTAACTCAATCACCTGTTCTGATTTATTAATTCTGAATCCAATCTTCATAAACTCTTGTAATTTGATTATCTTCCTTCTTTTTTATTATTTTGATTCTTCTCAAGGAAGATAATGAAATGTTGTTTTATAATCCCCATATTTGCCCCTCATAATCTTCCTTGTGAAGTATTTTATTTGTTACCCTTGTGAGAAATCCCATATTTGCCTCTTGTTATCAATCTGTAATATGATAAATGAATTATCGTAAATATTTCTGCGAAGAATTTGTTATATGCTTCGCAGACATAACTTCTTTTGTGGTCTTATTTCGCCTTCCTAGTTAAAGGTCTTATTATGCCACCTTTATGCGACAAGATCGCAGGAAATTCTTACTTTTCATGTAATAATCCATTGATCTTGCCTTATCATTTAATTTTTTATTTTGCGACAATATGATAAATCTAAGCCATCTTGTGAGATTAATATCTCTTTTATTTTTAAGACTTATGACATTGCCGTCTTTGCGATGAAATCGCAGGACGTCTTTGCGATTTATATCCTCTTATCATTGATTTCATTTATCTCATCTTTTAATCTTATCTCAAAAACCCATTGACCTCATCTTAACATTTCTTTTTAGGCTTTTTGGCCAGTCACGCGGCAATATGACGGGTCTAAATATTCTTGCAAATATAAAGTCCCATGACATTGTTGTCTCTGTCACGCGACAATATGACGGGCCTAAATATTCTTGCGAATATAAATCCCCATGACATTGCCGTGTTTTTTGATACACAACTCCCTAATGGAGGGTATCGCCCTTATCTATCCCCCCGGCTTCCCCTTCAAGGATCATACATCGGCCATACAAGACTAGCACTTTCCCATCCGGTTCTGCCAACAACCAGTTGTTTTCGCAGCCTTGTACTTTATGCCTTATATGGCTTATAGTTACAAGACTGCACCCTAAGTGGGGTTTTCTTCGGGCCGAACACATCATAAGCCAAGACTAGCCATGGATGGCCAGGGTAGGTTCATCCATCCCGGGTACCCACAGCTCAACCGTGTACCTCGGCGCCTTGATCATACGTTGCATTCCTTAGGAGAAACTCTCGGGCGCCCAACCAGGGCATAACCTTATATAGTTGGGAATCCAAGTTATCTCTCCTGGATGGATTTTCTATAATCCCAAATTTCCATGACTAGGTTCCAGTAGCGGTATAGCCTTTCACATAGCCATGCAAAGAGATACCCCCCTTATGACGCACTTTAAGGACATTGCCTCTTACGGAATAGAATCCGCGAACTAAGGTGTACGCCATAAAAGTTCGTCCCGTTCTTATATATTTTTAGGCGATTTGCGCCTGTCTTATGCATTTTCATTAAAAAAATTTAATTATCTCGCAAATTATTGCGGAAAACAACTTTTATATTCAGCCAACTTTGTTCTTGCAGAACATTTCTTTTATTCTCTCACAATTTCTTGCGTGTAATCCCTTCATTCTAGTTTTTCAAATCCTTATTGATAATATTTTTTTAGATATTGTTTATTCCATGGTCTGCCCAGTCTTTGACCCATGTCTCTTCCTTCTGGATCCATTAATTTATATGCTCCAGTTCCAACTATTTCTTTGATTATATATGGCCCATCCCATTTTTTTGCTAATTTTCCTCCATTTTCTCGCTGATATTCTGGTGTTTCTCGCAGAACTAAATCTCCAACTTGGAATTCACGCTTCTTTACTCGTTTATTATATTCACGAGCTAATCTACGATGGTAGTTTTGCATATGTTGTAGTGCTTTTTCTATCTTCTCTTCTACCTCATCAAGTTTATCTAGAATCATTCCAGCACTAAGATTCTTTTCCCAAGCTTCTCTTTTTGTTGTAGGAATAGCAACTTCTGTTGGTAATACCGCCTCAACCCCATATGTTAAACAAAAAGGTGATGCCCCAGTTGCTTCTCGTCGTGTTGTATTATAAGCCCAAACTGCATTATGGACTTGTTGACACCACGTTCTATGATGCCCTTCTAACTTCTTTTTGAGAATATCTGCGATTTTTTTGTTAGTTGCTTCAGCTTGACCATTTGCCTGTGGATATAAAGGAGTTGATTTTCCGCATTTTATCTTGAATGCATTAAGTAACATCTCTATATTTTGTCCTTCAAATTGTTTTCCATTATCTGACACCAATTGCGCTGGAATTCCGAATCTGCAGATGATATTTTCAAATATAAATGTGAAAATGTCCTTATCACGAATATGTTGTACCGCTTTAACTTCCGCCCATTTTGTGAAGTAATCTGTTGCGACAATTAAGTATCTCTTTTGCCTCATTCTGGTACAAATGGTCCCACAATATCTAAACCCCACTTTCCAAATGGCCAAACATTTTTTGAAGATGTTAATGTTTCACCTGGTGCATGTATTCTTTTTGCAAATCGCTGACATTACTCGCAACTTCTTGATAAATTCTTTGCATCTTCATGCATATATGGCCAATAATAACCTTGCATTTTCGTTCTATATGCTAAAGATCTACCACCGCTGTGGTTACCAGCGTCCCCACTATGTAGCATTTTTAATATTTGCTTTCCTTCTTCTTGTGTCAAACATCTGATGGAAGGCCCATTTAAAGATTTTCGATATAATATCCCATCTCTTAACTCCTAATTTGTTGCTCTACTTTTTAACTTATGTGCCTCCAATCTGTTCCTTGGTATCTCCCCATTTGATAGATATGCGTGAATTTCCGCACGCCAATCTGCGATAATTTGGCTTGATTCTTCGCCACTATTTTATACTACCATTGCCTCAGCTTACTCTTCTTCTTCTTTATTAATTGACGGTGTTATGAGTGTTTGTATTTTTATATTTCTCGCAGTCGGATCTACCATCATACTTGATATGAACGCAAAAGCATCTGCAAGCCTATTATCTCTTCTTGAAATATGCCTCCATTTGAGTTTTGGTATTTTCGCAGATAATTCTTCTACAAGTTTCTTATATTTTTTCAAAGATATATCATTAGTTGCATATTCCCCTTCAATTTGGCGAATAATCAACTGTGAATCACTGGTAATTCTTGCATTCTCTACCTTCATTTCTATCGCAAATCTTAGGGCATGTATTACAGCCTCATATTCTGTCTCATTATTGGTAGATTTGAATTCCAGTCGAAATGAAAATGCCATTTTTGCACCTTCTGGCGAAATAAAGACGACTCCCACTCCATTTCCTTCTCCATTAGATGATCCATCCACTAATATCTCCCACCTATTTGGTTCTGTTAAAAGATCTCTAGGATCCCCATATTCTTCTTCTATATCCATCATGTCTTCTACAGCTTCATCATCCTCCAAAGGAAATTATGCGAGAAATTCTGCGACAATTTGAGATTTTGGCGAAGATAAAATTGCATATTGGATCTCAAAATGCCCCACTTGTGCATTCCATCTTTCGACTCTGCCTGATCTTTTTGAATTTTTCATTACTGACTCGATTGGTACTTTTGTTAGTACTTTGATTTTATGCGCTTGGAAATATATGCGAAGTTTAGAAGCTGCATAAACTAATGCCAAAATTAGTTTTTCAATCTTCGAATAATTTTTCTCCGCGGCATTAAATGTTTTGCTGATGTAGTAAATAGGTTTTTCAACTCCTGCGTCATTTCGCAAAAGTACTGCACTTAAAGCATGTGGAGTTGTCGCAAGATATATCAGCAATTCTTCTCCTGGTTCAGCCTTCTGTAATATGGATATATTCATCAAATATTCCTTAATTCCTTGAAAAGCTTTCTCACATTCGTCTGTCCATTTAAATTTTGTTCCCTTCTTTAGTATGTTGAAGAAATGCTTGCATTTATCTGATGACCGCGAAATAAATCTTCCTAGTGAGGCTAAAAGTCCATTCAATTTTTGCACATCTTTTACTTTTGCTGGAGTTGGCATATCTCGAACTGCTTGTACCTTTTCAGGATCAACTTGTATTCCTTCTTTTGATATAATATATCCCAAGAATTTCCCAGACGATACTCCGAATGTACACTTCTCAGGATTTACTTTGATATTAAAAAGCCGCATCTGATCAAAAATTTCCCTTAGATCCTGCACATGATTTTTAGCTTCTTTGCTTTTTATCAACATATCATCCACATATACCTCTAAAGTTTTATGTATCCATTTTGCGAACACTTTTTCCACCATTCTTTGGTATGTTGCTCCTGCATTTCGTAACCCAAAAGGCATCTTTGTGTAGCAATATAATCCTCTAGGAGCAAAGAATGCAGTATGTTCTTGATCTTCTTCCGCAAGTGGGATTTGATTATAGCCCTTGTATCCATCTAACGAAGATATTCGATCATTTCCTCATGCAGATTCCACCATCTCTGCGGAATATCTGGCAAGGGAAAACTATCTTTGGGACATGCTTTATTTAAATCAGTAAAATCGATGCAAATTCTTATCCCCTTATTTTTCTTAGGAACGACTACCATGTTGGCGATCCATTCTGGATATTTCGCTTGCCTAATAATTCCTGCATCAAGCATCTTTTGCAATTCTTCCTCTATCTTGGCATGATAAGTAGTTGCAATCTTTCTTATTCTTTGTTTGATTGGTCTCATATTTTTGTTAATCTCCAATTTATGGCACGCAACAGATGGATCTATCCCAGGCATCTCATCCATATTCCACGCAAAAATATCTCTGTATTCTCGCAGAAGGTTTACAGTTTGCTATTCTTCCTCCACATCCATCTTAGTTCCAATTTTCAGTATCTTTGGATCTTCTTCACTTCCAACATTTACTTATTTTGTCGGTTCTGCTGAAGTATAACTAGCTTCATGTTCTCCCATTGGTGTTGGTGTCTTTATCACCTCCACTGGTTCATCATTTTCTTGCGATACATCGCCAAATATTCCTTTTCCTTCTTCTGATTTTATCATGTAAATCTTGAATTCTTCTTCTTTCTTTTCTTCTCTCTTCATTTTTTCTCATACTGTTTTCGCAGCTGAATTTGATTTTCACAACTCCTTACTTCATTTTGGAAACATAACGCTGCATAATCTATATCTCCTCTAATTTCGCCAATTCCACTAGGCATAGGGAACTTTAAACACTGATGTAGAGTTGATGATACAGCCTTGATTGCATGTATCCAAGGTCTTCCCAACAGCATGTTATAAGGTGATTTCACATCCACCACGCTCAAAGTGACCTGCGTCTCTATTTCCCCCAGCGGAATTCGCACTACAATTTCTCCTTTAGGTTTTGTTAGAGATTTTCCAAATCCATGAATATGATATGTTGGACTAAGCATTTCTTCATCTTTGTATCCTATTTTCTTGAATGTGTGGTAAAACATTATATCCACAGAACTTCCTGCGTCCACCAGAGTCCTATTCACAGCCCACTCTTCTGTAGATCTTACTGATTTCTCTTTTCTTGTTGATGCAACAGACACTGTGATCACCAATGGAGATGTATGACTTAAACTCTCTTTTGGAATTTCTGCTGCCGTAAATGTGATCTTCTGTTTTTCCCAATCTTTTAGCGGTGATTCCTCATCTACCGTCATGATTTTATTTCCTTCAAAATCTCGCTTGTGTATCCTTCCTCTAATATCTTCATGGAATTTATCTATCATCATTTTTGTTATTACATCACACTCCAATTTCTTTTGATTATCTTTGATTTCAATCATCTTTTCTTCACCAAATTTCTTAATACTCTTCTAATTCTTGAACAATTTCTTTCTTTTACTTAACTTTTACTTTGATTTTCAACTCTTTAATCCCTGTTTCTAGCGCCAAAATGTAGTTGCAGGAATTCCCACACTACACCCTATTCAAGAATTTACCAACATCTATGACATAATTTGAAAATTAATGACACTTTTTATTAATTTGATCTTAAGGAATTACAGAAATCAAGAACACAGAACACTTGATAAAGATTTTCTCTCTCCTAAAACTTTCCTAACACTCAAAAATTCATTAGCCTCTCTGGAACTATTCATCTCCTTTATATAGGTATTTACATAGTGGATTACAGCTCATTTACAGCTAAGATTCCCTTCAATTTCGGATCTGAATTACTGCGATAAATCGCAGTTGGCACCGCCTTTATCTTTCGCAGGTTTTATTGATATATCGCAAACATGTCACACTTTCTTCGTGTTTCCGTCGTTTTCAGTCGTTACGTCATTGTTTAAGTCATCTTTGGATGTCTCGCAGAATATCATTGATGTGTCGCAGAACAGTCATTTATTATCGATGTATCATAGTACTATTGTCTATTTCGCAGGAATATTGTTGTGACAATATTCTGACCCTACATGTATCATTTGCCAAGACTTGTCAAGAATGGCAGATGTGCTTCAAACTCATCCGGCACTCTTGACTCAACCGTGTACCTCGACGCCTTGATCGCTTTCTACACTTCTTGAGAAAGACAGTATGCCTTAGTTTCCCAACCTATATCTTGTTACATCGCAAGATTAGGTTGAGAATCCAAGGTGTCTAACCCGGATAGGTACCCCACTTTTGGGTTGTACCCCGTATTGTCCATGTACTCAGGTTCCTTGGTGGTGTTCCGGTTTCCCTGAGCCATGCTTATAGGTACCCCCTTAAATGACGTACTTTAGGACTTTGCCTCTTACGAAATGTTGCTTCGCGAACTAGGGTGTACGCCACAAAGGTTTGCCTGTGTAAAATTTCTGCGACTTTCTTTATTTTTTGAAAGATAATCACAGTTTGCGGTCTTTTATTCGCAAGTAATTTTTGCGTCTCTCTTTAATGAAAGCTAATCGCAATAAGAGTTAAAAATTCATAATTTAAACTTCGCACGAGCAAACCATATTCGCAAAATATTTCATGAGGTTTATGGATAATACCTTTTTAAATACAATCTATTCCAGGGTCGACCAAGTCTTAAACCCATGTCTCTCCCTTCTGGATCCATCAGTCGATAAGCTCCACTTCCCACAATCTCTTTGATGACATATCGTCCATCCCATTTTGGTGCTAATTTTCCTCCATTTTCTTTCTAATATGGAGGTGTTTCTCGCATAACAAAATCTCCTGGCTTGAACTCACGTTCGATAACTCTCTTGTTATATTCTCGAGCTAATCTTTCTTGATAAACTTTCATATATCGCAACACCTTTTCTCTTTTTTCTTCTAAATCATCCAATTCACTTAATATCACCCATGCGCTTAAATTTCTTTCCCAGGCTTCTTTCTTTGTAGTCGGAATTATAACCTCTGATGGAAATACAGCTTCTACTCCATATGTTAAGAAATAAGGAGACATTCCAGTTGCCTCTCTTCTAGTTGTATTGTATGCCCAAACTGCGCTAGGTACTTGTTCGCACCACCCTTTGAGATGTCCTTCTAATTTCTTTTTGATCGTGTATGCGATTGTTTTATTTGTTGCCTCTGCCTGTCCATTATCTTGTGGATATAATGGAGTTGATTTCCCACATTTTATCCTAAAAGCACTGAGTAACATCTCTATATTTTGCCCTTCAAATTGTTTCCCATTGTCAGATACTAATTGTGCTGGAACTCCATACCTACAAATGATATTCTCGAATATGAATGTAAAAACATCCTTATCACGAATATGTTGTACTGCTTTTACTTCTGCGAGCTTCATGAAATAATCTGTTGCGACTATTAAAAATCTTCTCTGCCCTGATACAGGTAAGTATGGGCCAACAATGTCCAATCCCCATTTCCCAAAAGGCCAGCAGCTTGTTGAAGAAGTTAATGTTGCTCCTGGTGCGTGAGTTCTTTTCCCATGTCGTTGGCATTCTTTACATCGTCTTACCAACAATTTTGCGTCTGTGTGCATATAAGGCCAGTAATATCCTTGTATTTTTGCCCTGTACGCCAGAGATCGTCCCCCACTATGATTTCCAGCTTCTCCTCCGTGTAACATCTTCAATATTTTTTCTCCTTCTTCACGAGTTAAACATCTTAGAGGTGGTCCACTGAAAGATTTTATGTATAAAATCCCTTCTCGTAGTTCATAATTTGTTGCACGACTCTTTAATTTATGTGCTTCTAATCTGTTCCTGGGTATTTCTCCTGTTGCGAGATATGCATGAATTTCCTTTCTCCAATATGCGATGTTATCTAGTAGTTCCCTTTCTACTTCCATCGCAATTGCTTCTTCAATTTCTTCTTCCTCTTTATTTACTGATGGGTGTTGAATTGTTTGGATTTTGATATTTCTTGCATTAGGGTTTGTCATCATACTTGGAATGAATGCAAATGCATCTACGAGTCGATTGTATTTCCTTGTGATATGCCTCCATTTTAGCTTTGGTATCTTCGCAGATAATTCATCAACGAGTTTCTTGTATTTCTTCAAGAAAAACTCATTTGTGGTATATTCCCCTTTAATTTGACAAATTACCAACTGAGAATCACTTGTTATTCTTATACTTTCAAGCTTCTTTTCTATTGCGATCTTCAATGCATGCACTACAACTTCGTACTATGTTTCATTATTCGTAGATGCAAATTCTAGTCTGAATGAAAATGATGTTCTTTCTCCTTCTGGTGAAATGAACACAACTCCTACTCCATTCCCTTCACTGTTGGATGATCCATCTACTAGAATTTCCCATCTATTCGGTTCTGTTAACAAATCTTTAGGATTCCCAAATTCTTCTTCAACATCCATCATCTCTTCTACTGCCTCGTCTTCTTTCAAAGGAAATTCTGCCAAAAAATCTGCGACAACTTGTGATTTTTGCGATGATAATACTTCGTACTTTATCTTGTAATGGTTTATTTGTGCATTCCACCTTTCTATTCTTCCTGATCTTTTTGTGTTCTTCATAACTGACTCAATTGGAACTTTGGTAACCACTTTTATCACATGTGCTTGAAAGTATATTCGCAATTTGAATGATGCATAAACCAGAGCTAAAATTAACTTCTCCATTTTAGAATAATTCCTCTCTTCTGTATTAAAAGTTTTTCTGATGTAGTAAATGGGCCTTTCTACTCCTGCGTCTGTTCGCAACAAGACTGCACTTAAAGCGTATTGAGTTGTTGCGAGGTATACCAATAATTCTTCATCTTTCTCTGGTTTCTATAATATGGATGTATTCGTGAGATACTCCTTGATCCCTTGAAAAGCTTTTTCACATTCATCAGTCCACCTGAATTTTGCTCCCTTCTTAAGTATGTTGAAGAAATGTTTGCACTTATCTGACATTCGCGAAATAAACCTTCCAAGTGAAGCTAAGAGTCCATTCATCTTTTGCACTTTTTTTACTGTTGTAGGTGTTGGCATGTCACAAACTGCTTGTACCTTTTCTGGATCAACTTGTATTCCCTCCTTTGATACTATGTATCCCAAGAATTTTCCTGACACAACTCCAATTATACACTTTTCAGGATTTAATTTGATGTTGAATTTTCTCATTTGTTCAAATATTTCCTTCAAGTCCCGCACATGGTCTTTGCCTTCTTTACTTTTTATCAACATATCGTCTACATATACCTCTAAGGTTTTATGTATCCACTTTGCGAACACCTTTTCAACCATTCGTTGATAAGTAGCACCCGCATTTCGTAAACCAAATGGCATCTTCACATATCAATATAAACCTCTTGGAGCAAAAAATGCAGTATGTTCTTGATCTTCTTCTGCGAGTGATATTTGATTGTACCCTTTATACCCATCAAGTGAAGTGACTCTGTCATGTCCTGCAGCTGATTCCACCATTTGTGGTATATCTGGCAATGGAAAACTATCTTTTGGACAGGCTTTGTTTAGATCAGTACAATCTATGCAAATCCTTATCCCTTTATTCTTCTTTGGAACAATGACCATATTCGCAATCCATTCTGGATATTTTGCTTCTCTTATGATTCCCTCATCCAACATCTTTTGCAATTCTTCTTCTATTTGTGTATGGTAATTTTGCGAAATCTTTCTTGTTCTTTGCTTAAATGGTCTCACACTTTTATCTATGTTCAATCTATGACACGCCACTGATGGATCAATTCCTGGTATTTCGTCTACACCTCCTGCGAATATATCTTTATATTCTCATAAAAGATCAATAGTTCTTTTTTCTTCTTGTTCGTCCATCTTAGTTCCAATTCGCAAGATTAAAGGCTCCTCTTTACTTCCAATATTTATTTCTTTGGTTGGTTCTGCTGCGACATAACTAGAACTTTGCTCTCCCATAGGTGTTGGCTCTTTGATTACTTTCATTGGCTCTCCTTCTTTTTCTGGGATCTCACTTGGTATTCCTCTTCCTTCTTTTGCTCTTATTGTATACACCCTGAATTCTTCTTCCTTTTTTGCTTCTCTCGCAAGTTTTCTGCGGAATTGTTTCTTTCTGGATCTTCCTCCACACTGTTTTACTTCAGTATGATAACAAAATTTTGCACTATCAAGATCTCCTTTTATCTCTTGTATTCCGCTTGGTGTAGGAAACTTAATTGATTGATGTAATGTCGAAACAACAACTTTGATCGTATGAATCCATGGTCTTCCTATCAGCATATTATATGGAGATTCCATATCTATTACACATAAAACTATGTGTGTTTCAATTTCTCCCAGCGATACTCGTAACATTATTTCCCCTTTGGATTTTGTTGTAGATTTTCCCAATCCATGGATAAGATATTCTGAATTTGTAATTTCTTCATCTTTGATCCCCATCCCCTTAAGTGCATGATAGAATATAATATCAACAGAACTCCCTGTATCAATCAAAACTCGGTTTAATTTCAATTTTTCTATAGATTTTGTAGTTTTCCTCTCTTCTCGCATGATCGGGATTGTGACTACTAATGGCGAAATGTGGTTCAAGTCTTCATTTGGAATTTCTGCTACTGAAAACGTGATTTTCTGCTTTTCCCATTCTTTCAACGTTGTTATCTTCTCCACCTCCATGATCTTTCTTCCTCTACAATCTCGTTTGTGTATTTTTTCCTTTATGTTGTTATGAAATTCATCAATCATTGTCTTTGTGATCATATTACATTCTTCTTTTTTACAACCTTCGTCTGCTGATTCCATTTGATCTTCAAATTTCCAAAATTCCTTCAAATTTATGCTATGATGATCAACAGTTCCCTGTTTCTAGTGCCAATTATGTAGTTGCAGAATAACCTACAACTACACCCTCAGTAGAATTTGTAAAACTTAAGAAGTTCTTGATGGTGAATGACAATTTTCTTATTAATTCTCTCAATTGATTACAAAGAAGTATCTAAATGGAACTAGAATAGTTACAACTTTCTCTATTCTCTTTCCTAAGATATTTTCTAACACTTATTAAAAGAACCTCTCAAATTTAACATTTGAACTACTATTTATAGTGAAATATTTATAACTGTAATATCCTGCGAGGTATCATAACTTATGATCGCAAATTTATTTTATACTCGCAAACTTTTCATTTTTCTCCCGCGTTTCTTCCATCATCGTGTTATTTCTTGACACTTCCTCTTATAGTCGTTGCTATATTCGCAACCCAAACTCTTGAGATATTCGGTACCTACAAGCAGCAGAAAAGAATTCTCTGCAGCTTTGTTCTTTGCTCTCCAGCGTACCCCAAACTCTCCATGCTTCTCTATGAACCACGAAATACCTTTATATATCCACAACAACCACGAAATCTCGCCCATAACTCCATAATCTTCTTGCAGTGATGATAATATCTTCGGGAATATTTTCCGTATCTATAGCTGTTAATTCCGGGATTATTCTCCTTCTCACGTGCTTCCTTACATCTAGCAGACTCCAACACGTTTGTTACAAGTTTCAGAACAAGTCAAACTCTTCCCGAAACATGCCAAACTTCCAAAAATAATAGAGAAAGACCGAGAATATCTCCAGTCCTCTGTTGCGTGAAAACTCCACGTATCTTCCATTTTAGTTGAATCCACGATACATACCTTCAATAATTTAGCGAAATAGGTGAAAAGAAATCCAAACACAGAAAGAAATCCGATTAAATCCTTTCCCAAATCTGTCCAAAATATTCTGCAGGAACTGAAAGTTTGAACTATATCTTCCTGCCAAAATCTGTTTTTCCCGTGAAGAAGATGGGTGCCCCGTAACAATTTGAAGGGTTCCCATAGTGGGGGTTTAAATAGAAGCTAGCATGCCCCTTAGTAATTGGGTTCCCCTTATCTAAAGTAAGGGTGCTTTTAGCAAATGTCCTCCGGGGGTGTTCCGAGCAACTTTTCGTGCCGAATTTTCCAACAATCTTTATTTCCAAAAAATACCTACAAACACACAAAACACCATAATAAGGACTAAAACGAGTACTAACAATACGAAACATTGAGGACAAATTCAGACACAAAAATGTGTCTATCACTGCTAGTGTAGTTTGCCGATTGGCATACTATGACGAGGTTGGAACTACTATTATTTTGATATAGATATAATCAATTTAGCCTGTTAGTTTGGGTAATCGTAAGCTAACGGAGTTTTGTGTTGTAACCGGTAGCGTTTATGGTGTGTCTGACTAAATGAGGTGTTATCTTAATTTACAGGGGTGTATTGGATAAGGATTTATATGGATAAAAACATATATTAACTTACCTGAATTTGATGGATTTATAAGGATTTTTAAAAGAATCTTATAGATATATAATTTTGGATTATAATGGATTAGAATAATAAAAAGTGAAGATCATGTTTCCCTTTCAAAAAAACAAACCCATCAATAAAATTGAGGTGATGGGTGGTGGTGTGTGGTATATGTGGTGGTGGCGGCGGTGGTTGTTGGTGGTGATGATCGGTGATGGTGGTCGACAATGGTGGTTGTTGTTGGTGGCGGTGCTAGTGTTGATGGTGTGTGCTGGTGGTAGTGGTGGTGGTGGGTGATTGTTGGTGGTCGGTGGCAATGGTGGTGCTGGTGTTGGTTGGTGGTGTATGGTGGTGGGAAAATACATAGTATGATGTGATAAGAAAAAGAAAAAAAAAATGACCCACTACAATCCACGTAACTCTTGTGGTTTAGGTTGAGATTATAATGAGATAATATTATGCATATTTTTCCTATAAATATCCATAACAATCCTTATATATCCTTCTCCTCCACTATCCTAAAAAATCTTAAACAAATTGAATACATAGGATATTTAATGATTCCTGACATATCCTAATTGAATACCTCGGATATTTAATGAATCCTGACATATCGTAATTGAGTACTTGAGAGTTTTTAGGATTGTTAGATATCTATCTAAATCCTAATCCAATACACCCATGTATTGTTAACAACAAGATTTGTGGTAGGTCAGATTAGAAGGACTTGATCTGTTCATTTTAGCGATGACTTGGTTAGCTTAAATGGTGATAGTTGAACAGTGATGTTATTATCCTTGAAGTGAAACCACTTGCAGGCAGGGAGGTGTTAGTGAGGCCTCTATTTCAGTCAATTAGACCTCATTCCTAAAAAGGTAATTTGTGATAGAGATAGGTTCCCAAGTACAGAGATATATAGGTGCTAAGTAGAATCTATATAAGGTACGTTCATGAGGGTTTGACGTTGCAGATTGGTTTCAAGGATTTTTATAATGTTATTGCGGATAGGTTCCGGTATAGCATTAGGGTGTGTACCAACTGCCGAGTGGGGAAAGGATTTAAATTGTTTTGCGGTGACCATTTTTTTATTTCTCCAGGCAACATATTTAACCTTGCTACTTATTTGATTTCCCTTTATATTTTTTTGTGATACGGGGATCGAGTGAACTTGCTTGGAGTTTAACTCCTGTTGATTATTTTTTTTAAGTGTTGTTAGGTATCGTGAAGGAGTTTGATTGATTCCAGTTTCGGTGGATATTCTGAAGATATCTAACTGAGGGTGGACATCTTTACTTCTTCTATTATTTATTTTCACTATGTAGTTGTGAGGCAATGAGGATACTTACTTTGGGTAGACTTGTTTATAAATTTTCTTTTGTTAGTCGTATTTAAAGGTGGATTATATTATTGAAGTCTAGTATATTGTTTCAATTCTTTAGACATCTTCATTATTTTTGTTAAGAAATAAAATCCCTTCTGCTTATACAATTTTAACGGAACTGTGTTCCTAGTTTTCTGTGGTTATGTACCTTGTTGCAGAAAATTAACGGCATACTTTCTATTTAATCATCGGCCGGGGTTATGTTGTGGAAAGTAGGGTTGTTACAGTCGATGTCTTATCTACAAAGTTTAATGGTTAAGCAATAAACCTCGTATTGTATTCCTTCATACTATGTCTAACTAGAGTGTTCATGTTTCACAATTTTGTTTTCAATATGCACGACTTGAAAGATACGTTAAGGAATGAAACAGTTCAAGTCAAATATCACTAACCTCAAGTGGAAGGATGATGTTGTCGTTGTAGCTCCGTGCTTCTTCACTTCTTCAAGTATTTGCAATACTTGTAATGTCTCATATCCTAATACTTTCAATCTAACTTATACGAAGTTGACTCTAGTACATAATCAAGCGACTCTTTAAATGAGTTTTGATTCACTAAAATATGACAACCAAACTTGACATACCAACGCTTGGTGGGTTCAACCGAGCAATGCTCTAACACTAACAAAAAATAATTTGCGTACAAACATAAGTAAATTAGACAACATATCCTACACACGAAACTCAAGAAAGTCATATTGGGAAAATTAACTCTTCACTTAAAATCTCTACTTGCATATCAAAAAATTAACTCTTCACTTAAACTATTAATCTCTACCTGCACACAAAAATACAACAAAAGGAAGTGAGTATTTATCCCCTTAGAGTCCGCAAAATAAGTTCAGATTCAACACTAAACCTAAAGCAAACTTAAAACAAAATCCAAGACAAAGTTATAATAAAAAGAGAGATTAAAAGAAATCTATGAAACTCAAAAAGAAAAAGCAAAAGATGAATTCACCTGACCATTTGTGCATCTAATGCTCAGGGATGTTTTCATCAACATGAATGGAATTGAAAATTTGCACTGAGATCAAGATAATGCGAATGGAAATTTACACTGTAAAAATAAGAATAAGTTGACATGCGTGCTTTTAACTATTGATACACGGCAATAAAAAATATAATGACCTTTTATGAAAAATAGATTATCAGCAACATATGCAACAAACCTACATTCAAAAAACTTCTTATCCATCACCCTGTATTCAGATGTTGTATTTGTATTTGCAGTTACAACTAGTGTGTCTGACAAAGGATGTGGTAAACACAAAAGAGATTACGATTGCATCTTTGCTATCCTGGAGAAAGAGACATATTTTTCAAGTTTTTCATATGAGAATAGAAGAAATGAGAAGAATTTCATATTCCCTTGCCAGCATGCACATCACGGAATAGTACTACTGCCAAACTTATAAAGAAAAAAAACATCAACAATAAAAGGGATTTCTAGGTGTGAGGGGGAAGTACCTGAACTCCTTGACCTTTTGCTTCAATTGACACCTCAAGTTTAGACTCTATTGCGTACTAAAAGGACGTCTTAAATATAGTTATGGGCATATCACCATCCCTATAGTGAGTACCTACACAAAAATCTCAAAGAATTTTCAATAAATGATCATTTAATTCTCGAAGAATCAATGGATAATAAGAAAATACACCAATAAAAAAAATTAAAGTAAGTTATCACAATCTAAACAGAGGACTAACGTTACTTTAAGCGCATTTGTTATGCAATTACCATTATTGAACCACATATTCCATTGTTTGAAAACCGTTGATCGAAGGATGAAACATTGACATGTGACAGTTTAGTTGACTACAATAAATATTTAGCTTCCTCGAACTGTATGACAAAATAGTTTAATCAACAAATCATTAAAGATCAGAATACATAACAAAAAGTGCGTCTTAAACATATCATGTATGGTTTGTTGCATCCATGAACTTAATTATCAGAAACACTTGGTCAAGCACTACCTACCAAAAACATCTTTGCTGTCAGTTATGGTCAATTGCAAGTTGTGTGTGCGAAAAAGGATCTGGAACCAAAATTTCTCAGTTGCGATCCGGCTCTGCATCGCAACTGGGATCATGCTTTCTGGTTTATAGTATAAAAAAGATTTTATTAAATAAGTAAACGAGGATCATTCCAAGAGGAATTCTGACCAAGTAATAGCAGGCTAGGTTCACATAAGCTATGAATCTTTGCCATCCAGCACCAACAACACACCCTGCAAGTGAGTTTCAAAGTATCGAATCAATTTCACTGGAGTGTACATGTTTTTAATGTTGTATGAACTTAGAATGTCATAACCTGAGAGGTATTGAACACTGTTAAGAACTATGGACAAAGCAAGAAAATGTGATAAGGTATCTTCTATTGCTACTGCTTCATCCACTGTAAATATGTATATGTAGGCTAATTGTACTCTGTAAAATAGAAAAAACACAAACCACTACTAAAAATTTCGCTCCTTGACAGATCCCTCCACCGATTTCATTGGACACTCGCACACTACAAAAAAGAGAATTTGTTAATTGTAAGATAAAGTGTCATGTGAAGAAGAAGAAAAGGAGAAACATTATGTTACACACATTTCATATTGCCATAACCTATTGATTATCACCATGTTGCCGCCAAGTAACAAATAGATGTCATCATCTCCCACCCGTGAATGTTCAAGGAAGAACATCATAAGTTTCTTTTTAAATTCTAAGAAGGGGATAAATAGGAATACTGCCATCACCTATTGATTATTACCTGTGAAATCAACAAACAGGACGTCTTGCTATTGGAAAAAATGAACAAAAAAAATCAGTTGTCTCTCTTGAAACCCAAGATTTTGATTACAGCTTATGAGAGACTGACCTCTATCAATCCATGAGAATATGAGAGGCTCTGAAGTGCAGCTAGAAGAGCCTATGTTGTGAAAGGCGAGAGCGCCTAGCCTAGAACTATCCACCATGACTTTAGTATTACACTACAGAACCACAGTAAAACCAAAAATAAGGGTTTAACATGTTGATTTAGGTTATTTATATTAAATCTTAAACTCAAACCATAAGTAATTATCATGCACTAAATTGAATTCTGAAAATCGTTGGATGACTACAGTCAAATAAATTGAACAAAATAAACAATCGAAGTATATTAGGGTTCACACCTACATGATCAACCTTGAGTGCCAGAGTTTCGAGAGAGTCGTGCATTAACAAAAAAAAAATTAGACAAAGCAATCAGGATAAAATCAAGAAGCAAAATTGCTAGGACATATCCAGCTACGTACAATTAAATTGGGATCTTAATAACCGTCAAGGGTAGCATCTGAGTTATGTGTATAGAGAAGTTAAGAAGCTGGCCATGGTTGGGAAGACAAAAGGGTAAGAAAAGGTTTTCAGTACTTCTGCCAGTCGATGTTGATACTAATGGGTTCTTCGAGAGATAGTTCCACAGTTAATCTCACTTTTTAATGGAATCTAATGGCTGGCTGAGATCCAGGAGTAGAAAAACCTAGAATTTGCTAAACTCAAAACCCCCAATTTGGAGAACCCTAAGTTGAAACAATCTTCTGAATCTTAAAAGAAACCATAAAACGAAATAAATCTATAATTCGAAATAACAATGAATCAATACATCATATAAGAAATGAATAAATTAAGGTTCAGAAAATCTTGTCGAAGTGTTCTCACAGAAGTGGAAGGGAAGAGAGAGTGCTTTCAGAAAACACAGACTAATATCCTAATGACCGTTCACCCATATTGACCAACTTGATATTACCTTAAGTTTCCCAGCCGTCCAATCAAAAACTCTATCTGGAGCTTCCCTACCGCTGGATCGGGTCCACATCAAACGTCGTCTGTCTGATAGCCCTAGATATAGTGGAGACAAAGCTCATACCTTTTTATAACAATGATGGGATTACAAATTCTTGGATTCATGTAAATTCATTGGGTGTTTGGTAACTCAATTAAAATTTCTAGGATTTATAGAGTTTTCTTGTATTAAAGTTTTTGTACCGTTTGGCATTACCCTCAAATCTTAAAATTGCATATATATGGATTTAGAGTTAAACAAAAGTGGATCCATAAATCCCTTGATAAGTTTCCCAGCAAATTTTAGGGGGGGGGGGGGGGGTCGGACTCCATATAGAGGATTTTTTGGAAATCTGAATCTCGTAGGAAACGTGATTCCAAGGATTTGGGCAACCAAACATACAAAGGGAAACAAACCTAATTCTACCAAATTCCCTAGACCAATAAATTCCACCCAACTTACAAAAAAAATAAAATAAATTCCACCCTTAAAATTCCTGGCGAGATTGGGGTATACCTAGATTAATTGGGGTATACCCAAATTTAAATGGACATGTGCCCTTACTAAGGGGAGGACAAAATGTGGTAAAGTTACGTTAATACCCCTACAATAATTAACCTAAAACTAAACCCTATATTAATTAACCTAACACTAAACCCTAAACTTAAAAACTAAAAACTGATTAATCTTCTCTAATCCTTCTACTCTAATCCCTCTCCTCTTTCATTCCAAAAACCCAAAATCAACCAAAATTTTCAATTTTGAGTTTCCTAAAAAAATGGTTCATTCTAAACAATCCAGCAGCAAGAGATATTCAACAGGAAGTATCAAAACATCCAAATCAGAGAAAAAAGGTAAGGGAAAAGATGGAACTAGTAAACCCGAAAGTTCAATCCCTGAGAATGTTGAAAATAACCCTCCATCGGTGAAAATAAGACTGTAAGTTGATTTCTAAACTCAACCCAATATTGTTTAGTGTTTTTTGATTGTTAGATTAGGTTAGAACTGAAAATTTAGATTTTCCGCGTTTCGGCCGGCACGGACGATAGTTTCACAACATGCCGGCGGTTGTTGTTTCCTAAGCGCCGGTGTTGTATGAGGATGAATAACCTTCCGACCTTTCATATCATCCATGGATATTGTTAGACAATAACAAGGGCCGGCAGGGTATACTAACAGACACCTTCCGGATAACTTATCGCCGGCATGGAGTTGTCCTTGGACCATGCCGACTGTAGGCATCAGAAACTTGATATTTTTGAAGTTATAGCCGGCATCATTATTTAATACAATCATGTCGGCTGTGTTTTGGTCGGCTAAGTGAATGGTTATTACCATGCCGGCTAGATATTGGTCGGCAGTGTGTATATTTTATACCTTGCCGGCTTATAGATGACCAGAACCAAATTTCAATGTGTAACAATTTTGATCTCTTATTTGCGTTCAACAGTGTTGTTTGTTTTTATATCTCTTATTTGTGTATTGTTTAGGTTCCCAGAGGGAAAAAAAAGATCTACCTTGCCTTGTTAACAATGCCGAAGAGTTATTCCAATTTATTGACGCAATTTATCCCAATGTAGAAGATCCTAAAGATGAAACTGAAAAGAATTGCCCTGTAAGAAAACTATTTTTGATGGGTAAAGAAGATCCTGAAGAATTTCTAAGGTTTATGAACAGTCCTAACAATCCCCTCAACTATGTTGAATGCACATCATCAGAAGAGGAAGAAGAGGAGGTTTATCCAAGGACCTTTTTCAGGGCATCTGACTTTTCTGGAGTGAACCCCTATTACAATGAGGATGGTGACTACATAGGTCCAGTGAAGGGGAATGGAAAAGCAAAAGCTGATGCTGGTGAAAAATCTAGTGATGGGGAGGAAGATAATAACAATGAGAAGGATCCTTGAAATTCTTAATCTTTATTATGTTTTACTTGCTTTAGAGACTTAGATTCTGGTTTGAACTATTACATTATGTTTTGAACTCTTAGAGTGTGGTTTTAGACTTGTTAAACTTATTTTAATTTTCAGTTTTAGTTGCTTTAGAAATTATTCTTTTTTGTGCAGTTTCGGACAATATTGGAGTTGCACTATCTTATTTAGTAATAAACATAGTACTGGAGGCCGGCATGGTATTAAATTTATACCTTGCCGGCGTAGATGTTAGTTGCACCTTTTAGGTACAAAGTACAACCCATTGAATGCTCAACGGCTAGAAATTTCAAAATCAAGATATTAGGTATGTTGTTATTATAAAAGCATTCCAAACTTCATCTTCAACCTTGCATAAAGAATGGAAGTTTCAAAACCAAATATTTGTAGTCTTTGTACACTTAGTGGTCATTTTGCAAACGATTGTCCCTTTGAAGGAAGCAAATGCACTATTGAAGGTTGTAAGGGATTCTTATTTCTCATGAAAGCTGCAGTAGGAGGTGTATATCAGCCGTATGCTTCAAAATGCACTTGTTGTGGGTTTTTCTATTGGATAAATGAGCGCCTAGCTCCGTATGAAGATGAAGTTTCTAAAATCAACCTTCTACCATGCACAGATCCATATTGCGACGGTAAGATGAATCTAATTACCTCTCCTAAGAAATTGTGTAACGGAAAAAGATACTATCTATGTCCCAAATGTGTTAGGGTTAAGTTTTTAACGCTTGTATGCTTTAATTAAGGTTTTTATCCGATGTATAGTCGGTGATGCTTTAATTAAGGTTTGTATCCGATGTATAGTCGGTGATGTTCTAAATATAGGCTTGTCGGCGGCCATTTAATCGGCATTATCCGAAATTAAAACCCTGCCGAAGGTTTTTCTGTCGGCATGGATATTATAATACACATTGCCGGCTTGATAACATTCATGAACAATTTTTGAGAGAGTTATTAGCCGGCATGATTCTCCTCAAAAACAATGCCGGCGCAATAGAAGCCGGCAACTTGGCAAAACCAGAACATGCCGGCCTGATAGAAAAAAATATCCAGGAACAATTTTTTTAAGGGAGTTATCCACCGGCATGGTGAATTTTATAAACATTGTCGGCATAGTTAACGCCGGCATTTTTGTAAAAGAAATACCTTGCCGGACATATGAGGCAGCTTTTTCCTTTACTATCATGCATTGTGGCCGGCAGTGTGATGAGATAATACCGTGCCGACCCTGGTAAAGCCGGCAGGGTTGTGTAATAACTATGATGCCGGAAAATTGAAAATACATCCAAAAAAAACACATCCATTTCATTCATTTGTAGCACTCCAAAGTACATTACACAAAACACGCATGCGATTACAAAAGTACTCCAAAAAGTACGAATGTTTTGTCTAGTACTCCATTGTACACTACACAAAAAGCTTCCTTATTCCCTAATCATAATCACTCCTCACTCAAATCTATTGGAAGGATTTCATTCAAATCTATTGAACCTCCTTTAGTCAAATCTATTGGACATTCCCTAGACTCATCTATAACATTCCAAAGGGCCATGTTGTCCTCATAAATTTTCATCCATTCCTTGATCTTGTTGTCTATGAACTTCTCCCACAAAATAAACCTACATAGAGGAGGTAATGGACATTCCTTATTGAGTTGTAGACCAATAAAATGATTTTTATCCACCAAAGCAATGACAATTCTTCTATGCTTGAGTTGGTTCACACAAACCGCATGTTTCGGTGCAAATGCTATAGATAGTCCCTCACTAAAGAAATGTACCACGTAATTCCACGTATCCGCCAATAGATGGCCACACTCCGGCATTCTCAACCAATGCTCCCATTTGATAGGTGCATTTCCCTCCTGGCCTTTAACACTAGTTAGCAAACCTTTGAAAGTTTCTTCTTTCTCCTCCATGGAACCTTATATCATCATTGAGATATGGAACTCTTTGTCGTTTTCTAGTCGAGCAGCCATCGTCTTTCTAATGTATTGTCATTGGGTGAGATTCTCTTCAACCGCTCCACTTAGGTGTCCCAATTGTTGCGAGATAACGTGAAACCCACAATTTCCATCTTTCGGAACATCATCGGTACCAATCACGAAATCTTGAATAATTGGAGGGAGTTGCTTGCGATACTTTTGCAACACCGGTTGTACTACCTTATTTGGACGACCTTTTTTATTCGCAACATTTCCTTGGCTTGCTTGACTCTCAAGAGGTAGAGTTCCATTTGTATTCAAGTTAGAGACTGTTGGTGTAGTTGAATCCTTCCTTGGACGACCCCTTTTATTTCCAACAAATTCCACATTTGCTTGACTCTCAAGAGGTAGAGTTCCATTTGCATTCAAGTTAGAGACCGTTGGTGTAGTTGAATCCTTCCTTGGACGACCTCTTTTCTTTTTTGCGGGCTCCTCACTTGCTTGACTCTCAAGAGGTAGAGTGCCATTTGTATTCAAGTTAGAGACCGTTGGTGTAGTTGAATCCTTCCTTGGACGACCTCTTTTCTTTTTAGCGGGATCCTCCTTGTATTGCGCCTCGGTATAAACATGTCCGGATGGATCGCACTTTGTACTCAAATGCTCTTTAATGTTTTCCCTTTTGGATTGATCACTACTTCTACTTAAAAACTCTTTGATTTGTTCTCTTTCGGGTTGATCTTGATCGCAATTTGTACTAAAAAACTCTTTGATTTGTTCTCTTTATTCCGCCCTCGTCTTTTTGGTAGTTGGTCTACCATTAGGATCTTGTTTCTCTGGTTCTTCAAGTTCTTCCATAAAAGGGTAAACAATCGGCATCAACTTGTGCTTCATAGTTTGTTTGTCCAACCTATTCAACTTGGGGTACTTGTCGAGGATTATTCTCCCAAGTTCCATGTCGCCAAACTCTTCACCGGGATCTTCTCTTGGAGATGGTTTTAAAGATAATTGCTTCCAATAAGGATCAATATCATCAAGAGGAATGAGAGTTTTATACCTACCAAGCATATGACGACATGGAAGTCCGATAGCCTTCACTATCCTATACTTACAAGGAGTGGTCGGGTCATCATACTTTTTATACAATGCGAGATGGTTCATCATGAAACGTATTGCCCAATGCGAGACGTTTTTATGTATACCAACAAGAAACCAATCATCCTCCTTAAACTCCTTCAACTTCCGGAAGCTACTTTCTTGGAATTGTTTTTTTATCTTGTCGATATCATTATTAGTGTAATCATGGATAACATGTTGCACCGTCACAATCCCATTTTGACTCGTGAAAAGTAGACCTTTTAGTCTCCCATGAGCTTGCTCTACCATACTTGTGGATTCAAGTTTGAAATGTTTATAGTCGTAAGTATAAGCATACACAAACCTCTCTTTGTGTGGCCTCAACCATTGTTTCTTGCAATATTCCACTATTTTGGGGTAATTAGTCCCCCAATCATCCTCGAAATCCTTCAAGTTTAACTCATATCTTTCCACATTCATCGACCAAACCACCTTATCCCACGCTTTCATGAATAACCCAAACTTAATCTCACCTTCTTTCCATTCTTCGTCTTCTTTCTTCTTCTTCTCTTTCTCTCTCTCCTCTTTAGTTAGTTTGCTAAGACGTTCATCTTCCTCATTTTCACGTTTAGTTCCTTTTTTTTATTTCGGTTTTTGGATATGACTTCTACAATTCTTTCTAATATTGCATTGTATATGCCAAGTGCAAAGGAAATTTTGTGCATTGGGAAAGACTATCCTCACGGGGTTCATTAATGCTTTCTCATTGTCGGTTACTACAACCCCCGGAGTTTCGTCTTCGTGGTAGAGAAGCTTCAAAGTTTCCAATGCCCAAATATAGCTATCATTCTTCTCCCGATCCATAAAACACCATGCCACCGTGAACGATTGCTTATCCGAGGTTTGTCCTACAATGTTCAACAAAGGCATGTTGTACCTATTCGTCTTATAAGTACAATCCATGAACAAAACTTGGTAAAAGCAACGCGCCAATTGAATCATATCGGGGTGCGCAAGAAAAATATGATTCACCTTCCCATCCGGTGACTCATGGTGTCTCACCGTGTAGTTGTATTTGTGTGCCAACCATTGTGATTCTTCCATCACCTTTCTTCCATCCCATTCAATTATTTTAATGGTTTCCTTGGCCGCATAAATTGTAGACAATGAAGAGAGGTTATGCGGGTCGTCCCTCTTGAACCTACGAAGGAGCTTGCTTGGTTTAATTCCCCAACTTGTTATTACTTGTTAGAACTCGTGCGGTTTCAACTTGGCAACTTGACAGTACCCAACAAGACTTTGCGGATCTTTATGGTAATGCCAACCAACATCAACTCTAATCATTTTCCACATGCTATCGATTTTTTCTTTCCTCCCAAAAATAATCTTGAATGGGCATTCACACTTCTTAGACTTCGTCTTGTACACCCTAGTCGTCTTCTTATCATACACATAACCCTTTCTCTTGTGACTTTCGTCCGGCGATCCATAACACTCGCATACCATTTAAAACCGCGTAGATTTTTGTTGGGTGTTTTTTACTAGAACGCACATCTTCTCTTTTGCTTTCTCAACAATCCAATTTACCGCGTCCTTTTTGTCCTTCCATTCCAAATCATTAGCATAATGTTCGGAAGTATCGGGACCCCTAATTTTCTGAGCTTGAGGCTGATCCGCCATAGGTACCAATGCCACAATCTACAAAACATCAAAAGTGTAGTTAATATGTATTACCACGGTCGGCATGATCGACATATAAAACACTGCCGGCAAAAAAAGGCTGGCACGTGAGGGAATATAAACAATGCCGACATAGGAACAGCCGGCACTGTCTTAAAACTTGAAAATGCCGGCGTAAGAATTTTCGAGTAATGGCTCATGTGTTTCAAAAAAATGGAAGTCGGCAAGGTTAAAATTTTATACACTGCCGGCGTGGTACTGGTCATGAAAAGTCGGCATTTTCCGCAAAGTAAAACCACTCCTGCCTTTATGGCCGGCATGATCGACAAGCGTCGACCTTGCCGACCCTGAACAGCTGAAGTGGAAAAAAAAATAAAAAATCGATCATTTGCATGGAAAAAATCACAATCTTCACTACTTAGGTTGTCTACCTGATTACTTTCAGCTCCATTATCTTCTTCTTGGTCATTGGACTCTACGTTTGGCTCGAGACATTCATCACTTCCATACCCATCTTGAGTTTGAGGAAAATAAAAGTGAGGATCATGCAAATAATCCATTCGATCATGGTCTGGTAGATCATCATACAAGTACTCATTTGTAGGAGGAAAGTTAGAAGGCTCCCCCACTTCAAAATCAGGATTTGAATCACTCATTTCACTCATATCACAAATTTCACAAAACCCTAACTTCTCCCCCCCCCCCCCCCAAAACCTCCTCTACTACTTCATACTAATTCTCTCTCTAAATGATTTCTAAAACCCAACATATAACTAAATCAACTAACTAATCTAATTAATTTAACTAATCTAATAATTTTAGTTAAATTAGAGTTAATAATTATGGGGGCATTTTAGCCATTTAGAAAAATCTAAGTTAAGGGGTGGCTTAGCTTTACTTCAAAATGATTCTATTTTGTCTTATTGGGTATACCCCAATCTCGCCAGGTTAAAATTCTACATCTAAACCCACCATTAACTGATTTGCACAATAAGTGCATACAAAGTCAAATCGTTTTTAAGTTGACTCTGAGATTTTGGGTACGTGGTTGACTGGTTCCTGACTAAGTCCATCTCCCTCTGTGATCTCTCCTCGAATCACTACCATGAAGGCATGGATAGAGGAAGATTAGCAGGAGAAGGATTCAATGGAGGAAGAAGAAGAAGAGAAGCTGCAATAGAAAAAGAATCGCATCCTCAACCACCACCACCACAGCCACCATCTTCTACAACAAATTCAGGTGGTCAATTCCTTTTGAATTTACTTCCCAATCAATCTCAACAACCACAGAAAAACCCTAGTTTTACTTCATCTAATCATACACTTCATCATCATCACCACCATCCACAACAGCAGCTGCATAATCGACAGAAGCATCTTGATCCTGCTGGACCTAGTATTGCATACCCACCACCATGGAATCTTCAATCCAATGGTGCAATCGATCCATCATCTCAGTTGCTTCCTCCTCCTGGGTTTTTTCCTCCAAATCCACCTGCTTCTTCTTCTTCACATTTCCCTGGTCCGGAATTTCCTGATGAACTTTTCGGATTAGGGCGTAGGAGCTAATGTTACTCCAATCCCTAGTGTTCAGCAACAACAGAAGCAAGACAGTATAATGTTTAGGTTCTCTAGCTTGTGATATTCAGAAGAAGGATAATGGAGTTACAGGTTTGAATGGAAGTTCAAATTTTAACAATTTCAGAGATCCACAATGGGGAAGCAAGGAGAGGTCCACCTGGTTTCGCACTCAAGGAAGATACTTGTCATGTTCAGTTCAATCATGGTGCTTATGCGGATGAGATCACAAGGCAGAAACAATCAAATGGACACGGTGGATTTCAAGGGGATTTGCAGTGGCTTAGTGGACAAATTGATCATCCAGGTCCTCCACCAGGAAGTAACTTGCATTCTGTTCCAGCATCAGCTATTGAAGCATCTCAAGTGAAATTGGATCAAATTGGTGAAGGAAATGCAAAAAAGGAATTGCAAAAAAAAAAAAGGAAAATCGGAATAGAGATCAAAGAGATATTCCCCCAGGGGAAAATAATTTGGTTGAACAGTTCAAAGGTTTGTGGCTCTTGGGAATAGAAATGAGAACAATAATGGCATTAGGCAGCATAACAATCGACATGATAAGGTAAGGTTTTCATTTTTATTTTTTATTTCCTTACTTTTTATCTTTCTGGACTGAAATGAAGTTTCTTTGACAGCATATATCTTTTCTTGTTAGGTTTGATAGCGTTTTTGTGGCAAAATGTGAATCACTACTATAGCTTGATTTGTTTTGCTCTTGCCAATTTCCATTTAGGTAATTAGTAGTACAATGCAGAACCGTGTTGTAGAATTTACATCTCGGAAGGTTGCTTATTTAAAATTTGTGAAGAAAGAATCCAACAGACTGTGTGGATTCTGTGGAAGCAACTTATATGTGTCTGAGTTGCTTATGATCAGTGTACATGTTTAAATTTGTGAAGAAAGATTCCAACAGACTGTATGGAAGCAACTTTCATGAAATGTTCAGGTTTGTTTCTGAGTTGTTTGTACTGTAATAGAAAACAAGTCGATCTTTTTATTTCTCACATAGACAAGCTAAGATATCCTACCAGGTTCCGTATATATTATCACTTAATCATTTAATGGATAATGACCTAAGTTTTCGCCGTGGTTTTTTGTGGTTCCTTGAGTCCATGGATCTGCAAATACCTTAATTCACAAGTGCAAGTCAAAAATCTGAAGCTAATATATAAGCATCATAAGACGAGACTGGTAGAATGCCAGTGTGTGCCAATGAACTATAACAGACTGCTAGTGAGATACTTGATTTTTATATTTTTCTTTCACACAGTGTTTTAGGTTGGTGTGGGTACTTTTTAGTGATGGAACAGTTTACCACTAAGTCCAATAGGTTTTACACATACCATCAAGTCTTATGTTGCTTAATATATGTTTTTTTTTTTTTTTTGTTATTTAAATTTTACTTGTTGATCTTACCATCAGAACTCCGTAGGACTTTGGGCTCAACAGCGGATGAGAAATTATTGGGAATGTCGAAGTGATATTGATAGACTAAACACACCTTCTCTTGAAATATATGATCTCTAATACCACCCGAGGAAGAAAAAGCAAAGCAAGGGCATCTAATAACATCACTAGAGAAACTAGTAATCGTGAATGGCCTGGAGCTCAGCTGTATCTTTATGATTCATGTGCGAATTCATTTGGAGTTTCCAAAAGTGACATTGATGTGTACCTTGCAATTGAGGAACCTGATATTAACAAGAAAGAGCTTATAGACAAATTGGCAGAGATATTTGAGGCGAATAATCTTGAGAATGTGAAGGTGAGCTGGATGAATTTTTTCGTTGGTTATGAATGCCTTTTATAATCCAACACTCATTCTTCATGGAACATTTAATTGACAAAGCAGAATCCTATTAAATGGTTTAACTGCAGATTGATTTATGTTGCTATACGGAGATTATGAAGAGTTTCTATTTGGGTGAGGATGCTCTCCTAACCAGGATTTTTGGTCATAGATTACACTCTATCTGATGTATCTACTTATCGTATTCTTGCCACTGCTCGGTGGTTCCCTTCAAAAAATTAACGAGTCAAACTTTCTCTCTTTTTTGATAAAATTTTGTATCAATTGATACCTGTGATAATTTCTAAATGAGGTTGATCATCCTCATCGAAAATAAGCTAATTCTAAATGTTTAATCGCTGTCATAGACTCTACTTTCTATTTTAGATCTTTATTCAGTTTACATCTTAATTGGCAACAGGCTCTGACACATGCAAGAGTCCCTATTGGCTAAGCTTATGGATCCTGGGAGTGGTATCTCATGTGACATGCGTAAATAATGTTCTCGCTCTTGTAATACAAAGCTCCTTCGAGATTATGCACAAATTGATGGTAGACTGCGACAATTGGCTTATCTTGTGAAGCACTGGGATAAGTCACGAGGAGTCAATGAAACATACCGAGGAACCTTATCCAGCTATGCGTGAGTCACAACTGAAATATTTTATTTATGTACCCTGTTCTGTGAACTAAGAAGTATTTGTAGTCTCCTGTGCTAAAATGTTAAAACTAGTGTTAATTGTTCCATCTTATCTTTCTTTATGCAGTTTTGTTGCATATCCACTTTTTACAGCGTCGGAGGCCTGCTATACTCCCATGCTTGCAGGTATATTTTGTTGCAGTCGCTTGCCGTTTTAGTTGCTTTATTTGTTAGCCATCTGATTAATTTTCAAGTTAAGTTGTCTAGCTATCATTTTCTGCTTCCCATGTAAACCCTTACCCCTTATCGTGCCAGGAAATTATCGTCAACGTTTGATGAAGTTAAGAACCTTCCTAATTTTGGAGCTGCTAGTAATGAAAGTATAGCGTATCTAGTGTAGGCATTCTCTGATTATTGGGTGCATCGTCATGATTATGCAAATTCAGTCATATTTGTTCGAACTGGGAGCTTAGTTAGGTGAGTGATTTGCTTTCTGGTATGCTGCACATGCTTGTGTAAGAAAATAGTAGATCACTGATTTTGGGCCTTAGATTGTTTTAGATGTGAAGTTTTGTTACCCATTACAAGTCTAATGTCTTTATCTATTATACTCTGTACTGTTTGTTTTGTTCCAAATGATATGCTTCTTCAACATGAACGGAAACAGTCCTAGTTTTTATGTCGACTATATAAGCCTAATTAAAAGCTCCTCTTGTTCACATTAGTACCATCTCCCTGACCACGACAAAGCATTAGCAACCTCATACCTTGGTCGAAAATTTTGTATCAGATGTGATTATAAAACCCCGATTATGTTTCATCATATATGTTGGTAGGTATTCAAACTGTTCTACTTTAATTTGGTCTGCAATTGTACTTGTTGCTAATATTCAGCATGGTTTCTTAAATACAGCAAACATGCCAAGGACTGGATAAGACGAATAGGAAATGATCGTCATCTGATATGCATTGAGGATCCCTTTGAGACGTCGCATGATCTGGGTCGAATTGTCGACAAGTTCACCAGAAAAACTCTTCGAAAAGAATTTGATCAGGCAGCTGATGTTATGCAATATGATCCAGATCCTTGTGTAACCCTCTTTGAGCCTTATGTTCCTTCATCTAATCCTTGATATTGTTGGCATTGCTAAGCTGTAATTATCTTTTTAATCAGCATTGTAAAGCCCCTTATTTAGTAGTACTTTCTTTACATTTTGGTTTGATTCTATTTCCTTCTTCCAAAGTATTAGTAATATTTTTGGTTCGAGGTGTTGCGTCAATCTTCTTCCCCATTGAAGTATAATACTTTTGGTTTGAGCTCAACTCATGTTGTGTAATTTTTCTGGATTGCAAAAATCTGGAAGAGAGCCAAAAAAATTAAACTTTTAAATTTTTTACTGCGTGACAATTGATATTTTTATTTTTCTTGAAGTAGATGTGATGGTGACAAGGGAAGACTAATTGTACCAAAAGCTATGTATAGATCTGGGTATTAGGTTATTTATGAGTTTTAGTGACAAGATTAATGAACACATACAGTGGAGAAAATTGATTGGAAGGTCTCTGAAATTGAATGCTGTCTTTACTCATCAGCAATAACTTGATTGTTGATGCCCTTTTGATTCGTTTTCATTGTTTGGGTTTTTGGAGAAGAGAAGAAGTTGGGCAGGGTTAGCATTCATTGAGATATTAGTATATTACATATTTTGATAGGGATTTACAAGAAGTTATGAGCGTCAGACTGAAGCTAGATTTATCAAGAGTTCGTTCGTACATCTGCAGGTAAACATTGCATGCCGGAGAAAATACTTTTAATAAGTAGTGGGAAATCACATACATATTGCATGGATATCACTTGGTATCTGTGCATATTATTTCTTTAAATCAACCGAAAACACTAAAACTAAAAACTGGTCTTAGTGCAAAGAGTTCAAGGACACGTAGTTGAAGCGGATCCCAACAACTTCCCTGTCCACTGAAATCCACCGGAAAAATTCCCGACTCCTAAGGTCAGCTCATTTGAGAAGAAACGTGACAAAGTAGACTCTTGAATCCGGCCTGTAGTATATTATCTCAGAATCGCTCGTGACAATTAGAGGATTATTACTCTAAATGCTGTAGAGTCTTGCTTATGCCAGAAAAACAGCACAAGATAATCACATATTCGCATGCATGCACTATGGGCTTTTAGTGTAGAATGAGATGTCCAATTAGAATCTTGGAATGATAAGAACGACATAAATAAAATAGTCAGTGATTGAATTCCGGTGCAGGCTGTAGTTGAACTTCTGCTAGCGTATGACGATGGGTGAAACAGCTGGTTTCACATGCATATCGTACGAGCCTCACAAATACTCCTTTGCCAAAACTAGAAACAGAGTAAAGTTTGAACAGAAAGAAGGGGGAAGAAAACTTGCCTAAAAAAATGAATTTAAACACTTCAAACACTCTTCAACTGTTCTTCTTCTACTTGTGCTCTTCTTCTTTTATCATTCCTCAACCTAGAGAAGAGGTATGTAAATGTTTTTTTCTCTCCATCTTTTAGATAGATACATAGTTTGTTTGTTCATAACTAAACCCAGCTCTTGGGATCTTTTGGTAGGTTAATTAACCATCATTTGCTTTTTTAGCTTTCCTTTCTCTGTATATATTAGATCCTCACATGTTAGTATTGTTAAAGAGGTCTCTGATTTCATTTTAAAGAGACCTGATCACAAAAGTCCTATTGTGAAACAAAAGGCAATCTCTCTCTCTCTTTTTATAGAATTCAGAGTAAATCAAAACTTGTATCAATGAATATAGATCACAGTAGCTGAAGAATTTGATACTTATTGTTAAATGCCACTATATGGATTCTTTGGATTGCTGATACTGATATTTAAATGTTGAATATAGATCTTTGGACTCTTTTCAAGCTTTTGTAGTGTAAATTTCGGAGTCATATAACTTAGTTGGAAACTTAGAATTGCTAATGCTCTGTTCTCTTTGTGAGGGATATGAGATTTTCCATGGAGTGATATGTTCAGTATAGCTTTAAGTGATTTTTGAACTTGGATGCATGATTAAATCATTTAGATGATCAGTCTATTTACCTAGTTAACTTAATGCTTTCTTAGCTTTCCTTTTCTTAACTTCCTTGTAACTTTGTTCATGTGTTTTTCAATTTTTTTGTTTTCTGTTTCAGACCCTTGAGAGAATCAAAGATGGCATTTGAAAACAATGATAGGACTATCAATATAGTAGGAAAGGGAAAAGATTTTGTGGCTTTTGGATCGGATGGTGTTGGATCTATTAACCGTGAAGATTCGAAAACTAGATTAAGAAAAGGCTTTCAGTATGATAAAACAGTTGTTGTCCGTAACTTCAAGTTAGCTTTTGGGGGTAAGCGAAAACTTTTCAGAGAGCATAAACAAGAACTCATAGCAAAGACAAATCCTGGTCAGTTGCTAAGAATCGAACAGCTTATTACCATACTGAAGACATTGAAAACTGGTGATAAAAGTTTTTCTTATGTTATCGGTGGATTTGAGGGGAATACACCAAGAGTTGCAAGTCTAAAATGGAATGTAAGTATTCGAATTTTTTGTGTTTTCTTTTCGTTTTACTTTATTATTAGCTTTTCTTAAATATTAACCTGATAACCATATGACTTTGGCCAGCAGTGGTTAAAAAATGAATTATTTTAATGGGTTATCGTTAATCTTTAAGATAAGCCTTATTTTCTATGACATTCTGTGATCAGAGATTCTTATTATGGGGTATACTTTTGTGACGGTGTTTGTAGGGAAAAATATTTATCCCCTCGCAAGACCCTGGTTTATGTTGGAATATTTTCAATTGCATATCCAAGAAGAAGAATTTTTGGATATGCAATTGTTTGGACAGTTGGAAAACGTTTCCAGAAAATTCTAAATTCAACAGACAGTGTCTGTTGATGAAGAGACGCATCTCTTTAGAAGAGAAACCTGTTGGTGAAAAGACATGTCTTTTCCCAACAGATGCAAAAACCCCTATAAGTAGCATCTCCCAAACCCATTTCGATATCATATCTTAAAAACCCTTTCTCTGTTTTCTCTCTTCTTCTAAAGCATCATCAGAACTTTCTTTTCATGTGTTCTTGATTGGGTCAAGGGGTGCAAACCTTGAATCCAATTTTCGGTTGTAGGGCTTTCACTGTATCCTGAAGGCAGTATTTCACATACCTGTTGCAATTGCCAACTCGTTGGAAGGGTAGAAATATTTGTCTAAAAGAAATCACCAGAGCCTTGAAAGCTTTTGAGTACAACCACAGTCTGTTTTTTGTGTTTCATCTCCATTGCAGCCCGGTAAGTTTTTCCAACAGTTTAAAGTTTGTAACCGGAGGATGTGGATCTATGCGTGCAAACCGCGTAATGGGTGGCTACAAGGGAGATACCATGACAAATCTCCTGCAGAAAATGGAAGAAGCATATGTATTCACTTGTATCTTCTCACCTAGCTGTGGTGGTATGATCAGATTCACCTATTTTATGGCTCCAGAGACGGAGAAGATGGAAAAGACAAAGATGATCGAAGAATTGTATGACACACACGTCGAGTCTCTTATCCAGCAGAAGCTACCATCGGTTGACAAATTTGATAGCTTGTCAACAGAAGAAAAGCATTCATGGTTTACAAAGAAGGTGGTTGCATATACATGGGTCCAAGCTGGTGAGACATTGGATGAAGAAGAATCTCAGGATCTTAGCAGAATCCGATTTGATTTTTAGTTCAGTTAAAGTTAGAACAAAACAATTTAAGTATTGAGTACTGCGTTCTATCTAATGTTAAACCTATTTTGAAATACGCTAAATTCTTCTTTCTGGAATTATATTATCCAATAGATGGATTATCTCTAAATTAGATTACTTGTGTACCGCTAATCTTTTGTGGGAATGCTTTGCTTATGCGGCCCCTAGAGCCCAGCAGTATCTAGTTTCCTCGTTGTCTTTCTTGACCGACTGGGAAAAATTCAGACCATCTTTTAGCAGTGGTCTTCAGAATTTTTTTGAAAAGTTGTTCACAATCAGTCTTGTACATTACTGTTCTTGCTCCTTAATGTAACTTTAGGGTTCTCCATGTTTATCTAATAGTTATCTCCCTGAAACACCTTGTGCTTGGTTTCTTTCATGTTGCATTCACAGAGTTGGCCAATTCGGATTCCTCAAGGTAGCTTTTTAATTTCAATAGTCTTTGAAAGCCAGAACTCACACAATTCTTAGAATCACGTTTTTATTGAAGATGATAAATCTGAGTACATGAACTGAAACCGAGCATCAGTTTAAACAGACTTGAGAATAACAAACTCATACTTTTGATCCACTTCTACTAACCAGTAAACACTAAGCACTCACCCGTCACCACGACTACTACCAACTCCTACAAGTTTAATTACACCACTATAAAGGTTATACACCACCACCACATTCAAAAAACTTTTAACTCCTCGTGTGATTTCCAATTTATAAAGAATGAGCCTAGGGACGCACTGTCTTCTCAACTGCAACAAGGTCAACCTTCTGTTCATCATTTAAATTACCCTGATAACAATGTATAGAGAAACCACAGTCAGTTGAATGCATAGATATGTGTTCCATGCAACACGAGAAATCAGAAATCATTAATAGAAGTATCGTTAAGGATAACTGGCTAACTAATTCGCAGCAATGAGCTCTTGTAAACATTCACAAGCTAAAAGACAGTGTAGTGATATATTGTCTGCGTTACCTTCAGCCAAGGGTGGAAGTTTGGGCACCTAGGCGCCTCACCCAGCCAACTGCCACCTTTATCTAAGGATCTTTGTTCACACCGAGTTAACCAACCTAAACTCTAAATATAGCAATTGCGTCTTTAGTTTAATCTCGCGCTTACTTCTTTCACGAAGATTAAGGCCCACAATTTTAGGCAATCACACTCGCTTAAACATACATTCATGCCACACAATTTTATAAAACTCTAAACTTCTTCATCTACTTAACTGTTCATTGCACAGATGAAAAGAGAGTAATTATGGATAAGAAAGTATGTATTGGCCAAAATTGTTTAACAATAACAGGAAAGAGGCAAATAAACTCACATTGACAAAATATCTGCCTGCATTTGGCCAAAAATCCTGTTTAATTAAGTTTGCAACCTGTAATGCAAAGGCAAAGTAAATGACATGTCATGGTCAGGTCCACAGGAGTAGTCCTGCTACTTGCTTCAGTAATAATATATAAACATTGAATTTATATAATGGATAACAAAATAAGAAAGTGTGTAAGTGAAAACTAAGAGAGCACAAGGGAAGTAAGTTTTCACCATCTAGGTACATTGCATTTTTAATAGAAAAAAGTCCATGATGGACTGCAACTTAGATGTCTCCAAATTTGGGAAAGGAGTGAGATGTTACCTCATCATAAGCCCCCATTGTAACGCATCCAAGATCAGCAAACCAGGTAAAGAAGCTGTAATTCACAAACAAATACCGAGGTTGAGTGTCATTCATACTCTCAGTAAAGCATGAAAATAATGTCTTCAAGATAGCCAACAAAATGATGTCTTGGGAGGTTGAAGTGGACAGTAAACACAGTTTAGTGTTAGCCTGTTACCAGTTACAAACCTTGCAGACTTATTAAGCCTTACTCTGCACAAGAACTATGAAATCATGGACCCAAACATTTGAAACTAGAAATCCAAACAGTTTTAACAATCTGTGGAGATGTACTGCTCCGGGCATTATCCTAATAAAGTCCAAGAAGGAAAAATTCAAATTCTCTGTTAAAATCTTTAACAATGAATGTTATCTATTTTTTCTTTCTCTGTTTTCTTTTATCTGCACTGGTGAAATCGCACGCGCGATGCGCCTGCCGCCGAACCTAAATGTTTCTAGAACTACTATGAAATGCCTGTGGACCCACTCAACAATTCACAACTTTGATTGTTGGGCTCCGCTTAGATGTTCTCATTTCTCAGTCACTATTATACTAACATTATAGAACTGAAACCTACAAAACAAACTTCCATGGAATAATCTCTTAGAACTACACAAATAATAAAACGTTCTCACACATTACATTTAGGCAGTAACATGTTCGCAAAGATGCACGGACGGTGCGATAGCCGTTCCGTTTCAAGACCTCTACAAAATACTTGTTATTCTTTTTTAAGTGTAAACAACTTATCACATGCGCATTTCACACTGTCGCCAAGGCCAAATTCAAACAACTCTTTCAAGGAACGCGAATCAGTCAGCATAGCTCAATGGCCACCACCACCAGCTAAGTTTCATACCTCTCCTGCACACTTGCGTAAATAAGAGCAAGTATGTCAATTTAAAACCAATTAGAACAGAAAGAATAGAAACACCTAATCTACTAAAATACGTTAGAATAGACTAGCCAGAGAGCACAATAATATCGGGTGAAGAATTATCTTTTTATCTAATAAGAGATACAAATTTACGTTCCAGATCTACATGTCGGTCATAGTTTGATAGACTTTTTTCTAGGTTTATAACTATAAAGTCGTTCTTGTCAACGTATCATTTTGCATACCTATTGATTCAGCTACATAAAGAAAACAAAAACCCAAGATACAACAAAACATCATTGAGACTAAAACACCAACAGCAAGACCAATACGATGGCACAACACAGGGAAAATGTAAGCAATGGTGATGGCTCCGGTCCAATATGCAAGAAAAAATATGGCGGTACCAAAACCACAAACTCCGGTAGAAAATATCTCTGAGCAGAGTATGTTTGGAATTGCACAAAATTCCATCACGAAGCCACATATGTAATATAAAACACCCATGGTTAATAGCACAAATAACGGAATTTTATCTTCCTGTTAAGATGTAGGCGATGAAGGGCCATTAAACCCCGAGAGACAGTGCAGTGCTACTACAACCTTGCTGTAGAGAATTTTTTGATCAGTGTGTATATAATCTTTCCATTTCTTGCGTAAATCAAAGTACGACAATAAGTTAAAACTGAAATTCTTAGGAAAATCAACAAATAACTGAACTTCACAAATTTGGAAAGTAAAATTCACGACTATAGTCTATAATTGGTTCATAGAAAGCAAATGTAAGTATAACAAATTTGTTTTTTCCAAAATTTGAAAGAATTGATAAGCAATGTAAACTAAAAGTCCCCACTGAGATTTCAATATTCAAAGTTTAAACCAAGTTAGTTCACATGGTACTGACAGTAACAGAAGAGTAGTTATATATCAATCTTTTAACCAAAAGTGACATCCTAGGACAGTTAGTATCATTTCAGAAAGTTATTACGGCAAAAATACTATCCTAAAGAGCAAAAAAAGTACATTTAAGTCTGTAATTTGGCAATCAACACACAGATACGAAAATAATGGCCAAAGAAGACTAGAACCTCCGACCGAGAAAAACGAACCCTATCCACACTAAAATAAAATTCTGATATACACTCGCTCAGTGGATATTTCAATGATTTCATCCATGTCTTTCTGCAAAAGAGAAATTCAAACTTGAAGTTTGATAGCAGTATCTACTTCCCACTAAAGAACTCAACCAATTTCAAATTGACTTTAACTTTTCATATATATTTGGGTTGTAACACTCAATATAAGGAACCTAGCATGACATGTAATATGGTACACCGAGAGCAATTTTTTGCTAAGTGCTGCGGTCACATACTCACGTTATCTAGCCACTGTGATATGGCTGCAGCTATATCCGAAGTTACGCAACAAAACCAATGATACAAAATATCAGTCTGGTGGATATTACGTCGAGGGTAGTTACCAGACATCCTAAGTTCAATTCCTATTGTTACCAAAAATTAAACGGTCAAAGAAAGAAAAATGTACCTATGAAAGATATCAGTTCCTTCTAAAAGGTATCACTTGCATCAAAAGTAAGCTGCAAGTTGCCAACAGAAATTCAATTTTCAACAAACCTTTATGAGTGAAATCGGCTCACTTGGATCTTCCTAGCAATTACAGGTTTACATAGTAATCTATAAGTAGACTGCATTAATCCTTCATACAACCATAATAACGGTATCCAGTGTACATTGTTCATCTGATATGTAACCTAGAATGCCACTGGGAATGACCAAGTTTATAAATATCCCAATACATATACACAAATTGACTTTACATAATCATGGTTGGTAACATGAATAACATTTTCTACTCAAAAGATGAGGTGGCTTCTTGATTCTTATTCGTTTAGGTCATTGACAATATTAACTTGTTACATTTTTTATCAGGCATTTCTTCGAACAGGACATCAGCAAAGAAAATGAAATAAAATATATAGGCAAAACTCGATATTTACCACAAAGATGGGTTTCAGCTAGCTAGAATGAAACCATATACAGATGTAATCATGATTAAACTGAATAGGATGAAAAGAAGTTGTATAAGAGAAGGTTCAGTTCATTACCTTAGTTAGCTTGGTGGAGTCTTAAGTGAAATGCGTTGTCAGGATTTGAAGAGGTTGGAGGAAAATTCGTTGGAGAAATTGGACTTTCGAAGCAGTCGTCTCAATCTTTTATTCATCAGTGCGGTCAATTAGTTTTTGATATCTTCATTCTCTTCTTCCTCACTAAAATTTCCAATCTCCAAAAAAGGAAAAAAGCGAAAACCCAATCACAAAATGTTGGAAAAAGTATTCAGAAAAGAAAAATCTCTAATTCAGGTAGCAATTTCTCTGTATCATGTCGATGTGGTGTTTGATTCATTCTGTTCGATTAAGATTCTGAGAGTAGAGAGAACAGAAAAGAGAAGAGAATTTCCTTTCCCTTTATTTTCCGAGAATTTTGATAAAGTATCCTCATACAAAAATACACATTAAAAAATTGCAACCGTTTTTTTAAAACTTGTTAAACTGCTCTTACCGTCTATTTTTACGTTTTTGGCCCACATATTAAGTCCACCGTCATTTACCTAGTCAAAAAATGGGTAAAATTCCCATAAACCCCTGCACTATATCTTCTAAGAGTAAGAGAAAGTTCAACCGACTCTTTCCTCTTCTCTTCCGTTTCTTTTTCTATTTCTTCTTAGAAGAAAGGGAGGGCGTAAGTTTAGGGAATGGCTGGTGATGGTTGTATTCATATAATCAACTCGAACTCAGGGAAAGTAAATCAGGTAACAAAATTTAGGGTTTGTGGTTTATCTTTTGATTTTATGTGAAATTAATCATGTTACTGAAGAATAGAAGATGGGTTTTTAGTGATGAAGATGATAATGAGGGATTACTAGTTGATTTTAAGCTTTAGTGAGGATTTGAAAGAGATTTAGGGTTCTTGGTGATTGAGTAATTTATAGGAAATTAGAGGATAGGTTTTGAAAATCGATGGAGGTTTTGAATCGGTTGTAGTCAAGAACACAAAATGATGAAATCAATTGGGTTGTTCATAACAATTTGAGTCTGTTTTTGTTGAAATATGCTGGTGTCAGTTGCAATATGAAGACTTACATCTCTGTCAGACCTTTCAGTCTCAAGGCAATAGGCTTGCTGAGGTAACTAATCAAAACCCTAGTTTCTTAATTCCCTGATGCTCATATTTATTCTGAAAAAAAATTGATTGTATTTTTGAAGGATGGTAGATACAGGGAGGCATTAACAAAGTGGGAGGCTGCACTTACACTGACTCCTCATAAAGCTGTTTTACATGAACAAAAGGCACAAACTCTTCTTGAGATTGGAGAAACTTGGAATTCGTTAAAGGCAGCCACTGGTAAGAACCTCTATACTTGTACTCTTTTTTTGGTGTTCTTCAATATTTGGGCTCTCGCCTCAATTGATAAAATTGTACACGCACATTTGAGTATTCGCATAGAGGCATTATCTTGTAAAGCTGTGTTATGTGCGAACAACTGAAGCCTTTGTGTTTGCTTTCTAATTATCCTGCTGGAAGTTTTCAACAAACTATTTTGTACAGTAAGAATGTTTTCGGTTCTCTAAACTCTAGTTTGATTTTTCAGGGGCAACTGAATTGGAACCCTTATGGTTCGAGGTTAGTTGAAGCTAGACCAATTTTTTTTAATTTGTGTTGTTTGTATTCTGATGAAGTCATTTTGTGATTGATCCATAGTGCATCTATTATTGCTCATTATTCTCGTTGAGCTGTTGTGCCTCTACTTTTATTTAATTCTATAAAGATACACATTGATTCCTCTTACAGTAGCACGACACTGATCCAATTACTGGAAGATGCTAATGTTTAAATTTAGAAAAGCAAACCATATTTATCTTTCCGCTATCAGGGGGTGAATTTGGATTGTTGTCAGAAAATCAATGGATTCACATTTAATGTGATTGACTGTGTATCTCAATAATAGAGGATATTTCCATTACAATATACCACATGACCTTGAAAAACAACCTTGTCTGCTTAACTTAAAAGCCATTTGAGTCACCTGTTAACAACCGCTTGGGGTTTGAGTTTAGACATGTTGGATTTCATTTCTTTAAAATTACTGTCAAAATGTTTGTTTTCAGTTTCATTTGTTTAATACAATGATAAATGCTAAGTTCAAGTTTTCTTGTACTTGTGTCAGCTTAAGGTGTCATATCAAGAAGTTACCGTTGAAATGTTTGTTTGTTTTAATTTCGCAATTAATGTTGCATCCAGATGTTACAGCAAGAGAAGTTCATGTTGCAGCTGGATGTTGAGATGATCTTCCGCAGTTGGTGAGAAAGGAAGAAGTTAAAACCATTAACAATGGTAAGAGCTACGAGTTGTGCAGGTGAATGAATGTGTGTGTGTATACATGGAATGGTGGTTGAATGGGGATTGATTTAGCAGTTGAGCTCAATCTGAGCTAGGAGATATAGCATGGTAATGGTATGAGCCTGTGGCTTGAATTGGATGAAGCTGCAAGCGGAGCTCGGATAGGAAATTATGCACTGCAGGATGGGGTTTGTGCATGGCCGTGCAAATGGCCTTGACTCGATTCGGCGACTCTACTCAGTAGGAAAGGCTTTTTAGACATTTTGATGCTGCCACCTAAGCGTTAACAGTTGCTAACTGCCGTTTACCGTTTTTTGAATAAAACGGTCAAGGCAAGGGTACTTTAACAAATTTGTAAAAAATGGGGGCATTTTTTTAGTATAAAGTGAAGTGTAGGGGTACTTTATTAAAAAGCCCTTATTTTCTTGGAATTAACTGGAGTAAAAGGCGTGAGCCTGGTGTTAAGGTAAGGGTAGTGTCGTAAATCCGAGGTGACTTTACCAAAATTTGGGTCGGACGAAAAGTCCCTCTTTTCTTTAGATTTTTGTTAAAGGGAGAGCGAAAAAGCGATCCGAGGAGAGCGAAAATCATAATTGACTCGCTAACCAGGAACTAATCAATCTTTTTTTTTTAACTCGGACCAAATCACCCTACTAAAACACAATCACCGTACGTCACCGTACTCGGCAATTCCACCTACATCAACACCACCACCGGAGTCCGGACACTTTGCGCTCCAAAAACGAAAAAATAAATGACCTAAAAACAACGAATCAAATTTTCTTAGCCTAAATTTGAAAACAAGAAAAGGCATTTTTGTTATTATATAAATATATCTGAAGGATATGCATATGATCCTGCTCCAAAACAGACTACATAACTAAAATGAATTATATCTTTCCAAGCAGATTCAAGATGTAAACCTCTTAGAAGAAAATGATCAAATCATAAGAAGTAGCCTAGATTGGCATCCTCTTGGATCTCTCTCCGACTGAATTTGGATTCGGTACAGAACCATTGCAAGGTTTCACTTAGCTATTGTTTTTGAAAAAGATAGGATTCTTTATTTGGGGATCTAAAGAAAGATGTTGTAAATCAGATTTTATCATCGCCTAATCAGGAAGATTCATCAGAATTTTTTTTAGATAGGGAAGGTTCGGCAGAAAAAAAATTCACTCCAGAAGAAGCAATTGAAGAAAAGAGTGCTCTCCCTAAGCCGGCATTCTGCATCACCTTTTCTGATTCATCCGAATCAAATAATCAAGCAATAGATTCTGCATCGGATTCATGGATTTCAAACAACATTCCAGCCTTTATGATGAATGCTAATGATCTCTCTGAATCCCCTCAATGGTCTCCTTTTAGTTCATTGGGTTCAAATGATTTTAATCCTGCAATTTTTAAAAATGCATTAGAAAATGATTTCATGAATGAAAATGTTCCAAATCAGTATGGGTATTTTTCTATGTCTCTCAATGATGATGCAACACCCATAAATGAAACGGTCGAGCTTCTACAAATCCAAGCCGCTGAAAAGGAAAAAGGAAAAAAACAGGTATGTTATCAAATCTTCTGTCATCTTTTCTCCTTTACTAAAGAATTCTTCTTTGACCCGCTTATTCTTATTCGTTAAGGCTGTTTATCTTTTACTTAGTTCACATTTTGGGTTTTGAAATTCCTTGATTCTTGCTTGCTTGCCTACCTTGTCTTTTCGATATCTTAGTTTATCTATCATTATCTTTGAAATAACATCCTTTAGTACTTCAAGTCTGTTTAGAGGAACCAACTTCGGAAAACACCACAATTAGGGAGGAGTCCTTGTACCTTGGAAGTTTTTAGTAGCTTCTGATCTGTTTAGAAAGATACAATCGTTTTTGTGCTAATTTGCCCTGAATTTTATCTCACTATTAGTATAAGACAGATTATTCCGATAACTTTAGGTGGCTGCAGAAACAATTTTTTGCCGACTTTGCTTGATTAATATTTGGCCTAACAATAAAATTATGTATTATTGTTTTGAGTAAAGTCTAAATCTTTATTTATAACTGCTGATGGTTATAGACTAAAGTGCAAAACACTTGTTAACTTTATATTAGTGGTTACAATAGAAACAACACTTGTCATAAGCATTCTCTGACTTTAAATTCATAGATATTAACTGTGCTTCTACTGCTTTGGTTTCTTTAAGACTAGGTCAGTCACATTGTTTAAAACTAAGCATAATCAGGTTGATCTTTTCTCTGCTCTGATCATGAAAATTCTAGCTTGGAACACACAAGGTTGTGGACAGAAATCAACACAACAACATTTAAAATCATTATTAGATATAGAAAAACATGACATTCTTTTCTTATCTGAGACTAAATCTCAAAGGAGATTAGTGAGGAAAACTTTAAATTTTTTTCCAAATTTTCATATTGTTGACCCAGAAGGTACAGCTGGAGGCTTAGCCCTTGCTTGGGTAGATGGTTTCCATTTTGAAATTCTTCAATGGAACCTCAATATGATTAACGTTATAGTAAAAAATAATTTTAATTCTAAGGAATGGTTGCTCACATGTTTTTATGGTTCTCCAAAGCATGACATGAAACTGGAGGTCATGGGAAACCTAGAAAACATTGCTCAAAGAATCAACCTCAATTCAATGCCTTGGTTAGTTATGGGGGATCTTAACATAATCTTTAATAGTGAGGAAAAGGAAGGAGGTCTCCCTTTTAACAGAACAAAAATGGAACCAATTTTAAACTTGCTTCAAAGAACAGGTCTTGAGGACCTGGGTTTCAAAGGAAATATTTTTACTTGGATTAACAAAAGAGAAGGAATGGCAAACATTAAGCAAAGGCTTGACAGGGCCATGGAAAATTCTTACTGGAATTTAGAATTTAAAGAATCTTCTTTAGAGAATTTAGTAGTTATTGGTTCAGACCATGGACCAATATGTCTAACTCTAAAACCTTCTTATTCTTTCTCTTCTCCTTCTTTTAAATTTTATGATACATGGTTAAAGGAACCATCCTGTGTAGAGGTTATCAAGAACTCTTGGACTCTCAACTCAGGGAACACAACACTAGATCTAATTGCAAATATTTCAACTCTAACTCAAAATCTTGGTAACTGGACAAAAGTAGTTTTTGGGAATCCTAACAAAAAAAGATCAAATTAATTTTAAAAGTGATTGAGAATCTAAATGCTCAACCTGTTTCTACTGCAGTTTCTTCCATAGCTAATAAAAAAATTCTAGAGCTAGAGGCATTGTATGATACACAAGAAGAAATAGCTATACAACAGTCTAGAAACAACACAATAGCTTTAGGGGAAAGAAATACAACTTTTTTTCATGTAACTACTCTGAAGAGAAGGAAAAGAAATTGTATAGAATGCATTCAAGTTAATGATAATAATGTGGTATCCTCAAGACCAGAGATTGAAGAAGTTTTAACTTCCTATTTCTCTAATCTGTTCTCTGAAAGTTATTCTACTTCAGATGAAATGATATTCTCACACATTAATCCATGTATCTCTGTAAAGGAAAATATAGAACTGACAATTACTCGAACAGCTGAAGAAATATGAGAAGTATTTAAAAAACTTAAACCTAACAAAGCACCGGGACCGGATGGTTTTCCAGTAAGTTTCTTTAAACACAATTGGGGGATAGTTGGCCCCCAGCTTGTCTCAGCAATCCAAGTTTTTTTCACTACTAGACAATTGCACCCACAGCTAAATAAAAGCTTCTTGTTCTTAATTCCAAAGAAAAAACACCTTAAATCTACTGTTAACTATAGGCCAATAGGCTTATGTAACACACCCTATAAAGTAATAGAAAATATTTTATCTAACAGATTCAATAAAACTCTAGAAAAAATTATATCTCCCTTGCAGTCAGCTTTTCTTTCTTCTAAGCAAATTTCAGATAACATAATAGTAGCTCATGAGGTGGTTCACTCAATGAAAAAAAGTAAAAAAAAGACAGGCAATATAGGTCTCAAAATTGACATGTCGAAAGCTTTCGATAGAGTCAATTGGAAATTCTTAATAAAAACTCTAACTGCTTTTGGCTTCTCTGAACATTGGTGTCAGCTTATACAACAGTGTATTTCTACATCTTCCATTGATGTTCTTCTTAATGGACAACCTTGTAGAGATTTCAATACTTCAAGGGGCATTAGTTAGGGAGATCCTTTATCTCCCTACATATTCATTCTATGCATGGAAGTCTTTTCGCGTATGTTGAATCATATGCAAAACATTAAAAAAGTTCAGGGGATTAAATTGTCTCCAAAATCACCACCAATCTCCCACCTTTTTTTCGCCGATGATCTACTCCTTTTCACTAAGGCAGATCTGGGTAGTTGCAAAAACCTATTAGAAGCCATACAAATTTTTAGTGCAGCTTTATGACAAGTCATAAACTTTGAAAAGTCGGGGCTGTTTTTTAGCAAACAAGTGCACAAGAAACACATAAGCATCATTTGTAGACTGATGAAGATAAGGAAAATCAACTTTAAAGATACACATTTAGGAGTTCCCATGTTTATTGATAGATCTAAATTGAAAACCTTTGACAAAATCATAGAAAAATTGGAGAAAAAAATAAAAACTTGGCTTGGCAAGATCTTGTCACAGCCAAGTAAATTAGTTTTAAACAAGTCTGTTCTTTCCAGTATGCCTATTTTTAGTATGGGATGCTTTGTTCTCCCAAACAAAATACCAAAAGAATAAATGAAATTCAAAGAGACTTTTGGTGGGGAAAAAATATTAATTCAAAGGGTATTTACATTAATCTTTTGATTTCTTATGTAATCCAATAGACCAAGAGGGATTAGGTTTCAAAGAAGCAAATAAGGTCAACCAAGCTATGATCAGTAGAATAGCTTGGAGATTAGTTAGTCACCCAGATGACCTTTGGGCTCAAATCCTTAAAGGTAAATATTTCAAGAAAACATGAGCTTTACACTCCAAAAAGAAATCTCAGGCCTCCTGGATTTGGAAATGTATTTTACAAGGAATAGCACACATTAAAAAATATAGAATTTGGGAAGTAGGTAATGGTTTACTTATAAATATTTGGGATGATTTTTGGCTTCCAGCTAGAAGAGAAACTTTGGCAGAGTCCTATCCTTCTAGAAACACTACAATAACACTTGTGTCCGAGCTCATTGACTCAAACACAAATAAGTGGAATACTGATCTGTTACACTCATTATTTGATAACTCAACGGTGCATGAAATTACAAACATAAGATTATACACTACATCGGAAGGCTCTCTGAAAAGGGATAAGCTTAGATGGACATTAACAAAGAATGGTGAATTCTCTGTTAAATCGCTTTATGCTAAACTCTCTAACCCTTCTGGTTCAACAACAACCAATTCTAAATTTTTTTGGAAAGGTCTGTAGACTATGAATACTTCACATAGGATCAAATTTTTTATATGGAAATGCTTACAAGATGCATTACCAACTAGACAAAAGAGCAGATCAATAGAAAATAAGTGTGTTTTATGTAATAGAGAGGTTGAAACGACTTACCATCTGTTTTTTGAATGTACATATGCAAAGGAGATCTGGAATCTACATCCAATGGCCTCACAGGGAGTAACTCAATCTCAAAAATCTCAAAATTTGAATAATACTTTTTTGCACAAATACAATGAATGGTTATCAGGAGATATTAACTCAATTTTTATGGCTCTTGCTGCAACCAAATGTTGGTTTATTTGGAAAGAGCAATGTCTTAGAATTTTTGAGGATAAATCTAGAACACCTATTCAGCTTGCCTTAGACATAATAAGACATTATGATTATTGGCATCCAATACATTTGCACACTACAGGTCAAGAAAATAGCAGCCATATTGAAACCTTACATAACTGGCAATTTCCAAGAATAAATATTGTAAAGATAAATTGCGATGCCTCCTGGATTTCAGAACATACTAATGCTAGTTTTGGTTTGATCTTGCAAACCTCTTCAGGTACATTTAGAGCAGCAGAATGCGGATGCTGCAGGACCTCCTCAACTCAAGAAGCAGAAGCTATAGATCTATTGAGGGCAGCTCAATGGGCCATCAGACATAATGTTCAAAATTTGGCAATAGAAGGGGACAACCAGGCAACCATAAATTTCTTACAAGGAAAGGCAGTTGATATAAACTGGAAGTGCTTAGCAATCTTGGAAGAAGTTCAACAAATAGTAGATAAACTAGTTTCCTTTAGGGGTTTTCAGTATGTTGATAGACGTGCTAACAAGGTGGCAGACTTGTTGGCAAAATAAGGACGACGATCAGTTAACACAACTTTTTGGAGTTATCAAGCTCCTAGATTTTTATTTCCTGCAATAGCTTTTGACACATTCAAAGCATATGAATTATGTAATCCAAATGACAGCTCCTTTGTATCCTGTTCAACCATGATTAATCCAACAAATTCAGTCATCGGAAGAGTAACTCACCATTAGTTAGTCTCTGAAGAGTCTGAATTAGCAGATTAATGAACTTTAAAAAAAATATATATTCAAAAGAAGCATACAAAAGAGATTCGTACATATCTGTCATTCAAAAGCAATGAGAGTTTTCGAAGAGATTTGGTAAGGAGGTTTTGGACTACGATTGACGGTGGTGGGTGGTAGAATTGGTTATGGAGGGTGCGAGTTATGTGTAGTTAGTGCATGTACCTAGTTTGGTAATTTGGTCCGAGTTAGAAAAATAAGTTGAATAGGTCCCGGTTAACGAGTCGACTACGATTTTTTCTCTCCTCGGATCGCTTTTTGCTCTCATTTTAACAAAAATCTTTCTTTATTATACAGTAATAGTAGTACATAAGATTATTCTTTTAGAAAAAGCGAGGCATCACCTTGAGGCAATGCTTGCATTGCCAAATGACACTTCCTCGTCTCATATAAATAGTGTTTCAAACATTAAATAACTCAAGTCGATACCAATGCATAGAAAACGCTAATGTTTTCAATACCAACAAAAGACGAGCATTAGAGTGAAACAAATCTCGTGCTTCTGTCAGCAAATCCTCGCTGATTTCTAGTTGTCATGTCCTTATATAAAGAAAATGACAAGTGAATGTTAGTACTATATTATCCAGTATAATTGTCTAGAAGTAAGAAACATGATTTCAATAACCATGCAATCTTTCCACTGGATATTGCATACACAAATTTTCACGGGTACTATATTTTATTTTTAGTGTATTAGCACTTATGAAAGAGTATGATGTTGTCTTTGTAACACTATCATTTTTAAAGTAGGGATTAAAGTAAAGAATTAACAAGTCTACCAGTAAAGAACAAAATAAGAAATTTGAATACATAATTCAGGAAACTCATCAAAGTAACTGTATACCTAGACATGACATCTCTTCAAATAAAGAGAGATAAGTTAACATCATGGTTTGACAGATTACAACGTTAGATTCAGGCATTCAATCGTTAAAGAATTATTTAATAATAAAAGCTCTGTGGTGAACAACTCATTCAAGTTTTAATTCAAGTTTATGGATATGAATATAAAAAAAAGCTAACCATCTGATCTTCTTCGCTCAAGAGATGGTGAAGTACATAATGACTCAAAAACTGCAAAACACGCATTACTTGAAATCACTAAAAGCTTCCCATTACTGGTAGGCTTAGAAACATACGATTATAAACCACAAGCGCATGGCATCTCAAACACAGAAAATGGAAAATACAGATCGAACCTACGAGGAGTTGGATTGGTGAAATTAAACCTCTAAGGTTCTACATTTAAACGAATTGGGTAGTCGAATTACTAGAGACTGGTGATCGTACTAAATAAACAAGATTGAAAGGCCAAATAGAGGTGAACTAAGGCTTTGAATCCACCACCTAAATGCATAGATTTTCCTGATTTGTTCTCTTTTCAAACTATGGAGCTACTAGCCTCAAGCACCCTTGAAGATGTGATAAATCAAAACCAATATGTATGACTTAACATCACCTAATACGCCAATCCCAAGCATTAATAATCTTTTTAGGGAATATATAATCACTAATTGAACTAAATCAATTTATTATAGGCTTTAATATCTAATAGAGAATTAATCTAACTACCAAGGATGCATCACATATAAGGTGAAAGTAATTGGGCCAACCGAGCGAAGCGAGGGAGGACCTTTATATGGCCACTTTTTTGTAAATTGTAAGTCATCAATTGATACAAAAAGATTGGATTTTCTTTTGGTAGTGTGCACTGTTGGAGAAAATGAGTTTTATTGTTTCGGTTTTGTAGTCTTGGTGGGAATGGAACTTAGGACCTTTGAGTTTCTAAGGGCACTTGCTCATTTTCTTATGAGTGAATGAAATATGACCTTTAGTTCTACATAGGGTATAACTAAAGAGGAGCTCCACTATTTAACTATTTCACTATCGATAGTTAGACAAACAATATACATGGAACCGATGGAGCAAACAATACTTTTTTTCACTAAGGCTCGGGCTCGTTCTTACGCCGTGGACATAGGTCAACCAAGACTTATCTTTTTTGGACAAAATTCTTTTTGAAATATTTCTTTAAATATTCTAATATCAAATAAATTTTGTATTTAATGTGGTGGGGGGGGGGGGGGGGCGTATGACTTGGTGAGGATTTATTTTTTTCATTTTTATTTTTATGTCGACATAATGTGCTGTTAACTGCGTAGCTGTTTTTTACCGTTTTGGAAAATCTTGAATTAATGAAAATTTATTTTGGTTTTATTACAAAATTATATTCTCTTTAATTCACTCTTAATTTACATTATTCTCGATTATCTCTCTTATCCACTATATAAACCTTTTGGTTTCTTCATTCCAATTTGTGTCTAGAAGAAGCTACTATCCTTCTTCTTTTCTTCTTTCTCCCTCTGTGTGGTTTTTATATTCCGTGCCATTGTTGTTGAGTTCGTAAGAGTGGACAAGTATTATAGTGCTTATAGTATTTGCAACGGGTAGTTTTATCATGGATACGACTTCACCGCGGGGTATAGGCATCACTCATTTTGAGGCGAACCGGTGAACTATCGTGTTAAGGACAGCGTGTTGAACACGTGACTCTGTCCTCTGTTTGTTGTTTCCCATTAAGTGTTTATTTAAGCTTTTTCATAAATTTGCTTCTAACATCATTCTTTAAGTATTTTATTGTTGCAGTACCAACAATCTTAACGCGATAGCTCTTTTCTGTAATAATGGGTAAAAACGATGTTGCTAGGCCTGCAAAATTTTCTGGGGAGCTCGTCCATTTCGTGAAATCGATCACTTATATTACAAAGGAGATAAGTATCAATAAATTTTGTTTATTTGATTGTTCCTTGTTTTCGATTTTTGCACCCAACATCTGAAGACACTAAAGTTTGTAATAATCATGGATGTTAATTGTAGAGTGAAAAACAAAATTGGTCAGCTGTATAGTTTCGAATTTTTTTCTCTTAACCTAGAAGGAATTTCGATGAAATCTTTTGACCTAATATATTAGACATCTTGATAGTTACCCACACAAAATTTCAGAATTTTTGGAGTTTTAAAAGTATTTTTTTTATATATTTTACAAAATAGAGAAATGTTCCTTAAAAAAAATTTGACGAGCAGAAATTTGTTGTTGACTAAATTAGTTTTAAAAGGGTAACCATGAGTTTTTTGAAATGATGATTCAAACGAAGTTTGTATATCTAGATGTTATCTTCAAAACTCATATTTTATTTTCTGATTCGGAACTAAGGTTTGTGAGATGTGGTGTATTAGGTAATTGAGAAATTACCATGCATGTGGTCAGAGTTAAACGAATATTGTGACATGAAATTGAAAAGGGACATGGCTACCATGCGCATGTGGATGAACATAATTATTCCAAAGATGACAAAGGAAAGAACATCAAACGCAACTCTAGGCGTAGTCTTCATAAGAAAGGTATGTTTCGTAAAACTAAATCCGACATTACTTTAGTTAAGGGTGATTGTTATGTTTGTAAAATTTCTGTCCATACGACAATAATTTGTAGACAACATAAAAACCTCAATAAGTAGAAAGTTAATATAGTTGAAACAAACTAGAAAAATTTCAGTGGCATGATGTCGTAAGTTATTATAACAACCAATGTGAGAAACTAGGGTGGACTGTGGAGCCACTAAGCATGTTTGTTGAAACAAAGACATGTTCACCTCCTATCAGAGGATAGGGGATGTCAAGTGACTCTATATGAGTAACTCATCCGCAACAAAGGTTGCATAAAAGGAAAGGTTGAGCATAAGATCATATCTGTAAAGACTCTCACATTGAATGGAGTTTCCATATTTCGGGCATATGTAAGAATCTTGTTTCTTGTTCTGTTATAGATGTTTAAGATTTAAGATTTTAATTAAATTTGTAGAAATTGTCAAAACCAAGGGCACTGTTGTTGTTTTTTTAGGCAAGGGTTTTAAGACTTAGGGTCTATATAAGCTTAAAAAAAAAACCGATAAAGTGAACATAGTTGGTTCTTTTGCTTTCTTTTGTGTGTTTTTGAATGTTTGCATGGTAGACTTAGAACCGTTAGTTTATAAGTCAATGCATTAACTTTCTAGCGTAGTAGACGAACCCAAATTTAGTTTGGTTTTGAACACAAAAGTGAAACTTATGAATTATCCAAATTTGCTTTAAAATCTTTTAGCAAATTTAATCCCGTTAGACCTAATTGACTTGATTTTAATATTTTCTAAGGTGGTAAAAATTGGTTTGTAACTTACGTAGATGACCATACGTGGTATTGTAATATATACTTGCTTAGGGATAAGGATGATGCCTTAGAAGCCATAAGATGTATAAAGTTGAAGTTGAAAAACCAATCAGGTGTTACCATTAAAAAGGTTAGGTCTGGACGTGATAGCAATTATGAAATTTTTAAAGATAATTTTACTTTTAAAATGGCATTATTCATGATATCACACTTCTTATTCACCATAGTCTATTGGTATAGTTGAACATAAAGAAAGAACCGTTAAGGAGATGATATATGCCATGTTGACTAGTTCAGTATTAAACCGCTAACTTGTGGGGGGGGGGGGGGGTCGTTATCTAAAACTGTTATATCCTGAATAGAGTAACCTTTAAAGGATCAGATAAAACTCCATATGATTATGGAAAGTTAGACAACCTTGTTTTGCATACGTCTAAGTATGGGGGTGTTTAGATAAGGTATACTGAGTACCCTGCTGCATATAGTTTTGAGTTGTGAGTTTTGATTATTCTGACATTGGTGTGAATACTTTTATGAAGTCTAGGGATGATGGGTTTTTTGAACATATTTTTTATGAAACCTGTCTCTTCTTAAGATGTGTTGTTGACCCCCTGGATGTCTTTTCAACTAGTCATAATTTACCTTCAAAGAAAGATGGAGTAGAGTTGATCCTAGGAGAAGTAAAAGGATTAGAACTGAGACTTCTTATAAATCTGACTTCATAATACACCTAGCTTTGTCTGAGCTTCAGACTCATAAATAAGTCATAACATTTACTAATTAAAACCCCATTCTGGTAAGAAGCTTCATTTAGTGAAATGGACCATACTTGGGAGCTTGCTAGTTTACCTCCAGGGAATAAGACCATAGAGTGTAAATGAGTTTTTAGGAGGAAATGTAAGGTAGATAAAACTGTGAAAATTATAAGGCTAGGTTGGTAGCTAAAGGCTATAAACTAAAATAAGGTGTAGATTTTTTTAATTCTTATTCACTTGTGGAGAGAATTACTTCCGTTGAGATGCTAATTTGTTTTGCTGCTATACTGAGAGATACATCAGATTGATGTTAAGACAACTTTTCTAAAACCGTGAATTAGATAAAGAAATTTACATAGACCAACCTGAGGACTTTGTAGTGAAAGGTTATGAAGACAAAGTGTGTAAGTTGAACAAATCTTTGTATGGTTTTCAATAAGCATGTAAACAATGACATGGAAAATTTGATCATGTGATAATGTGTAGTGGATTTAAGTTAATGAATCTAACAAGTATATTTACAAGTAACTTGTTAAGGATGCCTATTTGATTGTATGCTTGTATGTTTATGATATGCTTATACTTGATACAAACATAGATGAGAATAATTCCACTGAAAACATGCAATGAATGAGAACGTTGACTTGAAAGACTTAGGCCCTTTCGATGTAATCTTAGGGATGAGGATTAAAAGATAATCAAACATTTGTAGTCTTAGTCATTCTCATTATGTTGAATTTGTGCTTAAGAGATACAATCAGTCTGATTGTAAGCCTGCTTGTACTCCATACGATTCTTCTTGTAGACTCGAGAAAAATAAGGGTAATAGAGTATCTTAACTTGAATAATTAAGATTTATAGGATGTCTGATAAATTTAGTGAACTGTTAGAGTCCAGAAATTGCATATATTGTGAGTAACTTAAGTATATATACTTGTAGTCCAGAGCAAGAGCATCGAGATGCACTTAGTAGAGTATTATGGTACCTAAAATATTCTATTACCTTTGTTTGATTTACGAAAGGTATCTTGTTGTCCTTGAGGGACTTTGTGATGCAAACTGGATAGTTAACTCAGAGGAGTCTTAAGTATACAAGTGGATATATTTTGACTCTAGCTTGAGGATTTGTTTTTGGAATATTTTCAAACATACATATTTTGCTTAATTCATTATGGAATCTGAGAGTATTGCGTTAGATAAACCACGAGAGGAGGATGACTGTCCAAGATGTTTTTTAAAGGACACATTCCTCTGGCATAGGCATGTGCCAGTTATATCTATACATTGTGTTAGCTAAGATGTAATAGCTAAAGTTAAGAATAACTAGTCTCAATTGGCGTTATTTCCATTGATTGGATAAGTTCCGGGGAGAATATCACATACCCTTTGACGAAATGGTTGTCCAAAGAGATAGTTAATAATGTATCGAGGGGGATGGGGCTTAGTTTAATTAAATAAACTTCCCATGAAGGATACTCAACCTTGCTGACTGGAGATCCCAAGATCAAGGTTTTGAATAAGACAACTAATTTGTGGTGGGTTGATAGGTTTCTAAAACACCTTGATATTTATCTATTGTTTATGCTTTCTTTGTTATGTTTTCTTGTAAATTATGTATCTTTTGTTTGATTTTGTGTTTTTAGGTACTTTGGAGCAAAAGAAGAAGAAACGTCGCTTAAAAGGGCTAAAGTGTCATTTCATGTGCAACTGCTGTTGGAGGCAAATTATCTCTCATTATTTACTTTTATTTCTTCATCTCTATCTGAAAGGCATGTCGGCTTTAGTGATGCAATTTATGTCTGAAAAGAATGACAGCCTTAGTGATGTATAAATATTGAAGAAAAGAAGTGGATATGAGAGGTAAGAGATGGTTGTTCGAGAAACTACTAAAAGCACCCAGAAAAGTGTTAAAGGCACCCCCAGAAATGTCCCAGAAGAGTCGATAAAGTCACCCCAGGAGTTTTTCACTATGTGCAGCCCAACATTCATCTTTGTACCCCTCAAATTGTTATTCGCAACCCCAAGAATTTCTAAATGTAGCCCAAATTGCTAAAGGGACAGTGCTGTTGGATAAGGGGAGGATCATCTTCTCCATTTGAAATTCAAATTTTGGCGGGAAATTGAAGAACATATTTAGGGTTTGTGTTTTAGGCAAGCTATGTTGAGATTAAAACGCTGAAACTTATTGGGTTTGTTCCTAGCACATAAACAGGGATGGTATGGTTATTTGTTTCGACTAGAAGTGGCTAGATAATCGGCAAAAGATGAATCAGCGCTCACATATTTTTGGCGGGAAAATGGGTTGTTAATGGCAGAATTTAGGGTTTGGAAATTAGTGGTGTTCCACTGAGATTCAAAGGGCTGAAACCGATTGGGTTCACTTCTGAGGCCTAAACATGCTTGGTATAGTCGTTTAAGTGAACCCAAAGTGGCTAGAACTCGGATTGAAGAAAAAAGTGGGGAGGTTTTATTCTCGGTTAATATGGGAAGATACGTGAAGATTTAGGGGGAGATATTTGTTGTTATTTACTGAGTAAGCTTTCCATAATCCGAATATATGTTTCTCTCATTATATGAAGACTTTATTTAATTCAGGAAACACGTGAAGGAAAAGAAAAGGAGGAGAAAATATCTGAGACTTTTGGGTGAAGAAAGAAAAGATGTTCTCGAGATTTAGTAGTCATGTGGTGTTTAAATACTATGGTGGCAGGTCAAGAAAGAGATACGGAATTTTGGGAGAAGAAGTCTAGGCTTAGAATCGTAAAAAATCACAAGTTCAGAAAGCTGTTAACTCAAGAAAACCAAGAACATTGAACTGCCGTATACAGTCGCAGAAAGATATCGTTGTTCAACGACAGAAGCTCAGTATCGTTTCCTATTTAGAAGAAAACAGCCCTTAGCAACCGAAGCAGCTGAACAGTGTTCTCTGCTGAATACTTGTAGCGACTGAAAATCGTTGTAAGCATATATTTATCTTTTTGAATACAATGATTAATCAAGTTTTCTTCAATTTTGGTTCTATGAGTAGATAGATTTCTTTTCTAGGGTTTTGGAAGAAGCTATTTTTGATGAGTAATATTTAGTAATTATTTTCTTTGACAATAAATACTCCAATATTGTGTTTTTAAATTATTAAAAATTCTCTCTTCTTTGTATGCTTCGTAAAAATTGTTTTGGGTAGTTTCTACCGTTCTTTTATAAGCGAAGGAGGATTAGGCCTTAGAATAGCGACGAAAGTCATAAAAAGAGCTTGTATTGTCATATATTCCAAAGCATGAGATTGGGTTCGAAATTGTTTTGAGTAAACTGGAGTATTTTGTCAACGAAATTGTTATTGAGTTTACTATTATTAGAAGTAGTGGAATCCAAAACCCTAGAATTTTCTCTCCTTGGTAAACAAAAATATATTTTAATTAAATTGTCTTAGTATTTTCTTCTAATAATCAAAAACCAAATCTTTTAAAAGTCCGAGAATCAAACCATGTACTTATCACTTGTAAAACTACATCAGTTTTTGGCGCCGTCGACGCGGACTTGCCTTTAGGTTAAGTTTTAGATTTCTTTTAGTTTATTTTTATTTATTTTTTTGTAAATATTTTGGTAGTTTAGAATTATTTTATTTTCTTTCATTTTACGTTGGGTATCTTTTTAGCTTTTGTGTGCAGGTTTAATTTGGCATTTATTGGAGAATAAAACTGGACACCAAAAAGGTAAGTAAAGATATTCCAATTTTATTTTGTTTTTCCTTTTCTGTAAATATTGATATTTGGTAGATTTTTATTATATTTGTACATAGTTAATTTAGGATTCTTTTTATTTATTTATCTTGTAAATATTTTATTTATTTAAAAAAAAAAAAAACACGTGCACACACCAATTGCATCGTCAGACACCGAATTTTAGGAAAACTCGTGGTTTAGTACGGTGAACCCTCTGGGCGTTATCATCCGAAACACCATAAGCCTCAGCCCAGTACCGTTGACCAGCCTTTGACTGTAGGTATATTCTGCTTGAGGTAACCTGAGCCTACCAATTTTAGTCGACCCTGCATTTGCATGTGCACAGAAAATGTCGAGTTGGTATTATAGAGACCAATATTATGATTATTCGACTGAGTATCAAAATGGACAATATCCGTACTATGATCGAAGTGTGGATAGTACTTGGGACCACTACCGACCTTCTGAAGGTTATGGTTCTTACCATGGTGATCCCAATTACTATCCGCACGTCCACCAATCATACAAACGGGAGAATGAGCAATATTATAATGAAAAAAATGAGAGTTCTCCATCTTTAGAGGATTTAATCAAACAATTGGGACCATTTCCTGATAAATATAAAACTCATTCCTTAGAAGATGCACTCAAACAGTTTCAAAAAGTGACGGGTATATCACATAGTGATGAATGTTCAAGTCTTACTTTAGAAGAATCACTTAAGAAGTTCAATGAAACTACATGTGAAAATGCGCATCAATCTCGAATAATCCTAGATAAACTGAGTGAGACTCTTAATAATTATGAGGATAAATATGCACCTAAGGATATTTCTCATAATGAACTTGAATTCCAAAATAGTGTTTCCAATCTTACCCTGGATAATACATATAATTATTCACCTAATTTAGAGGATGAGGTTAGATTAGAAAACACTGCATGTTTTGACAAGGTTCAACCATTTCAACCATCTTCTTATGATGATGAGGATAGTGTCGATGAAGAATTTGAAATATATAGTCATAGTGACGAGGAAATTGTTACACCAATCGAGCCTTATGATGATAATGTTGTTTCTAGTTCAAATCATAATAATATTGATAATTATTCACCTATTCAAAAGGATGAGGATTTGACTAGAGATATCATTATTTTAGATGGTGTAGTTTATCATTGTGATTATGAAGCTGATGATGGCTTAGCGGAAAGAGTTTATCCTGAGACTAGTGTTTTAGAGTCTAGTGATTCGGAAATAATAGTCCCTTCTGAGGATTATAGAAATGTAGAACCACACAATTACAACCTAGAAGAAATAAAAGACCATTTTCCTAAATCTGATAATTTAGAAATTAAGGAAATTGTGACTAGTTTATCCAAGGATATTGCGAACTCTAAGTTTGGGGGTGAATATCATTTTCCCTGTAGTTTACCCTTGACTCTTACAAAGGTCCCTAATTTGGGACTTAATGTATGTGCCTCTACCATCTTAAGAGACTATCTTCATGCACTTTTATCTGAACCTACTTATGTCCAAAAAGAGACTCAGTTGATAGAAACCCATCCTCTGGTTGATGTGGTTAACCCGGTCCATGATACCATAATTGATTTTGTTGTCCCACCAAAATTTTATTCACCAAATGTGGGAGTATCTCAATTTCAAATGTGTCATTATATATTTTTTAGAACTAAACCTAATTATTTTAGGAAATTATAATTGTCGACACATTTCCTTAAGAATGACCACCACTTTCATTGTGGTCAACTTTGTGAGTCAAATCTGATTGACTTTGAGGATACACAATTATTCAGGTTATTATTATGTGCTTCTAAGTTTTTATTTGATTTTTTCCAGACTCTACAACCTGACCCTCCGGATCCTACCAATGAGGAAACCTGGCCCATGAAAATATTTTATCCAGACCCTCTCATAGAACCTGAGCCCGAACCACAACTAGATGTAGTTGTCTTAAAAAGGAAACTAGATAAGGGTGTGCGTTATTTGATCATTTTCTTGGCATTCCTTTTATTTGTGGTAGCTTTATTCAGTTTTGATGACCCACATAGGTTCCGACTATTTCTATTTGATTTTATGTGGTGACTAATTCTACCAAAGTCTGGCTGAAGACACTAAACTTAGCGCTAATTGGAGGCAACCCACAAATGGTGATATTAAGGTCCCTCTGGAGGACCCTGTTGTTGTTGTATATTGTTTTTATTTTCTTTCTTTCTTGTTCCCATGGAAGGATTCCAGGTACTATCTTTCTGACTTACCTCTTTATTCCTCTTGTTACTTATATTTTTGGTACTGCACTTTAATTTGAAACATTGAGGACAATGTTAGGTTTAAGTTTGGGGGTGAGGGAAAAACTTTTGGTTAGTTTTTAATTAAAAAAATATAAATAAAAACTTAAGAGCCTAGAAATTTGTGCCAATTTAGGATGACACTAACCAGTCTAAGTGGATGGAAACATCTTGATTATAGGAGTTAAGGAACCCAATAATAGAGTCTATTCATAAAAAGACAGAGTTCAGGTGTTAGAATGGAATCATCACACAAAGTTCTGTTTTTATTTATTTTATATAAAAAATTATATGTTTCTTTAAGTGATTTGGTGGGGCCCAACACATCGAATTGTTACCAATGCCGGGATGAAATAGAGTGATTGAGTTACTAAAATAATAAAGAGACCAGACCAATCAGACCAAACGGAATAAAGTTCTATATATTAAAAAAAAAAAAAAAGACACTTGGGAATAGCAATATGTGTGTGTTTTCTCTGTCTCCGTCGCCTAAACAAGCGTGGAACGCAGGATCCATGGGAACTATCATGTAATCTGCTGAAAAGAAGCATGCGCTTAGATCCAGAAGATCAAATCATGCAGTCTAAATGAAAAAAAAAAGATGAAAGATGAAAAAAAAGATAAGTTTATTATTGTGCAATAAATTATTGACTGCTGGTTCCCTTGTATATGCCAGTGAGTTGATCTAGAATTAAGATTATCGACTGTTGGTTCCCTTGTATCCAGACCAGTATCTCAATCCATTAGGATTCATAGGTTCATCTTGGCGGAGGCCTTCAGACTGATATAGGAAACACCGTTGCCCTTAGACAACATTATTTTAAACTATCTATCTCTATAATCCATCTTCTTAATCTATTCATCTGTGTGATTCCCATTATTAATGTCCATCGTGTGATTATTAATAGAACTCTGTCACTTATATGAATATGACTCGCATTCAGGTACTTCATTTTGTAACCAATGAAAGTAGGCCAACCAAGGAGACTCTTTAGTGTCGTTCCTGAGTTCTTCACAGATAGCTAGGATTTGGAATAAAAGGTTTTGTAGGTACACCTCTGGTAAACCTTCCCGAGACCATAACTCGGCCACTAGGGCCACCTAGGGGTTTAAATGCTTGTTATACGTGCTAAGTGTGACCGTATCCTCTACGAGATGGAGTTGTATGTATTTAAAATTATTTTAATTCAATTTGCTCGAGGACTAGCAAAGTTTAAGTGTGGGGGAATTTGATAGGTGTCTAAAACACCTTGATATTTATCTATTGTTTATGCTTTCTTTATTATGTTTTTTTGTAAATTATGTATCTTTTGTTTGATTTTGTGTTTTTAGGTACTTTGGAGAAAAAGAAGAAGAAACGTCGCTTAAAAGGGCTAAAGTGTCATTTCATGTGCAACTGCTGTTGGAGGCAAATTATCTCTCATTATTTACTTTTATTTCTTCATCTCTATCTGAAAGGCATGTCGGCTTTAGTGATGCAATTTATGTCTGAAAATAATGACAGCCTTAGTGATATATAAATATTGAAGAAAAGAAGTGGATATGAGAGGTAAGAGATGGTTGTTCGAGAAACTACTAAAAGCACCCAGAAAAGTGTTAAAGGCACCCCCAGAAATGTCCCAGAAGAGTCGATAAAGTCACCCCAGGAGTTTTTCACTATGTGCAGCCCAACATTCATCTTTGTACCCCTCAAATTTCTATTCGCAACCCCAAGAATTTCTAAATGTAGCCCAAATTGCTAAAGGGACACTGCTGTTGGATAAGGGGAGGATCATCTTCTCCATTTGAAATTCAAATTTTGGCGGGAAATTGAAGAACATATTTAGGGTTTGTGTTTTAGGCAAGCTATGTTGAGATTAAAACGCTGAAACTTATTGGGTTTGTTCCTAGCACATAAACAGGGATGGTATGGTTATTTGTTTCGACCATAAGTGGCTAGATAATCGGCAAAAGATGAATCAGTTCTCACAGATTTTTGGCGGGAAAATGGGTTGTTAATGGCAGAATTTAGGGTTTGGAAATTAGTGGTGTTCCACTGAGATTCAAAGGGCTGAAACCGATTGGGTTCACTTCTGAGGCCTAAACAGGCTTGGTATAGTCGTTTAAGTGAACCCAAAGTGGCTAGAACTCGGATTGAAGACAAAAGTGGGGAGGTTTTATTCTCGGTTAATATGGGAAGATACGTGAAGATTTAGGGGGAGATATTGTTGTTATTTACTGAGTAAGCTTTCCATAATCCGAATATATGTTTCTCTCATTATATGAAGACTTTATTTAATTCAGGAAACACGTGAAGGAAAAGAAAAGGAGGAGAAAATATCTGATACTTTTGGGTGAAGAAAGAAAAGATGTTCTCGAGATTTAGTAGTCATGTGGTGTTTAAATACTATGGTGGCAGGTCAAGAAAGAGATACGGAATTTTGGAAGAAGAAGTCTAGGCTTAGAATCACAAGTTCAGAAAGCTGTTAACTCAAGAACACCAAGAACATTGAACTGCGGTATACAGTCGCAAAAAGATATCGTTGTTCAACGACAGAAGCTCAGTATCGTTTCCTATTTAGAAGCAAACAGCCCTTAGCAACCGAAGCAGCTGAACAATGTTCGCTGCTGAATACTTGTAGCGACTGAAAATCATTGTAAGATATATTTATCTTTTTGAATACAATGATTAATCAAGTTTTCTTCAATTTTGGTTCTATGAGTAGCTAGATTTATTTTCTAGGGTTTTGGAAGAAGCTATTTTTGATGAGTAATATTTAGTAATTATTTTCTTTGACAATAAATACTCCAATATTGTGTTTTTAAATTATTAAAAATTCTCTCTTCTTTGTATGCTTCGTAAAAATTGTTTTGGGTAGTTTCTACCATTCTTTTATAAGCGAAGGAGGATTAGGCCTTAGAATAGAGACGAAAGTCATAAAAAGAGCTTGTATTGTCATATATTCCAAAGCATGAGATTGGGTTCGAAATTGTTTTGAGTAAACTGGAGTATTTTGTCAACGAAATTGTTATTGAGTTTACTATTATTAGAAGTAGTGGAATCCAAAACCCTAGAATTTTCTCTCCTTGGTAAACAGAAATATATTTTAATTAAATTGTCTTAGTATTTTCTTCTAATAATCAAAAACCAAATCTTTAAAAAGTCCGAGAATCAAACCCTGTACTTATCACTTGTAAAACTACATCAGTTTTTGGCGCCGTCGACGCGGACTTGCCTTTAGGTTAAGTTTTAGATTTCTTTTAGTTTATTTTTATATATTTTTTTGTAAATATTTTGGTAGTTTAGAATTATTTTATTTTCTTTCATTTTACGTTGGGTATCTTTTTAGCTTTTGTGTGCAGGTTTAATTTGGCATTTATTGGAGAATAAAACTGGATACCAAAAAGGTAAGTAAAGATATTCCAATTTTATATTGTTTTTCCTTTTCTGTAAATATTGATATTTGGTAGATTTTTATTATATTTGTACATAGTTAATTTAGGATTCTTTTTTTTTTTTTATTTTGTAAATATTTTATTTATTTAAAAAAAAAAAAAAACACGTGCACACACCAATTGCATCGTCAGACACCGAATTTTAGGAAAACTCGTGGTTTAGTACGGTGAACCCTCTGGGCGTTATCATCCGAAACACCATAAGCCTCAGCCCAGTACCGTTGACCAGCCTTTGACTGTAGGTATATTCTGCTTGAGGTAACCTGAGCCTACCAATTTTAGTCGACCCTGCATTTGCATGTGCACAGAAAATGTCGAGTTGGTATTATAGAGACCAATATTATGATTATTCGACTGAGTATCAAAATGGACAATATCCGTACTATGATCGAAGTGTGGATAGTACTTGGGACCACTACCGACCTTCTGAAGGTTATGGTTCTTACCATGGTGATCCCAATTACTATCCGCACGTCCACCAATCATACAAACGGACGAATGAGTAATATTATAATGAAAAAAATGAGAGTTCTCCATCTTTAGAGGATTTAATCAAACAATTGGGACCAGTTCCTGATAAATATAAAACTCATTCCTTAGAAGATGCACTCAAACAGTTTCAAAAAGTGACGGGTATATCACATAGTGATGAATGTTCAAGTCTTACTTTAGAAGATTCACTTAAGAAGTTCAATGAAACTACACGTGAAAATGCGCATCAATCTCGAATAATCCTAGATAAACTGAGTGAGACTCTTAATAATTATGAGGATAAATATGCACCTAAGGATATTGCTCATAATGAACTTGAATTCCAAAATAGTGTTTCCAATCTTACCCTGGATAATACATATAATTATTCACCTAATTTAGAGGATGAGGTTAGATTAGAAAACACTGCATGTTTTGACAAGGTTCAACCATTTCAACCATCTTCTTATGATGATGAGGATAGTGTCGATGAAGAATTTGAAATATATAGTCATAGTGACGAGGAAATTGTTACACCAATCGAGCCTTATGATGATATTGTTGTTTCTAGTTCAAATCATAATAATATTGATAATTATTCACATATTCAAAAGGATGAGGATTTGACTAGAGATACCATTATTTTAGATGGTGTAGTTTATCATTGTGATTATGAAGCTGATGATGGCTTAGAGGAAAGAGTTTATCCTGAGACTAGTGTTTTAGAGTCTAGTGATTCGGAAATAATAGACCCTTCTGAGGATTATAGAAATGTATAACCACACAATTACAACCTAGAAGAAATAAAAGACCATTTTCCTAAATCTGATAATTTAGAAATTAAGGAAATTGTGACTAGTTTATCCAAGGATATTGCGAACTCTAAGTTTGGGGGTGAATATCATTTTCCCTGTAGTTTACCCTTGACTCTTACAAAGGTCCCTAATTTGGGACTTAATGTATGTGCCTCTACCATATTAAGAGACTATCTTCATGCACTTTTATCTGAACCTACTTATGTCCAAAAAGAGACTTAGTTGATAGAAACCCATCCTATGGTTGATGTGGTTAACCCGGTCCATGATACCATAATTGATTTTGTTGTCCCACCAAAATTTTATTCACCAAATGTGGGAGTATCTCAATTTCAAATGTTTCATTATATATTTTTTAGAACTAAACCTAATTATTTTAGGAAATTATAATTGTCGACACATTTCCTTAAGAATGACCACCACTTTCATTGTGGTCAACTTTATGAGTCAAATCTGATTGACTTTGAGGATCCACAATTATTCAGGTTATTATTATGTGCTTCTAAGTTTTTATTTGATTTTTTCCAGACTCTACAACCTGACCCTCCGGATCCTACCAATGAGGAAACCTGGCCCATGAAAATATTTTATCCAGACCCTTTCATAGAACCTGAGCCCGAACCACAACTAGATGTATTTTTCTTAAAAAGGAAACTAGATAAGGGTGTGCGTTATTTGATCATTTTCTTGGCATTCCTTTTATTTGTGGTAGATTTATTCAGTTTTGATGAACCACATAGGTTCCGACTATTGCTATATGATTTTATGTGGTGACTAATTCTACCAAAGTCTGGCTGAAGACACTAAACTTAGCGCTAATGGGTGGCAACCCACAAATGGTGATATTAAGGTCCCTCTGGAGGACCCTGTTGTTGTTGTATATTGTTTTTATTTTCTTTATTTCTTGCTCCCATGGAAGGATTTTTACGCTTCATCCAGGTACTATCTTTCTGACTTACCTCTTTATTCCTCTTGTTACTTATATTTTTGGTACTGCACTTTAATTTGAAACATTGAGGACAATGTTAGGTTTAAGTTTGGGGGTGAGGGAAAAACTTTTGGTTAGTTTTTAATTAAAAAAATATAAATAAAAACTTAAGAGCCTAGAAATTTGTGCCAATTTAGGATGACACTAACCAGTCTAAGTGGATGGAAACATCTTGGTTATAGGAGTTAAGGAACCCAATAATAGAGTCTATTCATAAAAAGACAGAGTTCAGGTGTTAGAATGGAATCATCTCACAACGTTCTGTTTTTATTTATTTTATTTGAAAAATTATATGTTTCTTTAAGTGATTTGGTGGGTCCCAACACATCGAATTGTTACCAATGCCGGGATGAAATAGAGTGATTGAGTTACTAAAATAATAAAGAGACCAGACCAATCAGACCAAACGGAATAAAGTTCTATATATTAAAAAAAAAAAGACACTTGGGAATAGCAATATGTGTGTGTTTTCCCTGTCTCCGTTGCCTAAAAAAGCGTGGAACGCAGGATCCATGGGAACTATCATGTAATCTGCTGAAAAGAAGCATGCGCTTAGATCCAGAAGATCAAATCATGCAGTCTAAATGAAAAAAAAAGATGAAAGATGAAAAAAAAGATAAGTTTATTATTGTGCAATAAATTATTGACTGCTGGTTCCCTTGTATATGCCAGTGAGTTGATCTAGAATTAAGATTATCGACTGTTGGTTCCCTTGTATCCAGACCAGTATCTCAATCCATTAGGATTCATAGGTTCATCTTGGCGGAGGCCTTCAGACTGATATGGGAAACACCGTTGCCCTTAGACAACATTATTTTAAACTATCTATCTCTATAATCCATCTTCTTAATCTATTCATCTATGTGATTCCCATTATTAATGTCCATCGTGTGATTATTAATAGAACTCTGTCACTTATATGAATATGACTCGCATTCGGGTACTTCCTTTTGTAACCAATGAAAGTAGGCCAACCAAGGAGACTCTTTAGTGTCGTTCCTGAGTTCTTCACAGATAGCTAGGATTTGGAATAAAAGGTTTTGTAGGTACACCTCTGGTAAACCTTCCCGAGACCATAACTCGGCCACTAGGACCACCTAGGGGTTTAAAGGCTTGTTATACGTGCTAAGTGTGACAGTATCCTCGACGAGATGGAGTTGTATGTATTTAAAATTATTTTAATTCAATTTGCTCGAGGACTAGCAAAGTTTAAGTGTGGGGAATTTGATAGGTGTCTAAAACACCTTGATATTTATCTATTGTTTATGCTTTCTTTATTATGTTTTTTGTAAATTATGTATCTTTTGTTTGATTTTGTGTTTTTAGGTACTTTGGAGCAAAAGAAGAAGAAACGTCGCTTAAAAGGGCTAAAGTGTCATTTCATGTGCAACTGCTGTTGGAGGCAAATTATCTCTCATTATTTACTTTTATTTCTTCATCTCTATCTGAAAGGCATGTCGGCTTTAGTGATGCAATTTATGTCTGAAAAGAATGACAGCCTTAGTGATGTATAAATATTGAAGAAAAGAAGTGGATATGAGAGGTAAGAGATGGTTGTTCGAGAAACTACTAAAAGCACCCAGAAAAGTGTTAAAGGCACCCCCAGAAATGTCCCAGAAGAGTCGATAAAGTCACCCAGGAGTTTTTCACTATATGCAGCCCAACATTCATCTTTGTACCCCTCAAATTGCTATTCGCAACCCCAAGAATTGGTAAATATAGCCCAAATTACTAAGGGGACACTGCTGTTGGATAAGGGGAGGATCATCTTCTCCATTTGAAATTCAAATTTTGGCGGGAAATTGAAGAACTTATTTAGGGTTTGTGTTTTAGGCAAGCTATGTTGAGATTAAAATGCTGAAACTTATTGGGTTTGTTCCTAGCACATAAACAGGGATGGTATGGTTAATTGTTTCGACCAGAAGTGGCTAGATAATCGGCAAAAAATGAATCAGTGCTCACAGATTTTTGGCGGGAAAATGGGTTGTTAATGGCAGAATTTAGGGTTTGGAAATTAGTGGTGTTCCACTGAGATTCAAAGGGCTGAAACCGATTGGGTTCACTTCTGAGGCCTAAACAGGCTTGGTATAGTCGTTTAAGTGAACCCAAAGTGGCTAGAACTCGGATTGAAGACAAAAGTGGGGAGGTTTTATTCTCGGTTAATATGGGAAGATACGTGAAGATTTAGGGGGAGATATTGTTGTTATTTACTGAGTAAGCTTTCCATAATCCGAATATATGTTTCTCTCATTATATGAAGACTTTATTTAATTCAGGAAACACGTGAAGGAAAAGAAAAGGAGGAGAAAATATCCGAGACTTTTGGGTGAAGAAAGAAAAGATGTTCTCGAGATTTAGTAGTCCTGTGGTGTTTAAATACTATGGTGGCAGGTCAAGAAAGAGATACGAAACTTTGGGAGAAGAAGTCTAGGCTTAGAATCGTAAAAAATCACAAGTTCAGAAAGCTGTTAACTCAAGAACACCAAGAACATTGAACTGCCGTATACAGTCGCAGAAAGATATCGTTGTTCAACGACAGAAGCTCAATATCGTTTCCTGTTTAGAAGCAAACGTCCCTTAGCAACCGAAGCAGCTGAACAGTGTTCGCTGCTGAATACTTGTAGCGACTGAAAATCGTTGTAAGTATATATTTATCTTTTTGAATACACTGATTAATCAAGTTTTCTTCAATTTTGGTTCTATAAGTAGCTAGATTTCTTTTCTAGGGTTTTGGAAGAAGCTATTTTTGATGAGTAATATTTAGTAATTATTTTCTTTGACAATAAATACTCCAATATTGTGTTTTTAAATTATTAAAAATTCTCTCTTCTTTGTATGCTTCGTAAAAATTGTTTTGGGTAGTTTCTACCGTTCTTTTATAAGCGAAGGAGGATTAGGCCTTAGAATAGCGACGAAAGTCATAAAAAGAGCTTGTATTGCCATATATTCCAAAGCATGAGATTGGGTTCGAAATTGTTTTGAGTAAACTGGAGTATTTTGTCAACGAAATTGTTATTGAGTTCACCAGTGAACTATCATGTTAAGGACAGCGTGTTGAACACGTGACTCTGTCCTCTGTTTGTTGTTTCCCATTAAGTGTTTATTTAAGCTTTTTCAGAAATTTGTTTCTAACATCATTCTTTCGGTATTTTATTGTTGCAGTACCAACAATCTGAAAAAACAAAAATGTCCCTCCCTTTTAGTCCAATTGCTATAACTCCTTGTGTATCTTATCTTTTAAGGTATAATTGGTAAGAAACTTTAATATAACATATCTAAAAATCCGTGCATTGGAATTTTACAAATTTTATCTCGTTAGAAAGCTTATAAAAAAATCTACGCAACCAGTACAAACAACAATATCAAATTTAGAACTTTTACGAAAAATTCGAAGGTATTTATCATTTTAGGCATAATTTTAAAAAATTAAATATACATCCATTATGCAAACCACCACAAAGGATACATACTACTTTATGTAGCCATATTTTGGTTTATGCATAGACTAATTTTCGGTTGCAACTAAATAAAACGTATGCTACATGCTCCAAAAAAAAAAAACGTATGTACTCTCTCAGTTTCGAGAAAAGTGATACTTTCACTTTAGGCACAATTTTCGAAAATTGAATGCATACCCATTATGCAAACCACCATAAAGGATGTATAACACATCATGCAACCATATTTTGGTTTATGGATCGACTAATTTCCGTTTCTGGAAAAGTGATATTTTTACATTCCATTTCAGGAAAAGTGATACTTTTACATTCCGTTTCAGGGAAAGTGGTACTTTCCCTCCGTTTTAGAAAAAGTGATACTTTCGCTCCGTTTCATAAAAAGTGATACTTTCGCCCCGTTTCGAAGTGATACTTTGGCTTTGAAACGGGGCGAAAGTATCACATTTTCTGAAACGGGGCGAAAGTATCACTTTTCAGGAAATTGAGCAAAAGTATCACTTTTTCTGAAACGGGGAGAAAGTAGTCACAGGCAAATGTCATCTTCAGATTTTTCTTCGATTGTCCCTCCCACTGTGGCAACGGTTGTACTAGTCTATTGTAATTCAGAGATTAGACACGTTTATCAATAAAATTCCATGAAGAACAAATAAAATCAAACCAAAAGATTCTAATTATGAAGGGGTTTCATCTCTGCTAGGACATAACAAACTGTAGGAGCAAATAAATGGCAGATCCAGGGGGAACAATCTCAAGCCATTACATACACAAAGAAAAAAGAAAGCATAGCACCGAGTCATTATTCACAAGCTAGGCACGAAGAAAGAGATACATGTAAGAATCCATGAGGTAAGCACGTGTTAAGGAGAATCTCGAGTGTGATGAGGAGATGTCCATCGGACGTCAGAGTAATAAATACTCTGACAAGGTAGCTGAAGAAAATAAGCAGAATCTGGTCAAAGTGGGGCCAATAACATCGGGTCAGGAGGACGGGGGACACCAGATCAGGAAGCATCAAATGACCAACATCGTAAAAAAGGATATCGGGAGCCATACTTACCAAGGTCTGGTCAACATATCGGATGGAACCTCATTTATCACCCGAGAAGAACATCAAGGAAGATATACTATGATTCACACTGTAATTTGGATGTATCAACATGTTAGCTATAAATAGAGATCCTTGTAAAGAGTTAACGAGGGGGTAATCCAGTGAGAAAGAGAACACTAAGAGCTTTGTGGAAAGAATAGAGAGCTTGTTAGCGAGAATCCCCACTTGTAACCTTGAATCAAGTAATAAGATCATCCTTTCAACCCCCATGGATGTAGGTAATCATGCCGAACCACGTATATCTTGTATTCATGTTCATCTCTTGCTTGTTTACTTGTAGTATGTGTTCTTGAGATCGATTGGATGTAGTAGTAGGATTTTCTACATCTATATTCTGGCGCCGACTAAGGGGACCGTATAATATCTTCGGATACCATGAAATCAATCGCTAAAAGAGAGAACTCCAAAGCTCCTAAATCACCTTGCGTGTTAGTTGAAGCTAAAGGAAAAAATATTTTGGTTAGACATGCTAATTTATGGAACTCATAAGTCGTTATTTCTTAGAAAAAGTGATCTCTTTTCTTTTAAAACTTCATGGGGTAAATGTACCAGAACTTCTTTTTTTGATCTCGGTGTTGAGTTTTTGTAGCACCCCAAGTTCAAACCCGTATGGAGATCCGAACTCAAAGAGTTACGGGACGGAATGAGACGTATGCATATATTTATCTTTGCTAATTTACTTTTATACTAAACATAATTGAAACTTTTATACACGAATTGAAGCATATGAAAACATTAAACATCGTTCAAAACATTTTCAACTAAACATTTATTTTACTTTAATTTACACTTCAAACAATATAAGAGAACAATGCAATCAATAATCTACTCATTTTTAGCTTTTACTTCCACTTCCACCTTCCATGAATCTGCAAGGATTGTCAATTGGGGTGAGATGACAGCCCAATAGAATGCATTCCCTTCCTCAAAATATAAGAAAACATGTCAACCAATCAAACCGAATACGCACAAAAACAGTATATGGTGTAACTTCAAGGATTGATTTAGGAATATATTCATCAACTAAACTCATAATCTATCAAATCCTCTTAAATGCATGAGTGTCATCGGTTCATGCCCCGCCTATCCATGTATCCTCGGCACGGGACCGCCAACCTCACTTGCACGAGTATCCTTGGGTCTCTCCCCACTTATCCGTGTATCCTCGGTACGGGCACCGCCATTCAAACAAATATATTCATTCATTTATAATTTCACGCTACTGTAGTACGTGTATCCTTGGGTCGTGCCCCACCTATCTGTATATCCTCGGTACGGGCACCGCCATCCAAACAAGCATATTCAATTATTTATAAAATAATTTTATCATACAATATACATTCCAACCCACTTCGTCAACAATTCATAAGTTCACAACCCAACTAACTATGTAATTCTTCCAACCATTTAAGAAAACACACTAACTGTAGAATTTTACGTTATAGGTTTCGTAATGATAACTTTGTCCGATCTACCTAAAAAAATTAGTAAACATTCCTGACACCATAATGTATAACATATATAAATTTCACATGAAAATAACGGCTCAATCAAAATATATTAATTTTACAAACGCATTACAAAATCTAGGCAAACAACATCATTTTGCCAAACTATTCACCATAGTCTCAAATTAAGCAAACCCAAAGCACAATGAAAGATAATACATTTATCTACGACCTTTGTTAAGACCTCAAATCATTTTAATATTATTAAGATTGCGTAAGAACATCAAAACCACAGCAAAACGAAACTTTCTAGAATTTCAGAAATCACAATCCAAATTACGGTGAATTTGCGTAGGAAAATTCTCAAATTTTAACAAGAGATACCTAATCATGTCATAAATCAATAGGACAAGCATGATCATCAATAATAGATTCATATTTATTCAATTAAATTTAAGAAACCTAACAATACAATGGCATACGAAATAAACATCAAAAGAGAAAGGGTTTCACATTCTACCTCAAATCCATTGATTTTCCACTGATTTTTCCTAATTACAATTTCTCCTCAAGAACCTTATCTCCAATTTATCTTCTTCCTCTCCATAGCTTTCTCCTCTACATATCTTTAGCCTTTTGGTTTTCTAATCTCTAAATTCTCTCTCCGTAGATTTCTCCTTCACACTTTTATTATCACACTATCTCACACGTTGGATATTATTTTTGCGAATAAAAACCAAACTATAATGGATTTGAATATAATATTTTTAGGATATGTTATTCTTACCAAGTTCTATATGCCTACCAAAAATAAGCACATTCTGAAATATAAAACCTCACAATCTACCGGTCTTAATTTCGACGGTCAGAAATCCGCAAATTTTCAACTGCTCATTTTCAAAGTAGTAGATGATGAGGCTATACATCTCGGAATGTGATCATTTTTGGTAGGCATGTGTAACTTGGTAAGAGGAACATATCCTCAAAATATTAGCTTCAAATCCGTTACGGTTTGGTTTTAATTCGCAAAAATGACGTCCAACGTGTGAGATAGTGCGATAAGAAAAGTGTGAGGGGATCCCTCCTCAAACTTATAATACTCAATATTTTATTAATTAACTTCCCATTTTCTATTCATTTTATTTACTTAATAAAAATATATTAGGTGACTCTATTTCCACCCTAATTTGTAGATTTATCTAGTTCAAACAACCCAGCTAGGCTAAGGCAAAGGAAACAACCTATACCATATGGTTATCTAAATTGGATACAACACGACCCGTAACGGTAATTCAAAATACAGGGTATTACAGGTTTGCTTAAGGTTAATGTCCTTTTTCATTTTTGCTAAGACGAGTTATCTGAAAGATTCAGAAGCTCCCAAAATAACATCTTTGATGTTGGGTTGTAGCTAAAATGAAACTTCATCTTGTTGGATGTTTTCATTTCAAGTCATGAGATTTATTAAAATTATGAATACAACGTTAACACCGGTGAATCAGCTCAGAATCATTGGGTTAGGGTTACCAAAGCTATGGATGGAAAGGATCCAATGAACACTTTGGTGACAATCTCGTTCTGATCATATGATAAAGAGCCTTACAACGTAGTTAAAACAGAAAACCCGAAAGAATACCAAGGTAAAACGATCCTTGAGGAATTCCGAAGAAGAATATAGAAAAGAGCTGGGAAAATCTCATTTCGGTAACTTTTATTGGTGTTGACACCGACAGAATGGTGGAAAGAGGTCACCACATCAAACTTGACCAAGAAAGAAACTTTTCGACCAGCTGCACGGACAATTAATGATTTCTGGTACAAGGAATGTTAGGACAAATAATGATTAGTGCATAGTGAGAGTACCGAAAGCGACGTAACAAGTCAATTTGTCAAAAATTGTCATATTAGTCAAAACCACCTAATTTGCTGAGTTCAACATGAAAAAGTAGAAGGAATTGTACTTGATTGGGCTCTTTCTGATTGTCTGAGCTTTCCTTCTTTTTTTGTTGTTGTTTTTGTGCTTCGTACATAAACATTTTCGAAAACAGTTCAAAGTAAGGTGTTGTATGTTTTGTTGACGTAGGTACGAACGATTCTCTAAGAAAAGGCATGCCCGGGCCGATGGATAGTACTTCAGGAACGGGGAGAATCCTTAGGAACCGAATTGTGGCAAGAAAAAACATGCAGGAGGGAGTGATAGACTCACGGCGAGAGAGTAACCGGAAACACCAACCCGAGGAACCACGAATATCGGCCAGAGGAATGACCACTATTAATGAAGAAGTCAACTTGGGTCAAGATGATGATTTACCTCCCTTGGAGAACCTTCAGCCAAGCCAGGCGAGACCCGAGAACATGATGGACGGACTGACTACGTCAGACACCGAGGACGCCGAGGAAGCGTTGATAATATAGGCCCATCATAGGAGGGAGAGGAGACGCGCCGAGTATCAAGACGCTATGAACCGAGAGGAGGAGAGACTTAGGATGATCCACCTAGGAAAAAGGATGGTGACCCGAGATATCCCACCTGTCGCATCACCAGACGCTCCCAGAATAACACCAACAGAAGCACCACCAGCACCACCAATCGTACATGGGAACCATCCAAATGGCCATTCTAGCCACGAAAGTACAGATCCGACATTGCTAGCCATACTAGAAAACCAAAGAAGGCAGGAAGAATTCATGAGATAACTGCAGAGAAGGAATTTAGCACTAGAGCACAAGAACTATCATCTCTGAAACTAAGGGGCGAGGCCACGTGGATCGTCCAGTCGAGGTGTATCAAGTAACCGAACCTGATATGGTCCCCCCGTGAGCTCTTCGACCGAAAGATGTACCCGAGCAAAGAGGAAGGTCAGATAATGCCACAGAAGCAAATCTTAAGAGATGGTTAAGAAGATGTCAGGGAATGGCGAGGATGACAAGTTAGCGGAGGTGATTAGTGAAGTAGAGAAGCCTCCATTCACCCGAGAATTAGAACACGCACCATTCCCCCCCCCAAAGTGTACACTTCCAGCGTTTCCCTCAAGGTTCGACGGGACAGGAGATGTGATAGAGCATGTCAAAATGTGCATGATGTCGCTACTTCAATGGAAGAGCAACAACGTGGTCATGTGTAAATTTTTCCCTGCCAGCTTGGTAGGCGAGGCGAGAAATTGATTTTACACCTTACTGGTAGGGTCCATCGGGAGCTATGGAGTTTTGATAGAGACTTTCCTTGAAACGTATATGCACAATAGCAAAGCCCAGCCTAGGGTTAACAATTTGTTCACTTTGGATAGAAGGTTCAGGGAGCCTCTAACATCCCTGACGGACAGATGGAGAAAACTATGTACCGACATCGGGAAGGTGCCGGTCGAGCAGCAGATATTCGGGTTTGAAAATTCACTTGGAAAATCAGACCCTATTTGGATAGCTATGTTCACGGAGAAACCTCAGACGTTGAAATAAATGAGAAAGATGTAGGAACATTACATCGCCTTGGAAGAGATACAAGAGGAATCTAAAGATAAGGGAGTGCGAGGAGGAATTCCAAAAGATTAAGTGACATCTCGCGAGACTTCCTGTACTACAACGACCCCAAGCCCGATAAAGTGCTTACCCTGTATCTCAGGGAAACTAACAATGTTATAAGTGCAGTTCTAGTCAAAAATGTCAGAGTAGAAGAAAAGCATGTGTACTTCATAAGAAAAACTATGAATCCGGCAGAGAAGAACTACACCAAAATTGAATAGTTAATACTCGCCTTAGCGTTTGCGATGCAAAATCTGCGGACATACTTCCAGACTCACAGGATTCGGGTGCTTACAAAATATTCTATAGAATCGGTACTCGACAACGCTGCGATATCGGGGAGAATCTCTAAATGGAGTGCCCAAATTAAGCAATTCGACATCTTCTACGAAATGAAAACAACAGTAAAGGCACAGGTGGTAGATTATTTCCTAGCTGACTTTCCTTTAGACGATGAAGATAACATTGAGGATATCCCGGTCATGGAAGAAGATAGAAAGGATCCATCTGATCTCCTAGAAACATGTATCCCGACACGGTGGGAAGTATTTTTAGATGGATCATCTAATAAAGATGGATCGGGCTAGGACTAGTCTTTATCACACCAAAAGGAAAAAATATGGTCCACTCATTTAGACTTGAGTTCAAGGCGACGAACAATGTCACTGAATACAAAGCAGTGATACATTCTTTACGGATAATTTTGGAACTAGGAATACGTGATGTAAGATTAACTAGCGATTCTCAGCTGGTAATTCGGCAGATTAGTGGGCAATACGCAATTAATGATCCGATATTGTAGAAGTGAAAAGGCAAGGGTACCCCAAATATACCTCAAACTATAACTTTTCCTTCCTATAAGTCCTTTCCCCGAAAGTGATTTTCTATAGACTGAGTCGAGACAATGCAACAAATCGGTTCACACCTTGTGTGATCGTCTATGGATACTAGATCGAGATAATACAACAACAAAGTGTGTTTACTTGATACAAAGGTTCGGACCTAACCAAACTCAATAGGATTCACGTATCAAGTAAATAGGAATTAACGTTTGTGCAATTTACTTTAATTATAATAAAACAATTATAATGCGGAAATATAAAGTAAATGACACGGCAAGATTTTGTTAACGAGGAAACTGCAAATGCAAAAAAAAAAAACCGGGACCTAGTCCAGAATTGAATACTCTCAGAATTAAGCCGTTATACAAAATAAGACAACTTCGTATAGTTGAGACCAAGAAACTAAACCTATAGTTCACCTAGTTCCCTCAGTATTTCTATGCCTCCAACCTGTAAACAAGTCACTTACTTGGACCAATTCCTTTGGATCGTATTCCAAAAAGTAAAGGAATAACAAATTTGTTTGGTATCAACTCTCTTCAACCAAGTGATATGAGTTGCGCAAAGGTTCCCTTGTTTATCTTAACATAAACTACTTTGCTATGTTCCAAGATCTATATTACGTTAAATCACCCAAAGGTAATCACTAAGATTAAGCCAACAACACTCTTCAACCAAGTGATATGTGTTGATGCCGATCTTCCTCAATTAATCAATCCAATCTACTACAAGGATAAACCGATTATTAATTGGATCCTCTTTTTCCCAAACAAGTATTGTGCACACCAAAGATTATAAAAACACCAAGTAAGAAATGTTCAATATCTTCTTTATCTTCAAATATTCTTAGATCTTCAATAAGCACCTGCACACAATCACTTGAATCTCTTGTGATCAATCACACACAAAACGGAGTCTGTTAACAATGGATTATCACAAGATCGTCTTTAGATCTAACAACAGTCTAAAGATCCTTGTCGAAACCTTGAACTAGTTTGAGTGAATCTTATATCAGAAGAGAAAATTCTCAAGCATAAACAAACTAGGTGCAATCAAGATTCAACCTCCGTTAGTCAATCAAATCAATAAGAAAACTAAAGATAAACCGCAATATCTAGTTTCCCACCAACGGGTCGCGCTAGAGCTTCCCAATCCCAAAGAAGACTTTAAACTGAGTGGCCGTAAGAGACTTCACCTAATTAGATTACTCTCCTCTCCGATAGGCGCCTCACCAGTAACAAAGACAAAAGAGGAAGTCTAGGTTACGCAGGATTAGTTTGCTAGAAATGCAAACTCAAAGTATTTATAGACAATGAAGTTTGGACACCAAGGAATTTCCAAAACCGAAAATATTCTCAAGATATTTTCACTACTCCACCAGATTCGGTTTTCATAATTCCTGTGAATGCACTGTCCAAAAATAGTGATCGAAATCTCCTTGGAAAATCTAATTAGCAAATGCACGTTACTAATTCTTATTTTCCATATATAATTAAAAACCCTTAAATAAAAAGATTCTTAATTTATTTAAATTCAATCTTGGGATTTACTTCCTTCTTAGCCTTTAAGGAATATCTTTGAACAAAATAGAATAAGCATTAATGCACCGTGTTCAAAGAGTGTCGACATCTTAGTCTTGCAAGTCTTTACCATGCTTGCTTTCTTGAAACCGATTTACCACACTTCCAAACAAGTTTAGAATTGGTTCATCTGACTTTCAAGAACTATGTGATTGATCAAGTTCCACTCAATCACATCTCATGGGTTTCCATGTGAGTATTGTGCATAGTTACACTAGCTTACCAAAGAAACGGATGACTAGGTACTAGGATCGGTTCCCCACATATATATGGTATCTAACTTGTATGCACTGCACATGTCCATAGGATCGGTTCCCCCTTCCCAAAAATTTGTTGCACATGTTCATAGGATCGGTTCCCCTTTCCAAAACTTTACTGCACATGTTTATAGGATCGGTTCCCCTTTCTTACATAAACCTTGCTACACCTCATACAAGGATCGGTTCCCCCTTGTGATGCACTGCACCTCTTACTAGGATAGGTTCCCCTCTTCCCAGTAATAAGTTCAGACATACACAACCCGATCATACCCCAGGTGATTACTTAAGATTGGTTTTACTAATAAAAGTCATACCAATACAAAAGTCAGGCCTTATGTGAACAGTTTTACCAAGAACACACACAAGTTGTGAAAGGTTATACACATCACACATATTGGTCGTTCATAAGATATACAATGAAGAACAACCCTAATAAAGCCTGGCGATTTCCCTTTCGGTTCACAACACGTATCATGAACTTACTTCCTTAGAACACATGTAAACATTATTCCCTAGGATGAAATACTCACCTCATACCCATACATAATCACAATAGCATTCATATGATTATGTTGATGTCTTATATACAAATTTTAATGGTTAAGAAAGAAACTTCATGTTGTATTCCTTAATACTATGTCTATCTAGAGTGTTCATGCTTCGCAGTTTTGTGTTTTCAATATGCACGACTTGAAATATACGTTAGGGAATGAAATAGTTCAAGTCAAATATCACTAACCTTGAGTGGAAGGATTATGTTGTTGGTGTAGCTTCGTCTTCTTCTTCACATCTTCAAGTCTTCGTAATACTTATAATGTCTCATCCTAATACTTTCAATCTAACCTATACGAAGTTGACTCTAGTACATATAAATCAAGCGACTCTTAAATGAGTTTTGCTTCACTAAAATATGACAACCAAACTTGACATACCAATGCTTGGTGGGTTCAACCGAGCAATGCTCTAACAAGAAGTATTGGGAGCTTGCCCAATTTTACATCGACCAGATCCCCAACATCAAATTCCGACACATTTACCGAAAAGACAATCGACACTCAGACGCTTTGGCCTATATCGCCTCAATGTTGACCGACCCGAGTATTGAAAGTATCCGAGTCATGAGGTTCCTGATGCCATCCATACTCGACATAATAGACACAAAGGCGTATGTGGCTATAACCACGGTCGATAAATATGAGGCTGGTGATTGGAATCCCATCCATCAATACTTGGAAACAGGAGAACTACCAAAGGGATGACCCGAGATCAATAAGATCAAAAGTAAGGCAGCGGCATACGAATTACGACACAGTATCATGTATATAAAGTAATATCTGAGACCATTCTTAATATGCTTGAGCAAAGAAGAAAGACACTCAATTCTGAATGAGTTGCACTATGGTGCCGCAGGAAACCACAACTCGGGGAAAAGCCTGTCGGCCAGAGTCAAAAATATGGGATATTTTTTGCCGCACATGAATGAAGATGCAAAGCATACGGCATTAATCTGCGACGAGTGCCAAAAGTTTGGTAAAAAGATACATGCACCAGCAGTGTCGCTAAACTCGGTGGTAATCCCATGACCCTTTGCCAAATGGGGGATTAATATTTTGGGACCATTGCATGTCGGATCAGGGAAAATAAAGTATTTGATTGTGGCTACAGACTACTTCTCCAAATGGGTAGAAGCCGTACCTCTAAAGCATATCCGAGACAAGGATGTATTCTATTTCATCTGGGAACACATTATTTATCGCTTTGCCATCCCCGCAGCAATCGTCTCGGACAATGGGAAACAACTGTAAGGAAAGAACATTAATCTGTTGTTCAACACCTACAATATCTGAAAGAGAAAATCCACACCCATTTACCCCCAGAGTAATGGGCAGGACGAGATAATGAACAAGACCATAACAGATAACCTAAAAATGAAGCTGGATGGAGAGTATGGTGAATGGTGTGAGGAGATTTACAACGTTTTACGGTCTTATATAACTACTCGAATGGAAGCAACCGGCTTGTTACCTTTCATGCTCACTTATGGAACTGAAGTCATCCTTCCAACAAAGGCGATGATACCTACCACAAGGACCGAAGCATGGAGGCGGAACATCTCGGAGGACCTAATTCTGGCCAAGCTCGATGACTTGGAAGAGACTATGGAAATGGCTCTACAGAAAATGAAGAATTATCAGAGGCGATTACAGATTGAATATGACAAGCGAGTTCGTCCAAGAGAATTCCAACCCATGACAGATGGTAATGAAGGAGCTACCCAGTTATGAGCGCGACAAAGGGGTGGAAAATTGGCGGCGAGATGGGGCGGACCATACACCATCGTGTTAAAAGTTGGAGAAGGAGCGTACAAAATATTGAAACTAGACGGAACTCCAGAAGCATGACCATGGAACGCTCGGCACCTAAAATTATATCATTCATGAGGGGTGTATAAGCAGGTATGATACTTTGCCATTTAATTCCTTTAAGATCCACGAGGTCTAGGGAATATGACATCGGCGACTAATGGTCATTCATACTGGGGAAACGACAATGTGTAAGTTCCGAGGTGACTTACACTTGCATGGTCATTCGTACTCGGGGAAACGTCAGTGGGCAAGTGCCGAGGTGACTTACACTTTCATGTTCATTCGAAATCGGGGCAACGGCAGTAGGCAAGTGCCGAGGTGACTTACACATGACGGGACATTCTAACTCTGGGCAGTGGCAATGTACAAGTGCCGAGGTAGCCTAAGGGTTCTGGTGGTTGGAAAACAGTTACCAAAGGTTGTCAAGAAACGAGTTCTTGTCGACCAGGTAATCTACTTACATTTGAAAGATTTCCCTCATCGCAAGTGGCCGAAATCACTTGCCCGGGATAGTTAATTAATAACTAACCTGTGATTATCGGGACATAGAACTTAGGAATGACTAAATACCCTTCCACTGACCCCTAAATGATAGTGATGAGATACCTCAATTGGGACATGGCATTGGACCCGATGACCGTCCATGTTAAGTGTGTTCGACATAAACGGAATTTATACTAACCAATAAAACGTTCTAATATAGGAAACAATGAATCTACCATATACGAACAACAAGGGACGATTCAAGCAACACAAACGAAAATGTCAAGGAACGATAAAACAACCGATTGGCGACGCAGCACTCTATAAAGACAGATATTCGAAAAATATAGGTGTTCAAACGAATTACAGCCCGGTGCAAAGGGAAAAATAGTGGTGCAGCACTACAAAAGGTCTAGATACTCGTTCGGCGGAATCGACCCCAAGCTCGCCACCTTAGCAGGAAGGTCGGCTCGTTTCTTCTCAATGTACTCCTTCACACCCTGCATAATCCTTGCGGTAAGCTCGGCGGTGTGCCACTCCCTTTACTCATCAAGACGAGCCGACTCAGTGGACGAAGCTTCGGCATAAATGACTCTCTTGTTCAACTGGGCCTCACTCTTCTTCATCCGGACGATCTATTTCTCCAGAGCTTCGAATTTACCTTGCTCAACTGCAAAAACAGGAAAACGAATTAGCATTATGACAATCGGCAGATCAAATAATTATCGGGATAGTTTAGATAATATATGGAGACCTCACAACGAGGGTAAAACTACTTTTAAAGAATCTTCATACTTAGAAAGTTCACTCTCGAGTTTAGAAATTTTGGAGGTCATCTCGTTATAATGTTGTTCATTGAACTCATTAGTGGGGCGGTACTTCTTATGATCATTCCAATCAGCCTTGTGTCGATTATGCGCCATTTGAAGACCCGATAATTGGTCTAGTGTCCATTCCAATTCTTGGGACACCCGATCGAATCCCAGCAGACTCTCTCTTAATTCCTGATTAGACCTCTCAGCAGTATCTTTTTCCTTCAAGAGTCGTTTGCGATCAACGTGAAGATCTCTGTTCTGCAGCCTCAGCGTGTCACAATGACTTTCTAAAGAATCAACTAATAACCCTTTGTCAGCAGCAACCTTAGGGGCCTGAGATAGGCTCGCCATAAGATTATCCACCTCCTCGAGTACATACTCAAACTTTTGATAATTAAGTAACTCGGCTTGAAGACGTTCGATCTCGGCATCCCAACTATAAATCTTATCATCCTTATTGACAATCTTTTGGCGAAGGTTACCGACGTGATCTTTCTTAATGTTCAGTTTCCTCTTCATTAGGCAATACTCTGAAGCAGCATCTGCATCTAGACTAGATATCTCAGCTAGGAAGACAATATTACACTTAGGATATTGACACTACTTGCTCAATCAATAATAACAATATTTCTATGAAGTACCTTTAGCATCATCAATATGTATCTCCAACCCTCTGACTCGCTCCTTATCCTACTACAGCTGGATACGAAGGCTCTACATGTCCTCTAGTTCCTTCTGGCAGATGGTAGCCTCCAGCAAATACTGATTTGCAATCTAGAACAGTTCGATCCCGATCATCCATGCCATATTTTGCCTCAATTATACAGTTAAGGATAAGCGACTTACCATAGCATTGAAGGTATTCCTCAAAATGGCATAAAGGGGCATAGCCGTAATCATCTGGCCAGCAAAATACGAGCAAAAGTATGTAGAAGTTAGAGCCCCCAGCGAATTGCAAACATGGCCCGAAAAGGTAAAGAAGGTATTTCCACCCGAGCTCGGGGTGGAATAAACAGGGCGGAGATTCTCCAACACCTCATTCTATGGGGCATAGCCTTTTCCCTAGGAATAATCTTATGTCTGCTTCGGCTCCTTACCCTCATCCATGCCATCAATTTTATCTTCCGTACTAAAGATTTCTTCCTCATCATCGTCATCGGATATCAGAACAACGATGTTAGCACCAGCCAACTGAAGACCCGGTAGCTTGTCGAGGCATGTTCCTGCTCGGGGAAGCTTCCTCGCCTTGTGACTCCTTACCTTTCTCATTGGACTTTCCACCTACAACGGTGGATGAAACATCAGAATGTTTCTGAGGCGACTTCCTCAGAAAATGAGATAATGGTAGCCGATCATTGGGATCCTCACCACCTTTGGAAGACGAGCCTTCAACACCCTCGTCATCAGCCCTGAACTTCTGCACAAGACTCATCGTCAGACCCATTGAAGGAAACAAATAGGGTCAAGTACATGTACTAAAGATAAAACAATATATTTGTTACCTTCACTTGCTCCTCCTCAATTCTTGTTCTAGAACCCTTATTCTGAGTAGTAGAAGCCATATTCTGACCACTCTGGGACTTGGGCTACAAAAAAAAGAAGGGGAAATTAAGATTTTGTTGGTCACTCGAGCCGGGTAGTCAAACATGCGAATAAAACAAATGTAATAACTTACCCGATCAGCATTAACCACCCAAAATGGATAAGGCTTAGCATGAATTTTAGGAGGTGGAAGTGGGCCACTCAAAATGGGACCACGAATAACGAGAAGGACCCGGTCCAAGGAGGCATCATTAGTGTGGAGGGCATGCTTGTTGGAGGTCGTTCCTCCCTCGGGGTCTTCATCTAACATCAACTTCTCGAAGCCACCAGTCGGAACCTTATTGAGATGGGGACTGGAAGCGAAACTGGCAAGAACACCATTAGTAGCAGTCCCGCTTCAATAATTGTCAATGAAGCTAGCAGAGGTGTTTTCACTTGCTTGAGAAGGGTTGTAGGTTGACCAAGGAGTTGGAGAGAACTCACCTATTCCTCGCCTCTCCCATTCAGCCATGAGACGAAATGTGTTACCATTACACTAAACCAGAGCACGAGATGGACGAATCTTAGATAAGACTTCATACATGAAAGGGCTACTTGGGTCATACAATGGAAAGCGCAACTCGAGCTCAAGATGACTCTTGGTGATAATAGTCGCCTCGATCGAATGAGAGAATTTCTCGACCTCCTCCTTCTTCAAGGTGCCTTTTTGGCCCGACAAGAGACTGACGTCATAACCATGAAGGTTATAGTCATCCTTCAGTTGATTGATGAACTGTTCATCAGTTAAGTCCTTAGCAACTCTCTTGTCATTCCTACATGAAAATGGAGGAAAACCGTTAGAAAAGATAGAGTTAAGAGCACGATGATCATGATGAGAAGGATTGTCAACAATAAACAAAGAATCAAGAGGAACACCGTCATCATCATAAAAAGTATAACTCACATACCTTTTCTAAGTCATGGAAGGAGTTGAAGAATCCATTGGAAAAATGAAGGAGAAACGTGAAATGGAAAACGCAAAAGAATACGGCAGAGGACATGAATTACAACAGCAGCAAAGGAAAAACAGCAGCAAGATCGAAGGAAGAAGAGGGTTTCTAAAAGAAATATGGAGACAAATGTTACTCAAGCTGCAGTTGAAGAAAAATGGCGGAAGCAGAAGCAAAGAATGTTTTTCTTAAAAAGAGGACAAGTGAAAAACCAAGGGTTTATCTGTTGAAATTATAGTCCCAACAATTACGACTGGGGAAAAGGGTAACAGGTCATAAAGATGGGGATAATGGAGAACAACATGGCGGAAAATACGGCATGTCCAGAGACTTGGGAGGTAAAACGATCTCTTCCCCTCGTGTCGAACACACGAGTGAAAGAAGGGGCATAAATGTAGGAGCAAATAAATGGAAGATCCAGGTGGCACAATCTCAAGCCATGACGCATGCAAATAAGAAAGAATGCATAGCACCGAGTCATTCTTCACAAACTAGGCGCGAAGAAATAGATACCTGTAAGAATCCATGAGGTAAGCACGTGTAAAGGACAAGCTCGAGTGTGATGGGGAGATGTCCATCGGACGTCAGAGTAATAAATACTCTGACAAGGTAGCTGAAGAAGATAAGCAGAATCTGGTCAAAGTGGGGCCAATAACATCGGGTCAGGAGGAGGGGCGACACCAGATCAGGCAACATCGAGTGACCAACATCTAAAAAGGATATCGGGACCCATACTTACCAAGGTTGGGTCAACATCTCGTACGGAACTCCATTTATCACCCGAGAAGAACATTAAGGAAGATATACTATGATTCACACTGTAATTTGGATGTATCAACATGTCAGCTATAAATAGAGAGCCTTGTAAAGAGTTAAGGAGGGGGTAATCCAGTGAGAGATAGATAACACTAAGAGCTTTGTGGAAATAATATAGATCTTGTTAGCGAGAATCCCCACTTATAACCTTGAATCAAGTAATAAGATCATCCTTTCACCCCCGTGGACGTAGGTAATCATGCCGAACCACATATATCTTGTGTTCATGTTAATTTCTTGCTTGTTTACTCGTAGTATGTGTTCTTGAGATCCATCGGATGTAGTAGTAGGATTTTCTACATCTACACAAATATTGAAATAAAAACTTAAACTACTATTGCATGTTGCTGCACCGGCTACTCCGGGCATTGAGTTTTCGTCTACAACCCCTTGTTTGTTTATACAAAAGTTTCCCTCAATTCTATACAATCCCCCAAAGTCAACAAATACAATCATAAATTTAGGGATTCGATGCTTGAAACCCACCACTGTGGATAGTCTTCATTTACATCCACCCTATTACTTTCAATAGGTAATTGCCTGATGATATTGATGTTGCAGAGAGCTTAAAATTCAAACTTTTTGTTGCCATTATCACTGCTCTTGGAGAAAAATTTGCCATCCTATTGTTTCTCAAGTAATAACTACTGATATCTAGGGCTAGCTTGAAATGGGTACAAAAATGACTGGGGAAAGATGGTGATAGATATACTTGAAAGATAAGGAGACGGTGAGTGGTCGGCGGTGCTGGAGGATGCGTAGAGAGAGGTATGGGTTTCATAGGGACATCTTGTTGGGCCTACCGAAAATCGAGGGAGGACCCACATCAATACACCGCCGCCAAGGTGGAACTACTTTCTCTGTGATAGGATTTGTATTCAGAAGATATTTAGGGCTTGTAGTTTATCTAAATCTGCTAGAAGTCTAACATTAGAAATGAACCGTGGTTTAGGGCATACTTAAAATCTTCAGGGCATACAAAACAATAGTCCCATCTTGGGTGACCTTATAAGGGGGATCTAGTGGGTAGTTCAATTACCTATATACCCTTAAACCGTTTTAGTCACTAATCTACTCTTACCCTTAATATAAAAACCTAAAATCAATTTTTAAGAATTTAAAATCAATTTCAAAAACATAATATCTCCTTCCTCCTCTACTCTAGCCGAACTCTCACGAAGGAAAAAAAAATTATCGTCATGAAAATTTTAACCGTCGATGCGTGAAAATTTGATCGTCGATTAAACTCAACTAGATAATGGTATTTTTACCCTCAAAAAACAGGGAGTAGGCATTCAAAATCATCTTCTAATCCATCAATTGAAGAAGAATAACTAATTAAAGGTGTAGAAACTGAAATTCAACCAGAAATTCAACCAACTACAACTCCAACTCCGGAAATGAGGATAAGAAAGTAAGTTCTACAAACTCAATCTCTTATTTGTTGTTTGTCATTGATTAAATGGGTTTAATTCCTAAAAAATTAGTGTTTTTGACAGTTACAGTATTCGGTTCGGCTCAAAATTTCTTAGTATTTTAAGCAGAATTGTTCTTGATGATTTTCCCTGAAACTGTGCATGAACAGTTCGGCTTGAAATTTTCATGCGAAATTTACCCGAACCTAGTCACAGATATGAGGTACATTTTTCGTTCGGCTTGTTTGATACTATTGAATGCGAGTCGAACATTGTTCGTCTAGTTTTTAGAATGTATATGGTTTCAAAGGTTCGGCTGGTTAAGATATTTCCATTATAAGCCGAACTACTCTCTATAATTGATAGTCAAATGAGTGTTGCTGGGTTCGAATCATAATGGGTATTTCACGGTAGCCGAACCCTGTAGAAATGTAAATAGGTTTTCAGGTTCGATTAGTTCAGCTGATAAACCAAAAATCTAACAAAACGAACATGCTATACTCATATGGTTCGTCTTATTCGATATATAACTCTTGAGCCGAACTTTAAAATGTAACTGAACTTTTTTTTTTTTTTTTGTAAAATCAAATAAGTGTTTGGCTGGAAAAAATATTAAGTATACAAACCGAACCCATAAAAATACAAGGTTCGGCTATTTCGATATTCATCATATAAGCCGAACTATGTATAAAGTACAAGTTCGGCATATAATGGTAAGCCTTACAGTAAGCCGAACTGTTCATCATATGTAAATCACCAGGTAGGTTCGGCTGATAATTACAAGCCGAACCTATTCCTGGTTCGCCGAATAATGGTGAAAAAAAATCAAGTTTTTGATGATTTAAACTACAAAAATGAAATTAAACATAAGATAGAAGTATACGTGTATATTAGTAGCATTGGGTTCCTCATCGGTGTATTCATCATCTGGATTTGGCTCGTAAAAATCATAATTTTGAGTTGGAGTTTCAGTTTGAGGGTGAGTAAAATCATTCTCATAATCTAAAAAATCAGTTAGTTGATGTGTATTTTCCGAGCTTTTTTAGATAAAGATTATCCCTCCTCCTCCATTGAGACTAGATGAATCGAAATACAAATTTTTTCCTCACTTTCCCTTCTCCTTCTCAAAAAAAAAAACCTAACTTTTTTTTTCTTCCCAAAATGTATCAACACAAAGTTTTAGAACTTGAGTACTCCTAATCACTAATCATTAACATTAATCACTAATCATATTTATTAACAACTAATCATTAGTCTTAACACTAATAATAAAAGGGAAGATTTGCCATTATCAAAAATATCCGGATAAGGTCCTTTTTGATTTACTATGTAATGACCCTATTTTGTCATTACTTGATATGCCCTACAAAAATAGGTATGCCCTAGAACAGGGTTCTTAGAAATTCAGAGACACTTAGAACTTTGGTCTAGAAGGAAAAGAAAAACACCCAAACCAAAGGGAATGACAAAGAAGAAACAAAACCATATATGGAAGGCTTCTACCAAAGATACCCTAAAGATAAATGTAGATGCAGTTTGGATATCAAAATTGTTACCATCCAATTGTGCTTTAATATTAAGAATTGATGCAGGAAAATGAGAAGGAGGAAGAGCGGGTCAATCAGCAGGCTCATACCCACAAGAAACAGATGATATAGGAATGTTGCAGGGGGCAATTTGGGCTAAGGAAAAGCATATTAGAATTTTCAGCATTAAAGGGGACTGTGAAAGCATTTTCAACTACTTGCGTGGTCATAAACCAGATATTTCCTAGCACACTAAATCCTGTCTCAATGAGGAGTTTGTTAGGCCTTTAAATTCTTTGTATCTCCTCCCCATGTGGCTCAAACAACTTTTAGTAGATAAATCTAATATTAGGAAACCTCAATTTCACAGATTAGATGGCTCCTGCTGTATTTGTGACTCTTTCTGAGCCTTAGTCACTGTTTTATGAATTATCTTATTTAGATGGCGGTACCTCTCGCGGAATTACATGTCTAGTCATGATGAGAATATTATTATTGGGGATTTCCTTTTTCATAGGATAGGTGTTGTTATCCAAAAAAAGGATTGGAGTCCAGCTTGTTATCAGGCTTCCATCCAATGCTTGTAAACTTCTTTCTGTTGATGATGGTTAAAAAAAAAAGGTTTTTCTTTTAGAATATGCCTGTGACAACGGGAGAAGAGAATTTTGTGTTTCGGGTTAGGAAAAAATGGGCGAATAAAATGAAAACTACCGAAAAAGATGGAAACACTCTATTTCTATTGGTCGGGGCAGGAGCTCTAGAATATAAGTTTTTGGCCTAACTTCCAACCTGAGGCCAGCATTTCGCTCTCAAATTATATATACAATGTCTCTGCTTGGCCTCAAATTATATATACAATGTCTCTGCTTGGCCTGTCTCTGCTCTAAGCTCCTCTATACAGGATTGGCTAAATAGTTTATTAGGTCCACTAAAAAGAACTACGACTCCAAGCTCTTTATACCATCTCACGGGAAATACAGGAACAATAAAACATAAGATCCTTCTAAACAATTCAGGAATTACTCACTTTCTAAAGATGATAAATCTGAGAACAGTTTAAACGGATTCGAAAATAACAAACTCCTAATTCTGATCCACTTCTACTAACCAGGGCAGTGACACTCATGAGCAACTCACCAATCACCATGACCACTACTAACTCCTACAAATTAGCTAACTGACACCACTACTGCACCACCAGACATGTTGTACAATACTCCTGAACTTCTGCACATGTTTAATTTCCAATTTATATAAAGAATGCGCGTTGCGACGAGGTAAACCGAGCTGCCTTGTCGATGGCCACAAGGTCAACCTTCTTTCCATCATCTAAATTTCCCTGAGTAACAATAGAGAAACCAAAGTCAATTGAATGCATCACCATGCATTTCATACAACACCAGAAATCAGAAAACAGTAACAAAAAAATCATCAATGGAAACTGGCTAACTAATTTGCAGGTTCACAAGCTAACAGACAATGCGTTTATATATTGTCTGCGATGCCTTCAGCCAAGAGTAGCAGTTCGGGCACCCAGCCGAGGAGCCACCTAAAGTCTAAACATTGTAATCGGGTCTCCAGTTTACTCTTGGGCTCACTTCTTTAACGCAGATTAAGGAACTTTAGGCAGTTAACACTCACTTGAATGAATGTTGTACAGTCATGCCAAAATTCTAAACTTTTTCATCTACTTAACTTTTCATTGCACAGATGAAAAGAGAGTAATTATGGATAAGAAAGTATCTATTGGCCAAATTTTGTTTAGCAATAACAGGAAAGAGGCAAATAAACTCACATAGGCAAAATATCTGCCTGCATCTGGCCAAAAATCCTGCTTAATTAAGTCCGCGACCTGCAATACAAATACGATATAATGTAACAAGACATGTATGGTCAGGTCCGCCGGAGTAGCCCGGCAACTTGCTTCGATAATAATATGCAAACATTGAACTTCATAGAATGAACGACAAAATCAAAAGTGTACAAGATATTACCTGATCATAAGCCTCCATTGCATCATATCTACGATCAGAGAACCAGGTAAAGAAGCTGTAATTCGCAGATAAATACGGAAGTTGAGTGTCATGCAAACCAATGTTTAGGAAACACAATACCAACAAAAGACGAGCATGAGAATAAAACAAACCTTGTGCCAGTGTCAGTAAATCCTCGTTCATTTCCGGTTGTTTTGTCCTTTCTTCCAGATGTTATGTCCTTTCAAGAAGAAAATATAAGTGAAAATTAGCACTGTATTATTCAGTTATAATCGTATAGAAGTAAGAGATATAATTTCACTAACCTTGCCATCTTTCCAGTGGATATCGCTTACACAAATTTTCACTTCACCGTCACTGTATTCTTTTAGTGGATCCGTACTCATAACAGTGTATGATATTGTCTTTTTGAGACAACCATTTTCAAAGTAAGGATTATTATCGAAATTCTGCAATCAAGACATAAAAGTTAAAACAACAAAGCGAAAAAAAAAAAATATTAGAAAAAAAAAATCACTACTCGAATATCGAGGAAACTCACCAACGTAATTGTATACCCAGATATGACACCTTCATTGTCTTCAGTCTCTTCAACGTTTACAGAATTAAGATATCTGAATATCTGAACCAAATAGAGAAAGATGTGTTAATATCATGGTTTGACATATTACATTGTCAGATTCCGGCATTCAACATCTAAGAACTTAGAAAATAAAAGTTACGAAGTAAACAGCTCATTCAAGTCTTAATTCCCCAAATTATGGAAATGATTATAAAGAAAAACTACCTTCTGATCTTCTTCACTCAACAGATAGTGAAGCGCATAATGACTTAAAAACTGCAACAAAAACAAAACAAATACATTGTCAGGCCAAGTAATGGTGTTGTCAGTAAGACACTACAGGCAGTATATCGGCTGGGTATCAGAAATTTTAAAATGACACAATATAAAAATGGGGGAAGTTTAGATAACGAACAGCAATTAGCCAGAAATGAGGAATGTTTTTGATAATTTCATTCCTTTGATTGTAAATATGTCTCCTCAAACTTTCACACTCCTTGTGCACTTTCCTCTCTCCCTCCACTAACATCAATTCATATTCAATTTCCCTTGTGCACCTTAACTCGGTAGCCTCCTCTTCAGCCTGTACAAGTTCCCCACAAGAACAGAATAATGAGCAAACAACTTAGCAAAATTTAGGCAAAATCAATGAGCCAAAACGGTAGAAAACCGGCAAACAAGCAGATTCATATATCCTACTATCCTAGTCCTTGTGTACATGTACATAAGAGACAAAGTACGCACAGAGTACGAATAAACCTGCACTACTTGGAATCGGTGTTTAGTAAAGCGTAAAGCGCTTTTAAAAGGCGTTAGTAAAGCATTGCCCCGCAAATTAGGTAGTAATATAAAGAAATAAATACTTATAAATTTAAATGAAACTTCGTAGTAGTAAATCATAAAATCTTTATGAAACTAAGTTGTGAATGGAAATTAAGAAGTTTTGAAACCAAACAAAGGGAAATAAAGAAGTTCTGAAACATAACAAGGGGAACAGTTAAACTATGTAACTAGCCAAGAATGTCTGCGTCATCCAAATCATCCTCAAAATACCCATCATCACCACCATGCGGAAGAAGAAGGGGCAGCGACTAGAAGAAAAAGAGGAAGAAGAAAGGGAAATAAAATATAAGGAGAAGAAGAAACGTTTTCTGCTTGTAGAATACAGAAGTTTAAGAGATTTGTTTAGATAGAGGGCCTATTATTTTATGCTTAAAATCCCTTTTTTTTTTTAATAATTCACAGTGCAAGTTAAACACTGCTTGGAATCACTAAAACCTTTCGATTACCACTATGGACACTTTTTAAATTAACCCAAAAATAGAAACCTAAACAAAATCTGTACTAAAACAAAATTAACAGCTCTCACCTTTTGAAGCTTAGCACTTATTGTCGTTAACTTAGACAAACCATCCTCCGATTTCTCTCCTCCGCGTTTACGTTTACTTTTTTTCCTCGCACTTTGATGTTCAGTCAGCACCCGACTTTGTAATTCTGTATTCCTAGCCTTCCCCTAAAAAGTAATTCAATCACGTTTTTAGGTTAGTGAACTCAGGAAAATTGTGTTTTGCCCAATGCCAAATTCGAAAATTTTGACCTTCTATACATAGAAAGAAAAGCGTGCGCCAGAAAATGTTGCCCTAAAAGTATAATGTATTGAAGATATAGATAATCACATCACTAAAAGATTAAACAAAAGATAATAATCCATTTAGAATAAAATCATTCACCATTAATCTTTTTGTTTGCAGCTGTTGGAGAAGCCGAGAGAGAGAGAGAACAAATTAGGGAAAATAGAAACTCTTCTCTTTTTGAGATTTCGTTTTTCATGAGATCATATATAATATATTGAACTTGAGATAATAAATTTGAACAGAAGAAGTTGCCCTCATATTCAAACAATAACACGCAAGGCGAAAAGAAACTCACAATGAGATAATATTTATGTGCCTTAGGCCAAAATTCCAGCACAATTTCTTCAGCCAACTGCAGGATGTAAAAGGTGGCTAAGTCAACGTCTACCAGTAGTAAATAAGTGGGAAACAAGGAAGTCTTCTAACATCTGGGTCAGATACTTCTCAGGATTCCCCAGCTCAAAACTTGAAAAGGGAACAAAAAAGTTACCAAATCGCGAGAACTTTGTGAGTCTTCCGCGAACCATTTAAAGAAGCTGCAATCATAAAATCATATGAATGATGAGCATCTTGGTACTTGGTACAGCAAAGTTTCTTCAAAGAAAGTCAAGGACAAATATCTATAGAGTCACACTGGGTAGAAAGTCAATGACAAATATCTATAGTCACATTGGGTAGAAAGGGACATTACCATACAGGGTTCCATGTATCATCCTTGAAGACATTAAATTAGAACAGCTTGGTGAACTACGGAATCATGCAACCAGGCAGCTAAAACTAAAAATATATACAGGTATAGTAGCCTGAAGGTTAACGCAGGCAGTAGTTTGCCAACCCTAACATTGGGGAGAATGTATCCACATCCATATTACACTACATGCAGCAAGGATTGTCCAGGTTATGTACAACAAAAAGGCGTAAAAACTACAAGTTTGATGCTGCAAATTATGCACGAGGGGAACGACTAATTACAAGTACAACTCTAACAAGTTTGCATGCCTCTGAAACTCTTCATTCTCCGTCTTGACTGAGAAGTAACAAAAAAAATGAAAGATGCTAGGATTGTCTCAGAACTTTCATGACCCATATGAATGAATCAGTTGGATGACAATTTGTTATACTGAACAAAACCATAATATATTAATATATTTGTTAAAAAATTGCAAAGCCTAGAGTGACAAGGCAACAAACCTAGCCGTGTCAGTATGCAACTGCGTGCCCCCAGTGTCCTTCACAAAGAAAAAGAAAACAAATTGAAAGTGAAAATTCTGTAACATAATATCTAGGCAATCTCATCAGGGAGTACCATGGTATATTTTCTTACCTTGTCCGTCGTCCACCCGATTTCACTACCCCTTGCACTAGAGATTCCTTCACGGGTGAACCAGAATGTCTTTGACTGAACGAAATATTTGAAGTGCGGATTTTTATAAAAGCTCTGCAATCAGGGAACAATTCAACATACTATAAGTATTTCAAACTGAAGCGCAACATTGCATGATTTCGAGCTAATGATCAAAACTCAAAAGTGTCTCTAAGAATAGAAGTTACACTGGGTGGGGCCTGGCGCCTAGAGGGACTACTTGGGGAAAACAACTACTTGTGTATTTGTCTTTCCAAGACATTTCTTTTTTACCTTAACTAAACCCTAGAGTCGTAGCATTTTCCTTATCTTTCCGGCCCCCTCTTTTGCCTTTGTCTCCCCAAACATACTTCTCCTCTCACTACCAAAACCACCAGCACCAACCAAGAAGACAAGAAGAATCAAGACTTGAAGGATTATCAAAGAGAAGAATCAAGATTTGAAGGATTGTCAAACCTTATCACCAGAGTTGAAGGATTTATTTAGAACATTCTCTCTCCTCTTATTGTTTTTACTAAAAAAAAATTGTTTTTTACTCACTGGTCCAGGCCTAGGCCGCCTAGTGAAAAAGAAGCCCAAAATCCCTGCCTAGCCGCTTTTCCACCTAATGAGCAAAACGCCTAAAAATTTCTCTGGGCGCCTAGTTTAACTACACAAGATGGAGATATATAGGAGTATAAAACTCACGAAAGTAATTTCGATTCTCTGGGCGCCTAGTTTAACTACACAAGATGGAGATATATAGGAGTATAAAACTCACGAAAGTAATTTCGAACCCAGTTTTCGCATCTCCATGATAGGTAACATGCACAGACTTTAGATACTTTAACATTATCTGCATTAAACAAATAGTAAATGGATTAGGAAGTCAGAGTTGGACGACCAGTCCCTAACTAACATACAGAAATAAGTAAAACAAATAAATTTCATCAGGGATATCTTGAAACAAAAATGCATTTGAGGAGGTAAACCTCTTGTTCTTCTTTATTCATGTATTTCAGAATCCTGTGGTCAGCAAATAACTGTAAACCATAAAAAAAAAAAAAAAAAAACTAAGTAAAATAATCATCAATGGATATAGAAAACTGATAATAAGGTAAAAGTAGATTACGAACCGCAGTTGACCAGAAACGAGGAAGCAACTTGGTAATTTCATACATCTCATTAAGGAGTTTTTCCCGTTTTTTAGTGATGCAGGGGTATCGGAGACAGTTAAGCCTGTCATCCCACCGCAGTTTCTCCTTACACTGCTTCTTACATTTATACTTCTGAGCAAATTCCCTGTCGTTAGCCTGTATATTATCCCACAAATAGAATCAAACAAAATTGAACTGAACAAAATAAAATCAAATCAAAATAACAAGTGAAATTAACACTCACCTTATCAACGTCGTTTTGTAATTTCATTATCGGGTCCAACAATTCAAGAGCACTGTCTAATGGTAGTGCCATAATTTTCGCTGGAACCTTGCACTCTGTGATAACAAAAAAAAATCCTTTTTTTTAAGATTCATGTGTAAAAGGTTACACCCGTTAGAACAAAGCTACAGACTAAAATTAGCCAAAAAAAAATTAAAAAAAAAAAAGAGAGAGAGAAAATTGATCAGCTGTTTTAGATGGATCTGAATATGCTAAAAGAACATGGATCTAACAAACATTAACTATTATACTATTTGGGTAATCTAAGAGAACATTAAATTACACAGTACAGCAGATTAAGAAATAAATTTTACCTAGCTCTTCTTCTCTACCGGAATAAATAAAATAGAAAAGCTCTCTCCTCTGAAGAGATGACGATGGGTTTTTTTCGGATTTCGTGTGCGGTTTTATTAAGGTTGTCTTGCTAAAGAAAACCAGCGGATTTCGGAGAAATAAATAAGGAAACCAGTCGCGCCGACTCAGAAGAAATTTTAATGTGGGTGTGGGAATTAGAACAGGATACTTCGGTAAGACGTCTTACCACTCGAGTGAAAAGGGAAAACTAGGGCATCACACACTCCGTCCGTTTTTTGTTTCTGTTTTCTTGGTCCTGGTTAATTTTAGGTTTTAGACTTGGGGACTTCTAACTTAACGACTAATTTTGAGTTTGGATCCTAAGTTTTTTTTTAATTAGAGTTTGGGAAAGATTAAAGCAAAATGACTATTGATCAATTTACTATTTTTTTCTTGTCCAAATCTAAATCTACTCGGATTTGAGATATAGATTTTTCGAGTAGATTTGAATTTTGTAATTATTTTTCATGTTTTCAAAGTGAAAAGTTATATTATTTGTGATTTTAGAGTTTAAAGTTCGTACTTTCTATGTTTCTATTGTACCCCTTGGCTTCAAGCCATTTAGTTTTATTTATATTCGCCATAAATGCAACTTCCTATGGCCTTAAGTTTGGGTTGGAATCCGATGATATATTGAAATATATGTTGGGTGCAATAAAAACAATGAAAAGTCAAATAAATAAAAGTTATCGGTACTTGACTCATTTGTAATGGAAGTGATAGATTTGACGAAACGAGCGAGCCCCGAGATCTCCGCAACGATAACATGGTAAAACTTTGAAAAACTGGGTGAGTCACGTGTTTGACACACTGTCCTTAAGACATTAGCGCCCTGCTACACTCAAAAGTGATGTTATAGCCCTCACATGACGGATATCTCCAGGATAAAACACCCTACTACACATACTACTAGCATATGTAGTAGATGTTAAACTTGAGTTTGGCAACTCCGAAAGAACCCTTAAGGAAAATCGCGAACGCTTAAAAAAATAATATAAAATATTTTCCCTTGGAGGCCTCTCTAAAATATAGATAAACCCATTTTCCATAGATTTTACAAAAGTAGAGAAATCTAATCCTTTAAAAGCCTAAGTCATATAAGCTCCCACATCGCGCGGTGAGAATACCCACCTTTTGGTGAGCGTCACCGCCTCCTTAGAATTGCTTCATTCCACTTTTCCTCAAATTCTAGAAAAATAACAGTAAATAATGGTTTTTAATGAAAAAACGATATGGAAAACGAAAAAAAAAAATTATCAAGTTTTCTCTGCTGTCTCTAAACTAAATCACCTCTCAATTTTTTTTCTGTGAGTATTCGATGAAGCAGATTAAATGGTACTTTCTCTGACTTCTTTTGTTGTTAATTAGGGTTTTGAGGTTGTTTTTCTTTTTCCTTAAGTTTGAAGAAGAGGTTTTGTGTTTGTGTTGTAGGGATTCATCGATTGAAGGAAAACTTGGGTTTTTTATACAGTGGATTGCAAACAGATTCAATTTAGGGTTTAGTTGGGGTTGCAACAGATTCAAGTATTGTTTTAGTTTTAAATTTTATTCAGCGTATGTGATTGATAGATGAAACATATATAGTGGTAACTTTATCTGATTCTTCAGCGTTTTGTATGGTGTTATTTTCCATGAATGATTCTTGCTATTGGAAATCCCTTACTCCTTTGTTTTCTGTCTTTTTGTTTCTCTGAATCAATATACCCTAACCTTTTTCTAAAAAAAATTGCAGGTATGATTTTTGTCCAAGAAAAGTTACAGATATAACCCTTATATCCATTCAAGAAAAGAGCTCATGTGATTTTTGTATGCATCTTACTGATTTTACTCTTATTCTAATTATTGATAAATTCGAAAGAAAAAAAGTCTCGCTGGAGTCGACTACCGTCCGTCAGAATTCCAGCCAACTCCGGTCGTCCGAGTTAAAAATATATATATAATAATATTGCTTATGAGTTATTCAAAAATAAACTCCCATATATGTATATATGCATGAGTAGATTTTCATAAAGAATTTACTTTAGGAAATGAACGTCTGTCCGTTCGTTAGTTTAAGAAACAGACAATAATTCCTAATATTAGAGAAATATATGTTTTTTTAATAGACATGGTCTAATGGTAGTGATGAAAATTTTGTTTATGAGCTTTTATGAAAAAAAAAACTTTATTTTGAATAGGTGGATTTTCACAAAAAGAGAAAAGACTCTTGATCGATAGGCCAATGCTCGTTCGAACTTGAAAAAAAAATTATTTATTTACCTGAGTTCTTAACTAGCGTCAAAATTTTTTTTAATACGTAAATTCACGAAAACCAAAAAAAAAAAAATGTGTAAAATCAAATTTTTATTTTTGAGCTATTGTTGAAAGAAAATAATTATTTGTGCTGAAATAATATTTACATGAATTTTCGTGATTTGATAGTGGATGCTCACACAGTAGAAAATTAGTGTATGTTTACATGATAGAGTATTACGTGATTCGTTCACGGTTTTATAAAAAGTCAAGTTTTGATTTTTGAATAATGAGTTTTGCGCGTCTTCGCATATTTGAAGAAACGAGCAAGTTCTTGAAGTTTTTGCGTTATAGATTAGTGAAACTATAAACATGTAAAGTTGGATTGTTACCGTTTTTGTTGCGTGTTTTCTATTGGCATATCCATGACTTCATATTTCTCGCCCCAGATAATGTTGATTTCTAGTTGCGACCATTCTTCTAGTTCTTCTGAGGAACATTCCAACACTACCAAGCCAAATATGAAAACTTCTGCAGATGCACGTGCCAAGGTAGATCGGTCTTTCAGAAATACTGGAAAGCTGATACATGGTAGATCAGTCTCTCTTGATCATATGAGAGTCGTCCGTGATAAGTTTTCAAAGAGAAAATCCGAAGATGAAAAGCTTGCAGCTTATCAACAAAAATGGCGTCGACTTCAGCAGGCAAGGCTAGCGACTGAGGATGAAGTTCAACCTCGTACTGATGGCGTAGCTTCTGATTCAGACGCTGATGAAGTTGAATCTGTTTGGAATCCTATTGAACGTAGAGTTAACCCATATCCACATGGTATGAGAGCTGAGCGGTTTTCCAAGGCTGATTTCCGATCCGAATGTGAAGAAGATGAATATTTAGATACAATGTATGATGATCCTGAAGACCAATTGGAAGAAGTCCCCAGTAAATATTCTGACAATGACTTTGAGGAAGAGCTTGAAGAAAATTCCATGGAGGATGATGATCGCAAAGACAATGAATATGATGAATCTGATGATTAATCTTACTTGCAATCTTCTTGAATAGTTAAACATTTTTATTTTTCGTAGTTGGCCATTTGAGCAACTGTGCTGCATAGATATTGCATTAGGATTTTATGAATGATAATCCTTTATTATATCTTCTATTTAATTCTCTTAGGCCTTCAATTGAATGAGGTGGACCAATGTCTATGTTTGCAAAAGTCGATCATAATTCTTTGAAATCTGATTGCACGAGCGAGCTACGGAAATGTGTGATATGCACGAACGATCAATACCAAGTCAAGATACTGATTGTTGACCACGTCCAGTCATGATTATGGACTATCACTCCCCAATATCATCGTTTTTCCTTTGCATCGCCAATATCAATCACGTTTGAATTTTAAGGCTTCAGTAGAAATCACAATTGATTCAACCATCTGTAAAGGATAAATATCCACCGTTTCTTGTGTATTGATCTTCTAGATTTAGGTTTTCACTTACACCAATATATTTTCTTCCATTCTTGAGTCTAGTCATACATAATAAAATTGCAATCATACTCACACCTCTTACCATCATGTCTGACAGTTGTACATCTTCTCATAATGGATCTCTAGTGAGGCATGAAATTGAAGCACCCATTTTTGGTATGAAATATGTTTTCCTTCTTATTTTTCGTGTAATCATCAGTTATTTAATATTTAAAAAAATATTTGTTGCAGATTAAGCAGGGAGATCGATTTTATTCTTCTTCTTCATATAACTTGAGACCCAAACAGACTGTTAAGGTCCCTGCTTGTTTCAAGCCTGCTCGTACGGATGCTAGAACATCTATGAGTTTGTTATCGATAAGAGACTTATTTGAAATATTCTCCAAACCTTTATTAAACTCAGATGTCTCGTCGTTGCAGGTTGATGTTCACGTTGTTGAAGTTGGGAAGAGAAAAAATGGTTGATGATGTGATCGTGCTGGAAATAATTCAATCAACTCCATAGATGCTAACCTTGGAGTTCGTGAGTATCCGAAAGTTAGATTTCCATTTGACATCCTTATATAAAATTCTTTCTCAGATCGTCGGTGGCTTCATCGTGCCCAAGTGTTGCGCATCTCTCAATACTAGGATCTGGAGAAAGTACGGGCATATTGCTACTACTGAAGTGTGGAAGAACTTTTTGCCGACTGTTCTGACCACAGTTGTTAAACTATTGCCCATTATTGATGAAATGAACAATAAAAACTTGCGAGACGTCAAGAAAAAAGATCTTTACCGATGGGATGGGATGACATGGTCTCGAACAGTGAAACCTTGAAGTTCAATGTAGGGTGGCTCTGTCGCTTGCTCAGAGTTATCAAGATCGATAAATCGGTCATTACTGCTAACATGATTTCCGCTTCAACTACCATCATGGAGGAATAGAAGGCGCTCGCGCTAGAGTCGATAAGGGTTTACAAGGCAATTCAAGAATTGAAGGTGAAAACCGAAAATTTCCAGAAGAGGATCAAAATAGTATTCGACAAAAAGTATTTATTGCTAGATGGTTTGCTCTGAATGAACGTTTGAGGTTGTTTCCTGTAGGTTTAAGATTCTTTTATTTTATTTTTTAAAATGAGGTAGAATGATTGATCATGATGTTAATGAAGGAATTTCTCTGTTTATATTAATGAAGTCGTTTTTGAGCTTATTTCGAACTCGAAAGCGTTGTTATCTCAATCTTGTTTGTCAAGTTTAGGTGATCAAAACTATAAGTCTTGATTTATAGTCTACTTATAGCTATGTATCGGATTAGGATATAATGTTTAGTTGAGCTTTAGACTTCACGGCGTTCATCGATTGAAGACGAAGATCTACTGAGGATAGCTTGTAGGAACTTCATCAACAAAAGGTATGTGGAGACTAAAACTAATTTATATCACTCAGAAGTTTATTTTATTATATATCCTAATGAGACTAAGTCGTATACCTGTATATACTTTTATATTATACACATTTGATATTTCGAGTCGAGTTTATCTCGCTTATATATTTCTCGAAATATGTGTTGGAAGCTTTTTGCTTTAGCAACGTTCATCATTATTCTTGACGAGTTTAGTTGGAAACAATTTATTTGTTTGGAAATTAAATTATTAGTCAAAATATAATCATGTAAAAATTGCCTTGAAACATCTTACATGATTTGTGTGAGACAGTCATTTGATGTCGACTCAGAATGTTTCGTATTGATCATTCGATCACTTGAAAATTACTTAAAAGCTAATGGTATGTTTGAGACATCCATTGTCATCTTATAAGGATGTTTCAACGATTGAAATGGGAGTTTAGAACAATTAACCATTATCTGGATACAACACAGTGATAGGTTGGGAAACCTACAATAATAATACTACAAGTGCATAGTGTCTAACTAGTAGAACAATGGAAAGTACAGGTCGTTCCCATGAGGAGTGCGAAATACTCTACCAACTAATACCAAAAACTAAGTAATCGCAATATGATGTTTTTGAGAGTTTTCAGAAATTGGGACAAAATGAAATAATAAATAAAAAGACGTAACCAAAATGAAGGGTTGTTAGGGTTTTCGATTTCCACCAATTCAATCATATAAAACTCTACTAATTTATATTTATTACTCAAGACAAATATCGAAATCAATCCCATGTCTCGGAAGATGGTATATTAAATTCTAAAATATTGTTTCTCCGTTGTAACTTCCTTCACTTCATGGGTAGTGATTCTAAAGCATTACATATCAATCCTAAAGCATATCACGTCAAGGGGTTTAACCAAAGCACGAAATATCAATTGAAAAGCATAAATAATCAAGAAAATCACATGAACGATTAAACACCAAGCTATATGAAGAGAAATTACTAGTCAATGAATCATTATTAGAAATATCATCGTAGAATTTATAAAATTAAATTGGCTTCGGTCTAAACCCTAACAAACAATTTAACAAATCATGGAGAAAATAAAATGAAAACGGCAAACCGTTCCTTTCTCCCACTCACGGCTCTGTATCCGCCTCCCCCCGTTCTTCCTTTCTGTCTCGGTTCATATATCAGTGCTGGAAGAAATTCGACTAAGACCTAGCAGACATTTCCCTAGTCCTAGTCCGATCACCACCAGCTTCCAAATTTAGGCCCAGTCCAACCCCGGTCACTCCAAATTTTGTCCTTCCTGCACCGGCAGCAACACTCCAGGTTTGCTGACCATCTGAGCATCACCTGTCTCTATTCTCACCATTACCGCCTGCACTGCTCGGACCACAACACCTAATCCACTGCAGGTAATTGCCACTGCCTTTTTTCTTCGCATTTGTATCTTGACCTTGGCCCTGACAACTTCCGATTTTAGACCTCACTTCGCAACTGACATGTATATAAAAGACCGACAACAGTCGTACGAAACCAGCCAACATTCCCCTGGTCTTCTACTTCCTTTCTCCATCGTTCACTGACAACAACAATTGCAAACCATTTCAGCCAACAACAATTCATGAGTTCCAGTTATTAATCAATTCAGTCCCTCCTTCCGTCTCTGTTGACGATGTCCTTCACCATTAAATCAAGACCCCATTGTAGGTACCAGTAGATACAGCCAGTGCAATCATTTCCCATCGAGAACACTCTAGCCAAACTGCAATCAAAATCCATTGCTGATGTTGTTGTGGCGAGCTCCATTAGTGTTCAATCCCAACATTTCTCCTTCAACATCAAACCCATCTGTTTTCATACCTCATCTCTGCCAGTAGCTGTTCAACATCAACGAGAACCGATTTTAGTTTGCGTGCAAAACCAATCTATCTGTTTCTTTTCATTTCAATTGTATTCATGGCTGCAGACTGCCCAAAAACGCTACATGCACAATTAAGCAACACAAGAACCAAATATGATTTTCTTTCAGGCCTTCTCACGAACACTTGAGGTGCAATTTCAGTGTATTCTCCGGTGTTCCTCAACTAGTTTTATGAGGTTCCTCCTATAGGTCATTGCCTCATTTGACATACACTTTCAAGATTCATCCATATTTATACATCCTAAGAGCTGAAATGCCCCAATTTGGGGGTGTCATTAGTGGAAATTCCCCGAATTTTGAAAAAGAGTTAAAATGCCCCATTCTGTCATGTTGGCCGTTAGTAACAGTTAGAAGGTCAACATAGCGCACATGTGAGCTTGCGAGTAAGAAAATAAGACAATTTTGACCTTAAATTCAGAGATTAAATCTAATGGTGCCGTGTGGCAGTCTAATGAGCGGCCAGATATTCGAAGTGCGAGCATGTGACAAACTCGTGCGAACTCTCATTTACTGTAATGGCCTTGTAGCCTCAGGAAATGACCCACGTATCCTATGATCTTAGATTGCGACACGTGGATTTTTTTTTTAAATGTACGGCTACGTATTTCCATGTTAATTTTACTCGAAGGACATGTTCTTTCTTTGAAATTCCCAATGTGCTCTATAAATATTAGGAATATGTATAAAACAGAAGTTATAAACATTATCTGATTACTCTTGAAATCATTTCACAGAAGAAAACCAACCACTAGCTAGCTAATATACAATCTTGTGTAATTTAAACAGTATTGTTCAAACTAGTAATAGTTTATCAGCTTGGCAACATTTAGATTTTCTGGCGTATAATGAACAATTTCCTGCCTGAACAACCAAACCCGATCAACAAGTCCCCTACATGCAACATTATAATGAACAATTTCATTCATGTTCTCTCTCTTGGACTTGGTGCACCTGTCACATACCATCAGTTTCAAGGTTAACCATCTAGATAAAAGCTCTGAATAGTTGGTTTGCAACACATAATGAAAGACATAAAATGGTGCATTGAACATTACAAAATGAAAGACATAAAATGGTGCATCAAACGGTAAAATCACCGGTTTTGGAATTCAATTTCTTAGTCCGAGCTTGAGCCTGAACATCCGGTTAACTAACTTAATAACATACATCAAGAGGCAATTTTTGGATCTTCATGACCGGTAATATTAAATTAAGAACTAAATTAAAGATAACAACTTCTCTCATACAAACTGATTAACATTATGTAGAAAAACATACTGAAATTCCCACATACATTACATTACAAAGGGATCTGATTTATCTTCTAGAGTAACAAGTAATCATCGAACTAGGGTAGAAAATAAAATAATAAAGCATTTTATTTCTGATTACAGGAAAAATTAGTTAGATATTTATTCAAAGAAAAAGAACTAGTGATGTGAGCACATTTGCGTAATACCCAAGGTAGTAAATATCGGTTGTATAGGCAGATATTAAAGGTTTTTATAGGATATAGGAAAAAAATCTTTACGATATTGAAAATATCGGCGATACGAAGGAGAAACGATAAAAACACGTGTATCGTCCTGTACGGACCGATTTATCGGTTTCACTTGTACACTGATAATATAGGTTTCACTTGTACACTGATATATCACTAATGTATTTTGTCTTTTGATTAGGATTTCTTGAACTTTTAGTTCAAGAAAGTAACCCCATTAATTTTGGTAACTTCAAATATGATTATGGTGGATGTAATTACTATAAATGTGATGTTGATGGGCTAACAGACATTCAGTGTTTCGTTTCGTTGTTGATAGTATAAGGATCTAATCAACCACCTTTTATTTTTTAAGGTTGAAGTATGCTTACTACAATTATTATTTTCTATTATGGTTATGTCAATATATTTTTTTGTTTGATAAATAATAAATATTTAAAAAATCCTAATGATGTATCGCATATAAAAACATATATTATCATTTGTATAGGTGTATATGACCCGACTGATACGATACCGATACACGATATTAACTACCTTGGTAATACCAAAGCAATGCCATCCTTACAGTACATAATTTTTTGGTGAACTCATGGAAGCATGCGTCCATACATTTCATATGAATCTCCCAATCCTTATCCACACTCAGTTCATAAAAATGCATCAACATTTCGAAAAACTACAAGTCTAAGTTTGTAACTACCTGCGACAGAATTGATGATCCCAATACCTCATTCCAGGAAATATTCGTTATGTTGCTCTCGTTATCTTTACTGGACATGCAACCAACTTACATGAAAATCTAGGATAGACCACAGGCAAGTGCGTGCAGATAGCAAAATGCTGGTAAAACCAGCGTCCGTTCTCGAATAAACGGACTAGACATCTAGCTAAATACCTCCCCTCCCCGATTCGCTTGCCTCGTGTAGGCAAATTAACCAAAATAAAACCATTCAGTTTTTCAAGAAACTAAAATGCAGGATAATTTGGAAGTAAATGAATATATTATGTACATTATCCATCTATCACATTTTAACATGCCAAATCACAAAAGAAATAATAGAAAAGATAAGCATAGTGATTAACAAATAATCTCTGAAACTATTTGAATCTTAATAACAGCCTGTTTCTCAGTACCACAATTAAACTAAACCCAAACTCAGAAAAACCTAAGTGAAAATTAGACTAAAACATGGAGAGAAAAATCAATAAAAATTACACTAAAGCAAAAAAACAAATCCACTAAAATTATAATCTTACCATTCTTTTATTAGTATTGGAGTGCTAATATATAATATTTTCTCGATATCAATTTGCTCTACAACACGATTTGAAGAAATGGAATCAGTTTCTACCAATTCCACAAATATAAATAAAAACTTAGGAGGGGTGAGCTGGTTCAAAATAATAACTATAATATTTAAGTTCAAAGTAAAACATTCAACTTCAGCTCATAGGAAAATAATTCCAAAGGTACCGGCAAAAAATCTAGTAAAACCGAACAATAATCATCATGTAATGGAAATGACCAAATTGGTATTGAAATATACAAAAAATCATACATCATTTAGACATATACATTTCATCTAGTATGCATTATATGTTTATTAATCAACAGTTACTGCATAAATACATATGGATTACTAATAAGTAAAATTAGAACACAAAAAAAACCAGGCCATGGTACACACAAAATACACCTAATTTAGGTTACAACATCAGGTTCCTATGCAATTACGATTTCAGCAATCATATCATTCATAACATCAGAATTTCATACTCAAATAATTCATAATTTCAGCAATCAAACTACCCTAATTTTAGAAATTAAAAAAACCCAACTAAATTGAAACCCTAATTTCTCAAAATCTCCAAATAAAGTGATAAATTGAAACCCTGATTTTATTTCTCAAAACTCCAATTTCAGAACAAAAATATTATTATAAAGTCAATTACTAAATCAACAAAACTTAAACCAAATTTAGGGTTTAAATTACCTATTTTCCTCTATGGCTGAATTAGGGCTTCAATTTCTTCTGAATTTGTGACTCCCTTCTCGTGATAACTAACTTTCTTCTATTCCAGCACGCTCTCGATCTAAACCTCTCTATAAATATGTGTTTCGCTTCTCCCTTTCTCGGTCTCTATCTCTCTCTGTAAAAACTCTTCATTCATAAACTGAATGAAATATCGACCACAAAGAGAAAATAACCCTTTCTTATAATTTAGTAGTAATGGTAAAAAGGAAATTTTAAATGCCCCATTGACTGGTCAATTTTCCCCAGTTGACCACCTAACTCTCTTTAACGGTTAAACAAACATAATGGGGCATTTTAACTTATTTCAAAATATTGGGGCATTTTCACAAGGTGACCACCCGTTTTGGGGCATTTTGCCTATTTTTCCTTCAAACAATAAGACATTTTAAAAACCTCAGTCATCTATCCATATAATCGATGACAAAGGAAACCCCTCAACACTATTTCTCCGGCATAAAAATGAACTGAATATGAACCCAAATCAGCATGCACGATCCCCATTACTTCTTCCTCCAATTTGAATTCCTGGAGCAATGCCTCTCGCACCTGAACTCGAGCACCACTCACAATTGCTACTTAAAATCGTGTTATGTAGATGAATACCACCTGCTGTTTGGATCAATGATATCTTTGTTTGGTAAAGAGTAAAAATGCATTGTTTGATGACCACGATGGAAATTATGGTCTTGGAGACTTTCCCATGTCCCACTATTCATTAGGCTCCGGTCTCCACGTCTTGCCCTCAGTTGATGTGATGGACCTGGCATGGAGTAAGTGGCATAGATATTTACACGCCAATCACATATTTGGCTCTTTCCCTATGCACCGTGAGCAATTTCGATTATTTACGCCGCAAATCCCATTTAAGTCTCCTTTGGACATTTATTCTCCAGGCGATCGAATTCACTTGTACTTTCTACAAAAGCACTAAAATAGTGTTATTAGTCAAAATGTCGAATACTAGCTAATATAAATATGGGAATAAAAAATAGAATTTATGTGCTTATCACACAGTATGCATACCAGTATGCAAAATTTCGTGGTATGATTCAGCTCCGGAAACCAAATTTGCATACGAGTATGCGAACGGTTTTAACTGTTAAAGTCCGGGAACCAAGTTTGCATACCAGTATGAAAACGGTTCTACCTGAGTTAAGGTCCGGGACAGCAGTATGCGTACCCGTTTGCAAACTGCTAGACAAAATCAAATCCCAGAACTTAAGTTTGCGTACCCATTTGCAAACTTAGTTGGTTAAGTTCTAAAATCGGTTAAGTATGATTCTCATACTCATGAAAAAATACATTAATTAACTAAGGAATGCAATCTTTGCAAACCGTGTATTAATGTTCATGAATTGATTTTGGTATAAGTATTTTGTACAATTATGAATCAATCCAACTTAGCTTCAATTTTTTCTTGTATACTTTTATGAGATATAAACAATTGAATAACTCTATTAGTAACACAATTAGATTCATTTGATTATATTTCATGTTTGATTGATCATCATATTTGATCCAGATGTGTTTGATAAATGTGGTTAATACAAAAGTGTTCATATGGCTAACTTCGGTTAACTATTGTTGAGCCAACTCAATATACACGTTGAGGTACGGTTACCCATATCTAAATGAAGGTATATTTGATTTGTGTGTAACAAGTTAAGACCATCTAACGGTGGAGAGATATTTCTTTGGTTTTAAACAAACTTAGCTTGAAACTTAAATCAGGTTTTCATTTAACGGTGAATATTGAATGCTTTGTTTCTCAGCTATCAAACCCTGATTTGAAAACTATATAAGGGAGAACTCTATCAACTGGAAAACCTAATCCCGACACTTTCCTGTGTCCTAGTTGCGATTAGAGTCGATTCTCCTTTAACCTAGGTTTTTCCAAAACCATTATAGGTTAACAACTTGAAGACTTCATTTGGGAGTCATGAAGCCAGACCCAACTATTTTCTTTGTAGTTGTGTATTCTGATCTTACTTGTTCTATCGTATTTAGTAATATCTTCTCTAATACTTGCTCAAGATTTATATCTGATAGGTAAGATATAAAAAGTAATCACAAATCTCTTCGTCTCATTCTTTGTGATTCCACAATAACTTCTTCTACAACCATATAGTTAAGTTATTGTGAGGTGATTGATATTTCTAGGTTGTTTTTCGGAAATATAAGACCGGATTATCAATTGGTTCCTATTCACCTTGATTTTATCTAAACACTGAATAAAAACTTCGTAGATATTTCTGTGGGCGACAGATTTATCTATCAGATTAAACTTTTCTGTGGGAGACATATTTGTTTATAAGTCTTCGAATTTGGGTCATAGCAACTCTTAGTTGTGGGTCAGAACAACTAAGGGAATTAAGTGCGTAGAGTCGTGCTGGGATTCAGAGGCGTAAGAACGTGATTGTACCTTAATCGGTGTGAGAATTGGTTAGGGATTTGTTAGAACACTGCTCGGTCGAACTTGCAAGCGTTGCTATCCCAAGCTTGTTTTTCAAGTTTAGTTGCCAAAACTATAAGTCTTGATTTCTAGTCTACTTATTGATAAGTCTCATATTAGGATAGAACGTGTAGTTGAGCTTTAGACTTCACGACGTTCATCGATTGAAGACGAAGAACTACTAAGGGGATCTTATGGAACTTCATCAACAAAAGGTATGTGGAGACTTGAACTCATCTATTACTCAAAAGTCTATTTCTACTCTATCTCCTATTTGAGACAAAAGTCGTATAGCTATATATACTTCAATTATACATATTTGATATTTCGAGCTGAGTTTAAATCGCTTACATATTTCTCGAAATATGTGTTGGTAAGCTTTCGCGTTAACCAAGTTAATATTATATTCTTGACGAAAGTCAAAAGATGATCATGTGAAAATCGCCTGGTAACATATTATATGATTTGTGTGGGACAGTCATTTGGTGTAGACTTGGAATGTTTCGTATTGATCATTTGCTCACTTGAAAATTTCTTTGAAGTTAACAGTTTGTGTGAGACATGCTATTGTCATCTTCTAAGAATGTTTCAATGATTAAAATGGGAGTTTATAACAATTAACCAATGATTGGATATAGCATAGTATGCGTACTTGTATGCAAACTATTGCAAGTTACTCCAAGTCCAGGAATCTAGTGTGCATGCCCGTATGCGTACTGATTCAACAGTTGAAGTCCGGGAACTATAGGTATATGTACTTGTTATAGCACTGCTCGGTCGAACTCGCATGTGTTGCTATCTCAAGCATGTTTATCAATGTTAGTGATCAAAACTATAAAGTCTTGATTTCTAGTCTACTATAGATAAGGTCTCGGACTGGATAGAAAGTGTAGTTGAGCTTAAGAACTCCATGGATATCATCATACAAGACGGAGGACTACTCAAGGAACCAGTGGATCTTCATCGACTAAATGGTATGTAGAGACTTGAACTTATATATCACTCAAAAGTCTATCTATTCTATCTCCTATCTTGAGACAAAAGTCGGGTATTACTATATAGTCTAAGATTATACACATGTGATATTTCAAGCTGAGTATATCTCGCTTATCTATTTCTCAAAATATGTATTGGTAAATATTTTGCTTTATCCAAGTTCATCTTTACCTCGTGACGAAATTCATGTTATGTTTCAATCATTTTGGAAATCGCTCTGACGAAAAATAGTTTGTGAATACAACTATATAACGCCCTCTGAGAATGTTTCAATTATTGAAATGAGAGTTTAGACAATATAACCATTGGAGGATATAAGCATTGTTGTGGAAACATATATATATGTATAAGTCCTTATTGCTTGAACCAAAGTTTGCGAACTTTGTTGATCAAGTGAAACCGGAGAAGTACGTGAGCTTCAGTCCGCGAACTCAGTCCACAAACTGGCGGAAGTTCTCGACCCGAGAATTTCTGCTGGAGTTTGTGAACTCCGTCCACAAACTTGAGTAGGTTATATCTAAAAACAATATTTATGAACTTATCTTAATAAACTAAGGAATGATATTGAAAACTGTGGCTTCATAGTTCATGAATCGATTCGAGTGAATCTCATCGTTTTTTCTTCGATTGTGTCTTGTGTAGTACATAAAGATCTATGCAATTGAACAACTCTCTAACTAGTTCATTTGAGTAATTTGGACTAGTTATGGTGAAGAAGAATATGGTGAAGAAGAATATGGTTGATATGAAAGTTATCATATGGCTAACCATTTGGTTAACTATTGTTGAACCAACTAATGTACAAGTTTGAGTACGGTTTTGACAACCCTATAAACATGCATTTCATGTTTGTGTAACAAGCTATGTTTTCGATCTAATGGTTGATAAATATTAGCTTGAATCTAATCAGGTTTTCATCTAATGGTGAATATTGAATGCTTTGTTACTAATCTAACATTGATTGCAAACCCTGATTTGAGAGATTATATAAGGGAGAACTCTAGCAACTGGGAAACCTAATCCCCACATATTCTGTGTGATACTAGTTTGCTAATCTAGAGTCAATTCTACTTTAACCCTTGGTTTTCTTCTTCTAAAACCAGTTTAACGACTTAAAGACTTCATTGGGATTGTGAAACTACACCGATACTACTTTTCTTGTAGTTGTGTGATCTGATCTTGTTGTTTCTATCGTACGAGTACAATTGTAATAATTGGCTTCAGATTTCTATCTCTGATAGGCAAGATATAAAAGTAGTCACAAACACTTCGTCTCATCGTTTATGATTCCACAATATCTTTTTTCGCTGCGTTGATTAAGACTATTGTGAGGTGATTGATAAAGCTGAGCTGTTCTTCGGGAATATAAGTCTGTTTTTATCAATTGGTTCCTGTTCACCTTTATTTATCAAAAGACGGAACAAAACTCATAGGTTTATTCGTGGGAGATGAATTTATCTATTAATGTATAATTTTCTGTGTGATACAGATTTGTTTATTAAAGTCTTCGACTTTAGGTCGTAGCAACTCTTGGTTGTGGGTGAGATCAGCTAAGGGAATCAAGTGTGCATAAAAACGGTTGTTAGACCCCCGCTTTTTCAATTTTTATACACACATGAAATGCATGTTTTTAGGCTTGTCAAACCATACCCAAACTTGTACATTAGTTGGTTCAACAATAGTTAACCAAATGGTTAACCATATGATAACTTTCATATCAATCATATTCTTCTTCACCATAACTATTCCAAATGACTCAAATGAACTAGTTAGAGAGTTGTTCAATTGCTCAGATATTTATGTACTACACAAGATACAATCGAAGCAAAAACGATGTGATTCACTCGAATCGATTCATGAACTATGAAGCCACGGTTTGTAATATCATTCCTTAGTTTATTAAGATAAGTTCATAAATATTGTTTTTAGACATAACCTACTCAAGTTCGCAGACTGGGTCCGCGGACTTAAGTTCCCGGACGGAGTTCACAAACTCCAGCAGAAATTCTCGGGTCGAGAACTTCCGCCAGTTCGTGGATGGAGTTCGCGGACTGAAGCTCACGTACTTCTCTGGTTTCACTTGATCAACAAAGTTCGCAAACTTTGGTTCAAGCAATAAGGACTTATACATATATGTGTTTCCACAACAATGCTTATGTCCTCCAATGGTTATATTGTCTAAACTCTCATTTCAATCATTGAAACATTCTCAGAGGGTGTTATATAGTTGTTATTCACAAACTATTTTTCGTCAGAGCGATTTCCAAAATGATTGAAACATAACATGACTTTCGTCACTAGGTAAATATGAACATGGCTAAAGCGAAAGCTTTACCGATACATATTTAGAGAAATAGATAAGCGAGATATACTCATCTCGAAATATCACATGTGTATAATCTTAGTCTATATAGTAATACGACTTTTGTCTCAAGATAGGAGATAGAGTAGATAGACTTTTGAGTGATAGATAAGTTCAAGTCTCCACATACCTTTTAGTAGATGAAGATCCACTGGTTCCTTGAGTAGTCTTTCGTATTGTATGATGATTGCCATGGAGTTCTTGAGCTCAACTACACTTTCTTTCCTAGTCCGAGACCTTAGCTATAGTAGACTAAAAAACAAGACTTTATAGTTTTGATCACTAATATTGACAAACATGCTTGAGATAGCAATGCATGCGAGTTCGACCGAGCAGTGCTCTAACAATATCCCCCTTTGTCAATTTTAATGGAAAAACTATTAATACATATGGAATACAAAAAATATATAAATAAACTTTGTAGCTCCTATTCCACATGTCTAATCTTCAACATTACTCGAAATCTTCGTCACTTCCAAGTACTCCAATGATCCCAAAGGTTGTAAGTTTAGCATCATCGTTATTGAAAATCCATAGCTATAACAACGAGAAAACAAGAGTTCTCAATCATTGTTATATAGTGTCATAGTATCGTTACACAGCGTCAAAGTCCAATTGCATCACAACTTTAACAACAATACTATGGTGATTCTTCACCCCCCCCCCCCTTATTCAACACTCCATCTCACATGGAAAACACTCCCCCTTACATAATGATCTGAAAACCATATGTATTTGTAGTGTGAACTACATATTAATTCTCCCCATTTTTGTCAATAAAATTGGCAAAGGTATAAGATTGGGATCCTAATGAAATTTACGTAAGAGACATTTCATGACCAAAGGTAAATGTGTATCATCTTGTTTAGATGCAATCATAAAGCCGAAGCTAAATGCATTCATCAAGGATTTCATAAAGATACAAGATAACCCCTATAATATTCCATATCCGCACTCCCCACAAAGATTTGGCAATTAAGCACAAGTTCAAAAGAACTCTCCCCCATAAAATGTCATTCCCAAGGGAACAACAAGAGCGACCTTAATTTCAAAAGAAAATAAGGATTTCTTTGGACTCAACAAATCACACACATGTATGAATTTGGAATCCAAAAAGAATATTCAGTCAAACTAACCGTAAGCAAACCTAAGATTAATTTAACCAAATATGCTCAACACAAGTAAACTTATGGAAACTTATAAACTCGATTAGATTAATCACAAGAGAATCCATAACTAATCTAACCGGGATACACAATTAAACTAATCACAAAAGTAATGAATTTAATCGTTTATACTCACATAAGAAAATCTATGGAGCGATGACTAAGTTAATCATAAAAACAACCAACCCAGTCGAAAATGCTCAAACATAAGATAAACTTACAGAGTCATAACTAAATAATCACACAAGATGATTAATTTAGTTAAATATACTCGACGTAAAGTACCATATGGAACACAACTAAGATAATCACAATAATAATCAACTTGGTTGTCTAGTGCTCGACATAAGACACAATACAGAGTCTCACAGTAATACACAAAATATGGATCAGGGAAGATCAATTACTGTGGAATACACAAGGATTCATTCTATGTTTCCATCATTATTCGCACAATGACACACAATAAACATAATCCTTGAATCACAAAAGATTTTAACCTATCTTACATCAATATTGGACAATATAGGCTTAACTTTTGTGTTTGTCAAAAGTCTATTCATTCTTTTATCAATACTTTCATATCAATTCACGAACGCCTTTACTTTTGACAAAGTATGGGACAATCAAGTTCACGGACGTAAACACACATATCCCATAACAATATTGCAATATATAAAACCATAAAGATTAATACTGCAAAAATTATCTTCCAAACAAGTTTAGAATTTAAGACAATAAATCTAAAAACATTGCAAGATGAAAACGTTGTACATAGCTATGTCAAATCCCAATAATTTCTATTCCAAACTCTAGTAATCCTTCTCAAAAACAAAAATAAATTCTCATAAGAAGTTTCTTAGGCATCAAGACAAACTCGTAATGCACATATAAGATGATTTGTCCTTAGAGGGTAGAATCAATTTTTTTCGTCAGGATTTATACAAGAAAAGCTACCAAAGGCATATAAAAAGATGTTCTTAACAAAGAAGAACATACAAAGTCATTAACGACCATGCACCATAGTTCACATAAAATGATTGTGAACATTCAAGAATCCCATAGTAACGCCTACTACTGCCCATTCTTGAACTTCCTTCTTTGTGATTCACCAACAACATTCTTGTAAAGGCTACAAATTAGCTTACAAGAGTAGTACTCCAATCCAAGTTCCCAAGTTCAATAGAAATGGAATAAGTGCAACGAAACAGAGCAAAATACTCAAAAACAAGAGTCAGGACAAATACCAATCTTAACTCATCAAAATTCAAGGTTTTTAATCTTCATTTTGAAGAGAATTCAAGGAGGAAGAGAGTGCAAAAATAATGAGGTCAATTTGAGTTCGTACGAAGAAGTTACGGCCAAAAGAGGTTTACCGAATATCGACGTCAAGTATGCATACGGGTTTGCAAACGAATTTTCGTATCCTGGAGCAGTATGCAGACGAGGTTTGCGAACTTAAACCCCTGGATTTTGGTTTTAAATGATGTTATGCGTACTTGGTATGTGTACCATGAAGTCCATACATCACGAACTAATGTTTTCAAGCCTAAACATTTAAGAACCTTAAACACATATCAAGTTAGGTACAAATGAACGACCACTACAAAAATGATGGGTAGTTGTGACGGGTCTTTTGAGATGTATGTCACAAAAAATTGTCAAATGTGACACCTTTGGTTGTCGTCGCATTTGCCGGGACCTACTGTGATGACAACTATCCAATGGAGACGGGCTTCGCTGTCGCCAGAAAATATGCAAATATAAACACATATCTTGCTCAGGTTTATAAACATACCTTTTTAGAAGAATCCATTCGAATTCTACAGCCATACCGAACAATCTGTGTGCCCCAATTCTCGTGCTTCCCTCACCGTATACATAGCAGGGCATTCCTTGGGGAGGATGCACTTACAACACAATCAAGTTGTGTTGGGGTGAATAATGTCTTGCTCACCACAAGAGATCACTTTTAGAACCTTTCACATCCAATTCTATTTTTCCAAAAAACTTTTTAAGTTCCAACATCATGGATACTGCCTTCTCCATAGTCATGGGATTTTGTAGAAGATCATTCCTTTTCACACTCAAAGCATCATTGGATTTCTTTGGTACCCACTTATGAGTGCGTTTAGGAACAAACGGAACCTTCTTCCCATTATTCTCTTCAAGATTTCTCGGAAGAGAATTGGATTGACTATTATTTTGCAAGTTAGTCTTTATCCAATTGGGAGCATCAGATCTTGTCTTAGTCCTTTACGAAGTTATCCTTTTGATAACCATTACTATTGTGAAAAGGATTCGTATGACGTTTATAGGAAAATCTAGATTTATCACAGCACTGAATACTTTGCCTAAAGGTTGGACAGTTACAACCTGTAGCGTTAACGGGATTAGTTTTAACATATGATCTAGGTTTCAAAACTTTTTGTGATGCCTAAACAAGAACATCATGAAGTTTATCATTCCTTATACGGAAACGACATCTCATTTCCAAGTGACCTTTATTTCCGCAATAGTGGCAAAAATAAGGAATGTTTTTACCTCGATCTGTATGTGCCGACTTTGGAGGTTGATATACTTTTGTCTTTTGAACCTTAACTTCCGGTGAAGGTATTTCACTTTTTCCATCAGTGGAAACCTTTTTTTGAGAAGCATCACTAGCCTTGAATTTTTTTACCTCTTTGCTAGTACTTGGAGCATCTATTACCTTATTGTTAGAGCATTGCTCAGTCGAACTCGCATGCGTTGCTATATCAAGTATGTTTGTCAATGTTAGTGATCAAAACTATAAAGTCTTGATTTCTAGTCTACTACTATAGCTAAGGTCTCGGACTAGGATAAAAAGTGTAGTTGAGCTCAATAACTCCATGGCAATCATCATACAAGACGAAGGACTACTCAAGGAACCAGTAGATCTTCATCGAATAAAAGGTATGTTGAGACTTGAACTTATCTATCACTCAAAAGTCTATCTACTCTATCTCCTATCTTGAGACAAAAGTCGTTTTACTATATATACTAAGAATATACACATGTGACATTTCGAGTTGAGTATATCCCGCTTATCTATTTCTCGAAATATGTGTTGGTAAATCTTTCTCTTTAGCCAAGTTCATCTTTGCCTAGTGACAAAAGTCATGTTATGTTTCAATCACTTTGGAAATTGCTCTGACGAAAACTAGTTTGTGAATAACTACTATATGACGTCCTCTGAGAATGTTTCAATGATTGAAATGAGAGTTTAGACAATATAACCACTAGGGGATATAAACATTGTTATGGTAACACATATATGTATAAGTCCTTAGCACTTGAACCGAAGTTTGCGAACTTTGTTGATCAAGTGAAAAACCGGAACTTGAGCAGTCAACTCAGTCCGCGAATGTGCATAGTTCTCGATCCCGAGAATTTCTGCTGGAGTTGTAGCTCGGTTTCAGTCCTCAAACTCAGTCAGCGAACTGACGGATGTTCTCAAACCCGGGAATTTCTGTTGGAGTTTGTGAACTCCAACCGGTTACTAGAGTTCGCGAACTTGAGTGGTTATGTCTAAAAACGATGTTCGTGAACTTATCTAAATTATCTAAGGAATGCTTTTGCAAACCGTGGATTTATAGTTCATGAATCGGTTCGAGTGAATCACATCATTTTTGCTTCAATTGTGTCTTGTGTAGTACATAATATCTCATAGCAATTGAACAACTCTCTAACTAGTTCATTTGAGTCATTTGGACTAGTTATTGTGAAGAAGAATATGGTTGATATGAAAGTTATCATTTGGATAACCATTTGGTTGACTAATATTGAACCAACTATTGTACACGTTTGGGTACGATTACACAAACCCAAAATTGTCAAGTACATGTGTGTATGGAAAGCTAAGTTTTCGATCTAACGGTTGAGAGATATTAGCTTGTATTTAATCAGGTTTTCATCTAACGGTGAATATTGAATGCTTTGTTACTAAGCTAACATTGATTGCAAACCCTAATCTGAAATACTATATAAGGGAGAACTCTAGCAACTGGGAAACCTAATCCCCACACATTCTGTGTGATACTAGTTTGCTAAGCTAGAGTCGATTCTCCTTTAACCTTTGGTTTTCTTCTTCTAAAACCAGGTTAACAACTTAAAGACTTCATTGGGATTGTGAAGTCAGACCTATACTACTTTTCTTATAGTTGTGTAATCTGATCTTGATGTTTCTATCATATGAGTACAATTGTAATAATTGGCTTGAGATTTCTATCTCCGATAGGCAAGATATAAAAGTAATCACAAACATCTTCGTTCAATCGTTTGTGATTCCACAATATCTTTTTTTGCTGCGTCGATTAAGATTATTGTGAGGTGATTGATAAAACTGAGTTGTTCTTCGGGAATATAAGTATGGTTTTATTGATTGGTTCCTGTTCACCTTGATTTATCAAAAGATGGAGCAAAACTCATAGGTTTATTCGTGGGAGACGAATTTATCTATCTTGTAGACTTTTCTGTGTGAGACAGATTTGTTTGCTAAAGTCTTCGACTTTGGGTCGTAGCAATTCTTGGTTGTGGGTGAGATCAGCTAAGGGAATAAAGTGCGCAGTATCATGCTGGGATCAGAGGTGTAGGAGCATAACTGTACCTTGGATCAGTGTGAGATTGATTTGGGTTCAACTACAGTCCAGACCTAAGTTAATTTGGAGTAGGCTAGTATCTGTAGCGGCTAAATACAATGTATGTTTAATCTGAACTAGGTCCCGGGGTTTTTCTGCATTTGCGGTTTCCTCGTTAACAAAATTCTAGTGTCTGTGTTATTTCTTTTCCGCATTATATTTTTATATAATTGAAATAATACAGGTTGTGCGTTGATCAATCAATTAGAATATCCGACCTTATTGGTTGTTGATTTAAATTGATTGACACTTGGATATTGGTCTTTGGTACCATCTAAGTTATCTCTCTTTGATTAGACTCGCAAATTACATTTTCTTGAGTAAATCAAATTGAGAGATTGAGATAATAACTCCTTGAGTATTTTCTATTGATTGAGTCTAGTTGATTCTCTAGAAAACAACTCGGAGTTGTCCATACATATTGCTAATAGAAATATTGGGTGAGGTTGTTAGACCCCCGCTTTGTCAATTGGTATCAGAGCAGGCAAACCATGAAATGCACACATGAAATGCATGTTTTGATCTAACGGTTGATAAATATTATCTTGAATCTAATCAGGTTTTCATCTAATGGTGAATATTGAATGCTTTGTTACTAAGCTAACATTGATTGCAAACCCTGATTTGAGAGACTATATAAGGGAGAAATCTAGCAACTGGGAAACCTAATCCCCACATATTCTGTGTGATACTAGTTTGCTAATCTAGAGTTAATTCTACTTTAACCTTTGGTTTTCTTCTTCTAAAACCATTTTAACGACTTAAAGACTTCATTGGGATTGTGAAACTACACCGATACTACTTTTCTTGTAGTTGTGTGATCTGATCTTGTTGTTTCTATCGTACGAGTACAATTATAATAATTGGCTTGAGATTTCTATCTCTGATAGGCAAGATATAAAAGTAGTCACAAACACTTCGTCTCATCCTTTATGACTCCACAATATCTTTTTTCGCTGCGTCGATTAAGACTATTGTGAGGTGATTGATAAAGCTGAGCTGTTCTTTGGAAATATAAGTCTGGTTTTATCGATTGGTTCCCGTTCACCTTGATTTATCAAAAGATGAAACAAAACTCATAGGTTTATTCGTGGGATACGAATTTATCTATTAATGTATACTTTTTTGTGTGATACAGATTTGTTTATTAAAGTCTTCGACTTTGGGTCGTAGCAACTCTTGGTTGTGGATAAGATTATCTAATGGAATCAAGTGCGCAGTATCCTGCTGGGATCAGAGGCGTATGAGCATAAATGTACCTTGGATCAGTGTGAGATTGATTGGGGTTCAACTACAGTCCAGACCGAAGTTAGCTTGGAGTAGGCTAGTTTCTGTAGCGGCTTAATACAATGTATGCTTAATCTAGACTAGGTCCCGGGGTTTTTCTGCATTTGCGGTTTCCTCTTTAACAAAATTCTGGTGTCTGTGTTATTTCTTTTACGCATTATATTTTGTTATATAGTTGAAATAATACAGTTTGTGCGTTGTTCAATCAATTAGAATATCCGACCTTTTTGGTTGTTGATTTAAATTGATTGACACTTGGATATTGATCCTTGGTACCATCCAAGTTATCTATGTTGTATTTAAATTGAGACTCTCTGTTTTCTTGAGTAGGATTTTAATCGAGAGATTGAGATAATAAACTCTTTGATATCTTTTTTATTGATTGAATCTATCTGTCTAGTTTATTCTCTAGAAAAGTATATTGAAGTTTGTCCATACAGATTGCTAATCGAAATATTGGGTGTGGTTGTTAGACCCCCGCTTTTTCATTACTCGTTTGCATACTAACTTCAACTGAGTTCGGTTGTGTACGACAGTATGCGTACCCGTTTGCATGCTTGAGTGGTTAAGTTCTAAAATCGGTTAACTCGTGAAAAAATACATTTATATAATAAGGAATGCAATCTTTTGCAAACCGTGGCTATAATGTTCATGAATTGATTCGAGTGAATCAAAACAGATTTTGCTTCAATTGTGTCTTGTATACTTCTATGAGAATATAAACAATTGAACAACTCTATAACTAGTTTCATTTGAGTAATTTGAACTAGTTGTGTTAAGATGATCAAGGTTGATATGAAAGTGTTCATATGGCTAACTTCGGTTAACTATTGTTGAGCCAACTAAGTGTACATGTTTAGGTATGGTTACACATATCTAAATGAAGGCACATTTAATTTGTATATAACAAGCTAAGTCAATCTAACGGTTGAAAGATATTAGCTTGAATCTAATCAGGTTTTCATCTAAAGGTGAATATTGAATGCTTTAACAAGTTTCTCTTATTCAACATGACAGTTATAGTATATTATCGTCTGATCTTGTGTTTGAGTTAATGTAGTTTTCTTCATTTGCTAAAGTTGAGTCATATCTTGACTCCTAGTAACTAATGCATCTTGTTTATTCTTTTTATATACTCTAATTTAAAGCACCATTTAAATTATTGAGCCATGAAAAGATATAAGATAATTGAAAACAAAGTGTATTTCCTTATTTTGGATCTTTTCTGATCCATTAACTTTCTGTAACTGGTCCACAAACGTCTGTGTCTTCTTTTTAAGAGTTTATAAGGTTTATATATAACAAGGGTTCTTTCTCTTGTTCTCGAACATATATATATTATTTTTTCATCCCTAATAAAAAAAATTGGAGAACTCTTCAAGACCTCAGGAATTTGTGAATCATGATATGGAAGAAGACATTAAAGGACACGATTCGGTTCAAGAACTTGTTTTGAAGATGATGATTGCAAGGAAAGAGTTCAACTCCTGGGTTGCTGAATCTGTCAAGGATTTAATTCAGTTTCAGAAACTTAATAGTCACCAAGGTACAAAGAGCATAAGTATCAAAGTTGAATTACCTACTAGTTTTGCGTGGAAGACAAAAGTCCCACCTAAAATAATTTTTCTAATGTGGTCTGATGTTCATAACAAGTTAAAAGTTTGGTCTTCTCTTACTCCGAAAGAAGGTTGGGTATAAGTTTTAAAGTTTGGTCTTAATAGTATGCTTGATTCATACTGCCATTTCTCGCCCCGTATCAACTTCTCTAGCTCAGTTATGGGAATCAGTCTATCTGTAATCCTTTTATTGTCTTTTTCCTTCTTCGCGTATCTGTAAAAATTCTCTCATAACGTTTTTCTAAGTTATTTAACTTAGATAATCTGTAATCCTTTTTTTTTTCCAAAAAAAAACAAGAAAAAAAATAACATTCTCAATTTTCCTTGGATGAATTTTAGGATGTCCAAGGTAATTTTTTTGGTGTAAGGAAGCATATCAGAAGACCATTGCATTGGCCTCAGAGGTCAATGCAATTACAACCTGCTTCATCGTATAATTTTTCAATTTCTTAGGGCAGAAAGGTCGATGGCCAAAACTCAAGCGGGTTAACAACACCGCTAGGCTATTAGGATGAGTCTATTGGACTTTACGAGGCAACGTTTACATCTACGTCAACATTATCATGAACTTTAGATGCTCTGGTTTTGTCCCTAGTGGTTTTCCAGGCGCAGGCGCTCTGGTTTTGTCCCAAGCGGTTTTCCAGGAGCAGATGTTCAGGTTTTGTCCCAAGCAGTTTTCCTGATGCAGGCATGTTGGTTTTGTCCCAAGTGGTTCTTTTTCTAACTCAATTTGCCGGAGGAAGTATTTCCTGTCGCTCAGGTTTTTGTCCCAAGTGGTTTTCCTGGCGCAAGCACTCATGTTTTGTCCTAAAATGGTTTTCCTAATGCAAATTTTGACATAAGTCATGGCAATGACCAATCTCACTCCAAGTTCAGGTTTCTCCTAAATGGTTTTCCTGACACGGTTTCGGCGACGGGAGAAAATTCGTGACAACCATCATCACTTTATATCTCCAAGAGTTTTACTCTTTTTCCTTCGACCAACTTTTATTCCAGTCGGATGTTTCTGGAAAGGTTTTAACGAGGCAACATCTTCGGATATATCATTATTATGGGTACTCATGTTTTCATACGTACATGTTTTGTCCCTTTGGGTTTTTTCTGGCAAGATCTTGGTGAGATAACAGTCTTTGATTGGTGGATCATCCGAGGGGGAGTGTTATGTATAGAACATTCTGGTGGATGACCCACCGATTAACCTTTGGTAAATATAAATATCATGATTATGTTTATGATAAACAAAACCACTAAGTTTAATTATGTTCTGCAAGGTGGTAGACACATGGCTTCCAAGGATACACCCTCATGAACCGATTTATTGTTAAAAGGGCTATAAATAGCCGATGTTGGTCACTTGTAAAATAAGTTTGAAGTGTTAATAAAAAGACACCCTTCTTCCTCCTCTTTATGTCTTCTTATTTTGTCTCCTTTAGGTACCATATATACAGAGCTATTTTTAGCTAGGTGTCTCTGATAGAAGAGAAAAATAGAATATCAGCTAAAATTATAAAACGTTATCAGCACGAATTTCTCGATAACTACGGTCGATTCATTTAGCCGTTTGGTGGAGAATGATGATCAAAAATCATGAGTAAAGGAGATGCAACGATGCCGACGACCGGAAGAGATCATCATTTTTCTTCGTCCCACTAATTTATGTTAATTTATGATTTTCACCTTTAGCTTTTGTTTTAAGCTAATACTAATTGTTTATATTTTTCTGTTATGATCATCAAGGATTAGGAAATTTTGGTGGTAGTGGTGGTGGAATTACATGTGCACCCCCAAACCAAAGTAGCTTTTCCAAAATCAGTCACATAATTAAAAAAAAAGCAAGTGCATCGTCTCACTCACACAACCACAAGAAACACCATAATTACCACCAACACCAAAAGCATCATCATAAGCAAGTGCTTATAATTTTTGGTAAGCACAGAAAGGTGAGAATTTCAGTTGTGTAAATCTTGATATTAATTTTGGCTTTAATTAATTTTATGGTACTAAAGGTTTTAATATCGGTAAAGCGAGAAATTATCGCATCCCTGGAGGATAGCGTAAATTTGATTTTCTCGGATTTAATAATCTCCATAAATTTTGAAATAATTCCACCAGAAGTTGGAGTATCGGGTGGCATAATATGGATGCAAAAGTGCGCTTCGCTAGCCAGTCGGTCCCAGAAGTGATCCGTTACAAAGTGCTAGACTGTTTTTATCAGCAGTCCCTGAAGTGACCTGCGACTGATATTAAGGCGATTTTTGCCAGAGCATATCCATTTTTGCACACTTGTAGTAAATTAATATTTCGTTGACTAATGGAAATTTATTATGTTGGTACCATATTTGTACTTTTTTTTTAAAATTTTGTTTATTTTCGTTACTTGTTTTGTAAATAGTGGATTCTAGAAGCAATCCATGAGATGGTGTTGACCCCAGAAGCGGTCCAACATATAAATTATGGTACCCCTGCAGTGATCTAAAATATTATGGATTGCAATAGTAATCCATAAAATAGACTCCGGAAGTAGTCTACGCTAATCTTTGGGTTCAAGGATAGCCATACAATTTTGGGTTCCCGAAGTAGCCCATGGTTACCAAATATTTTTGTTGATGACCCTACTATTTTTCTCCCGTCTATCTTTGCCAAAGGATATGGATTCCAGAAGTACTCTATCCAGTAAAAATATGGATGATGGAGATATTTGTCTCAAAGATAGTGGAGCAATAAATAAAAAATTTCGAACCACTTTTGTAACCTTGTAAAGGTTTTGGGAAATGTGAAATGCCATTTCGGGTTCGAATAATATGATAGACGGCTCTGGAAGAGCATGTATCATTATGGTGGTGTAAAAACTATTTATGTTGACGCATTATATTATTCCGGATTCCTGAAGAATCTGTTGAGTTTTTGAGAATATTTGGCATTACCACCATAAAACGATAAAAGAGCATTTTTATGGAATACATATTGCTTCATTTGTTTTTTGTAAAAGCATGTTTTAAAGAAGCGTAAGGCTCTCTTCTATGGGGTGTGCCATAGGAGAATTCGAACAGTCAAATTCCACGTTGTCATTAGCAAGAAGTTTAATGACCTCGATTTTTTTTTCATGCTTAGGCATGGTCAATATGGACACCAAAGTTCTACCAAAATGATTATACAATTTAAAATTCTCATGGACATCCTTTACCGAACCTGAAGCTTCTGTTATATGAGGATGTAAATTGTGTTGTTGGCCCCTGAGACAATTAGTTGTTAAATTACATTAACATTAGCATTATGGTAACTGGTTGCTGAATCACCAACATTGGATAAAGGTTTCAAGGTGGCAATTGCATAACTTAGTCACCCTGCAATATGGACAATTATTTCAATACTTTACTGTATTGATAGACGCATCTACTAGATTATCTCTTGTTATATTAACACGTAATGTTAGATTTTTCCAAACTGTTTGTGAAAATCTTGTGGTTGTGTATCCAGTTTTGGACTTTCCAATTAAGTCCATTTATTTTGGTGGTAAATTTACAGTCTTCTGATGCTTTGCCTCAGTTGGTATCATGCCGAGAACTAAATTGCACATGTGCGTACTCAACTCGGTCTAGTTGAGTCCTTTATTTAAGAATCTTTGGTTGATCGCTCGACCAACTATTTGCCATCAATATTTAATTTAAGAAGCAACCTTATAAAGTTACGTGTTTGGTCCACGGCATCACCGAACTATATATGTTGGTTTCAGTTCATAAGACATTTAAAACCTTGAACTGATAATGTCTTATTGTAGATGAGACTCTATTCCCACCGTTAGGGGGAGGAAGTAAGCCGTTACAAGGAACGGCGTGAAATGTCTCATCTCTTGTCAAGCCTGCAGATGTTTTTGGGTACTTTTTAAATTAAAACCCAAAAACTATCATGAGAAGAATTTCCTTTGAAAATCAGGCAATTATGGAACCAGAAGTTTCGAGAAATGAGATAGTAATATTTTCGCCATGATCAGGAAGGATAAAATGCTACCATAAGTTAGCATGACAACCCGCCACCAGAAGTTTGGCAAGAATAAGGTTGATAACCTTAAATGTTCTCCCACTTTAATCAGGGGGAGAAAAGTCACCATTAAAGGATGGTGCAAATTATGATAACCTAAAAGATTTTTCTCGCCTTAATCAGGGGGATAAAAACTGCCACCAGAAGATGGCACGCATTATGCCGACAAACTTAAGGTCTCCCTCTTGAAGTCAGGGAGATTACAGACAAACGAAATTTTGCAATGTCGACAATTAAATAGGTTATCTGATTAAGCTTTATCCTGATCAAAGAAAGTTTGGCTGCCACTAGAATTGGCGTAAAACATCTCATTTGCTTCCTCACACCAAGATATTCGATGTAACTGAGGTGTTGGAGATTACTCATGATTAAAACAAATAACTGCAGTAACTCCGGGAAATTATCTTTTATCACTTGCTTGAGAATGCAGGCACAAGAAGTTGTCACAGCAGGTTAAATCATGCATCTCGCAATGACCAAGTCGTGCGTTAAAACACGCTTGAGGCCCAAATAACCGCCTCATATATGCCTGTTAAAAGAGAGTCCAATCACTTTTCCAATATGTAGTGCTCTTAAAGAGAGACTACAGATAATGCTCGTGGAGACTATCAAGATATGATCCACATTCTCTAAGTTTAAAACTTCATATTGAAAATAAGGAGGTGAAAATGCCCCTGAAGTGGCGCTGGTACCAGTCTATGAAACTTTTATTGAATGTGCATGCACTAGAGAACCGTGGGATCTATATAATTGTCGATTATCTATTTTCAATGGTGGTTATGTACCCCTATGTAGAGGAACGTCGACATTGTGACTGGTAGGCATATAATTAGTTCCTCTATAATTGAGATAGAGGATGAAATCTCTCGAAAAAACGCATTGTTCGGATCCGACTCACACTGTAAAATAATGAGGCCTAAATATTACTGGTTGGTATTTGAGATAAAGCACAGAGAGAGTAGTATTATCGCTTTAAGCGCGATTGAGGGTTTCCAGCTGAACCCCAGGATTTGTTCTGAAAACTAAAATGTTCTCCTACAATTGATTCACTTTAGCATGGTAGTCCCTGAAGGACTCATATTGCATTTTGTTGGTGATTGTAATGAATCCCTGAAGGATTCGAGTTTCTGAATCAGGCAGCCACCTGACCTTGTGAACTATGTCAGTCTTGAAATAAGTCATTATCACCACATAGGAAAAATTAGTGAACAATCCTTATATGTGTTTTATGTTCTTGGTATAAGGTTAAAATCCGAATGGATTGATGATATCATTTTTGGCTTCTTAAAGAGCCCTTAGTAGCGCTAAATCCACGCATGAACTAAACTATGAGATCACATTGAAAAGTGAAACAATTGCTCGACCTAAAGTTCGAGATCATGCTAGCATAGCCTGTCTGTATAGACTAGAGTATCCAATCTTGATACTCATGATACTTGTTGTGCTACTAAATTAGCACTATTACTATGTGATTCCCGAAAAGAGGGAAGTGATCGATCTTTCTGATACGTACGTTAAATTTATGGTCCAGAAGTACCATACATGGATTTAATGCATGCATTATCTTGTTTTTCCTAACTTTTGCAGGTTACAATTTTAGAGGCTGAAATTGATTCTACGATATTTATGAGTTTACAAAAGGCCTTTCCATTGTTATGCCTGAAGTTAAAGCAGAAAACCGAATTTGGTGTGCAGCGGATGGAAGATCTAAATGCGAGGTGTACATTGTTAGTGGTGCACTCGGAGCAAGACCCGCAGTCAATCCTCCATAAACTGTAAATAGTAAAGCAGTCTTCTGAAGGCCATATAATAGTTGCACCACCAACCGCTTTAAGATGTCATGCTTCAGGGGGAGTAAACTCGTAGAATTATTGGGTGGAATTCAACGCATTGTACTCTTTTTCCTTCACTAAGGTTTTGTCCCGTTGGGTTTTCCTTGTCAAGGTTTTAATGAGGCAGCATATGCGTGTCCAGCACTGATAGACACATTTTTGTGTCTAAGTTGTCCTCAATTTTTGTGTAGTTGGTACTCAATTTCGTACTTGTTATGGTGTTTTATATGTTTGTAGGTATTTTTGGGAAATAAATATTTTTGAAAAATTCGGCTCGAAAAGTTGCTCGGAGCACCCCCGGAGGACAGTTGCTATACGGACCCCCACTTTGGATAAGGGGCAGCCACGACTATGTGTAGCCCAAATTTGTCCTTAGCACTCATGGATATATGTCGCCCAAATTTTTCCACAGCACCCGTCTACTATCCGCACCCCATCAGTGGTTAAGGGCCAACCTTCTTCTTACTCGTGAAGAACATTTTTGGCGGGAAAACAATTTTTGAATAAACCCGAGCTTTGCTGTTTTGGATTTGGAGGATTTCTAGAGAGATTAAATCATTGCAGTCAATTGTAATGAGCCTGTTACACTTAAACAGGGATGGTAAGTCCATTAAAACCGGTAAACTTGGGCTGCATCGTCGGAGAGTGGGAATCAGGGGAGTACGTGTATGAGAGAACTTTCTGCATTAAACTCGAGCAAATTTGGTGAGATTTTAATGCCGTATTTTTTTGATAACGAGATATCACGGTCAACAGAAGGTGTAATTTATTTAGATACGATAATTAAGGGATACTTCTTCGGCTGGAACAAAACAGGGGAAGATTGTTTAGTCGAGGATATTACGGGAGTTTGGTTGTTATTTTGGAAAGATATCATGTGCTAGAAGTGTGTTTATCGTCTTTTGATTCATATATCATTGTGCTAGAGTGTGTTAGACAGCTGCAGACGCAGAGAAGGAGAGTAAGCATGAGATTATTCTCGTGTTGCTGCAAATTTGGAAAGAAGAGTTATGGAGAGTTATTACCGATATTATGTGTTGCTGATGGGTATAAAAAGGCATTTCGGGGTTCACAGAGGGGGATGGAGCGATAGGGGCTAGATCAGAGAGGTGCAGAGAGCAGAAATCTCGAGTTGCGGTGCAACTTCTGCTGCTGCTGCTGAAGAACCAGACGAAGAACATAGAACTGTTAGGAACTGTCGTTCATGAGCATCATATTTTGTATCCTTAAACGACAATTCTTCTGCGACCCTAGAGAGATATTGTTCTTTGTTAAAAGTTGTAATGTTGCTCTGTAATATCGACTGGGTGTTGCAAATTCCCGGTTTATGCTAGTTCTCCTCTTCTTAACCATTGTACACACTTTTTGAGCAATATATGTAGTTGCAGGATTTCTTACACTACACCCTTGTCAAGAATCTATGAAAACTAAGTCATAATTGTGAGTAAATAACAACACTTTTATTAATTCACTTTCAGGAAGATTTACAAGAGATATTAAAACTCAGAATTACAACTTTCTTTCTGGAGTTTCTCTCTCATCAAAATTCTCTCAGCTCTCAAAAATGCATCATCCTTTTCTGGATCTATCGTGCTCTTTATATATGAAAACATATAGTGAAAGAAATCTAAGATTTCCCCTTAATTCAGATCTACTTTGCAATCTTATCACGATCGTTACAATATTCCCTATCGCAAGAGTGATGGCCATCGCAGGATCAACACATTCTTCTTTTACTTCTTCCATCGTCAGTTTCTTTTAATTGTTCTGTAACGCCTGTGAAGCGTTGTTGAAGAATCGTCAGTAACGCTCGCAGAAACGTTGTTAATATCGCAGGAATAGTGTCGTAGCGATATTCTGGTACTATAATATAAAAATCATTTGAGAGTCTCTACCACATGAGGAGCTAGAACTCATCACTAGGACGATGGAGGAAGCTATTTTTCACCCACGTGGTAATTCTAATTAATTCCTTTATGACTGTTTGCACTATTATAATTGATTTATGATTTGTCTTGATTATTTGTGATTTCGTTAGATGTCGCATGCTTAGTCTTAGGTACTTTAGATGTGTGATGCTTGTGATTTACATATAATTCATTATAAAATCTATCTTGGCAAAGATTTAGAGTCGATGTATGTTATTTTATGAGCTTTAATTGTCCGGAATTAATAGTTCAACCGCATGAATGTGAGAATTGGTGGAATCCCGAGTCCCAGTCGTCTCTTCATCTTGTGACAAATTTTGTATATATTTTTATCTTATTTTAGCTTATTAAATCCTAAAATCGATTTCAACAAGTCCGAGTGAACGACAACCTTTTCTTACCACTTTCTACAACATTATTGATTCACATCAAGCACCATTATCGGGCGACGTCCGTTGTACTCTTTTCCTTTGGTCTGGTTTTGTCCCACCATTATCCTTAAACGACAATTCTTATGCGACCCTAGAGAGATATTGTTCTTTGTTAACAGTTGTAATGTTACTCTGCAACAGCGAATGGGTGTTGCAAATTCCCGGTTTATGCTAGTTCTCCTCTTCTTAACCATTGTACACACGTTTTGAGCAATATAAAAATCATTTGAGAGTGTCTACCACATGAGGAGCTAAAACCCATCACTGGGACGATGGAGGAAGCTGTTTTCACCCACGTGGTAATTCTAATTAATTCCTTTATGACTGTTTGCACTGTTATAATCGATTTATAATTTGTCTTGATTATTTGTGATTTCGTTAGATGTCGCATGCTTAGTCTTAGGTACTTTAGATGCGTCATGCTTGTGATTTACATATAATTCATTATAAAATCTACCTTGGCAAAGATTTAGAGTCGATGTATGTTATTTTATGAGCTTTAATTGTCTGGAATTAATAGTTCAACCGCATGAATGTGAGAATTGGTGGAATCCCGAGTCCTAGTCGTCTCTTCATCTTGTGACAAATTTTGTATATATTTTTATCTTATTTTAGTTTATTAAATCCTAAAATCGATTTCAACAAGTCCGAGTGAACGATAACATTTTCTTACCACTTTCTACAACATTACTGAATCACATCAATTTTTGGCGCCACCGACGCGGACTTGTGTATAGATTTGTTTTTAGGTTTTATCTTTATTTTTATTATTTTTGTTCTCTTTTACGCCTTTGGTATATTTTTTTGATTCTTTTCAGATTTGGAGTGAAGCTACACAAGGAAATAAAAAGTGCTATAAAAGGAAAGCATAAGAAGGAAAGAAAAGAGGAGTCCAAGGAGTGAAGAAGATATTTTACAAATTTATTTTATTTGGACTTTATTTCTTTTTATTTTTAGAAACTGTAAATAGGGTTTCACTGTTGTAATCTTTATTTTTATTTTTGGACACTTTTTGGACTTTTGGACATTTTTTTTAAAACCCTAAGGAAGGGTTATTAAATATAAACTGCATAGGGAAGGACGACGATTACGATATCGTCTCGGCTCATCGGGTTCATACACTGACATAGGAGCCAGTGGCCCGAGTCGACTTCAACGGTTCATCCCCCGTCTGGAACGGGAGGTAAGAATTCTAAACACCTGCGAATCCCCTGTCAGCGGGTTTACTGGATGATTTTGTATGCATATATGTTGAGGTCTTGAATACGGCTGCTTTAATTTCCTAGTAAAGGGCAAGGACTGGCCATACAAGATAAGGGTTCAGATTTCATCACCGTTCTCTTCTTGCCCGCCTTAGGAAAACGATACTTAACGCGAACCTAAGCTTTAAAATTTGGAATAGAACGAGACCTATAGGGTAACAAGCTTAGTAGGAAAGTCATTCGAGAAATATTGGTTACTATTTTAAGCATACTTCAAAGTTCATGATGGTTTCTGTGAGTTGAATGCGTGACTGCGCCGCCTTGTGATGCGGTGACGCCTTGGGTATCAAAGCTCCACACAGCTTCCCTCGCCTCTATTAAACTTACTCAAACTCGGATTGATTCCATAGGGGTCTGCTTAAATTGTAACGAATTCCCTTTCGAAGGATTAGAAGCTGGTCTAGAAATAATCTAAGTGGAGCCATCATGCTTTTTGTTTGCTAGAAATCAGTAGGTTTGTTGTGGTCGAGTCAGCCTTATTTGTGTTTGTGTAAAATTGGCTTGCAGTTAGGATGTCGAACTGGTATTACAATAGCCAATACAACGAATATACGACTAATTTTCAAAATGGACAATACTTTGACCATAGTGTGAATAGTGGTTGGGAACGCCAATCTTTTGAAGGTTATGGCCCATACCATGGTGAGCCCAATTACTATCCACATGCACCGGTCATATGAGAAAAATACATATAATTCCTCTTCTCTAGATGAAGCACGTAAGATACTTGAGTCAACACGTAAGTTACTTGAGTCGACACATAAGTTAGCGGACACAGATGACTTAGTTATGGACGAAAGAACTATAACGGTGAGTGAAACTTATTTAGAAGATAACCTCAAGAAGTTAGATGAGTCAACATGTAAGTTAACTGAGTCAACACGTGAGTTTGTTGAGTCAACACGTAGGTTAGAGTTAGATACGGAAGAAAGAATTGCTCGTGTTACTCTTGATTGCCAATACATTCTCTCCAATATCACCCGTGAAAATGAGGAAAAATTTATAATCAGGATGACGAGGTTAGAATTGGTAACACTACTTTTTTAGATGAGGTTCAACCATTTTCATGTTATTATAATAATGATTATGATGAGGATAGTGTTGATGAAGAATTTGAAATAAATAGGCATATTGATCAGGGATTTACTACTCCAATTGAGCTTTATAATAATAGGGTTACTCCTGGTTCAGATCCTAATAATTTTAAAAATTATTCACCAATTCAAAAGGACGAGGATTTGACTAGAGATACTGTTTTAGATGATGTGGTTTTTCCTGTTTACAAAGCCGATTATAGTTTTGAGGAACGAGTTTATTCTGAGAATATTGTTTTAGAGTCTAGCGATTTAGAAACATTAGACTTAGAAAAAGAAGACGAACTCGTAGAGCTTTTAAATATGAGTGAGGATACATCACCTGAGTATAAACTACAAGAAGCAATTGACCATTTTCAGGATTCTGATGATCTAGAAATTAGGGAAATTGTAGCTATTCTATATAAAGACACCCAAAAATCTAAGTTTAGGGGTGATTATCATTCTCCTTGTGCCTTACCTTTAGCTCTTACAGAGATCCCTCACTTGGGACTTGATATATGTGCCTCAACCATTGTGCCATATTACCTTCATGCTAGCTCTCCCGAACCTAATAATGTCCAGGATGAAGTTCGGTTGTTAGAAACCCATCCTCTAATTGATGTGGTTAACCCAGGCTATGATACCAAAATTGACTTTGTTTTCCCACCAAACACTTTTCATCCAATTGTGAGAACTTATAATTTTCTAATGTGTCGGTAATTAAGTTTTCAAACTAAACCTAATTACTTTATGAGAATAGGGTCGACACATTTGATTAAGGAAGACCACCTCTTTCACTGTAGTCAGCTTTGTGAGTCAAATCTGATTGACTTAGAGGATCCCCAGTTATTCAGGTTAATGTTATGTGCTTCTAAGTTGTTATTCGAGTTTTTCCAGACTCTAGGACCTGAACATTTAGATCTAACTTTTGAGGAATTGCAACCCATGAAAATATGTTATCTAGACCCAGTTATAGAACCTGAACCTGAACCACAACTATTTATAGTTGTCTTAAACAGGAAACTAGACAAGGGTGTGCTTTATTTGCTAATTTTCTTGGGATGTTATAGATTCCTTTTACTTGTGATAGCCCTATTTGGTTTTGGTGATCCGCAGTTATTCCGGCTATTACTTTATGATTCTATGAGGTGACTAATATTATGATGTCTGGCTAAAGACTTTAAACTTAGCACTTCTTGGGAGGTAACCCAATATTCAAGCGACACGGTAATATCCTTCCTTATCTCTTTTGCTTCAAATAGTAACAGTTTCTCCTTGTTCATGTTTTTAATTTCATCTTTAGAACATTGAGGACAATGTTAAATTTAAGTTTGGGGGTATGGGAGAAACTTTTTAGTTACAGTATTAGTAAATAAACTCCAGAGCCTAGAAATTTATGATCATTAAGGTCGGCACTAACCAATCTAAGTGGATGAAAACATTTTGGTTGTAGGAGTTGAGGAACCAATCTGATTAGATGGAAACATCTAGAAGAGTCTATTCATAAAAGCACAGAGCTCAGGTGTTAGAAAAAAAAGCATGGCAGTTTCTTCATATCCTCGTGATAGAAATATCGAAAGAATCCTGATCACTTCTTTTATTTTTATTTTTACCATTGCTAGGGTGAAATAGAGTGACTGAGATACATCAAAAAAAAATGAGAAAAAGAAAAAGAAATTGAGACCAGACCATCAGACCAACCAGAATAAATACAATAAAGTCGACCACTGGTACACTTGTATATGCCAGCTGAGTTGACCTAGAGTTAGGATTATCGACCACTGGTTCCCTTGTATATGCCAGTGTGTTGATATTAGTCCAGACCAGTATCTCAGTCCATTAGGATAGGTTCACCTTAGTCAACATCATCCACGTTTTTCTCTACATCCATCTTCTTAATATATCCATGTGATTGGTTGACTCCGGTTTATGATGTCCAGAAACTATCTGAGTAGAGCTCTGTCACTTGATATGAATTTTAGTATGCTTGAGTGCAAACTCGTGTACAAAAATTGGAATTTCACATCAGGGTACTTCCTCCTGTAGTCAATAAGTGTGCCAACCAAGGAGATTCTTTAGTGCCTTCCAAGGTTCTGCGTAAATAGCTAGGGTCTGGAGTAATGGTTTTGTGGGTACACCTCTGGTAAACCCTCCCGAGATTAACTCGGTCACTGGGGCCACCTAGTGAGTTAGAATTTTATTTTCTATATTATATTTGCTCGGGACTAGCAAATAATAAGTTTGGGGGTATTTGATAGACACATTTTTGTGTCTAAGTTGTCCTTATTTTTTTTGTGTTGTTGGTACTCGATTTCGTACTTATTATGGCGTTTTATATGTTTGTAGGTATTTTGGGGAAATAAATATTTTGGAAAATCCGGCTCGAAAAGTTGCTCGGAGCACCCCCTGAGGACAGTAGCTATACGGACCCCCACTTTGGATAAGGGGCAGCCACGTCTATGTGTAGCCCAAATTTTTCCTCAGCACCCACGGCTATATGTAGCCCAAATTTGTCCACATCACCCATCTGCTATCCGCACCCCATCAGTGGTTAAGGGCCAACCTTCTTCTTACTTGTGAAGAACATTTTTGGCGGGAAAACAATTTTTGAATAAACCCGAGCTTTGTTGTTTTGGATTTGGAGGATTTATAGATAGATTAAATCGCTGCAGTCAATTGTAATGAGCCTGTTACACTTAAACAGGGCTGGTAAGTCCATTAAAACCGGTAAAATTGGTCTGCATCGTCGGAGAGTAGGAATCAGGGGAGTACGTGTATGAGAGAACTTTCTGCATTAAACTCGAGCAGATTTGGTGAGATTTTCTTGCCGTATTTGTTTGATAACGAGATATCACGGTCAACAAAAGGTGGTAATTGATTTAGATATGATAATTAAGGGATACTTCTTCGGCTGGAACAAAACAGGGGAAGATTGTTTACTCGAGGATATTACGGGAGTTTGGTTGTTATTTTGGGAAGATATCATGTGCTAGCAGTGTGTTTATCGTCTTTTGATTCATATATCATTGTGCTAGAGTGTGTTAGACAGCTGCAGACGCATGGAAGGAGAGTAAGCACGAGATTATTCTCGTGTTGCTGCAAATTTGAAAAGAAGAGTTATTACCGATATTCTTTGTTGCTGATGGGTATAAAAAGGCATTTCGGGGTTCACAGAGGGGGATGGAGCGATAGGGGATATATCAGAGAGGTGCAGAGAGCAGAAATCTCGAGTTGCGGTGCAACTTCTGCTGCCGTTGCTGAAGAACCAGACGAAGAACATAGAACTGTTAGGAACTGTCGTTCATGAGCGTCATATTTTGTATCCTTAAACGACAATTCTTCTGCGACCCTAGAGAGATATTGTTCTTTGTTAACAGTTGTAACGTTACTCTGCAACAGCGAATGGGTGTTGCAAATTCCCGGTTTATGCTAGTTCTCCTCTTCTTAACCATTGTACACACGTTTTGAGCAATATAAAAATCATTTAAGAGTGTCTACCACATGAGGAGCTAGAACCCATCACTGGGACGACGGAGGAAGCTTTTTTTCACCCACGTGGTAATTCTAATTAATTCCTTTATGACTGTTTGCACTGTTATAATCGATTTATAATTTGTCTTTATTATTTGTGATTTCGTTAGATGTCGCATGCTTAGTCTTAGGTACTTTAGATGCGTCATGCTTGTGATTTACATATAATTCATTATAAAATCTACCTTGGCAAAGATTTAGAGTCGATGTATGTTATTTTATGAGCTTTAATTGTCCGGAATTAATAGTTCAACCGCATGAATGTGAGAATTGGTGGATTCCCGAGTCCTAGTCGTCTCTTCATCTTGTGAAAATTTTTGTATATATTTTTATCTTATTTTAGCTTATTAAATCCTAAAATCGATTTCAACAAGTCCGAGTGAACGACAACCTTTTCTTACCACTTTCTACAACATTATTGATTCACATCAAGCACCATTATCGGGCGACGTCCGTTGTACTCTTTTCATTTGGTCTGGTTTTGTCCCACGTGATTTTCCAGACGAGGTTTTTAACGAGGAAACATTTACATCGACGTCAACATTATCATGAACTTTAGGCGCTCTGGTTTTGTCCCTAGTGGTTTTCCATGCGCAGGCGCTCTGGTTTTATCCCAAGCGGTTTTCCAGGAGCAGGTATTCAGGTTTTGTCCCAAGCGGTTTTCCTGACGCAGGCATGTTGGTTTTGTCCCAAGTGGTTCTTTTTCTAACTCAATTTTCCAGAGGAAGAATTTCCTGGCGCTCATGTTTTTGTCCCAAGTGGTTTCCTGGCGCAAGCACTCATGTTTTGTCCTAAAATGGTTTTCCAGATGCAAATTTTGACGGAAGTCGTGGCAATGACCAATCTCACTCCAAGTTCAGGTTTTTCCTAAATGGTTTTCCTGACACGGTTTCGGCGACGGGAGAAAATTCGTGACAACCATCATCACTTTAAATCTCCAAGAGTTTTACTCTTTTTTTCCTTCGACCAACTTTTATTCCAGTCGGATGTTTCTGGCAAGGTTTTAACGAGGCAACATCTGCGGATATATCATTATTATGGGTACTCATGTTTTCATACGTACATGTTTTGTCCCTATGGATTTTTTCTGGCAAGATCTTGGTGAGACAACAATCTTTGATTGGTGGATCATCCGAGGGGGAGTGTTATGTATAGAACGTTCTGGTGGATGACCCACCGATTAACCTTTGGTAAAGATAAATATCATGATTATGTTTATGATAAACACAACCACTAAGTTTAATTATGTTCTGCCAGGTGGTAGACACATGGCTTCCAAGGATACGCCCTCATGAACCGACTTATTGTTGAAAAGGCTATAAATAGCCGATGTTGGTCACTTGTAAAAATAAGTTTGAAGTGTTAATAAAAAGACACCCTTTTTCCTCCTCTTTATGTCTTCTTATTTTGTCCCCTTTAGGTACCATATATACAGAGCTAGTTTTAGCTAGGTGTCTCTGATAGAAGAGAAAAATAGAATATCAGCTAAAATTATAAAAAAATATCTTTTTTATAAGTTTTAATATTTTTAAATATATTAGATCCTGCTTATTATAAAATTTAAAAAACCATGGGCTTATTTTGGGCGAGGATTGTTTACTCGCGTATGTCGAAATCCCCTCTAAGGTTCCAAAATTGCTAATAGGGGGACTGGTTTTGTTTGGGGTGTACCAAAATGCTAATAAAACAAAACATCATTTGCCTTGGGGCTGGTACACCCCCAGGCAAATTCGTACCCCATTAGCAGCCTTGTAAGGTTCCCGCTTTCGAGCAGAGAAACAAGATTTCATCTTTAACCACCGTTTTCTATCAACATTTTCCTACTTCCCTTTTCCACTAGACTCAGCCTTATAGTATAATATCTTCTAACTAGCAATCTTACAGTGTCAAATACAATGTTACGTCTTTTCATATTTATAACATTCCCAACTAAATACAATGTCAAGAGAAACTCCTCTTTTAATAATGATATAATATAGGGGAAAATGTAGCCCATAAAAGGATATTACAGTGAGTTAGCCTGTTTCAAAGGGTTTAACAAAAGGTAATAAGTTATTCTTTGAATTTGCTACAGCTCAAATCACAAAAGCCTAGAGAGTGATTCATGTATGACTTTCAGGAAGAGACAAATGATGTCTACGCCACAATGTAGTAGATATTCGTTCTCTGGTCATTGCTCTTATGGGCTTGTCAACTTCGATCACATAAACTGCGAAAGGAAGAAAGAAAAAAAAGACAATAAGGCCACAACTTTTGGCAAAATCATAGAGGAAGATGACAAAAAAAGAACATGACTTTCTGAGAAATAACTTACTATTTGCCCATCCACTCGTGCAACTATCATGTAAACTCGCATAAACAAATGCTCTCTCAACCAAGCAAATGGCCTCATCTAAGCTCATGTTCATGTGCACGTTTCCTTCTGATAAGATCTGGCTCGCAAACCTTTCACCAGTTCCCGAGCAGAAGAATGGTTGGGTGACATCAATTTTTGTGTGGTCATCGGCAAACGAGATGCATGAAACACGACCCTCCTAAAATACATAACATAACTTGATATAACTAGAAACAGAAGACAAATCTTATTGTGGTTGCACATGCATCACATTGGAGATTAGCAATGAGAATAGTTAAACTTATGCTTTTGACTCATATGTCGGATGCAAAAAAAAACTAGAGAGATGGTGCTACCATTATCATGACCAGAGAAGCAAACTCAAAACTCACAACAGACATTATCACATGTCTCACATTGGAGATTAGCAATGAGAGTCATGCATGCTATCGGCTCGTATGCCATATGAAGAAGTACCAGAGAGATGGTGCTACCATTATCATGAGATTCATGACCAGAGTAAAAGGGACCAACATCATGAATCTCTCCTACAAAGAATAGCACACAAACAGCATATTGCTGAGCTTCGTCTGTGAGCTTCTATTTGAAAACACTAGCATTAAGGCTAGAATCCATCATGTATGCGAGAATAATAACATTTGAATTGATAATCAGAACCAAAGAATATATAGACAAAAAAAAAAAAGAAAAAAAAGAAAGATTTATACCTCCAACTGGTCGAAGGCGCCAAGAATAATTCCAGACTTCCCTTGGCACGACGATAGTTCTTCTTTCAAGAAATCAGCTAGTTCACTAACCGTAGGTCTAGATATCTCGTTCTCAACACATCTAAAATGCCTCTTCAACATGCCAACTGAGTTCCTCAAAGTCTTCCAACACCCACATATTGCAACACCCATATCATCGAGACAATGAACCTTATCAGCTTTCAAGTTTAAGCCTTTAGAGTCATTGTCTGTAGTAAGTTTCCCGTCAGCAGCTACTAAGATGAAGCTATTCGTTTTTAAGGCAATTGATGTCCCATGGTATTCAGAGACTTCATCAAGACCGATAGCTGAGCGTTCATCAACTCCCGCAAGAAATTTTTGAACTTCTACCTGGAGGGCTCGAGTCAGTGAATCTTGTCCACAGAGATTATTAATCAACTGTAATTCTTCAGACTCCCGTGAGACTTGAAGGGTTACTTTAGTGTCAGCACCAAGCCTGCACTCAGAACAATAGAAGTTAGCCATGTTTACTAACAAAAATATCAGAGCAAATGCAGAGTCCTACTTACTATGACGATTACAATTATACCATAATCAGTGTGCTTGTCAAGAAGCATGACTACCTCATGCCAAATAAATAAACCCAAAGTCATAACCGAAGTTCATGACATAATGATATTTCATATGAATCCAAACAACTATTTGAGCCATACTTGCTAACAACACTTAGAAGTTAACTGGGATAAACCACTATAGTTTGAATCATAAAAGCACCATCAATTGTCATTCCAGGAATACGGAGAATTGAGTTGCCGCCGGGAAAAAACATAGATCTGGACAGCATAAGCTATTGACCAACCAATAAGCAGATTTTTTTTTTTTTTTTTTTTTTTTTGAGAAACCTGATGAAAATTACAAATTCTGCATCAATCCTCTTTCTAATTTTGATTAAGCAGAACACTTTACATATGGCACAAAATGTTAGATGTGACATGTGACTGAGATAACAGGAAGAAAAAGAAAATAACCTGCTAAAGTACTCATCCGCAGCTAACCAATCATATTTCTTTCCATGAAGACATCCATGTACTTCCATCGGCAGGCTAGCTAACTTTAGGTTTAGGGCCTCTGACAAGTTTGTTCCAAACTGCATTTGCATAATGAGAAATTGGATCAAACTATGAGAACATATAAAGTTATGACCATGATATAAAGAAAGGTTACGGGAGCTTACTTCTTCATTAGATAGCTGAGATAATTTGCACGCCAAGACTATGGGTGGATGAATTTCATTGTCGGTTGTTGCACCACACCACTGACTATCTTCCTCCAGCAATTGACCCAACTCGCTGAGGAAACATTCCCAATCTTCAGGGCTGCAACGAATTCAAAGAGCGTCATAAATGCAGCATCCGTATCCGTAAAGAACCACCAAAAAGTAACATGACATAACTTCTGTTTACGCAAGTAAACGACATGCACAACTATGTAAGGACGAATCTTGTATTTGATTGGCAAACATAGTCTCTCTTCTTAAAAGAAGATAGTTACCATGTCTCTGACTTTTGTCTCAAGATCTCCATGGCAGCAGCATAGTCACATAAACGAGCAAGAAGAATACCCCCCTGTCAAGATAAGGTTGAACAGAAGCAACACAGAACTTATTATAGGTACAAATTCCATCCCAAAGTAAACATTGATCTAAAGCTCTACGATTTGCATTGATACAACACACCCGATTGATGTTCTATTATGAAATTTAATATAACAACCTTCCCCTAAACCATTACACCATATATTTAGGCCCAACATGGCCGGAAACAAGAAACATAAGTTTGTCTATCCCAGGTACAACTTTAAAATAATATTGAAACATGTGCAGTCCACCAGGCACTTTGTATATCAAAAATCAACTATGGTTGATGCCTGAAAAGAAGCTCATGTCCACGTGGAAAAACACTAAATGAAACACACATTCAAGGTTATGTTTCGCTTTGATAATCTATATCGGTTTCACATTCATAATATATATGTCTGATTCGAACAACACTACGCCTGCTTCCATGTATAAAGACTTTACATCCACTTTCAGTTTCACGTGGACGGTACTAAAACAGGGAGAAGCTTAGCTAGCTTAGAACTACATCTAACCTTAAGCAAAAAAAAAAAAAAAAAAACTATTTGTAGGCTATAACAACCAACTTCTAATACAACTTCTAGTAAAAAGAAGATGACTTGGGACAATACCTTCATATGTAGCCTCTCAACTTCAGATATTAGAAGTGTCGTACCCAGCATGGATAGGATTTCAAGAGCATGATCATACTTACCCTGTTGTTGCGCTACAGAAGTGTATACTAAAAGGGCTGCAAAATAGTTAAGCAGATATTAACATAGGCTGTCGAATAAACAAAAGGAATAGAAGAAGTTCTCACCTTCTGGTTCATCCAAGTTATGTGTGGTGGCGTGCTTCTTGACCAAGTGAGAAACCACCTACACCCGATTAAGCAAAATGAAATGGTCATGTTTAATAGAAAACCTCTAATTGAATGCTGCAAACGGTCGGTATTCATCCATAAAACCAACATAATATGGTTCGATAGCAAACCTGTAGTTGAATGCTGAGAACTGCCCACATCAGAAACTTGTCTTCTCGAGAAAGCTTATACATTTTTAGGCAGATCTGTAACGACAAACAGATGTCCAGAAACTATGAACACAGGAACCAATGACATGGTTCTTGCTTTTCTTAAAATACAAAGACAGAAAATACTTGAGGTTATCGAACACCGACTCACCATAAGTTGATTTACAAACAAAGACTCACGGACATAACACTGGAAAAGCCCCATCATTAAGCCCAAATCGTTGGGAACTTCCCCACAAGCATATTCATAGAAAGTGATTGCTAAATCGTCTGGAAGGTGTATCAAAAAGAAGACGAAGAAATTAGGTTCACAAAATTTGGAGGAGATTCACGAGGATGATACTTCTGTTGGTGTTAACATTTTCATAGGTATATATACCGGAAACATTTTAATGCTAAAAGTTACTTACTACGTTTCAGAAGTTGGCAAATGGTCTGGAAATTGTTTAATACATCAGGAAGAACCGATGTATCAGCGAAAAATTTCTCTTTCGCATTTTCACAAATAGATAGTGCTTCGGTATAGCCGAGTTTTGCGTACACAAGAGCCTTGAGTACCTAATTAATAGGGAATGGATACGAAAGTCAAGAATAAGTATAAGATCACTAAAACTTAACATGTATTGAAGAAAAACTGATACGCCCGGAAATATGTATAACATACAGAACATTATAGATCACATGTTTTCTATACGTCAAACTAAATAAAAAATACAGGAGTATGTAATCTGATTGAAACATGATAATAATCAACTCCTATTGCAAGATTATTGGAAGAACACTAGAGCAATTCCACTAAACAAATTACAAAATGTAACATGATTCCTGAATGAATTATTAAGCAAACAAAAATATCTACAGAAAAACAGTGAATCGAACTAGCATATACCAACAGTGATGCAGAAGATGGATATTCAGATTCTAGCTCCTTAATTAACTTCAGAACACGTATGAACTGACGATACTCGATCATATCCTTAATTTGATGAATACTCTTCTCTAGCATAGCACTCGCCATTACCAGCTTTCACCTGCAGTTAGTGGAAAAACATATAACAAAAAACAGAAAAACATATTACAATAATGTGTTAAAAAAAGGGCAAAAGACGGGGGGTTTTACTATCTTCCTAACAGGATATTTTAGAGACTCCATGTGGTCATCCAGTAGAATTCTAGAAGTCATATGGCTCCAGGTATCAAGCAAAGGAAGATCTGATGCAATGTATAAATCCTGCTTCAACATATTCAGCTAGTGTTGAATGACATACTGTCTGTAAAGTTCAACACAATAAAAGCAGAACAAATGGCTAATTATCCAAGCCAGTATGCAAGAAAAATTGACTACCGGTACAAGATAGAACGCATTCAAGCCAATACTCAAGAAAATTGGCAAATGATTTATAATCCCCGCAGGACTAGATAATCCCTCTCCCACTTAAAAGCAGACTATTATCACCATTCATGCATAAACAAAATAACGTTACAAATTTATGATTTCCAATCTATTTAATTCATGGTAATACATGTAAACACAACTTGAATAAATCAAACATTATTCAATAATATACATCAGTACCAAAAATACCCAAAATCACCAAACTTCACTGTTGTATGGAGGTATTGGTAATCTTAAGAGGTAACAGGGTATTGGTAATCTTAAGAGGTAACTTACTGTACTTGTTTTAATTTACCAAATCTATTAAAAACTTGTTTTAAATTAGCTAGACCTTAACAACAAATTTCGGGTTCAAACTACAACAAACAATTTTCTTTAATGTACAGTAAAATACTTCTAGGGTTCTATCAATTCATGAAAATTCATAAAAGAAAATAAAAACCCTAATTTCTACAAATCCATCATAATCTCTATCACGATCACTTGAACTATGATTATCTAAAACCTAGCTCATGAAAGTTTTTTTTTTTTTTTAGCTCATGAATGAGACACCACTGTTGGTATTTTTTTTTAGCTCATGAATGAGACACCACTGTTGGTATTTGGTCATGAAAGAAACGCAGGAAGTTTTAAAATTTTACCGAAGAGGAGGGTTAGAGGGTGTGCCCTTAGCTCACTAAAATCCGAAACCAAGCGCAAAAAACTTCCCAAGCGAATTCTTCAGTCGAAGCTTTGTCTTGATTTCCTTATCTCTCTTGGTTGAGGCCTATGACTTAAGGTCTGTCACTAAAAGACAAAAACAGGTCATATAAAGTAATTCCAATAATTTGTATTTATTTTAGTTAATAACTACCATGTACCTAGCTAATTAGTGTTAATTTAGTTGAACAGTACTACTATGTCCCTAGCTCATTAGTGTTAATTTTGTCAACTAATAGTAAAATATCGTGTTAGATGTAAAATTAATTTGTGTCAATGAATCATCAAACCATGAATAAATAGTTATTTTTTAAAAACACCAATGTAGAACCGGTGATAAATGAATCCACAGCCGTGCGACTAAAACCAAAGAGTATAAACTGAAAAATTTGGTATTTTTTAGTTTATGGTCGGTTTTAAACGCAATTGTTACGAGTGAAACGCTGTTATAACCTTCGCCTAAAATGAAACCATTGTATAATCTACGCCTCACGCACATGCGAAGATTATAGGTACGCCTGAACGGGACGCACATTATAACTTCGCCCGACAACGAACGAGTTTTATACGTTCGTTTCAAATGAAACGCACTCTATAAATACGCCTGGTCTTCAAACCAAGATTTAAACTTCGTTCCATCAGACGAAGATTTAAAATCCGCTCCATCCAGGCGAAGTCTATACCTGCGTATGATTATGAAACGTGTTTTTAAAGTTCGCTTCACCAAACGTGTTTTTAAAGTTCGTTTCATCAAACCAAGTTTATAAGTTGGTTTGGCTTTCTCTTGCACATGTGCCATTCGTATGGCGTGAATAAAAAAACAAAAAAATAATTTATATGTATATATAGAATAATTTTCTAACGTTCGAAATTTTTTCTAATGTTCATAATTTTTTTATCAACGGTCGAAAATCACCAGACGAAGGTATAAACTCCGCCCGACTGGAAAATCAAGCGAAGGTATAAAAATGGTTCGATGTCAGGCGAACATATAGAAAACGCCTGATGGGGCGTTCATTTTAACATCGTCCCGTACAAACCAACTTATAAAGTTGGTTTCTCACCAAACCAACATTATACTTGCGCCTGATGAAACCAACATTATAACTGCGCCTCATTCGAACCAACTTTATATCTTCGTCTGTGTGTGGGGCGAAGTTTATATCTACGTCCCACTCCAAACCAACTCTTAATATTCGCGTGTAGTGAAACACATTTTTAACCTTCGCTCGACCAAATATAGTTTTGGTCGAGCTTTCAGACCAAATATACTCCAGAATTTGGTTTTGGTCTAGTTTTTTAGTTTTACTCAGTCCCGTTGTGATTGATTTCTAGACCAAAATTATAGTTTTGGTCGTCGGCTATGGATGCTCTTAGCTCACTAAAATCCGAAACCAAGCGCAAAAAACTTCCCAAACGAATTCTTGAGTCGAAGCTTTGTCTTGATTTTCTTATCCTCTCTTGGTTGAGGCCTATGCCTTTTATTTAAGTTCTGTCACTAAAAGACAAAAACATGTCATATAAAGTAATTCCAATAATTCGTATTTATTTTAGTTAATAACTACCATGTCCCTAGCTAATTAGTGTTAATTTAGTTGAACATTACTATTATGTCCCTAGCTAATTAGTGTTAATTTTGTCAATTAATAGTAAAATATCGTGTTAGATGTAAAATTAATTTGTGTCAATGAATCATCAAACCATGAATAAATAGTTATTTTTTAAAAACACCAATGTGGAATCGGTGATAATATGATACATGTATACCGATTCTGGGTAGGCTTTTTTCATTCACCAAAAACATTAAAAATCGGTGCATATTAAGTACCCATACAATCGATTTTGAAAATTGATAGTGGCGTCAACAGATTGTAACTTTTAAAAAAATGCATAAAATTTTTGAAATTTACTTTTCGGTTGATATGAACCATCAAATCTACCGATTATATGTTGATGTTGGAAAACATCAAACACAATATAAATCCATACTCCATATATATATATATACTCGAGTTATAAACGAGTATGATTTGGATATAAAAGCATACGCATTTTCACATCTAGTACGAATCATACTCATTTTTCATAAAATTATACCCATTTTCAATTTGGATATAAAAATCCAAGAACAAAACTATACTCACACTCATTCTAAATTCTGGTATAAAATTGTTTTCAGTTCCAGTTTAAGTATACATCACTATGAGTAAGAAATCATAGTATTCAATATAATTGGTGGATGAGGGAATCCATATAGATCGATTCTCTAGTAAGAAATCATAGTATTCAATAGAAAAAAAATAGATTTTTTTTGTGTTTACTCTAACCAGAATCGGTTTATGTGAGTGTCCACGTTAGCCGATTCTGGTTTGTGTTCTTCAACCATGAAGAACACCAATAGAAATCGGTCGACGCGTATATAATCATCGACCGATTATGATAAAATTGGCCAACGTAAACATGGATATCAACCGATTCCGGTTAAGCACAGGAAATCTGGATATCTAAATCTTGAAAGGTTAAATCAATCAAAAACCTAATTAGGAGGAGCTGGTTAATAGAGTTGCAACATCATATTTCTGCACTCGAAGATTTTTAATTCAAGAAAAAAAGTATTGAACGAGAGAATTAATTAATTTCATAGGTGTAGTTAATTTTAGGTTTAAATAAAAAAAGAGAATAAACAAGGTATGTAGGCTAACAACATCTCCTCAATAATCCTCTACGAAGAAGTCTCATCTGTTCTTGCAAGTCAATCTTTGATAACTAAGGAAGAAAACTACAGTAAAGGGGAAGTTACCCGGATCAAAGACCAGATAGTGGAAAGACAAGTAGCACAACTAATCTACAAAACTAGAGCTACAAAGCTCAGGTTTGATTGTTGAGAGAGACATCATTTTAGTGAAGTGTTAGTTGAATAAATTTGATTGTTAGAAGAATTATGTTTAGAATTAGGTAAGAATGGTGAGGTTAACTCAGTACTTTTGCCATTTTTAGAAATCCATTATTCTTCTCTATTAGGTAAATGAAGAAATCCATACACCTCAAATAAAATGCATAAGCCTAATCTAGGGAGGTTTATTATAATATAAAAAAATTGGTGAAAATTTCATAGTTCTTAATTTTTCAGTTTTAGTTTTTATTATTATACTAACAAAATAAAACGCCTCAAAAACATGAAGATTAGAAGCAATTTGTACTCTAATTTTTTTTTTCTAAAAAATCCGCTTAATTTGGTGGTCATTAAGTTATCATTACCACTCTAAAGGGAAAGGACAAAATTCTACTCGTGTGCCTATCAGATGAAATTTTTATTTTGGTACTTATGTGATATTTTGAAGACCAACTACTATATTGGTGTCGAGATATCTAACGTTGACTCTGCAAAACCATTTTGCTGGGAATAGTTTATCTAGAGGTGAAATTTCAGTTTGTTCCTATTTTAGGTGGTCCCAAGTCAGTTTGGTTCACCAATAAAATGGGAGTTTAGTTTGCTCCTAAATTATTCAAAAATATTAAAACATCTAAAGTACCATTGTCTCTCTCTTATTTGCTCTCTTGTTCACGTTGTATACAACTATCTTGTTATTTATTTTCTCTTTCATCTTTATTTTGAACAATTAATTGGGGGATATGGATTTTAATTGGGGGATATCACTAGAGGACAAAATAGGGATCCGAATATCCTAGCTGGGTTACCCCTTATGTAATTATTTTATTATTTCCTAATCTAACCCTCCCTAATTAGGATTAGTTACTAATTAAGATTAGTAAAATCTTAATGATTTGGGGGATATAATTAGTGTTTTTGAGTTTATTTGAAATTTTTGTGGGTAGAAGGAGGTAAAAATTTTTAGAGTAGAATTTTTTTTTTTTTGAAAATGGAAGATGAATTTGAAGAGAGACTTGAAAAATTCTTGAATCCTTGGCTCAACTACAACAACAATCATATCTTCAATCTTGGTTAATGATAACACCTCCCAATTGGAGTTATATGATGAACCAACACCCTTGGATCACGATTTTCGTGACCATGAAGAGTTATGTGAAGAACCAACTCAAGAAAGTAAACATGTTCAACATACAAGCATCCCCAACACACAGGTAATGCTTCAAAGAGGTCGAAAATTTGTTTTTTTTTCAAACCGCCATTTTCGTCAGAAAAGCAGAAAACCTAAGATGCTCGTTATATGAATACCATGCCAGGAACCTCTATAACTTAAGCATTGTATTCATACAAATTGGAATGCCGGTTCAAAATATCCCCAACTGTTCAAGAACATCTGCGTACCATTCAAACCAAGATTGCATGCGGTTTGAATTTTTACTTTTACCAACCACCGAATATTGTATGGAATACTTAAACCAAGCACTAACCGTACCTGACCCACCATGCCGGTTTGTGATACCGGCTTATATCCTTGCATGTCGATGGTGCCGGTTTAATAGGAAAACATACAGAAACAAATTATAATTTGAACTTAAAAACCGGCATTCCTTTTTTTGATCTATGTATTCCGGTACTATATCCCGGCATATTAAGTTAATTTGTAAAAATGCCGGTTTTAATACTGGCATAGAATGACAATTACCTTGTAGGCCGGTTTTGAAAACCGGCACTTTAATTTACTAATCGACACTGCCGGTTTTAACTAATCCAATTTTATTTTCATTTAGATAATTCTGTACAACGATCAACCAAACTCCAAACCGCTCCATCGGGATACGTCGGAACACTATAAAATACCTCGGGTATGTTACCAAACAAGTCTTCCACCTAGTTTTTACAATTTAATGTTGGGATTTATTTGTAATCTCTCATTCTTATGTAGGGAATAAAAGATGAAAAGGAAGTAATTGCTTGGGCAAAAGAGACGGCTCTTAAGAACATGTGTGTCTTAGTGAGGAATAGTCAACATTCAGATGTTCGTTTTGAGATGGTTTGTGAGAGAAGCGGAAAATACAAGGAGAATAGCCATAAGAGAAAGGGTTATGTATATGAAAAGAAGACTAAGAGGGTATACAAAACAGTTACGAGAAAGGATGAGTGCCCCTTTAAGCTTGTATTCTATCTAAGAGGAGAAAGTAAAGAAGAAAAAGAATGGGAATGTAAGGTGTGGTTTGGCCGTCACAACCACCCCGATCCGAAAGATTTTGAAGGTCACTCCCTAGTTGCGAAGCTAAAACCTGATCAATTCGAGGATGTCAAGATGATGACAAAAGCATGTATCAAACCAAGAGTGATTCTCCGAACCTTCAAGGCAAAGGATAAGATGAACGTTTCTTCACTAAGTACAATTTATAGCGCACAAGCAACTATTAAAAGGTTGGAATGGGAAGGGGGAATGTTATGCAAGAATTTGAGAAGATAGTTTGGGATCACAACTACACGCGTATCATTAAAAGAGGTCCGGACGAGAAGCCGCTTCAAATATTCATTTCGCATCCTTTGCTTTCACAATTGGCTCATACGTGTTGTGATGTTCTTATGATGGACTGCACGTACAAGACAAACAAATACAACATGCCGTTGTTCAACATAACCGATCAATTTGACGCACTAATGAATGCCATATCCGACGTATTTCCGGATGCACAAAATTTCCTATGTACATTTCATATAGGTGAAAATGTGAAAAAACATTGTCATGCTTTGTTTGAACCCTCTAAGGCTGATATTAAAAAAAGAATGGTTGGTCAACTTGATGAAGATGTTCGTAAAGAGAAACTATCACCCGAAGAAGAAGAAAATGAAAGAGGAAAGATTAAAGAGCGAGTCGACAAAGAACACGATGAAAACCATAAAAGGTGGTTGGAATTTCTAAAGGATTGGGAGAAAGTTTATTGGTCTCTTACCGAGGACATGTACGAAAAGAGATTGAAAATGTTTATTGCCATCTATAACGAAGTGTATCCAAGTGCCCTTTCATATTGTCGGGATAAATTGTTGGATAAGTTCAAGGAAAAATTTGTGCGTGCGTGGACAAATCGTTATAGACATTACGGGAATGAAGCAACTAGTATAGCGGAGTCCTCACATGGGAGATTTAAAGATCTCATCCAGTCCGGCCTGGGAAACGTGGTTACGGTCGCCGAGGCAATGGAACAAAACTTTAAGGCCGATATTGATAGGATCAAGAAGGGTTTTGAGAAAAGCTCCATGGATAGGATGACTCCATTTCTTAAACATACTAAGTTGCTCCAAGGAATAGAGTTTAACGTCTCTCGGTGGGCAATAAAACATATGATGAGACAATTGCAATATGAAAAAAATTATGGAAAACCGGGTGATGTGTGTATTTGTCCCGACATGTCTTCTTTGGGGCTTCCGTGTCGACATATGCTTGTGAAGTATGAAGAAGTGATACCTATTGGTGTTATTGATCCTTTTTGGAAGCAATTATCTTTCGACCTTCCCCTACCGAAGTTCCGGACAATCACCATGGGATACAAAGGAGGCCCAAGAATTTTTGAAGCTTACTCACGTGGCAACTCGGCTAGCCGACAAGTATTGTTGAGTCAACTAAGACTAATTACACGGCCTTGGATAGCACAGAGTGAAGAGCCAACAAAGGGTGATCCGCCGGGTAGGCCACAAACTAAAATTTCAAGGAAAAAACAAAGAAAAGAATTCAAAGAAATGACTCGCCGTGAAGAGGAACTCGCGGCAACAAAAAAACGAGATCTATGTGCAAGTGAGATTCAGAAGCAAGATTCGTGAAACTCCCGTTCCAAATAAAAGGGATAGGCCGAGGAAGGAACCGATATCAATTCAACAACAATCGACGAGTTCTGAGGCTACACCAATAGTCGATGTATCCGAGGTTCAAAGGAAGAGGGGAAGGCCGCCGAAGGTACCAATACCAGAATACCGGCATTGACAATTACATACCGGTGATGCCGGCATTACAAGTTCATTATTTTTTTAACTTCTTAGTGTGGGTAAACCGGCATCTATCGTAAACATATACATGATGCCGGTTTTAAGATATCATAACTTCTTATTTTTTTAACTCATAGCTATTGCTGGTATTTGAACGAAATTTCACGAAATAAACATCATTAACCACAAACATAAGATCTCAAGCATTTTCCAACTAACATCATTTAAGGGAATAACGTTACACATAGAATTAAAGATATCAATAGTAATACAATTTAAAATAATTTATTGGAATTAGATTGAACAAGCAAAGCACTTGAAATGCCTAAAAGGCTCTTTTCTCCACTTCGTATATGCATCCTGAGCTTTATACCTATCACCACCGTATCTTGATAGGAATTCGTTGTATTTGAGACATGATTTGATGACTGCAGTTGTTCGAATGCGTACTATTTGATCAGCGTATTCAGTTTTGCGTTTCTTACCGTTAACCGTGTAATGCTTGTAAGAACCATTCATTACAAGGCCCCAAAACACTTGATGACGGCGTTCATCCTCCGCCAAATCCAATACTAAGTAGTAATTTCTAATCCATTCTGTTTCCTCCTCAACATCTGCTTCTATCTTAGCTTCTTTTTGATGTTTAACCTCTTCCAGAGCTTCCGCTCTGGTGTTATCTATTTTTTGACGATAACGTTCAATCTTTGCTTCCTCTTTTTCTTCTCTCTTCCTTTTACTTATCTCTTCCTCCATTGCGACAATTGAGTTGGTGGTTTCTTCCTTCCTTCTTAGTTTTTCTAGTATTGTGGCAATGGAGTTGGTCGTGGTTGATGATTGAATTCCTGTCGGAGTGGACAATATGCTCCTCAAACGTTTTTTTTTTTTTTCGAGGAATTGATGAACTTGGCAGCCGGTGAGTAATAATCCATTGGAGATTTATCAGTGAGGTATCAAGTGCAATGGGTGTATCCATTCCTTTAAATAGATTTAGTCATAACGGCTCTTTTCCACTTTAGTAACGGCACAATAAGAAACTCAGATCCCACGCCGGAACTAATGTTTTCTAGAGGATGGTTTAAAAAACTAGCCGTTAGGTATTCAATGCCTGAAACCGGCAGACTTTGGATGAGGTAAAACTACGCCGGTAATATGTTCCGGCACTCAACATAATACAACGATGATGCCGGTTGTGAAGAAATTCTATTCAGGTTGAGGAACCAAATATAACTACTATACCGGCATACAAGGTTTAATACCTTGAATGTTTTGGGAGTTTGAGTCTTTTAAAGCATTCTTAAAATGAATATTCATATGCCGGTTTTCTGTCACTTATTTAATAGTTTTTGGAGATTTTGAATACCGGCATAGACCTTAGCCAACACAACAATGCCGGTACATCTCTGATTTTGAATTTTACTATGCCGGTTTGTCAAACCTGATGAATTCAGAAATGCCGGTATGTGTAACGGTATTTCAAACAATGAGTTGTCCTATGCCGGAACATTTAAACTTTCAAACCAAAACTCTAATCATGTTCAACATAAACCAAAGTAAATAAAGAGTTAACCCACAGTACAAACCAAAACAAGTTTGAAATTGTTTTTGACGTAACCAAAAAACTAAAGAGTTAACCATCACTAATTAGTCTTTTGTTTCTTTTGGGTTGGCACCTTCCTTGTTTCCCCATACATAGCTTTGACAGTAGGGTCGGTTTCTTCAATTCTATGAAGCTTTTCCTCGAGTTCCTTGATTTCTTGAAGAGATAGCACAACTCCATCCTTATGCTTGCAACCTAACATCTTCGTAACCTTTCCAAGTCGACGTCGCTAGTTTAATACATCAAATACATAATCAGCATATATATTAATATATGATTATGTTTACATTTAATAACTTTAACCAAATAAGAAAACTTACCACCATTCCGAAAGTCTTGAGAAGTTGGGACATCGTAGGTTGTGGAGGTGGAGGAATTTCAACAGGAGGGTTTTCTTGGTGTGGGGCTTCCACGGAGGGAGGGCGCACGACATAAGGATGTGACCATTCCAGGTAATCCCTCATGTAGCTGTCATCAACTTCATAACCATTTTCCGCAAGCTCCCACTTACTAATATCTACCAAACGACGTGGGTCTCTTTCCCTCCAATGTGTTGGTTCCGGTTCTGGATCATACACTACATGTAACTTGTTGGGAGTTGAATTGCACCGAGAAAAGTAAAGAAGATAATTATCATCAGAGGTCGACCAAAAACGGGATAATTGTTTAAATCCATGTTGGCGCATCACACGGCATGGGTCGGCCATGATGTATCCTCTTGGGTGGTACAAAGGCCCATGGTACAATGCAACATCTCTTGGGATTTGACGGTATCCTCTAATCTCCTTATAAGTGTCGAACACAACATCTTCCTTCCTCATAGCATCCAGAGCCAATCTCATATCGATGACTCGACCTTTGTTACCGGGCTTCGGATTACTGTGAAACTCGAACCTCTGAGCTCTAGGGATATCGGGTTCAGGAAGGTCTTTGATCTTCAAGAATGGGTAGTCCTTGAACAAGGTTGGGAAGTGTTCATAACACCACACCTAATCCAATGTGAACAATATACATGTGAACAAAAGTTAAATAAATACATGTGAACATAGATTAAAAAAATTGTACCTGGAGTATAGTGAAATTCCCGACAAATTGGTTTGTTTTAGCCAATGAAGCCCTTCTCATCTCCGCCATCAAATGTGCCATGACAAGGCGGTGCCCAAGAATAGCCACACACACCTTCCAACGGGTCAAGGTACTGGAGAAAGTTTGCACTTACCCGGTTGCCATTCGTCAGGAATGCCCTAGTGCCCAAGAGGTATAACAGTACGCGGCGCAAAGTATAACGAATCTGTGTGGGGTCCCATCCAGCCTCCAAGCTTCTAGCCTTTGTATTTTCAAACATCTTCTTAAGCATCGTCAGCTTGAATGTCTTCGTCTTACTTCCGTTCGATGCTATATAAAAGCTATCCGAAGAAGTTTTGATGTCCCAACCAAACAACTTTTCAGTCAAATCGTGCAACTTCAGCCAATCTAGGCCCCGAGACTCAACTCCTTCTGAAATTGATTTTCCGATAACATTCAAGCCTAGAATGGCATAAACATCTTCAGGAATCAAGGTCATCTCCCGAACGGAAGTGCATTGTATCGGTTTCACCATGATACCTTTCGACAAAGCAATTGACGGTGATGATTCGGATTCAAGTAATTTTCAACCAAAGAATACAAACCCGAGTTCCTTACTAATGTTTGGACATCTTCATGTTCCATCGACAATTTCCACTCACCCGCGGCTTGGTTTTGGCAAACACGCACAAACCTTAGTATGATCCTACAAATAAGACATAATACGATTAAGAGATAATGTAAAAAATAAAACAATGCACATGCACAAAATAAAAAATACTTACATAAGTTTGAAAGATTGTACGAGCCCAAGAGTTCTTGTATCCAAAGAGTACTTTCGGTTCCTAGAGCTTGACCCCAAATTTTAACCATCATCGCGGTCGGGTATCATGTCATCAATGTGAGGAAGGTGACAACCTTTAACTTTGTGTTTGCCCTTGCCCTTGCCTTTTGTTGGTTGTTGACTAGTCTCACCAACTTCGGTTTGGATTGCTAATTGACTTGGGGGAACATCATCATCTTTATCCTCAATGTCCCCTTCATCATTCTCATCGTTCACAAATGTACCTTCACGGATTCTAAGTGCATTACGTTCACCACCACTCTCCCAATCTAACCCTCTTGTTTGAAACCCCAAACGCTTCTTGCGACCCGCATCTATCCCCGGGAGGCAGTGGACTGGGAGTATCAAGACCGTCCTTTCTCCTTTTTTAGTGAGAATAGGACCTTTATTTTTCCTCGATACTTTGGCTTTTGACCTATAACATAAGCAAACGAAACAAACATAAGAAAAGTCATCACAGTTTGTAAACCGCCATTGAAATTCTTAAAACGTAACATGTACCGGCATATATGTTCAAATATCGAGCATGCCGGTTTTTCGAGCTTTTTCTTACTAAATGTTTCAAGTGTCAAACCAAGCATACACGAATTGAACTACGTGATCCGGTATTTCAAAACCTAGCAATGACGAAACCTAGATATAATGCCGGTTTTTCAGTTTTTATTCCTGTGTTTTTTAGTTGACTACCTAATAGCCTTCAACCCAATTCGAATGCCGGTCCTAAAATCTAATTTTCAGAACTAAAGCGGTATGGTGTTCAACTACTATCGTAGACGCCTAGAGTATAGATATTTCAGGTTCGGGAAGTTAAACCGGCTTGGTATTCAAACTAAGATTGAATGCGGTTTTCTCTGCAACTCAACAGTTTCACAATTTTGGTGATTCTAACCTAAACCCATGGCTACAAATCGATTCAAACATTCATAAATGAGCTAAAAAAACACTTACCTTCTCAGAGAAGCCATGATTGGTTGATCATCCGAGTTGGATGCTTCGTCCTCTTCTAGTTCTTGAGAAATGTTCTCGATTCGTTGTTCATGTGTTTGTTGAGCAATCGATTTAGTGTTCCGTTTTGCTTTTGATTTCTTTCGTGGAGGCATGGTTATGGTAGGTTAGTCAACGAAGAAATTTTTGATTCAACGATTAATCGTCGATGAAGAATGAACGATGAAGAAGACGATGAAGAAAAAAATAAATTCAAAACCTAACCCTATGCCGTATCGATTTGAGAAGGGGGATATATGATTTTGGGTTTTGATTTTAATGTTTAGTAGAAAGGGTAAAATAGTAATTTCATAATGTTTTTTAATTAATGAAAGGGTGTTTTGGTATTTTCGCACCCAAAAGACACCCCTTATCAGCCACAAATGGTTGGGGGAAGTAATTCATATCCCCCAATTAAAATCCATATCCCCCAATTAATAGTTGTTTATTTTCTCTCTACTAATTTTTCTTTCTTCTTATCGTATCCAAAAATGAACATAGTTTTAGAGCATGATAGTTCATTTTGTAGAATTAACTCGTATATGATAGTTAATGCGGTTTATTTAATAACACGAATTCGTAATAATAGTTTATATTGTAGAATGAACTCGTGAAAGGTGTTCGTATTGTAGGAATGGTAATTCATTTTATAAAATGAACTAGTAATAATAGTTAACTATGGTAGTTTATATTGTATAATTTACTTGTAATAGGTGTTGATTATGGTAGTTTACATTATAAAATGAACTCGTGATAGGTGTTCATATTGTACAATGAACTCTTAATGCTATTTTATATGGTCGAATGAACTCGTAATAGTAGTTCATTATACCAGTGCATTTTGTAGAATGAATTCGTATGTTAGTTCATAAGAATAAATTAAACTAGAGTATCTCGATATTTTAATAAATTATTACTTCGTTAAATTGATAGAAATTTGGCAGTCCGAAGACTATTAATTTATCGAAGTTTTACTGTAGTTCAATATTGACCTCTCCCCATGTGAGTTGTTATTCCCTGCAAAACAAAAGAATAACAAACAAGACAACCTTTAACAAAGAAAGGTAGAAAAAGTCTTAGATTTTACGTTGCCAATGTAAAAGACTAAAACAGAAACTCATATGTATACTACAATCACAACTTATGAAACATAAATCGATAATAGTGTAATCATGAATTCACACGTGAGTTTGATTGTATGTACCTATAATATTTTGATAAAAGCATCCCACATGGTTAGATTTGTAACCTGCTTATATCAGAGAGTCACAACATCATAATAGATAGGAAATATTAGGGTTTGATCAAAACCGAAACAGTATCTCATAAACCGAATGCAAAGTAAAGAAATCGTGAACTTTCCTATTTTGCAAACCTAATTTCCAAATCACACAAACCATAAAGTGTACGTTACTTGTATAAATTTTGTATATTGGTACCAATTCTACCATGATACATGAAAAGCAAGTTAAAATAGGTTTTACCTTGACTCCCAATATAGGCAAAGATCGGTCGATACTTAAGATCTTCAATGAAAACCGAACCACAAATCCTTATGATTTCCTTTCGAATACAAAACAAGTTTGTACGTCTACTTCCTTAAACTTATGTAATTAAATATAGTATTCTAGTGTAACACCTCACTTCGAATTCTAGGTCGGTCGCTCTAAAATCCCAAGTGAAGCATACTCATGGAACATTTTAAACTCTCAAACCGTCAAGCCAACAAATGGAGATCAGGTTGTTGTATGGAGCACAATGAACACAATCCATAAATAAATGAAATTATTTAATAAAACTGATAAAATTTGTAAGGTTTCATAAAATCTTTAAAACAAAATTAATCCTCGACACGCAGGTCAGTCTCCCAAGTAAATGCTAATAATTTATTTAAAGAAAATAAAAATCTGGTGTTACAAGAAAACAATAAAATAGCTAATTAAACACCTTAAGATAATGATGAAATAGCTTTTCAAATCAGAAATGCAATTTACGGGCTAGGTTGCTCCACGATCATTGTTTCCTGAAAAAAATAGTAAGTTGGGTTAAACCCCAACTAAAAGTATACTTTCAATTACTTATATCCTTTATGTAATCTAAACAATCCTGAAATTCCTTATAAAAGTATGTCGCAAAGAGAAAACACTTTAAAAGTCTAGTACCTAAGAGCAACTGCAGTCATACGACTATAAACCAAAGACTAAAAAACTAAAATAATTTGGTTTAGTCCGTCGAACGACGCTACCGTGCAAGACTAAATATGGTGGAGCGGATGTATAAGAGTTCGCCTGATACGGGGCGTAGTTATAAATTGCGCTCGAATGGGACGTAACTTTAAATTACGCCTGATGTCGGGCGTAACCTGCGATTGCGTTTGTCGTGGGACGTAATATATAAAACCGCCCGATGGAGAGGCGTAGTTTGAAATTACGCCTGATAGGGCGCAATTTAGAAATACGCATGATGGGGCGCAATAAGAATACTCCGCCTGATGGGGCGTAGCTAGAATACTCCGCCTGATGGACACGCAGAACTTTATAATGTTACGTACTTTCCTAGAAAGTTCGTTCATCATTTTCATTATCAATTCCATCCCCACTACTTATCACCTGCGAGTCCGTGACCACAATACAATGTCTCCATGCCTAGTTCCGCTTGGATGAACCGGAAGGAGAAGCACAAATGTCCCCGGGTGTCCCTGCAATATCAAACGATGTCTAACTTACATAGGTGAAATAATGGGGCGTAAATTTAAATTACGCCCCATGAGTACCAGGCGTACACTGTGGTTGCGCCCCACTCAACATCGTAGGTTATAGTTTTTAACTCCAACGGTCTTGAATGCCCAACGTTACAAACTTTCCAACGTTCAATTTTACCAACTGGGTGAGAAATGGGGCGTAAATTTAAATTAAGCCCCATCAGCATCAGGCGTAGACACAGGTTGCGCCCGACTATGAATCAGGCGTAATTTATAGTTACGCCTGGACCCGGGCGGTTCGTTTGATTACGCCCAATCAGGCGTATCCTTTAGTTACGCCCCAATGGGGCGTAATTGATTTATTCCGCCTGCTATCAGGCGTACCTTTGAGTTGCGTCCCGTTGGACGTAACTTATGCTCCCGCCCCAACCAGGCGCAAATATTATCTCCGCCTAATACTGAGGCGTAACCTGCGAGCCTGTCCCAAACAAGCGTAGGCGTGAATTACGCTCGACTATAACTAAACCAAAGACTAAATATAATCCGTTTTTTAGTTTTAGTCTGGGATTTACTCTTTAGTCCGCCCCGTAGTGATTGGTTTTTCGACTATATTTTTAGTTTTAGTCGAACGCTGTGGTTGCTCTAACAGACTAGTAAAGACGCAAGGTTAATAAAACAACTGTTTAGAAGAAAAGAAATGCAAAACAAGGCTACCCACACACTGATCAAACATACTAATTTACCGGCTTCCCCTCTCGACATATTTTTTTTTTACTGTTTAATGTACGTACCAAATCAGCCCCTGAGTAGTCCAAATAATTCTCCTACCGCGCGCCGGAGGAATTAAATGTTGTCGATCCCAATATAAGATAATAGATCCATATCTTTTATTAAACGACCCTCGGTCATCGCCTAATAATCCATGGGAGTCGAGCCAACTACGGGCAATAGACAACTAAACATACTATTCATCTTCGCATAGCGTTGATATGTCGAATTTCCACATACAATCGCACTTTATATCACTAAACAATGGCAGACTCTAAGCACCACAACGCCGCAGTAGCCACTGATAGAACGCACTACAGTTAGCTACCTCCACCATCCTACCTAGAACTTGAGAGATCAAGACACACTACATACTAATATAATAGCATGTGGTATCTATACTATGTACATCTCAAGCATTCTAAATAGAACCAAACATTCAACTAATAACACACATGACACAACATCACTCATTGATACAGATTTAATCTTACCAACAAGAGCCTATTATCACTAGCCAATTAGTTTTCTTTTAGTTGTTTAAGCTAGCCTACTTCACGAGTTGACTGTTGATAAGTACGTGAGTGCTGTATTTTATACCCATATTTATATTAGTTAAGACTTGATATTTTAATTAATAATATTATTTTAGTGATTTTGTAGAAAGTACGAGCTACTTTGATCACCCGGACAATAAACGGATCAATAAGGAGTTAAATGGCAGCAAACTGAATCATAGCATAAGAAGAAGAGTTAATGGGCTGGCCATTTAGTGCTGCACCACTACTTATCTCACGGCCCAAATGTTAAATGGAGTAACACAGTTGTCAATGTGCACTCAAGCAGGTACGTTCGGTACCATTTCAAGTAGCAGCCGTTACCATCATTTTCAATGGTGGTTGATTAAGATTTAAAGAGATGAAGACGAACTGGAATGGGTGTGCCGGCGACTCGAATGGAGCTGTGCAGTCGGTGTAAAATATTCAGAGATGGAGCTCATTGTTTGTGGCTGAAGTTTTGGTAGCAGTGGTGATCTTTTTGGCAACTGGCAACCTAGTTCACCGGAGTTGGACACACAGTGAAGAATGAATGTGTTATTGTTGGCTGGTTGGGTTCTGCATGGGATTTTGCATCGAGAAGATTTGGTTAGAGTAGTGTAGGCAATGGCAGGCCTTTGAAGATTCCGAGTAGCGAGTCTCAGTCCCGGTGATGTTCGACAACAGTAACAATGGGTATGATCTCCAATATCGAAGATGGGTTTCGTGGTCAGATGGCTGTAGCGGCTGTGTGCAGTTGTTGAGATGGATATTTGGAGGTTCAAATGAGTTGAATCTGCAGGTGGTGCTGGCTACAATCAGTGATGAGAAAGAAGAGAATAGAAAGCAGTAGATGGCTGAACTGTTGCGACCAGTGTTTTTAATGAAGTTGCGGAGATGAAATAATGCTACAAGTTGCCCTGAACTGCAGTTGAGAGATGAGTTGTTGCAGTCACCGGAGAAAGGGGCTTGTTGCGGTGATGGATCACAGCGGGATATCAAGGAGGATCCGGGGACGTGAATGGAGATGGGATCGAATATCTACTCGAACCGTCAAGGCTACACTGTGGTATACGTTGGCTGAAGTGGTTTTTGAGATAAATGGTGGTTGCTGGCAATGGTATTGACGCCGAGAGCCAGACGGACGGAAGAGACGGTGGTGTTGTTAGAGCTGCCTCAATAATCAAGCAGTGGATGAACGTTTTGAGTTAGACTTGGTTTGGTCGATGATTAGGATTGAAATGGGAGCTGTTCTTGAGATACAAAAGACGACCAAGTATGAATTTGTTTACGTTGGTGCTGGTTATGGTGATTGTGAAGAAGGCCGAGATATGAAAGAAGATGGCAGTGTGTACTCCGTTGAACAAATCTCTACAGTAATATCAACGAATTTCAAGGGTTCTATTTTGGTTTGCATGGTGGGTTCGATGTTCTCGGACTGGTGATGGTTTTACAGGGTCAGCTGTTGTGATCGGTGATTGTGAATGAAAGAGAATTGGCATCAAATTAAGGTTCGTGTGTTGGCTGATTTGAGTACAAGCTGGTGACGAGATTTGCTTTGGAAAACAACGTCAGCAGCATCATGAATGGAGATGAATCGAGAAGTGACGCAGCTCTCAGTACTCGGTGTGAAATATAGTTGGCTGGGTAGTGGTCAGATGGTCGGACAGAAATTGGAGCTGTGGACGGACAGTAAAGGAAGGTGCTCAGCCTCAGACGGTCAGAGGATGGACTTAAAGTGTTACCGGTCTTTGAGATGTAGATGGACGGTGGAGGATCTTCCAGATGTAGTTGCAATCAGTGTACAGTAAAAAAATAAAATAATACTCGATAATATAGTAGTCTCGCTAAAATAATAAAATTTTCCAGTCCCGATTCGGGCCCTTAGTGCTAAAATAATAAATTCGATAAAATTATAATATAATACATTTCAAAAGTTCTCCTTAAACATTAATATGTCCCAAATATTATATAAAATAATAATTTCATTAGAAAATAAAAAATAATTTTCATACATATTTAATTTTTCTCAAAATATGATTCCGTTAATGTTTAAAAATCTTTTTTTCATGGAAATTAATAAGATTTAACAAATGCATGTCATTCTAAAAATATTTTCGTTAATGTTTTTTGATCTTTTTCTATATTTTCTACTTTTAAAAATCTATTTCAGTATTTAACCTAAGATTTTTTATTTATTTATTTTTAATATGGAAATTCTTGTTTTTTCCAAAGAAATTATTTAAATTAAGAATTATTCTTTAAATTAATATATTATTATTATATTTGTAAAATAATAAATTATTATTTTATCGATTAAGTAATATCTCTTTAAAATAATAGGATTAGGGTGGTCCCATGCCTATTATTTTATAGATGTTTTACTATAGTTGGCGGACGGATGGGCAGAGGGAATCAAGAAGAAGATGATGCCATGGCTTTTTTTTTTTTTTTTTTTTTGAAGTGAAAAGGGTATATATTAAGAAAAAAGAGGTAGAAAATATTTACAGAGTAGTGTAGAGATTCCTAAACCCAAGGCTTTGCTGGTTAGCTGGTCGAAGAGTAGAAAAGAGTTAGAGTTGGTACGGTTAAGAAAGGGACTCGGGGAATAGAAGAAATAACTAGGGGTGAGCATGGGCCGGTATGGACCGGTTTTCACCTCATCCGCATCCAATCCAATTCTATACGGATTTCAAATTTGGCATCCGCATCCAATCCACATCCAATGGATGCACGGATGAACGGATTGGGTGCGGATAATCCAATGGACTTGTGTTAGTTAAAATATATAATGAAAAACTAAAGCCAATATAAATGACTTCTTATAGAACCTACGCATTTTATATATGTATATAAATATAGAAGCGTCGCAGACAACACTCCAAGCCAACACTATAAAAATTCCAAAACTATCCATATATTTTCTAAAAATTATCTAAATATCTTTAATCTAACGGGTATGGATGTCCAACGGATTTTCAACGTTGCATCCGGGTCCAATCCATAATTCGTTGGATTTCAAAAATATCATCCGCGTCCAACCCATTAGCGAACGGTCCGGACATCCATCCGCACAAGTACGGTTGGTCCTGGTTAAATCCGCGGATGACGGATAAAATGCTCACCCCTAGAAACAACTGCCATAGTGACTGAAAAATTAGTGTCATTAGTGGGCTGGGCCTTGACGATGTCCGGGTATTATTATTTGAATTTCCCTAGCAACACCTATATACTTCAATCGAGAAGAACAAAGGAAGGGAGGCCGACTACTGGAGTCGTGAAGAAGAAAGGAGGCGAATACACAGCCGTTGGAGAGTGGCGAGCAAGAGGAAGAAGAATAGGGTTTGTTGTTCTAATCATTTCAGTTTGATCCATTGTCGTTTTTATTGAGATTTATTTATGGCTTTTGAGAAAGCCATCTTTGACTAAGCTTTTGTAACTAGGGTTTATGGTTGAAACCATTTGGGGTATTAGGCTATATTGAATTGTTTATCCAGCAATAGACTATTATGATTTGATTAGATTAATTCTTGAATAATTGTTTATTTATTGATTGCAAAACAAGTTGTTGCTTCACCGGTTTCTTATAACCTTTGTGCGTAATTGTTAGGTTCAAAAATATATTTGTCTCATTATTTGATATTCCATGCTTGGGTTAATTTCTTTGATGGGTTATGCTTAGAAGAGTCAAATAATATTTGCGAGTCAATATTTTAGTTTCGTATAACTTTCTCGCTAGCGCAATTTGATGGTGCATGCTTTGGTTTAATCTTTTGATGTGTCATGCTTAGGGCGTCACAGTGATATTTGCGACTCTAATACCTATAATAGGTGATGTTGGTAGAACGAACAATAAACATATATTCATAATTATGTTACATTTCAGTAATTAAATAGAAATAGTGGTGGATACCAACAAAACCCTGGTTACCGATTCTTCCATTGAATTCGTTTTGTTACTTTAGTTTAGTTTATTTTTATTTTATTATTCTTTCAAAAATCCAAAAACATCTTTTCTGGTTCATTTTTATTAGAGATATTGATTACGGTATTTCCACCGCTCCCTGTGGGTTCGACCCGTACTTGCCTCTGTCTACCAGTTAGACAACGTGCGATTGCGGTTATTTATATAGGCATTCCCGAAAGCCTATCAACTGTTCATTTGGAAATGTCCAGATCGTACAGATAATGAACATCAATGGTTTTCTAACTATATCGCATACTGGGTTCATGGATAAACGAATTTAGGGAAGCGTAATTGAGTACAAGCCTAATAGCCAGCAACATCTATATACCGGCATAGCGATGGGAGGCATTTTTATACACGAATATTAAATACATTAAAAGAAATTAAGCAACAACTATCGCACCTAAAAGAGACAGACACCAACACGATTTAAATCTCAATATAACCCATTGATTAACCATACAGTACACAATTAAAAAAAAACACAAGAAGCTGTTATATTGGGGATTTATTATTCCTCATTCTTCTCTATACGTTCTTTGCAATTTCTGAAATATAAATTTTGAACTCTAATCCTTCTCCTCCTATCTCTTTTAAACATTTCATAGAATTTTTTAAGACTGATTAGACTACAGAGTAAAGAGCATAAGAGAAAGAAAACCTACTTGGTATGAAGCAAGAACAATCCCCTAATCAGCAACAACACCCTTTGCCTCAAATCAATCTTCTTTCTCCTTTTTCTTCTCCCACAACAACTAGATTTTTAAACAAAAAGGCTTTAGTGTGGCTGCTGTGTTTTATGCTCTTGTAAGAATAATAAAAAAAAAAAAACTTATTCTCCTAGTTTAAATCATTTATTAAATTTCTAAAACAAGTGAAAAAAAATCTACAATCATTATTGCAGGGAAATAATTTTGGAAACCAAAACCAAGGCTATCACTAAACACATGCGTTTTTAGGATAAGAGGATTTTACAATCTTCCCCCTATAAAGAAAAGGGTTTCCTCCTCGAAACTAAGTCGTACTTACCGGATCATCAAGTAGGTCAGGATGACGAGTCGGCATGTCTTCCTCTCGCTCCCAGGTAACTTCTTTGTCATCATGATGATGCCACTGAACCTTAACCATCAGTATGGTCCTTCTTCATAGGATATGCTCTTTATGATCCACAATATTATATGGTTTCTCCTCGTATGACGCATCATTTTGTAACTCCAGATCATGATAATCTATCAATGAGTGTTGATCAGTATCACGCACATTCTTCGAAGCATAGATATGTGAAACACTTTATGAACTCCAACTAATATCTCCGGTAAAACAAGTCGGTAAGCAACCTTTCCAATCACTTCAACAATTGGGAACGGTCCAATGAAACGAGGAGCAATCTTTCCCTTTTTACCAAAATGCAACACACCCTTTATAAGTGACACTTTGAGAAGCATTAGGTCTCCCACCTCAAACTCTCTATCTTGACGTTTTCTATCCGCATAGTTTTTCTGCCTACTTTGCGCCGTCCGCAACCTTTCCCTAATTATGGAAATATTTTCGGACAATTCGAGAATAATTTATGTGCCCATGTTTGGCAGCTCCAGCTTTTTCCCTACATGAAGGTGTACGACATGGTCTTCCATACAACGCCTCAAATAGAGCCATGCCAATGCTATATTGGTAGTTATTGTTGTATGCAAACTCTACCAAGGGTAAGTGATTCTGCCAACTACCTCTAAGACCAATAATGGTGCATCTCAATATATCCTCAATAGCCTAATTCCCATGCTCCGTATGCCCATCAGTCTGGGGATGAAAGGATGTACTAAATTTCAATTAAGACCCCAAAGATGGTTAGAAACTCCTCTAAAACCGAGATGTAAAAGATGAATCTCTGTCAGAAACAATCGATACTGGCACACCATAAAGCTTGACTTTCTTACTCATGTACAACTGAGCTAGTTTGTCCCCCAGTATAAGTTCTCTTGACTGGTAGGAAATGTGTTTACTTCATCAATTTATCAACTATCACCCAAATTGCTTCGTGACACTTACTTGATCGCAATAACCCAATAATAAAGTTTATGGATATGTTCTACCACTTCCACTTAGGAATGGGTAAGGGTTTCAACTTACCAGCTGGGTGTTGGCATCCGATCTTAACTTGTTGACAGGTCAAACACTTTTGAACGTACTCAACCATATTTCTCTTCATTCCTGACCACCAGTCATGTCGCTTCAAATCCTTGTACATCTTGTTTCCACCGGGATGTGTAGTGTACTTGCTTCGGTGAGCTTCATCAAAAATACCTTGTTTCAGATCATGAACTTTGGGCACACATAATATTCCATGGAATCTCAACCCACCATCTTGTCCCACAAGATAGTTCTCATCCGCTAACTCCCGAATTTTATCAAGATGATTCTTATCATAAGCTTGAGCTTCCACTATACGACTCATCAGAGATGGTTTGATAACCATACTACCAAAGAACAAGTCTTGTCCTCCAGATATTCCCATGTCAAATTTGAAGCAACAAACCTCTTCTAACATACTTCATTGTTGTACCATCATCAAAGCCACAACTCCCATTGGTTGTCGGCTCAAAGCATCGGCAACCACATTAGCTTTCCCGGGGTGATACTTCATTTTGAAGTTACAATATTTAATCAATTACTGAAAAAGCAGGGGTCTAACAACCTCACCCAATATTTCTTTTAAAAATATGTATGGACTAACTCCAATATACATTTAAGAGAATCAACTAGACAGTCAGACTCAATCTTAATAAAAAGTATATCAAAGAGTTATATCTCAATTTATCGATTCAATCTCAACTCAAACAAATAGAAATCTGCGAGTCTGATTGAATACAAGAGAAATAAACTTGAACGGTACCAAAGACCAATGTTTAGGGATCAATAAATTTTAATCCACAACCAAAGTTTGGATTTTCCAATTGATCGATACAAACGCACAACCTGTGATATTTCAATTATATAACAAAATATAATGCGGAAAAGAAATAACATAGACACCAGAAGTTTTGTTAATGAAGAAACCGCAAATGCAGAAAACCTCGGGACCTAGTCCATATTGAACACCACACTGTATTAATCCGCTACAGACACTAGCCTACTACAAAAAAAACTTCGGTCATCTCACACTGATTCAAGGTACAATTGCGCTCCTTACGTCTCTGATCCCAGCAGGATACTACGCAATTGATTCCCTTAGCTGATCTAACCTACAACTAAAAGTTGCTACGACCCAAAGTCGAAGACTTTAAGAAACAAATATGTATCACACAGAAAAGTATACAAGAATAGATAAATCTGTCTCCCACAGATATACCTACGAGTTTCTTTCCGTCTTTTGATAAATCAAGGTGAACAAGAACCAATCGATAACCTGGACCTATATTCCCGAAGAATAGCCTGTAATTATTTATCACCTCATAATAATCTTAATCGACTAGTGAAACAAGATATTGCGGAATCACAAACGATGAGACGAAGATGCTTGTGACTGCTTTTCTATCTTGCCTATCGGAGAAATTAATCTCAAGCCAATCTTATGATTTCACTCAATCATGATAGAAACAGCAAGATTAGATCACGCAACTACATAGAAAATAGTTGGGTATGGCTTCACAATCCCAATGAAGTCTTTAAGTCGTTAACCTATAGGTCTCGGTAGAAACCTAAGGTTAAAGGAGAATCAAATCTAGCTTATAGAACTAGTATCACACAGGAGGTGTGGGGATTAGGTTTCCCAGTTTCTAGAGTTCTCATTTATATAGTCTCCAAATCAGGGTTTGCAATCTAAGTTACCTTGGTAAAAAAGAATTCAATATTCACCGTTAGATGAAAACCTGATTAGATTCAAGCTAATATCTTTCAACCGTTAGATCGAACTTAGCTTGTTATACACAAATGAAATATATGTCATTTAGGTTTGAGTAATCGTACCTAAACGTGTACACCTAGTTGGTTCAACGGTAGTTAACCAAATGGTTATCCATATGAGCACTTTCATATCAACCTTATTTATCTTCACCATAACTAGTTGTTTGTGGGTGAAAATGGTTTCTGCTGATTTTGGTAATTTCGGGTGTGTGGGTGAGAAACGAATTTAAACCCTAAACAATGTACTGCAATAGAGTACTTTAGATTCGAGAGACCAATCTGTACAAATCCATCATAAACCAAGAAATGGTCGTTCCGGACTTGCTACGGTCACAAAGTGAAGGAGAATGGGTTGGTTTTGGTAAGGGAAGCAAGGAAAGTGATGAGACCAGAATAGTTGATTCTGGAAGAGTAGTTGTGTTACTACGAATTGTATCAGAAAAGTGGAAAAGCTAACAAATTATAAGCTAGCAAATATTTTATGAGTGTTGTATGCTCCTGACTGAACTTGTTGTTCGGTAAAAATAGGTGACACCTATTTATACAAGTCGAAGTGAAACTTACTCTGGTCTCATTAAGGGATGGAAAAATTGGTGAGTAAATGGGAGGAGGTGGTAACGTTAACTCATGGAATTGATGTTCTATAAAACCATTAACGCATGGAATTGATGTTCCATAAAACCATAACGCATGGAATTGATGTTCCATAAAAAGAACGTTTCACCATTAACTCCCTGTATTTACTAACCGCCTCATCCTTATGACACTCCCTTATAATGGGCGTAGTGTACGCCGCACGCTGTAAACCGCAAAACCAATACCCAAAGAGGATCCCCCAGTTTGTGATATGTGTTGATGTCTCGAATATTTTTGTGGAAAACATGTAGCATATTGTTGTTGCATGGAAAGTCGATCTTGGGGAGACTTGCTAGCTTGGTGACCTTCAACGTCCAAGATTTTGTATCTTAAGAGGAAAGGTAACCGTTGATCGTCGCACGCTTTCGTTTGTTGGTGGTCGTATAGGGAATGCCAGCATGGTGGCGCGGCTAGGTTGGCATGCCATTGGCATGGCATGGTGGCACGACTAGGTTGGCATGCCTTGGCGCATTTTGGCATGACCAAACTAGGGTTTTGGGTCAAAGGTTACCATGTGTTATTTGGTAACCTTGGGCAGTCAGGATTTTCTCTTGGGATTAAAGGGCGGCCGTTGATTGTCGCACGCCTTCGTTTTGGTAGCCGCGTAGGGAAGGCCAGCATGATGGCGCGACTAGGTTGGCATGCCGTTGGCGTGGCATGGTTTGGCATGGACAAACTTAGGCTTTCATGGCAAAGGTTACCATGCGTCGTCTGGTAACCTTGGATGGCTAGGATTTGCTCCTGGGATTGAAGGGCGACCGTTGATTGTCGCATGCCTTCGTTTTGGTAGCCGCGTAGGGAAGGACAGTATGGTGGCGCGGCTAGGTTGGCATGCCGTTGGCGTGGCCAAACATAGGTTTTTGGGCCAAAGGTTACCATGCGTCGTCTGGTAACCTTGGATGGCTAGGATTTTCTCCTGGGGTTGAAGGGTGACTATTGATTATGGCACGCCTTCGTTTTGGTAGCCGCGTAGGGAAGGCCAGCATGGTGGCGCGGCTAGGTTGGCATGCCGTTGGCGTGGCATGGTTTGGCGTGGCTAAACTTAGGTTTTCGGGCCAAAGGTTTCCATGCGTCGTCTGGTAACCTTGGATGGCTAGGATTTGCTCCTGGGATTGAAGGGCGACCATTTATTATCGCACGCCTTCGTTTTGGTAGCCGCGTAGGGAAGGCCAACATGGTGGCGCGGCTAGGTTGGCATGCCGTTGGCGTGGCATGGTTTGGCGTGTTGTTGGCATATGGTGTGGCTATCATGGCTAGGGCCAAGGCAAGGTGCGGTTTGGCTTGGAATGGTGGGCCAAGGGTTTGGAAAGCCGTTGGCATATGGTATGGCTAGCATGGATAAGGCCAAGGCAAGGTGCGGTTTGGCTTGGCATGATGGGTCCAAGGGTTTGGCAAGCCGTTGGCTAGGATCGTGACCAATCTAGGATCGTGGCCAAGCTAGGTTTTTGGGTTAAAGGTTACCATGTGTTGTCTGGTAACCTTGGACGGCTAAGATTTGTGTCTTAGATGGAAAGGTAGACGTTGACTATTGCATGCCTTTGTTTTGGCAGTCATCGTTGAGCATGGCATGTTGGGACGGCAAGCATGGTTGGCATGCTTTAGCGTGGATATATGGCTGGCATGGTTTGTCGTTGGCACAGTGGTGCGGATAGCATGGTTGGAATGACTCGGCGCGGTAGGTGTGGCTGGCATGGTTTGCGATTGGCACATGGGTGCGGCTAGTATGGTTGGCATGCCTTGGTGTGGTGGGCGTGGCTGGCATGGTTTTCCATTGGCACATGTGGCGTGGGAATTAGGGTTTTGGCCTGTCGAAACCTTAATTAGTAATTAATTAAAAAAAGTACCCTAGTAATTTTATCGTAGAAAAATTAAAGGGTTAAATAAATGTGCTTGGTTTGGACATTATTACTCAAGTTCTGTGACGTCACTGTCTGACTAGGGTTTTACGGTTTTAACCCTAAGCTAAAAACCACCATCAACACTAGTCGAAATGACTCAAATGAACTAGTTTAAGAGTTGTTCAATTGCTTAGATCTTATAGAAGTATACAATACACAATAGAAGCAAAATCGGTTTTGATTCACTCGAGTCGATTCATGAACATTATAGCCACGGTTTGCAAATTGCATTCCTTAATATATAAATGTTTTAGTTCATGAACAAACTAATTTTAGAAAGTAACACACTTAAGTATGCGTACGGTATGCGTATTTAAGTAACCGGATTTGAGTTTGTTTTGGTTTCCAAACTCAACAGAAATTCATGGACGTGAACTTTTCGCCAGTATGCGTACCCGAACCGTATTGAGTTGGTTTGGATTTCCAAACTCAACAGAAATTCACGGACGTAAACTTCCGCCAGTATGCGTACGGGTACGCATACTTACCCAGTCTCCATCAACCATTTAGTACACACACAAGTATGGATACATTTGGTTCCCGGTTTTGTACTTACACACTAATACGCAAACACATTATATGCTCATATCCAAAGATGGTTACATGTTCTAAACTCTTTGTTTCAATCATTGAAACATTCTTAGAGGATGTTAAATAGAGCTTACCAACACATATTTCGAGAACTAGACAAGCACGATAAACTCAGCTCGAAATAGAAAATATGTATAATCGAAGTCTATATAGAAATACGACTTTTATCTCAAGATATGAGATAGAGTAGATAGACTTTTGAGTGATAGATAAGTTCAAGTCTCTACATACCTTTTTGTCGATGAAGACCCTCCAGTTCCTTGAGTAGTTCTTCGTCTTTGCATGATGAACGCCGTGGAGTCTAGAGCTCAACTAAACTTTTTATCCTAGTCTGAGACTTAGCTATAAGTAGACTAGAAATCAAGACTTATAGTTTTGGCAACTAAACTTGACAACAAGATTGAGAAAGCGACGCTTGCGAGTTCGACCGAGCAATGCTCTAACAATCCCCCCTTTGTCAATTTTAGTGACAAAACTATCAATACATATGGAATACAAAATAAATAAACTTTGCAGCTTCTCTTCCAAATGCATGATCTCCTTGGTTCTTCAACATATTCAGAATCTTCATCACTTCCAAGTACTCCAATGATTCCATAGATATTCAAATCAACATCACCATTGCTGAAGATCCACAGCCATAACAATAAGAAAACAAAAGCTCTCAATCATTGTTACACAGTGTCATAGTATTATTACAAAGCATCAAAGTTCAATTGTATCACAACTTTGACAACAATACTATGGTGATATGTATCACTCCCCCTTATTCAATGAAAAAGCTGGGGTCTAACAACCACACCCAATATTTCGATTAGCAATCTATATGAACAACTCCGAGTTACTTTCTAGAGAATCAACTAGACTCAATCAATAGAAAATATCTCAAGGAGTTTATTATCTTTATCTCTCAATTTGATTTACTCAAGCAAATACAATATGCGAGTCTTAATCAAAGAGAAATAACTTGGATGGTACCAAAGACCAATATCCAAGTGTCAATCAATTTAAATCAACAATCAATAAGGTCAGATATTCTAATTGATTGAACAACGCACAACCTGTCTTGTTTCAATTATATAACAAAATATAATGCGGAAAAGAAATAACACATACACCAGAATTTTGTTAACGAAGAAACCGCAAATGCAGAAAAACCCCGGGACCTAGTCCATATTAAACATACAATGTATTAAGCCGCTACAGACACTAGCCTACTCCAAGCTAACTTCGGTCTGGACTGTAGTTGAACCCCAACCAATCTCACATTGATCCAAGGTACAGTTATGCTCCTACGCCTCTGATCCCAGCAGGATACTGCGCACTTGATTCCCTTAGATGATCTCACCCACAACCAAGAGTTGCTACGACCCAAAGTCGAAGACTTTAATAAACAAATCTGTCTCACATAGAAAAGTCTACAAGGATAGATAAATTCGTCTCCAACGAATAAACCTATGATATTATTCAGTCTTTTGATAAATCAAGGTGAACAAGAACCAATTGATAAAACCAGACTTATATTCCTGAAGAAAAGCTCAGCTTTATCAATCACCTCACAATAAGCTTAATCGATGCATCGAAGAAGATTATTGAGGAATCACAAACGATGAGACAAAGTGTTTGTGACTACTTTTATATCTTGCCTATCGGAGATAGAAATCTCAAGTCAATTATTACAATTGTACTCGTACGGTAGAAGATGAAAGATCAGATCATACAACGACGATAAAAGTAATATCGGTTTGGCTTCACAATCCCAATGAAGTCTTTAAGTCGTTAACATGGTTTTAGAAGAAGAAAACCAAAGGTTAAAGGAGAATCGACTCTAGCTTAGCAAACTAGTATCACACAGAATATGTAGTGATTAGGTTTCCAAGTTGCCAGAGTTCTGCCTTATATAGTCTTTCAAATCAGGGTTTGCAATCAATGTTAGCTTAGTAACAAAGCATTCAATATTCACCGTTAGTTGAAAACCTGATTAGATACAAGCTAATATTTATCAACCGTTAGATCGAAAACATAGCTTGTTATACACACATGTACTACATGTTTGTTGGCTTGTGAAAATCGTCCCAAACTTGTACATTAGTTGGTTCAACACTAGTTAACCAAATGGTTAGCCAAATGATAACTTTCATATCAACCATATTCTTCTTCACCATAACTAGTCCAAATGACTCAAATGAACTAGTTAGAGAGTTGTTCAATTGCTTAGATCTTTATGTACTACACAAGACACAATTGAATCAAAAACAATGTGATTCACTCGAATCTATTCATGAACTATAAAGCCACGGTTTGCAATAGCATTCCTTAGTTTATTAAGATAAGTTCACAAACATCTTTTTTAGACATAACCTACTCAAGTTCGCGGACTAGGTTTGTGGACTTAAGTTTCTGGATGGAGTTCACAAACTCCAGTAGAAATTCTCGATCGAGAACTTCCGCCAGTTCGCGGACTGAATCTCACGTACTTCTCCGGTTTCACTTGATCAACAAATTTTGCAAACTTCGGTTCAAGTACTAAGGACTTATACATATATGTGTTGCCACAACAATGCTTATATCCTCCAATGGTTATATTGTATAAACTCTCATTTCAATCATTGAAACATTCTCAGAGGACGTTATATAGTTGTTATTCACAAACTATTTTTCGTCAAAGCAATTTCCAAAATGATTGAAACATAACATGACTTTCGTCACTAGGTAAAGATGAACTTGGCTAAAGCGAAAGCTTAACCAACATATATTTCGAGAAATAGATAAGCGAGATATACTCAGCTCGAAATATCATATGTGTATATTCTTAGTCTATATAGTAATACGACTTTTGTCTCAAGATAGGAGATAAAATAGATAGACTTTCGAGTGATAGATAAGTTCAAGTCTCCACATACCTTTTAGTCGATGAAGATCCACTGGTTCCTTGAGTAGTCCTTCGTCTTGTATGATGATCGCCATGGAGTTCTTGATCTAAACTACACTTTCTATCCTAGTCCGAGACCATAGCTATAGTAGACTAGAAATCAAAGACTTTATACTTTTGATCACTAATATTGACAAACATGCTTGAGATAGCAACGCATGCGAGTTTGACAGAGCAATGCTCTAACAATCTCCCCCTTTGTCAATTTTAGTGGCAAAACTATTAATACATATGGAATCCAAAATATATAAAATAAACTTTATAGATCCTATTCCACATGTCGTCTAATCTTCAACAATACTCGAAATCTTCGTCATTTCCAAGTAATCCAATGATCCCAAAGGTTGTAAGTTTATCACCATCATTGTTGAAAATCCGTAGCTATAAGAATGAGAAAAGCAATAGTTCTCAATCATTGTTATACAGTGTTATAGTATCATTACACATCGTCAAAGTCCAATTGCATAATAACTTTAACAACAATACTATGGTGATACTTCACTCCCCTTTAGTCAATACTCCATCTCACATGGAAATCACTCCCCCTTACATAATGATCCGAAAACCATATATATTTGTAGTGTGAACTATATATTATTTCTCCCCCTTTTTGTCAATAAAATTAGCAAAGGTACAAGAACGGGATCCTAATGAAAATTCTGTAAGAGACATTTAATGACCAAATGTAAATGTATATCATCTTGTTTAGATACAATCATAAAGCCGAAGCTAAATGCATTCATCAAGGAGTCTATAAAGATACAAGATAACCCCTATAATATTCCACAGCCGCACTCCCTATAAAATTTGGCAATTACGCACAAGTTCAAAAGAACTCTCCCCCATAATATGTCATTCCCAAGGGAACAACAAGAGCTACCTTAATTTCAAAAGAAAAGAAGGATTTCTTTAGACTCGGCAAATCACATACAAGTATGAATTTGGAATCCATAAAGAACTATTCAATCATATTAACCAAGGAGAACCAAGATTAATTTGACTAAATATGCTCGACACAAGTAAACTTATGGAGACTTAAATCAATTAGATTAATCACAAGAAAACTCGCAAATAATCTAATTGTCATACTCAACCAAACTAATTACAAAGGTAATCAATTTAATTGGCCACACTCGACATAAGAAAATATATGGAGCAATGACTAAGTTAATCACGAATAACCAACCCAGTCAAAGAAATGCTCAAATATAAGAAAACTTATGGAGTGATACCTAAATAACCACACAAGATGATTAATTTACTTCAACATGTTCAACATAAAGTACATTACGGAACAACAACTAAGCTAATCACAAATTAATCAACTTTTGTTGTTTTAGTGCTCAACATAAAACACTTCATGGAACAACACAGTATTTACACAAAAATTGTGGATCGGAGAATCGACCTTATACCGTGGAATATAAGGATTCATTCTATATTTCCATCACTATTTGCAAAATGACACACAATAGACATAATCCTTGAATCACAAAAGATTTTAACCTATCTTACATCAATAATTGACAATATAGGCTTAACTTTCGTGTATTGTCAAAAGTCTATTCATTCTTTTATCAATATTTGCATATCAATTCACGAACGACTTTACTTTTGACAAAATATGGGACAATCAAGTTCACGGACGTAAACACACATATCCCATAACAATATTTCAATATATAAAATCAAAATATTAATACTGCAAAAACCATCTTCAAAACAAGTTTAGAATTTAAACCAAAAAGTCTAAAAACAAGAAGATGAAAACTTTGGATATAGCTATGTGTAATCACACTAATGACTATTCCAAAACACTAGTTATTCTTCTAAATAAAACTAGAAAAATAGTTGATTTACTAGGCAAAAAATCAGAGTTCATTAAGAACCTCGTATCTTTCAATGAAACCATCAAAGAATGTATCGTTGATTTCCTTTATTCTCTTGACCGTAGACACACCATGTTCATGAGTTAGAACGCTAACTTTGCGATCAATCACCCGAGCAAGTTGTCTAGATTTGGCACAATCCATGATGAACTTCTTTTGATTCTGTATCAGAATGTTCTGATTAGCAAGAATTCTGGCATGACCATCTAGAAGTTAATTTATTTGCAATTGAAGATTTGAAAACTCGACCCTTGAATTTTTTCTGAAAATGAGTTAAATCCTTGACAGAATCATCAATCCAGGAGTTGTGGTCCTTTCTTTCAAGCATCTTCTTTAGAACCAACTCCCGAATTGACTTACGTTCCTGATTGTCTTCCTCCGTATCAATACACACAATCTCTTGAGATTTTTCAGAGTTCTCCATAGAGTTTTAGGGAAGGGAGAACACAATATAGAACAATTATATATGCATTTGTCAACGAGAGTAGAAAACTCTGATTTTGAAAACCCTAGAGACTCACAAGAGGAGGACGCAGACGTTTATGGACTACCAACAAAAGGACTTAAACAGAAATATTACACAACATACTTGAGTATTCCCCAATTATTTTCCTTGCACCTATCAAGTTTGAAACAAGGAAACACATACCTGGACTCAGGAAGTAGAGTGGAAATTAATTCCACTATGATCATTGGGAAGGGGTTGTATATATCATCTGACTGTTTTATATTTGTTTTCTTCGCCTTTCTTCGGTTGATTTTCATCCCTGAAGGATAAGACACGGCGTACTTAAAAAAATCCATCAGATGGATTTCTCTGAGGACTAAGTCTAGGACCTCTTGTAATTGGTTCGAGGGGATCATAATAGAAAGACATCTATTTTCTATAATTAGATTTGATAGAAACATTCTTATAAGTACAGGGAATGCTTTCTTTAGCAACACAAGAATTTATGCCAGAATGCACTTGAGACATGTGATGATTTCTAGAATAGAGATCATTCTTATACGGTTTTTGGTTTCTTGTGGGCATACGATTCACTGCATTAGTCGACTGACTATTTGTTCCATTGACAGTGAAGAGAAGCAAATTATGAAGCTTAGAAATTTGTTTCCTTCTTGCAAAACAATGGATAGCATAGTGATTCTTTTTCCCACAAAAAGTACAAGTTCGTGGAAAAGAAGCAATAATTGGCACCTGTCCTAACTTCATAGCCATATGAGAAGATTGCAAGTTATGTAGACATTTCTTGACACAATCTTCTTCCCGAGAACATTTCTTCATGTGTTGTACAAAAGATTTTCTCCTTAAGACAGAGTTTTCCTTTTCCAAGGATTTACACTGTTCATGGGCTAGAATAAGAGCTGCACTTAGTTTCTCTTTTTCATCACGAAGTCTGTTCAGATCTGATGAATGAGTCGCGAGCAAACGTTTTTCTCTTATTGTGTTTTCCTTAACAACCTCCTCAAGAGCACTAATCTTTTCACGTTGTAGAGTAGTTTATTGAATAAGTTTCTCAATGTTCTTAGAGAAGGACACTACAATGTTATAGAGATCACGTTCTCGATCAAGAGACTTTTCAAATTCATCAATAAGCTGATCATGATTATTAAAATCAATAGTCTCATCTGTAATTTTTGAAATTCTGGTGAGCCCCTTTTCAGCTTTTTCCAGAGTGTCACATACTTCATGGGAATAAGATATGTCAATATTAGTGAAAAAGCAGGGGCCTAACAACCACACCCAATATTTCGATTAGCAATCTGTATGGACAACTCCGAGTTACTTTCTAGAGAATCAACTAGACTCAATTAATAGAAAACATCTCAAGGAGTTTATTATCTATATCTCTCAATTTGATTTACTCAATCAAATACAATTTGCGAGTCTTAATCAAAGAGAGATAACTTGTACGGTATTAATGACCAATATCCAAGTGTCAATAAATTTAAATCAACAACCAATAAAGTCGGATATTCTAATTGATTGAATAACGCATAACCTGTATTATTTCAATTATATAACAAAATATAATGCGGAATAGAAATAACATAGACACCGGAATTTTGTTAACGAGGAAACCGCAAATGCAGAAAAACTCCGGGAGCTAGTCCAAATTAAACATACACTGTATTAAACCGCTACAGACACTCGCCTACTCCAAGCTAACTTTGGTATGGACTGTAGTTGAACTCCAACCAATCTCACACTGATCCAAGGTACAGTTATGTTCCTACGCCTCTGATCCCAGCAGGATACTGTACACTTGATTGCCTTAGATGATCTCACCCACAACCAAGAGTTGCTACGACCCAAAGTCGAAGACTTTAATAAAAAAATCTGTCTCACACAGAAAAGTCTACAAGGATAGATAAATTCGTCTCCCACGAATAAGCCTATGAGTTTTGTTCTGTCTTTTGATAAATCAAGGTGAACAGGAACCAATGATAAAACCAGACTTATATTCCCGAAGAACATCTCAGCTTTATCAATCACCTCGCAATAAACTTAATCGACGCAGCGAATAAGATTATTGAGGAATCACAAACGATGAGATGAAATGTTTGTGACTACTTTTATATCTTGCCTATCGGAGATAAAGATCTCAAGCCAATTATTATAGTTGTACTTGTACGATAGAAGATGCAAGATCAGATCACACAACTACGATAAAAGTAGTATCGGTCTGGCTTCATAATCCAAATGAAGTCTTTAAGTCGTTAACCTGGTTTTAGAAGAAGAAAACCAAAGGTTAAAGGAGAATCGACTCTAGCTTAGCAAACTAGTATCACACAAAATGTGTGGGGATTAGGTTTCCTAATTGCTAGAGTTCTCCCTTATATAGTCTTTCAAATCAGGGTTTGCAATCAATGTTAGCTTAGTAACAAAGCATTCAATATTCACCGTTAGATGCAAACTTGATTAGATACAAGCTAATATTTATCAACCGTTAGATCGAAAACATAGCTTCTTATACACACATGTACTATATGTTTGTTGGCTTGTGAAAACCGTACCCAAACTTGTACATTAGTTGGTTCAACACTAGTTAACCAAATGTTTAGCCAAATGATAACTTTCATATCAAACATATTCTTCTTCACCATAACTAGTCCAAATGACTCAAATGAACTAGTTAGAGAGTTGTTCAATTGCTTAGATCTTTATGTACTACACAAGACATAATTGAAGAAAAAATGATTTGATTCACTCGAATCAATTCATGAACTATAAAGCCACGTTTTGCAAAAGCATTCCTTAGTTTATTAAGATAAGTTCACAAACATCGTTTTTAGACATAACCTACTCAAGTTCGCGGACTGGGTTCGCAGACTTAAGTTCCCGGATGGAGTTCACAAACTCCAGCATAAATTCTCGGTCGAGAACTTCTGCCAGTCTGCCAGTTCACAGACTTGGTTCGAGGACTAAGTTCGCGGACTGAAGCTCACATACTTCTCCGGTTTCACTTGATCAACAAAGTTCGCAAACTTCGGTTCAAGTACTAAGGACTTATACATATATGTGTTGCCACAACAATACTTATATCCTCCAATGGTTATATTGTCTAAACTCTCATTTCAATCATTGAAACATTCTCAAAGGACGTTATATAGTTGTTATTCACAAACTATTTTTCGTCAGAGCAATTTCCAAAATAATTGAAACATAACATGACTTTCGACACTAGGTAAAGATGAACTTGGCTAAAGCGAAAGCTTAACCAACATATATTTTGAGAAATATATAAGCGAGATATACTCAGATCGAAATATCATATGTGTATATTCTTAGTCTATATAGTAATACGACTTTTGTCTCAAGATAGGAGATATAGTAGTTAGACTTTCGAGTGATAGATAAGTTCAAGTCTCCATATACCTTTTAGTCGATGAAGATCCACTGGTTCCTTGAGTAGTCCTTTGTCTTGTATGATGATCGCCATGGAGTTCTTGAGCTCAACTGCACTTTTTATCCTAGTCTGAGACCTTAGCTATAGTAGACTAGAATTATTGTTTTGATCACTAATATTGACAAACGCATGCGAGTTCGACCGAGCAATGCTCTAACAATCTCCCCCTTTGTCAATTTTAGTGGAAAATTTATTAATACATATGGAATACAAAATATATAAAATAAACTTTATAGATCCTATTCCACATGTCGTCTAATCTTCAACAATACTCGAAATCTTCGTCAATTCCAAGTAATCCAATGATCCCAAAGGTTATAAGTTTAGCACCATCGTTGTTGAAAATCCGTAGCTATAACAATGAGAAAAGCAATGGTTCTCAATCATTGTTATACAGTGTCATAGTATCATTACACATCGTCAAAGTCCAATTGCATCACAACTTTAACAACAATACTATGGTGATACTTCACTCCCCCTTAGTTAATACTCATCTCACATGGAAACCACTCCCGCTTACATAATGATCCGAAAACCATATGAAATTTATAGTGTGAACTACATATTAATTCTCTCCCTTTTTGTCAATAAAATTGGCAAAGGTACAAGAACGGGATCCTAATGAAATTTCCATAAGAGACATTTCCTGACCAAAGGTAAATGTATATCATCTTGTTTAGATCAATCATAAATCCGAAGCTAAATGCATTCATCTAGGAGTCTATAAAGATACAAGATAACCCCTATAATATTCCACAGCCTTACTCCCCACAAAGATTTGGCAATTAAGCACAAGTTCAAAAGAACTCTCCCCCATAACATTTCATTCCAAAGGGAACAACAAGAGCAACCTTAATTTCAAAAGAAAAGAAGGATTTTGAACAAAACACATTACAGAAAAACAATCTATGTGAATCAAACACAAACATGCTTATGAACTGAAACAACACCAATAAACTTTCGTAAGTGCTAAAAAGTGGCAGTGTCTAATGGTTTGGTGAGAATGTCCGCCAATTATTATTCGGAAGGCATAAATTCCATATTTATGATACCATTCTCATAAAGATATCGAATAAAATGGTACCTTATGTCAATGTGATTCGTTCTTGAGTGCTCAACAGGATTCTCAGTGATTCGAATCGCACTAGAGTTATCACAAAAGATCTTCATTATTCCAATATCAACTCCATAGTCAGCCAGAATTTGTTTCATCCATAGAAGTTGAGTAAAACACGACCTAGCAGAAATATACTCCGCTTCGCATGTATAAAGGGATTGTGAATTTTGTTTTTTTACTGTGCCAAGCAACAAGATTCAGTCCCACATAGTAGAAACCCCCTGATGTAGTTTTTCTGTCTTCTACATATCCTGCCCAATCAGCATCAGAATAAGCAAAAGGCTCAATGTTAGTATCAAAAGTGTAGGATAGACCATACCCGACAGTGTGATTGACATATCGTATGATCCTTGTTGCAGCTTCAAGATGAGATTCCTTTGGATCAACCTGAAACCTGGTACAACAACCAACATTTAAAGAAATATCAGGTCTAGTAGCTATTAGATATAAAAGGCTTCCAATAATAGATCAATATAATTTTTGATATACTTTTACTCCTTTCTCATCTCTATGTAGTTTACCAGTAGTAGGCATAGGTGTCAATTTTGGAGAATATTTATCCAAGCCGAATATTGTTACCAGATCCCTTGCATACTTTTCTTGGGATAAGTAAATTCCATCCTTATGTTTTTGAATTTTCAATCCTAGAAATAATTTCAATTCACCAACATTGCTCATTTTAAATTCTCTAGCAAATGAAACTTGAAAATCCTTTGCTAGATTTTCAGAAGTTGATCCATAGATGATATCATCTACATAGACTTGATCAATGACGACGTTTTTCCCAATCCATTTGGTAAATAAGGTCTTATCAGCTCCACCTCTTGAGAAACCTTTCCTAATTAGAAAAGTGGTAAGTTTTTCAAACCAGGCTCTAGGTGCTTGTTTTAACCTATATAAAACCTTTTTGAGTTTGAGAACATGCTCTGGAAAATCACGGTTTTCAAACCCTTTTGGTTGAGCAACATAGACTTCTTTTTTTAAAATCCCATTTAGAAACGCAGATTTTACATCCATCTGGAAAATTTTAACTTTGAGAAAACAAGAATGAGCTAATAAGAGTCTAACGGACTCAAGGCGTGCCACAGGTGCAAAGGTTTCGTGAAAATCGATACCTTCAATTTGTGAATATCCTTGAGCGATAAGTCTGGCTTTATTTCTAACAATTGTGCCAAATTCATCAGACTTGTTCTTAAATATCCATTTGGTACCAACAATATTAACATTGGAGGGACAAGGTACGAGTTCCCATACTTCTTGACTTTGAAATTGATTTATCTCTTCATGCATAGAATTCACCCAAGCAGGATCGCTAAGAGCTTCATCAATATTTTTTGGTTCTACAAGAGACAAATAACAACCAAAATTACAAATATTTTGAAGTTGTCCTCTTATTCTAGCTGTAGAATCTCTTCCTCCAATAATATTGTTTGGATCATGATTCCTTTGAACCCATAGGTGTCGTGGAGGAATACGTTCTTGTTCTTTAGGAGCGACTTGATGAGAGTTCTTCTCCTCGTCACTAGAAATATCAGGATCAGTAATAGTTGGGATAACTTCAACTGATTCATGTATTTCTTTGACTTTCTCAATTGTCTCTGAAGGAGGCAATTCAGCAGGAGAATTGTCATGATGAAAATTACTTATATCATTAATGATAAAATTAACAGATTCCATCATGAATTGGGTTCTGAGATTGAATACTCGGAAACCACGACTATCAGAAGCATAGCCAAGGAAGATACCTTCATCACTTTTGGTGTCAAATTTCCCTCCATATTCTCGATCTTTTAGAATGTAACACTTACTACCAAACACTCTAAGATAGTGTAAGTTGGGTTTTCTACTGTACCACAACTCATAAGTAGGGTTGAGGGTTTTAGACCGTAAGTAGACATGGTTAATCAAATAGCATGCTGTGAAGACAACTTCTCCCCAAAACCTTAATGGTAAGATTTTATTGTGGAGCATTACCCTGGCCATTTCCTGAATATTTATGTTTTTTATCTTTACAACTCCATTAGCTTGAGGAGTAATAGGTGGAGAATATTGTTGAATAATTCCCAATTCGTCACAGAATTCAAACACTTTAGTGTCCTTGAATTCAGTTCCACGGTCACTTATAATTTTCTTTAGTTTGTGACCTTGTTCGTTCTAGATCCTATTAACAATAATCTTGAATTCTCCAAGAGTTTCATTCTTATGAGATAGGAATGCCACCCAAGTGAATATGGTGTAATCATCTACTATAACTAAAGCATATTTCTTACCAGCAATCGTAGGTTGTTTAATTGGTCCGATGAGATCCATATGAATTAAATCAAGTGGAGCTTTAGTGAGAATATCTTGAGATTATTTATGATGAACTTTTGTTTGTTTACCCTTTTGACAGGCACCACATACACCTTCAATCTTTGCATTGATTTTGGGAACGCCTCTAACAAGTTATTTGTTGATGATCTTAGTTAGAAGGCGACGACAATTGATGTGACCAAAACGCTCATGCCAAAGATGTGTAGATTCCACCTTGTTCAAATTGAAACAATTGCTGAACTGAGTATCAAGAAGATAACAATTATTTTTACCACGAGTTCCATGAAAAATTACTTTCCCAGTTTTGTCTACAATGTTACATCCATTTGCATTGAAGACAACTCGATGGCCTTTGTCACAAATTTGACTAACAGAAAGAAGATTTGCAGTCATACCTTTTTTAGACTACATCATGGATTTCAAGTATGCCAGGTAGTTTGATCGTTCCCTTCTTGCTTATGTGGCAACATCTCCCATCTATAAATGTTACTGGTCCGCCTTCATAGCCGTCTGAAGAAACAAACCAAGTGAGGTCACCTGTCATGTGTCTGCTACATCCACTGTCGAGAAACCATTGAAAGGGTGATGTTGATTTTAAAGCAAAAGCTCATATACTATTAGTACTATTCTATTTGGAAGTTCCCAATAGTTTAGTATGTCTTTTCAGAGACGTAAATAGTTGTTTAGTTCTCTCATGAAGATTACTTGCAGCTCTTAATATCCTTTGAAAATACATACAATTATGTTGAGTGTGATTCGAGAAATCACAAAACAAACATGGGCCAACATCTTTTAGTTTCGCAGGACAGTTTTGAGTCATATCAGTTTTGACAACATTTAATCGTTGTTTATCACCTGATGTGTGACTTTTCTTTAGAGATAAATTACTGAGATCTCTCATATCCTTAAAGGGATTTATAACTGGTTTCAAATCCTTGATAATTGTAATTTCTGCAACAAGATCAGAGTTGATCCGGATTTGTTCATCCAACCTTTTCTGGAGAATAGCCAGTTTATCAGGACTTTTTATACGTTTGGTTTTTAACCATGGTGAAGCGTTATAAGAGACTTTGTCGTCCATAGAGTCAGATCGCTACAAACACATACTTGTAAGGTCTTGAATGTGTTTGCCTGCTTTGATACCAATTGAAAAAGCGGGGGTCTAAAAACCACACCCAATATTTCGATTAGCAATCTGTATGGACAACTCCGAGTTACTTTCTAGAGAATCAACTAGACTCAATCAATAGAAAATATCTCAAGGTGTTTATTATCTCTATTTCTCAATTTGATTTACTTAAGCAAATACAATCTGCGAGTCTTAATCAAAGAGAGATAACTTGGATGGTACCAAAGACCAATATCCAAGTGTCAATCAATTTAAATCAACAACCAATAAGGTCAGATATTTTAATTGATCGAACAACACACAACCTGTATTATTTCAATTATATAACAAAATATAATGCGGAAAAAAATAACATAGACATCAGCATTTTGTTAACGAGGAAACCGCAAATACAGAAAAACCCCAGGACCTAGTCCATATTAAACATACACTGTATTAAGCCACTACAGATACTAGCCTACTCCAAGCTAACTTCGGCCTGGACTGTAGTTGAACCCCAACCAATCTCACACTGATCCAAGGTACAGTTATGCTCATACGCCTCTGATCCCAGCAGGATACAGCGCCCTTGATTCCCTTAGCTGATCTCACCCACAACCAAGAGTTTCTACGACCCAAAGTCGAAGACTTTAATAAAAAAATTTGTCTCACACATAAAAGTCTACAAGGATAGATAAATTCGTCTCCCACGAATAAAACTATGAGTTTTGTTCCGTATTTTGATAAATCAAGGTGAAAAGGAACAAATTGATAAAACCAGACTTATATTCCCGAAGAATAGCTCAACTTTATCAATCACCTCACTATAAACTTAATCGACGATGCGAAGAAGATTATTTAGGAATCACAAATGATGAGACGAAGTGTTTTGACTACTTTTATATCTTGCCTATCGGAGATAGAAATCTCAAGCCAATTATTACAATTGTACTCGTATAATAGAAGATGCAAGATCAGATCACACAACTACGATAAAAGTAGTATCGGTCTGGCTTCACAATCCCAATGAAGTCTTTAAGTCGTTAACCTGGTTTTAGAAGAAGAAAACCAAAGGTTGAAGGAGAATCGACTCTAGCTTAGAAAACTAGTATCACACAGAATTTATAGGGATTAGGTTTCCCAGTTGCTAGAGTTCTCCCTTATATAGTCTTTTAAATCAGGGTTTGCAATCAATGTTAGCTTAGTAACAAAACATTCAATATTCACCGTTAGATGAAAACCTGATTAAATACAAGGTAATATTTGTCAACCGTTAGATCGAAAACATAGCTTGTTATACAAACATGTACTACACGTTTGTTGGCTTGTGAAAACCGTACCCAAACTTGTACATTAGTTGGTTCAAAACTAGTTAACCAAATGGTTAGCCAAATAATAACTTTCATATCAACCATATTCTTCTTCACCATAACTAGTCCAAATGACTCAAATGAACTAGTTAGAGAGTTGTTCAATTGCATAGATATTTATGTACTACACAATACACAATTGAAGCAAAAACGATGTGATTCACTCGAATCGATTTATGAACTATAAAGCCACGGTTTGAAATAAAATTCCTTAGTTTATTAAGGTAAGTTCACAAACATCCTTTTTAGACATAATAACCTACTCAAGTTCGCGGACTGGGGTCGCGGACTGAGTTTGCGGACTGAAGCTCATGTACTTCTCCGGTTTTACCTGATTAACAAAGTTTGCAAACTTCGATTCAAGTACTAAGGACTTGTACATATATGTGTTGCCACAACAATGTTTATATCCTCCAATGGTTATATTGTCTAAACTCTCATTTCAATCATTGAAACATTCTCAGAGGATGTTATATAGTTGTTATTCACAAACTATTTTTTGTCAGAGCAATTTTCAAAATGATTGAAACATAACATGATTTTCGTCACTAGGTAAAGATGAACTTGGCTAAAGCGAAAGCTTAACCAACATATATTTCGAGAAATATATAAGCGAGATATACTCAGCTCGAAATATCATATGTGTATATTCTTAGTCTATATATTAATACAACTTTTGTCCCAAGATAGGAGATAGAATATATTTACTTTCGAGTGATAGATAAGTTAAAGTCTCCACATACCTTTTAGTCGATGAAGATCCACTGTTTCCTTGAGTAGTCCTTCGTCTTGTATGATGATCTCCATGGAGTTATTTAGCTCAACTACACTTTCTATCCTAGTCCGAGACCTTAGCTATAGTAGACCAGAAATCAAAGACTTTATAGTTTTGATCACTAATATTGACAAACATGCTGGAGATAGCGACGCATGCGAGTTCGACCGAGCAATGCTCTAACAGTCAATACTTCATCTTACATGAAAACCACTCAGCCTTACATAATGATCCGAAAACCATATCTATTTGTAGCGTGAACAACACATTAATTCTCCCCCTTTTTGTTAATAAAATTGGCAAAAGTACGAAATCTAGTGGGATCCTAATGAAATTTTCATAGAGACACTTCATGACCAAACGAAAGCACATATCAACTTTTTAGATGCAATCATATAGCCGAAACTAAATGCATTCATCAAGGAGTTTATAAAGATACAAGATAACCCCTATAATATTCCACATCCATACTCCCCACAAAGATTTGCCAATTAAGCACAAGTTAAATTAAGAACTCTCCCCCATATAATATCGTTCCTGAAAGAACAACAAGAGCGACCTTACTTTCACAAGAAAAGAATGATTTCTTTGGACAATAACAAATCACATAATAATATGAATTTGTATCTAAAATACTCAATTAAATTAATCACAAGAGAACGAATGATTAATTCAATCAGAAATGCTCAACATAAGAGAACTTACGGAGCCGCACAGTATATACATAAAAATATGGATCAGGGAAGATCAATACTGCGGAATAAATAATCTTTCATCACTATTTGCACAATGACATACAAGACGTAATCTTTGTAAACAATAGCTCATCCTTTCTTCCATCAATATTTGCATAATGACATAAAAGGTTTATCTTTTGTTTATCAAAAGTTTATTCAATCTTTTATCAATACTTTCATATTGATATATGAAAGGCTCAAATTTTAACCACGTATGGGAAAATCATAGTTTATGGACGCAAACACACATATCCGATAACAAATTGCAATATATAAAACCAAAAAGATTAATACTGCAAAAATTATCTTCCAAGAAAACTTTAGAGTTTAAATAAATATAAAATCATTGAAGATGAAAACGTTGGACATAGCTATGTGTAATCACAATAATGGTTATTCCAAACTCTAGTTATTCTTATTAAAAACATATGAATAAAATTCTCATAAGAGGTTTTCCTAGACATTGATACCTCTAAAAAAATATTTGTCGTCCCCGAATTCCTTGTCGTCAACATCCATTGGAACATATGGTTCGTGAAGATAGGAGTCAATTTCAACAAACCTTCTAGGTTGATGATGTCGAACCAGGGCCTTCTGAATTTCAAGAGTTCTCATAACGAAAGCCTTTATTTGTTGAATATCCTTTCTTGCCTCTTTCAACTCTTCAAGAACATCAGAAAACTTCTGAGAATTTGAAGGAACAACTCTTGTCTTCCTCACATTCCTTCTTTTTCTTTTCAAAGTTGGAGGTAATGGAGATCTTTCTTTTTTCTTCATGATTGATGGCTTAACAATCATATTAACATATTTTCCATCAGAAGACATGATGCTTGTGTTAGAGCATAGCTCGGTTGAACCCACCAAGCATTGGTATGTCAAGTTTGGTTGTCATATTTTAGTGAATCAAAACTCATTTAAAGAGTCGCTTGATTATTTACTAGAGTCAACTTCGTATAGGTTAGCTTGAAAGTTACTAGGATATGAGACTTACAAGTATTACATGAAGACTTGAAGAATGTAAAGAAGTAAAGAGCTACAACAATGACATCATCCTTCCACTTGAGGTTAGTAATATTTGACTTTAACTGTTTCATTCCTAACGTATCTTTCAAGTCGTGCATATTGAAAACATAACTGCGAAGCTGTGAATGATTATACTCTAGTTAGACATAGTATTAAGGAATTACAATATGAAGTATAACGTGTATCTTTTGAACTTCGTATATAAGACATCGACATAATCGTATGAATGCTATTGTGATTATGTATGGGTATGGGTGAATATTTCGTCCTAGGAAACAATGTTTTACATTCGTTTAAAGGAAGTACATTCATAAACTTGTTTTGTGAATCGAAAGGGAAATTGCTAGGCTTATTGGGTATTGTTATTCATTGCAAATCTTTGGATTACCAATATGTGTGTTTCTTATAACCACTCATAACTTGTTTATGTATCTTGGTAAAACTATTCACAATGCCTGACTTTTGTATTGGTATGAATTTTATTAGTGAAACCGATCTTAAGTAATCACCTGAGATGGTATGATCAATATATTCTAATTGGTATGAACAACTATAGACATCTGGGAACCGATCCTAGTAAGAGGTGCAAACAATCACAAGTAGGGGAATCGATCCTTGTAAGAGGTGCAACAATATCTTAGTGATTGGTAACCAATCCTATGACTTGTGCATCCAAATACAAGTTAGATACCATATATATGTGTAACTGATCCTAGTACCTAGTCAACCAATTTTTGGAAAGCTACAGTGACTAATTTTAGTACCCACATGGAGGTAGAACCGAAACTTGTTTTGGTAGAACCGTTAAACCCATGATTGGTGATTTGATAGGATAATCAATCACATAGTTCTTGAAAGTCAGATGAACCAATTCTAAACTAGTTTGGAAGTGTATCAAATCGGTTCCAAGATTGTAAATACGAAAACGGATTTACAAAGTAAAGATGTCGACATACTCTGAACATGTACAGTAAATCTTATCTTTTATTGTTCAAAGATATTCCTTAATAGGTAAAGGAGAATCCACGATCGAAATAAATTGAGAATCTTTTAATTAAGTTTTTTAGTTTTATATGCTTTTAATTTCCAGCAATTAAATGCATATCTTTAGAAAATAAAAATTCGTAATGTGCATTTACTAATTGGAGATTTTCTACTGAGATTTCGGTCAATATTTGGAAAGTGCATTTCCAGGAATTATGAAAACCGATTTGGCCTTTTTGCATATCTTTGAGAATATTCGGTTTTAGAAATTCCTTGGTGTCCAAACTTCCTTGGTCTATAAATATTAAAGTTTTCATTTCAAGTAAACTAATCCTTAGAGCCAGCAAAACTACCTAGTTGTGTTGTTACTGGTGGAGCCGTCTATTCGGAGAGGAAAGTACCTTAATTAGGCGAAATCTCTTACGATCGCTCTTTCTAAATACTTCTTTGGGATTGGGAAGCTCTACGAGTACCATTGGTGGGAAACCAGATAATTTCAGTTTATTATTAGTTTTCGATTGATCTAATTGACTAACGGCTGTTGAACTTTGATTGCACCTAGTTTGTTTATGCTTGAGAATCTTCTCTTCTGATATAAGATTCACTCAAACTAGATCGAAGTATCGACGAGGATATTTAGAACTATTTGTAGATCTAAAGACATCTTGTGATAATCCATTGTTAACAGACTCTGATTTGTGTGTGATTGATCACAAGTGATTCAAGTTATTTGTGTGCAGGTGTTTATTGAAGATCTAATCAGATTTGAAGACAAAGAAGATTTCTTATTTGAGTTATAATATTTAGTATACACAAAACTTGATCGGTTGGGGATCCAACTATAATCGGTTTATCTTTGTTATAACCTTGATTGATTAGTTGAGTAGATCAGCATCAATATATTGTCTTTGTGACAAAGAAATATTAATTGCAAAATCTAAAAATTACTTTGGTAGTTGTTGAATAGATATATTTAAGAACCTGACAAAGGATTTTATTGGGATAAACGGAAGAGCCTTTTGTCAAACTCATATCACGTTGTTTGAAAAGAGTTGTTACCGAACAGATTTGTTGTTCCTTTACTGTTTGGAATACGAACCAAAGGAATTGTTCCAAGTGCGTGACTTATTACAAGTTGGAGGCGCAGGGATAATGAGGGAACTAGGTGAACTATAGGTTTAGTTGCTTGGTCTCAATTATACGAAGTTGGTTTAGATTTTTTACAGCGGCTTAATTCTGAGAGTATTCAATTTTGGACTAGGTCCCGACGTTTTTCGTATTTGCGGTTTCCTCGTTAACAAAATCTTGTTGTGTCTTTTACTTTTCCATTTCCGCAATTATAATTGTTTTATTATAATTAGAAGTAAAATACACAAATGTTAATTCCTATTTACTTGATATCAATCCTATTGTGTTTGGTTAAGTCCGAACCTATTATCAAGTAAACATACTCCGTTGTTGTATTGTCTCGATCTTGAATCCATAGTCAATCGCGCAAGTTATCTTGTTGTTGTATTGTCTCGATCTCGTATCCATTGACGATCACACGAAGTGTAAACAAATTAGTTGTATTGTCTCCACTCAGTCCATAGACAATCACTTTCGGAGAAAAGACTTTATAGGTGTAAAAGTTTTAGATTAAGGTATACTTGGGTACCCTCGTATTTTCAATTGGTATCCGAGTAGGCAAACACGAAAAGATCTAACAATCTGTGTTTGGTGCGATCCAACCTATAAGAAATTTAATCTAATGGCTAATTCAGTTAACGTAGAGCAATAAGATGATATACTTCATAAAGGCAGTTTGGTTTCAAAACCTGATAAATATCTTTGCACTGTTAGTTCACTAGTTGAACACAACTCAGGAAATATTAACCATGATGTGTTAATAAGAAACCAAATACCTGTGACAAACAAGTTAGATTCACATGACAGTGATGAGATTAACCTTCTGTCAAGAAGCTTATCAGAGAATCTCTGAAAACTATGATTCATGAAGAAGTTGAATCTAAGGAACATGACTTCATTCAAAACAAAAAGGATATATTAGTTAAAACAAGGATATGTGATTCTAATCTCCATAATCTCTTAACTATTATACAACATCGTGATTCTAATAATTTAATCACTTACAAAAATCAAAATAGATGTGTCTCAAGAGGTAATCCTATGACTAATATCTGGTCAAGACCATCTGTCATACATTACGACAATGAATATCTCTTAGATAGAGGAAAAGATCTGCACAAGTGTACAAAAACTAATGATTTTAGATCATGCTGTTTTGTTATTGATCAACTGTCTAAAACAAAATCTAGGAAACAAACTCATCAAATGATGTTGTCATATCCCAAGAAATTCCTGGGTCGATATAAGAGTTCTGATTATTTCACGACTCAAAAGAAGTCATGTCACACTTATGATATTGTTCATCAAACTGATCATTCTGTTAAATCAGATCACTTCAGCTGTGATATTCTAAAAGAAGTTTATTATTGGAATAATCCCGAAAGGAAAGATATTCGAAAATATCATGATGGATCATGTTCCACAAAATTTGAGCTATCACAAGCTCACTCCAACAACTGATGTTGGTGATCAGAATTTCCCTAGATGTGCTCGATTCAAATAAATGGGAAGTTCTTAAAAAGAGCACAAGAACATGAAGGAGGTAAAATGATATACCATCAACCAGTATCATGATTATCTAAAGAATTTTTATAGATTTGGAATACTTCTTCTATTTTTAGAAACGTACTTTCGATAGTGGTGAATTCATGACAAAATTGGGCAGGATAATGTCAAACCCTCTTAATTGTATTGTTTTGGAAAATCTCTCAATGATATGTTCGTAAGTATTTTTTTTTATCAAATAAAAATACCTTGATTAGGTATGATTAAAACTTGGAAATCAAGTTCTATTTGATATTTATAAAAACCATCTTAAGAACCGATTCCTTTCTCAAGTTTTTACTGAGGTTCAAGATGGATAAAAATATTTTTGATATTGGTTGACACTTACAAAAGCTTGAAACATGTCCTCCCACGGAGATTAAGTGTTATTTCTCAAGGGAACACAAGAAGAATCACATGTCTCATGATCTCATGTTCTATTTAAGGAGGGACTTTGAAATTGCTCAAGAACAATTGGAATCTTCTGTAAAGAATGAAAAATGGATTGAATCAACTCTTTTGAAGTTGATCGTTGAGGTGAACCTCTTGAAGAGAAGATTCGATCTTCTAAAAGAAAAGAGAAGACAGAAAAACCTGATTTCTGAAGAATCTTCAGTAAACAATAAGAGCATCACTAGAGATTAAGTTATTTGTTGTAATACTTAATCCAAGGAAAATAGACATCAGTTTTTGATTTCTTTCAATAATTGTATAAGGACTATTTTGAATAAAACTATCTTAGTTTATATGAATACAATTATTATTTTATAATTTTTCTTGTGATAGTTTTTGATTACATAACCTGTGCTTGAATGCTTTATATTATTGCTATGTATGTTATGGGATGTTTGATTTCGGTTTTCATAACCTTAATATTCGATCTCATATGGTGTGAACCCTTATGGTTTGGGTGACTGTTTGGTTTAGCAGGATTAATTTCTAACCCATGTTGGTAGGCTTTATCAAAGGATCATAAGTGGTTCTGATTGAAACTAATATATGAAAAAGTCACAATATGTTGAATCGTTTTTGGTTTAGCATAAAAGCATATGAGTTTCGGGGTTTCAACTTTTGCATTGCATTAGTTAAAACCGGTTTTCAACCTTTCTCTAGTAAACATTGGTCCATGTTGTTGTTTTTTTGTCTTGCGAGAGGATGGCAACACAACAGGGGAGAGTTCTGTGTAAACTTACGCTAAATGATATATCTTCCTGGGAGAAGAGGATGCGGAATCTGAGGTAAAAAATTTGTTAGTTAATTATTTTCCTATTTAAGAAAAGCCTGATTTTATTGCATATATTTATTGCTTTTGCTTAACAAATTTTCGGTACAATTGATGTTTATTCCATTATTTGTGTATGGATGCGTGTGTGTGATTCAATTGTTTCCGGATAAGAGAAACTATTGTTATCTTGCTTTATGATTTGGTATCAATTGTATAGGCTTACGAAATTACGGTGCAATTGTGGTACTATAATGTCTATGTTTGTTTCAATTGCTTCCGGTTGAGGTAAATAATTATGCAAGTTGATTTATTTGGTTTGTATGAATTGTTTATGGCTTAACAAAAGGGTTTTTCGGGATCAATTTTTTAGTCCAATTCGATTCTGAATAAGAGAAACTAAGTTAATTCTAATCTTAGTTAGACTTATCATAGTGGAGGTTTCAGTTATTCAAGTCTAATCGAATGCCATAACAAGAAATGCTAATTAACTAACCTAGTACCTGTCTTGTTTAAAAGTGAAAGGTCTAAGTTATTATTTGAATATATAATTAGAACCTGATGAGTAGAGTTAATTCTGATCTTTATTTTGGTCTTATCGAACAAGCGATTGTATTTGTACAATCAGTTTAACAAAAGAACTAAGGTGCTTAGTCAATTTTTGATTTGCTAAACTATTAGGGAAAATTTCTTCGGGCAATTGTTTCCATGGTAACATATCAAAACAAAAATTACTTTGTAGTTTTGATATTGCTTATCGAAAATGGTGTGTGGAACCCTCGTGCTTAACTCTTATAGGTTTTGCAAGTCTTTTAGATTTGTGAGATCCTTTCGGTTTGTCATTTATTTGCTCGTACCTTTGTCATTTTGTGACAAAAAGGGGGAGAAATATATGGCATAAACAAGTGATTTTGCATCACTAAGGAAAGGACATTAGTGCTTAAACGTTATATCTAACGAAAGAGTAAAGCGTAGACTAAGGGGGAGTAACATATCATATTGATACTTGTGGTTATCTTAAATACAAAGGGAATAACAAAGACGTGCAGATTGAAAATCTACCTATCTTACCTTTAGGGGGAGTATTAGATTTGTTATTATAGTGTCAATTGCGGCATTTATGGATTGAATGTATACAAGTTATTGTGTTGTTGAAACTTGGAATCAAACGTATGTGTAATGAATTCTTGTAATTTGTTTATCCATATGATGTAAGATTTTTGTCCCTAAAATTTACAAAGGGGGAGATTGTTAGAGCATAGCTCGGTTGAACCCACCAAGCGTTGGTATGTCAAGTTTGGTTCTCATATTTTAGTGAATCAAAACTCATTTAAAGAGTCATTTGATTGTTTACTAGAGTCAACTTCGTACATGTTAGCTAGAAAGTTTGTAGTTGCAGGATTTCCCACAACACACCCCTTGTAATATATTGATAATAATCTCTTAATCTAAATAATTTGGTAATTAAAATTCTAAAATTTTTAAATAGACACACGGATTTTTACATGGTTCGATCAATTTGATCTACATCCATGATTCTCTACTATGATTGTTAAAGTTTATATTTGATTTTAAATTTGATAATCTCCATTAATGGAGTTCTAAATCTAGTTTTGGGGAAGAAGATGATAAAGAAAAATACATTTTCTCTCTCTAAAAATATCTCTGAAAAATATCTCTCTCTCCTAAAACTTTCTCTCTCCTCAAGACTCTCTCAACTCTAAAAAATACATCATCCCTTTCTGGACTTACTTGAACCCTTTATATAGGAAATTACATAGTGGGTGACAGCTAAGTTTTCCCCTTCTTTCGGATCTATTTTGCGATCTCATTGCGGTAATTACAATGTTAATATTCGCCAACTTTTGTAATCCTCGTGAAACAACACTCTTCTAATATGCCTCTTCAATCGTCAACTTCGTCATTCTTTGAATTATTTTGTGACGTTCGTGAAATGTTGTTGAAGATTTTTCAAGAATGCTCGCAGAAGTGTCTTTAATCTCTCGTGAACATAATTGTGGCGATATTCTGGTACTACATCTTGCCTCTTTTTTCTTGAATATTGCTTGAAAAGTAATCTTTAAGAAAAAATATGTTATTGTAATAGTCTTTGATTTTTGTTGATGAAGGAATGAGCGAAAGAATACTGGATTTGAAAAGTATATACTTGCCTCTATTCTTTTGCGAAGTTCCATATCTTTGTTAAGTAAATAAGAATTATTAACTCTTGAAGTGCTCGTGAAGTATGAAGTATCCTTGAAGAAGTATAAGAAGTACACAATCCTCTAAATATAAGAAGTATCCATTTTTTGCCTCTGTTCATGTGAAATTATTGCTTCATTTTTTGGTGAAAATACCTGTCCATTTTGGAAATGATTCTTCCTTGAGAAGATAAAGAACATAAAATGTTTTCTTGGTAATCCATAGTTGCCTCTGTTATTTATCTATGAAGGAAGAATCCCTGAGAAAATGTTAAATGAACGAATTGCCTCTGCCTCATTTGATAAAATGATCATATTCTGCGAACTAATCACTTCTCCTGCAAAATTCTGGAATGGTCTGTAATATGCTGAATTAGCCTGAAAATTTATGAATGTTTCTGCGAGATTCTGAAATAATGCTTTGAATAGTGCTGCGATGAATAGTGGCGATGAATAGTGGAGAGATTGTGAATAATGCTACGAGATTGTAGACATTCCTCTTGAGAGACTCTGAATAATACTTCTGAGAAACTCTGGATAGTATTTCTGAGAGATTCTAAATAGTACTTGCTTTCTCTCTTGCGATGAGAAAATATTTCCTGCATTCTTACAAGAAAATAATTAATGTTTGAGATTATTCTATTGGTCTTATTTTGCCTTCCTAGTTAAAGGTCTTATTTCGCCAATTTTTCTTTTTGCGACAAAATCGCAGGACGTCTTTACATTTGCATGTATTGACCCATTGATCTTGCCTTATCTTTTCTCTTGAGGCTTTTTGGCCTGTTATGCGACAATATGACAAGTCTAAGTTCTCTCGCGAGATCAAAGTATCATGACATTGCCGTCTTGCGATGAAATCGCAGGACGTCTTTACACTTTCATGTAAAAACCCATTGATCTCATCTTAACTTTTTATCTTTTGGCTTTTTGCCTCTGTATAATTTTCGTCACGCGACAATATGACAGGCCTAAATGATCTTGCGACCTTAAAGCCCCATGACATTGTCGTCTTAAGACACTTATCATCTCCCTAATGGAGGGTGCCGCCCTTATCTTCCCCCCGGTTTCCCCTTCAAGGAGGGAACATCGGCCATACAAGACTAGCTCCTCCCATCCAGATTTACCAACAACCAGTTGTTTTCGTAGCCTCTTGTCCTTTATGCCTATATGGCTTATAGTTACAAGACTACACCCTAGGTGGGGTTTTCTTCAGGCCAAGTGCATTGTAGCCAAGGATTACCAAAGATGGCCAGGGTAGGTTTGTCCGTCCCGGGCACCCTTGGCTAAACCGTGTACCTCGGCGCCTTGGTCATACTTTGCACTTCTTGGAAGAGATCCTCGGTCGTCCAACCAGGGTATAACCTTATAAAGCTGGAAATCCAAGATCTCTCTCCCGGATAGGTTTTCTTTAACCCCAACATCTGCATGAATCAGGTTCCGGTAGCGGTATAACCTTATCATTTGAATCATGTAAAGAGATACCCCCCTTATAACGTGCTTGTAGGTCTTACATTTTCCTCTTACGAAATTGTATTCGCGAACTAGGGTGCACGCCATAAAGGTTTGTCCCATTCTTTAAATATCTACGAAATTATATTCGCGTTTCTCGCTATTTTCGCGTTTCTCGCGATATTTTCGCGTTTCTTCATTCTTTCATTTCTGTCAATTCTTTATATAATCTTGAATAATCTCGCGATTACACTCGCAACTCTGATAAAAATTTGTTTTGCTTATTTCTGTAAGTTGAAATATTCTTTAAAATCTTTTGAAATCTTAGAAATATTCTTTGAAATCTTGCGATTGTATCACGTATTTTGGAAATTTGAAATCTTAGAAATTTTGGCGATAATTTCGTTTTCTGCAACCTTAGAAATCTTAGAATTTTTTTTTTTGCGATAATTCCATTTTCTATAATCTTTTGAAATCTTTGAAAATTTTTGTGATCTTTGAAAATTTAGAAAATTTTTGCGATCTTTGAAAATTTAGAAAATTTTTGCGATCTTTGAAATTTTTTGCGATGATCTCATTTTTTATAATTTTTTGAATTTTTTGAATTCTTGGCGATTGTATTCGCTGTTTCTTAATCAAATCAAAAAATCTTTGAAATATTTTGAAATCTTTGAATTTTTAGAAATCTTGCGATTATATCGCTTTTAGTAAAATGTATCAAAAAAATTTTGAATTTTTTTTTTGAAATATTATAAATCTTAAAAAATTTCTTTGAAATCTGGCGATAATATAAATCAAAAAATTTCATTTTCTGTAAGTAAAATATTCAAGGAAATGGTACTTAGCTTTTTGGCGATTTGCTGTTGCTGCCAGTTCTCGCGAAGTATTGGAGGTGCTTGAAAATTTAGAAGAGATGAGAAATAAACTTTTGATCTGCCTCTTGCACCCTACCAATTGTTCTAACTCTCTCTTGCGAAATTAACTTGCGAAGCTCTCGTCAACTTTCTTCATTCTTGTTGCTCTTATATGTATCTTCTCTCGTCAGGCAACTTTAGAAAATTCGTGAAAAAATATTATTGCGGTGAGGCTCGATCTTGTAATATTAAGCTTCTTCTTCTCGCCAGTGACCAACTGTGCAAATTTTCTTTGTGAGCTGTATTCTCTGATTTTGGTTGTAAACTTCGCACATTGGCATAACTCCTTTGCTAGTCGAGTTCTAACCAAAGTAAACGCTGTCTTCACCAAACATTTTATCAACGCAAATCCCACTATCATAAATTTTATTTGTTAATACCTATGCAAAATGGATGACATAAGATTCTCGTGAATATTAGTCCCTGTGAGTATATCTGTCATGTGAAATTTAGTACTTCTCAATCATTTTTCTTTCCTCTTCTCCTAAGTTGATGACCTACTTATCAATCAAAATGTAGATGACGTTTTGCTAAATGACGATAATCCTCGCAAAATTAAAGTTTAGTACATCTACATTACTTCATCCACGAGATTTCTTTTATTCACGAGTTTTGCGTTTCATCCACGAGTACATCTACATCCTCTTTATTAATCAACTGTTCTAACTCTCTCTTGTGATGATCGCAACTTCTTTGTTGGTGCAATTCTCAAGAAAATGTTTACGAAGTAAATACTTGCGAAGAAAATATTTGTGCTGAAAATATATGCGAGAATAATTCTTATGAGAAATATTCCACTTTTCCCTCTGTACTTAATTCCATTCTTCACTGGCCCATTTGAGGTTAAATTTGGTTGTAGAGCTCGTGAATCATGTGCACTTCTCATTTCACTATTAATTGATAGTATAATTGGTTTTGACCTTAATTGCGAGCACTAAAGAAATTATCGTGAAATTTTTAATATTCACGAGAGTTTCGTGAAATTATCCCATCTCATTTTTAATGTATAAAAGTGTCCCTTCCTCGCTGATAATCAATTAAGTCTTCAGTACGTCTTTAGTTGATGATGACACGTCTCTTAAAAATTTATGATACATCTTAACATTCGCCAACTACAATTCTTTAGTTAAAGAAATGTATAAAACTATTTATCTTTGCCACTATTAAAGAGATTCTTTGCATTTACGAATCTTGAAAGATGATGACATGTCCTTTTAATTTGTTTAAGCGTTGTTCAAGTATATTAAACGCTAGATTTTGATAAAATGGAATTCCCATTTTCTTGATATGGCTATTTTCATGAATTGGCAATCGTCACTTTTTTGTGATGCCTGGACCTGTTGATGTAACCTCTTATCTTCGCTGCATTTGCTTCCTTGACATCCTTGGTAATCCACAAAGTAGCTGGATTTTGATTGGACTATAATTGATTATCTCGTAAATTTGTCTTTCGCTTATGATGTTCCAGCCAAGTGAACTTTTGCTTTGCAATGATCTGTACTTCTCTTTATCACTGGATATGCCCCGTTGTCCTTTCTTTACGCTTGGAAGAAATGATATAATTTTTCTTTCATTTCCACTTCACACCTGTACTTCTCTTTATCGCAGAAATGAAATAATTGTACCATGACTCCACGAGGCAACAATAATTCTAGTACGTCACGAGCAATAATTCTTAAGTATTAAAATAAATCCTTCCCTGTCATGAGCAACATTTCTATAGACTAATTAATGAAGACTTGATTAAATTAAGATTCTTACCATTTCATCTTTTCATGAGCTGCTCTTCAATAAGACTTAAGAATAAGAATTTCCATAGACTTGATTTTGTACGTAGTCATGAGATGTTTCTTCTCTCTCTTTTCCTGCGATGAAATAGCACAAAATGGAATTAATATCAAAACAATTACAATAAGCACACCATCATTTCATCTTTTCACCATAGATCCATTTTCCAGTGATGAACGAGATGCTCGTTCTCGTTAGTTTTCCTTTGCCACCAACTCACTGCGAGTAATCAATTAATTTATTCAGCAGTCTGAACTTAAGAAAACATATTCAGTCAATAAATTAAATATACTAACAGAAGTCTAATGATTGTATTCTCGCAAAAATTTGGATTTTCATGAAATGGATTTTAAAAATAACATTCGTAAATATGTATTTTGCAGAAACGATCAAGATTATATTTTCATGAAACGATCAAAATCATGATTAAAATCGAGGTTTTTGTGTGTACATTTATGATCAAAATTCGTTTTAATTCAAAATATCAACCAAAATCAATTTTTATAAAAACAAAGTTTGATTGTTAAAAACTCAAAATCTTCCAGATCTAGATTATTAACATGTAATTAAAAAGATAGGAAGGAATTTGTCCTGTTTGATGCCGTTTCAATTTATTTAAAATTTTCTTCAAATCTGCTCCTGCTTCCCAACATTTCTGTTTCTCTTTCTCTGTATATATTTTTCTTAAATTATGTTGTCTCTTCTTCATCGTTCTTTTCCCAAAATTTCCATATTTTCCCCTGTATCTCATAAATCCCATGGAATTCATCATTAACAGTTGTTAATTTCTCTTGATCTTCTTCAATCCAACAAGCAGTTCTATATATCCCCTTAGTCGGCGCCAAAATGTAGTTGCAGGATTTCCCACAACACACCCCTTGTAATATCTTGATAATAATCTCTTAATCTAAATAATTTGGTAATTAAAATTCTAAAAATTGTAAATAGACACACGGATTTTTACATGGTTCGATCAATTTGATCTACATCCATGATTCTCTACTATGATTGTTAAAGTTTACATTTGATTTTACATTTGATAATATCCATTAATGGAGTTCTAAATCTAGTTTTGGGGAAGAAGATGATAAAGAAAAATACGTTTTCTCTCTCTAAAAATATCTCTGAAAAATATCTCTCTCTCCTAAAACTTTCTCTCTCCCCAAGACTCTCTCAACTCTAAAAAATACATCCTCCCTTTCTGGACTTACTTGAACCCTTTATATAGGAAATTACATAGTGGGTGACAGCTAAGTTTTCCCCTTCTTTCAGATCTATTTTGCGATCTCATTGCGGTAATTACAATGTTAATATTCGCCAACTTTTGTAATCCTCGTGAAACAACACTCTTCTAATATGCCTCTTCAATCGTCAACTTCGTCATTCTTTGAATTATTTTGTGACGTTCGTGAAATGTTGTTGAAGATTTTTCAGTAATGCTCGCAGAAGTGTCGTTAATCTCTTGTGAACATAATTGTGGCGATATTCTGGTACTACAAAGTTACTAGGATTTGAGACTTACAAATATTACGTGAAGACTTGAAGAATGTGAAGAAGTAAAGAGCTACAATAATGACATCATCCTTCCACTTGAGGGTAGTAATATTTGACTTGAACTGTTTCATTCCTAACGTATCTTTCAAGTCGTGCATATTGAAAACATAACTGCAAAGATGTGAATGATTATAATCTAGTTAGACATAGTATTAAGGAATTACAATACGAAGTATAACGTCTATCTTTTGAACTTCGTATATAAGACATCGACATAATCGTATGAATGCTATTGTGATTAATGTATGGCTATGGGTGAAGATTTTGTCCTAGTAAACAATATTTTACATTTGTTTAAAGGAAGTACATTCATAAACTTGTTTTGTGAATCGAAAGGGAAATCGCTAGGCTTATTGGTATTATTATTCACTGCAAATCTTTGGATTACCAATATGTGTGTATAGTATAACCTCTCATAAATTGTTTATGTATCTTGGAAAAACTATTCACAATGCCTGACTTTTGTATTGGTATGACTTTTATTAGTGAAGCCGATCTTAAGTAATCTCCTGAGATGGCATGATCGATATATTATAATTGGTATGACCAACTTTAGACGTTGGGGAACCGATCAAAGTAAGAGGTGCAACCGATCACAAGTAGGGGAATCAATCATTATAAGAGGTGAAACAATATCTTAGTGATTGGTAATCAATCATATGACTTGTGCATCTGAATACAAGTTTGATACCGTATATGTGGTAATTGATCCTAGTACCTAGTCAACCAATTTTTGGAAAGCTAGCGTGACTAATCTTAGTACCCATATGGAGGTAGAACCGAAACTTGTTTTGGTAGAACCGTTAAACCCATGATTGGTGATTTGATAGGATAATCAATCACATAATTTTTGAAAGTCAGATGAACCAATACTAAACTTGTTTGGAAGTGTGGCAAATCGATTCCAAGATTGTGAATATGAAAAATGATTTATAAAGTAAAGATATCGACATACTTTGAACATGTGCAGTAACTCTTATCTTTTATTGTTCAAAGATATTCCATAATAGCTAAAGGAGAATCCCATATCGAAATAAATTGAGAATATTTTAATTAAGTTTTAGTTTTATATGCTTTTAATTTCCAACAATTAAATGCATATGTTTAGAAGAAAAAAAATTAGTAATGTGCATTTACTAATTGAAGATTTTCTATTGAGATTTCGATCAATATTTGGATAGTGCATTTTCAGGAATTATGAAAACCGTTTTGGCCTTTATTGCATATCTTTGAGAATATTCGGTTTTGAAAATTTTCCTTGGTGTCCAAACTTCCTTGGTCTATAAATATTGAAGTTTGTGTTAGAGCACTGCTCGGTCGAACACGCATGTGTTCCTAACTCAAGCATGTTTGTCAATGTTAGTGATCAAAACTATAAAGTTTTGATTTCTAGTCTACTATAGCTAAGGTCTCGGACTAGGATAAAAAGTTTAGTTGAGCCCAAGAACTCCATGGAGATCATCATACAAGACGAAGGACTACTCAAGGAACCAGTGGATCTTCATCTACTAAAAGGTATGTGGAGACTTGAACTTATCTATCACTCAAAAGTCTATCTACTCTATCTCATATCTTGAGACAAAAGTCGTATTACTATATAGACTAAGATTATACACATATGGTATTTTGATCTGAGTATATCTCGCTTATCTATTTCTCGAAATATGTGTTGGTAAAGCTTTCGATTTAGCCAAGTTCATCTTTACCTAGTGACGAAAGTCATGTTATGTTTCAATCACTTTGATAAATGCTCTGACGAAAAATAGTTTGTGAATAACAACTATATAATGCCCTTTGAGAATGTTTCAATGATTGAAATGAGAGTTTAGACAATATAACCATTGGAGGATATATGCATTGTTGTGGAAACACATATATGTATAAGTCCTTATTGCTTGAACCAAAGTTTGCGAACTTTGTTGATCAAGTGAAACCGGAGAAGTACGTGAGCTCCAGTCCGCGAACTGGCGGAACTTCTCGACCGGTCCTCGTTAACAAAATTCTGGTGTCTGTGTTATTTCTTTTCGGTATTATATTTTGTTATATAATTGAAATAATACAGGTTGTGCGTTGTTCAATCAATTAGAGTATCCGACCTTTTGGTTGTTGATTTAAATTGATTGACACTTGGATATTGGTCTTTGGTACCATCCAAGTTATCTCTCTTTGATAAAGACTCGCAGATTTCTATTTGCTTGAGTAAAGTTCAAATTAAGAGATTGAGATAATAACTCTTTGAGATATTTCTATCTAGATTGAGTCTGACTGTCTAGTTGATTCTCTAGAAAGTAACTCGGAGTTTGTCCATACAAATTGCTATTCGAAATATTGGGTGTGGTTTTTGACCCCCACTTTTTCAATTGGTATCAGAGCAGGAAAACACGTTCATGACCTTACGCGTATGTGTTTGTAGCGATCTGACTCTATATACAGAGGTGCTATCTCTATTAACGTACCACCAGTATTCGATGGATCTAATTACTTATGGTGGAAAATTGCTATGCGAGATTTTCTTCAAGCACGTGATTTCCAATCATGGGTATATATTTTTAATGGCTATGATGCTCCCGTTGAGGAAGTTGGAGAAGTAAACGTTCCTAAGAATATTGGTGAATATACTCCTGCCGAGATTCTTGCTGCAAAGAAAAACTCTGACGGTTTGAATGCCATCATACATGCCATTACCCCAAATCTTCAACACCATGTGTCAAATTGCACTAAGTCGCAAGAAGCTTGAGATATCTTAGCAACCGTATTCGAAGGTAATTCCAGTGAAAAGGAAGCTAGACTTCAAAATCTTAATTCCGATTGGGAAAACCTTCGTATGGCAGATGAAGAAACATTTGATGAGTTTAATCATAAAGTGTCTAAAATTGTTAACCAACTATTCTGAAAGACAAAGTTGACCCATTCTTTGGAAAATAGCTTTATAATGTTTCAGGTTCCACTATGTGTGTAGCACCAGAATATCGCCACAACAATATTCTCTGCGAGATTAACGACACTTTCCAGCGAGCATCACCGCAAGATCTTCAACTACACTTCACGAGTGTCACAAAAGCCTTCAAAAGAGTGACGTAATAACTGACGATTGAAGAAAACTTGAGAAAAGTGTGTTTATTCTGCGATGGTTACAAAACTTGCGAGATTTAACATTGTAACTATCGCGGTACAATTGCAGAATCAACCCGAAATAAGAGGAAAACTTAGCTGTCATCCACTATGTAACTACCCTATAAATATAGACCCAATGTGTCCAGAAAAGGATGATGTATTTTTGAGAGTTAAGAAAGTCTTGAGGAGAGAGAAACTTCAAGAGAATAGTTGTAATCTTGAATTCTTCCATTTCTGTATACATTTCTGAGAACAAAATAATAAAGTGTCATTTTTTATCTTCAATTATGAGTTGATTATAGAAAGATCTTAACAGGGGTGTAGTGTGGGAAATCCTGCAACTACATTTTGGCGCCCGAAACAGGGAGAATCAAGCTAAAAAATCTCTAATTACAATTTGAAGATTTGAAGAAAGTGTTAGAGTTGAAGAAATGGCTAGAAGAAGAAGAAATACATCAGAACCACCAACAAATGTAAGGAGGAGTAAAAGACTTGCAGGAGAAGAAACAAATGAATTAGGAGAATCTTCAAGGATAAGAACAAGAAGAAATAGAACAAGGATTGAAGGAGAAGATCAAATTCCGCAATCTAATCAACAAACACCGATACAAAATAGAAATGTGGACCATGATAGAGTGAGTGTGCATACTTGGAGATCGGATTCGATGGAAGGTGTAGAAGATCAACAATTAAGAGATGGGAGAAGAGAAGAAAGAAATCAAGGAGTGATTGAAGGATTAATTCATGGAGAAGATGAAAATGAAACAGCAGATGATCCAAGACAAAGAATACAAGAGGAAAGAAGATTAGAGGCGGAAGAGCGTGCAAATTTAACAAGACAAAATCACGAGTTGAGAATGGAGAATTTGAGATTACAAAATAGAAGATCAAGAAGTACTGTTAGATCGAATTCAAGATCATTAAGAGAAGAATTAAGGCAAAATTTTCCAGTAAGGAATGCTAGAGGAAATATCCAAGAGGAAATGTAAAATCCAAATGAAGAACAACGTCATAGAGAATAAAAGGTAATAGAAGATCGCCATGATCCGCGTGGCGAAAATTTGGATAATAGATTTAACAACAGGAATCAAGAGTGAAGAGACAACCAAAATGATGAAGATAATCCAGAGGAAGGTAGGAGGATATTACATGGGAGAGAGATCCAGAGAAATCGAAGAATAATTGAGGAAGAAATTGAGAGGCATTATGCTGAACAAGCATGCCTGGCTTGTGAGAGAGAAAGATTAAGAGCAGAAAATAACCATGAAAATCAAGAAAGGAGACGGACGCAAAATCGCCATAATAATAATATTCAGGAAGAGTATGATAGAATACAAAGGAGAATAGAAAGACAGCGAACAGAAATGATAAGAAATGAAGAAATTTGCAGAGAAGAAAATAGAGAGTATAATCAGCTGCGATGGCAAGAAGAAGGTGAAGCAGAAGATTGCAGAAGAAGGAATGTGGATGCAGATGAAGATACACAAAATCTCGCAAGACAAGAAGTACATGAACGCAGGAGAAGGGAAGCAGCATTGAAAATACCAATGGAACCAAATTCAGCTACGAATGAGCAAATTTTAAGAGAATTAGCAGAGATGAGGGGAATAATAAATAACAGAAGAGAAGGAGGTAGAAGGCAACTTGATAAAGCTATTGAAAAATCTGCGAGAACTCCATTCACTCAAGAAGTACAGTTAAGAGGAATATCTCCAAAGTACAACTTACCAGCATTAACCATCATTTTTGATGGAACTACCTGTGATGTACAACATGTTAAGGCTTATGTTAGGTGTATGCTGCAATGGGAGAGTCATGATGCTGTATTGTGTAAGTATTTTGCATCTAGCTTAACTGGCGAGGCGCTAAAATGGTTTGAGGGATTGCCAAAAAATACTATAACTTCTTTTGATCATTTACAAGCTATATTTCTAGGAGCATATATAAGCAACAATTCATCACGGCCAGGTATTGAAGATGTGTTTGGGTTAAAACAGAGGGTTGGCGAGAGTCTGAAACATTTAACCATAAGAAGGAAGACAATGTGCAGTGAGATGGCATGAAGAGTAGACGAGAGATATCTTATCTTGTCTTTTATCAATGCAATGTTCGCGACCAATCTGCTGTACATATAAATTTTCAGATTCAAGAATACAATCACTATGACTGAACTACGAGAACTACAAGAAGAATACATTGCTTTGGAGGAGAAACAAAATGAGATGGAATCATATCCCATCGCGAACACCAATTCAGTAGCAGCAAATGGGAGCTTACTTCCTAAAATGATTAACAATGTGGCGAGCATCTCGCAAGCACAACAAGAGAAAGTGGAGACTGATAACCAACAGAAATTGGTAGCTATGGGTAGTCGAGATCAAGAAGAATATGAAAGGGAGAAGAATTATTACAATTTCAGTGGGAATAATAAGATTCAAAGACTTGATCAGCCGCAAGAAACTTATGGTGGACAGAGGCAAAACAATTTCAGAAGTCAAGGAAATCAGAAGATAATATGGGAAGAAATTAAGATGCCTCCTCTAAATACTAGTATAAAAAAAATCTGGGAAGCTATCATTTTGATGGAAAATATACCGTCTTCATGGAATATGGGAAAAGAACCACATCCTAATAATCGTAGTCAAGAATTTTGTCCTCACCATCACTTTCATGGTCACACAGTAAATGATTGCAGAAATGTAAAGAGAATAATTTTAAGGATGATTGACCAAGGAAAGCTAAACCACTTTTTAGTAGGACAACCACAATCTTAGCGATTGCCTCCAGCACCAGAAATTCGCAGGGTAAATACTATAAAAGGAGCAGAATCATTCGTAATAGAAGTTGGGGCTAAAGAAAAGAATTTTTTTCGTAATTCCATTGTACATTCACACAGAACTATAGAGGATTTCCATGATAATGTTCTAAGCAGAATCTTCGCGAGAGACACAGATGGAAGAGAGATAATGAATATCGCGAGAGCCTCGCCATTAGAAGAATGGTAGAAACAAGTTATATCTTTCACTGCACAAGAAGTACCAGAACCTGGAGAGCAACACGATAACCCATTGGTGGTAATATTAGAGATAAATCCAAAGAAAATAGAAGAAGAAGATGAAGAAAATGGTGATGAAAATGAAGATTCTTGGGCTATCAATACAGTTCTAATAGACATATGCAGCTCAGTTGACATACTATTTTATCATACCTATAAGACCATGGGTGGAAGAGACGAAGATCTAATTCCCTCAACATATAAAATCTATGGTTTTAATGGTATTGCCAATAAACCCAAAGGGGAAATTGAAATGCGGATTCCATTGAAAGGGATAACTTCCAAGATCTTGTTCTGTGTTGTTGATATTGAATCACCTTGCAATTCCCTGATTGGTCGACCTTGGATACATGGGATATTAGGTGTAGCATCTACTTTCCACCAGTGTGTTAAATTTCCTCATCCTAATGGTGTTGGTGTTATTAAGGGAGATTGGGGAGAAAGCAAGAAATGTTATGAAATTGATATAAAATCTTGAGAGGAAAGAACTGAGAAGAAGAGCAATTGGAAGTACAACATCAAGCAACGATAGAGATGTGAAAGATTGATGATTGATTCAATAGAGCAGCGATAGGAAGATGATGACGATCTTCTCGCAGATAAAGAAAAAACAACAAAACGTAACAAAAAAGCAGAACCAGAAAATAGTAAGTAGAAAGGTAAAATGATGAAACTTAAAGAAGCTTATGCAGAATTTGTTTGAAGAAAATGCAATTGAAAAGAGTACTTTGTTTGAAATAATTGCAAAATTTTACAAGAAAATCAAAAAAATGAAATTTTATCAGAGTTACAATACTCGCGAGAAACGCGAATAAAATTTCGCAGAGATTAATAGAATGGGACGAACCTTTATGGCGTGCACCCTATTTCGCGAATCAGATTTCGCAAGAGGCAAATGTAAGACCTAATAGTGCGTCATATAAGGGGGTATCTCTTGACATGACTCAGTGATAAGGTTATACCGCTACTGGAACCTGAGTTATGTAGATGTTGGGGTTAAAGAAAACCTATCCAGGAGAGGGATCTTGGATTTCCAATTATATAAGGTTATACCCTGGTTGGACGACTAAGAACCTCTTCTAAGAAGTGAAAAGTATGACCAAGGCTCCGAGGTACACGGTTGAGCCAAGGGTTCCCGGGGCGTACGAAACTACCCTAGCCATTCTTGGTAAGTCTTGGATATGATGCACTTGTCCTGGAGAAAATCCCACTTAGGGTGCAGTCTTGTAACTATAAGCCATATATGCATAAATGACAAGAGGATGCGAAAACAGCTGGTTGTTGGAAAATCTGGATAGGAGGAGCTAGTCTTGTATGGCCGATGTGCCCTCCTTGAAGAATTAGGCATGTCATATTGTCGCGTGACTAAAGTGTCTAAATGGGCAACCAGGGGGAAGATAAGGGCGGCACCCTCCATTAGGGAGCTGATAAGTGTCTAAAGACGGCAATGTCATGGGGATTTATGATCGCAAGAACATTTAGGCATGTCATATTGTCGCGTGACTAAAGTTATACAAAGTCAACAAGCCAAAAGAGAAAAGTTAAGATAAGATCAATGGGTTTTTACATTTAACAAGTGTAAATACGTCCTGCGATTTCATCGCAAGACGGAAATGTCATAAGGTTTAATTCTTGCAAGAGAGTTTATACTTATCATATTGTCGCAAAGATATTGAAAAAAATTGATAAGACAAGATCAATGGGTCAATACATGCAAATGTAAAGACGTCCTGCGATTTTGTCGCATAAAGAAAAGATATGGAAAAATAAGACCTTTAATTAGGAAGGCATAATAAGACCATAAGATTATTGCGATAATGCTCACAGAATTCATAAAGTTATGCAATTATTGCTAGCGATAACATCGCCGATATTGAGGCAAATTTAATTTGATTCACAACTAATATCTAATCTCTACTTAATTTTTTCATATTGCAGATGAATAATAGAGGCAAGTATGGGAATGCATAGAATGATGAAATTATTATTCATCCAGCATATGATAAAATTGCATAGATGATACATTTATACAAATAATTAAAGGATAATAATTATGATTGATTGATTATGTTGCAGAAAAAGAATTGTTTTCTAATTCATAATAGATAAAAGCAAAAGAAGTTTACACATCAAGTTGGAGAAGCTCGCAACTATGTTACGAGAAGCAAAAAATAAATGTACAAAATTTACAACGAAAAAACAAGACTAAGTAGATCCATCACCACCTTCATCAGAGCTCTTTTCTTTCTCTTCATTACCAAATTTTTCTTCTTCATCATTATCATTATTATCTCTATCTACGTCAGATTTCTCTTCCTCGCCAGATAATCCTTCATCATTATCATCTTCGCTAGACCCCTAAACCTTCGCTATCGTGAGATAACTAAATTTGGGAATCATTTTGGAATTTCCTTTGCAAGATCGGGGTATGTAGAATGAGGAATACCATGATCATCACATACTAGTTTAACAGCGTCATTACGAACACGGAGAAGGGCATTACTAAAATTTGAAGATGAGATTTTTAATTTTTCCTTCAATCTAGAATACTTTTCATTGCGAGAAGATAGATTTCCAGCGAGTTGGCTTTTCTCTTCTTCTAACTCATCAAATCTTTTGCGATAGTTCTTTTCGGATACTGCGAGCAAATGATAACAAAGTTAATACATATAAGGATGATTCAATTAGGAAATAATTCAGTGAAATCATAAGAGTGATAACCTTCTCTTTTAGAAATCATGTCTTTAATTAAAGCCGCTTGATCAGCATGAATACTAACACTTACACCTAAATCATTTCTGGCATTATCAAGAATCTTCACAGTCCAAGCAAACTCATCATCGCTATTAATAAGGAGACGAGATCGAACTTGAGTTTCCCTCGCAAGAAGATCTTCATTATCGCGGATAAGTTTATCTCTTTCTGTTTGAACATTAAGAAGAGTTTTATAAAAGTTTTCTAGGGTCTTGGAGCCGTTTTTAACAGCAAGATCCTTCTCATCAATAAGATCACTATTCCTTTTTCTTAATCTATTCACTTCTTCCTTTGAACTAAGATAAAGGTTCTTAATCTTGTTGGTTAAATTTAAATTGAACCTATGTTCAATTTTTAAGAGATTAAGTTTGGATTTAAGTTCATCAATAGAGAGAGATCTAATCCTATCGTCTGAGAAGTTACTTAAGGAACTATTAAGGCAAGCAAGAAGGGTATTATCATCTACAGGTTCAGGGAAGGATTGGAAGAGTGTAGCCTCGTCAGTAAGACCATACATATCTGCAAAAAATGGTTGCTTGAATAAGCTGCGATAGGGTGAGAAGATTAAAAGAGAAAAGAAATAAATTATACCATAGAGCTGCTGGTTAACTTTGTCAAGATCAGAGATCTTTTTCTTATCAACTGAAGCTTCAGCCTCTAACTGTTTATTCTTCTTGCGAAGCTCAGCAACTTCAGATTCTAATTTTTCTTTATCTTGGCGAAGATTAGCAGCTTTCTTTTCATAAGTAATACGCCTATTGTCTAAATCAGAAGCAATAGCAAAAGCGGCTCTTCCAACCTGAGATAGAACTATATAAATCAATGTCTGACAAAAATATCAATAGATACACAAAAAGGATGAACAAGTAGAAACATACCAGGCTGCCAAGAGAATTTAAGAGACTTGGAGTCAGCGATCTTGAAACCCCGTGAAGGGAATCACTATCAGATAGTATGGGAGCATCGTAGACTTTGGCGAGGTACTGGGATATTTCATTAATAGTTTCATCTCCATACTCATTTGGGATACCAAACATATTCTTGCCAAAACTTTTGGATAAATGAGCCATCGAAGAATCAGAAGAAGAAGAATTCTTTATAGAAGGGAAGCTGTTATCATTGAAATCCTCGTCATTATTGTCCTTGTCAAAATCAACACTTGGATTTTCTGGAATGGGTTGAGGAGTTTAAGAAGAAGAAGGTCGGGTCTTCCTTTTCTTCAAAGGAGGATCACCAAATTCTTCACCGCGAGGGGCAGAAGACTTCCCTTTGGGAGGAACAGTAGATTTATCCTGATCGCTAGATTCTTTCACCGCAAGCGAAGACTTCCCTTTGGTAGGAACAATAGATTTATCCTTTAAAGATTTCTCCTTAGTTCTCACGGGTTTTATTGGTTCTAGTTCTTCGATTTCCTGCGAGCACAGATGAAGATAAGAAATAGGGGCAACAATATATTGTTAAAATTTAGGAGGAGATATTTCTTACTTCATCCGTGAAAGATTTAAGAGCTAAGAAAGTGATAGGTTTCCTAAAAGCCTGGTAGCTGAGTTTCATCCTTTCAATCTGGGAAAAATTGAAGTAATTAGAGAAAATATAAAAACATGAGGAAAATAATGAATAATAATTATACAAAAGATCAGAGAGATTATACCTCTTTAGTTCTTTCAGGCCAGTTGAAGACCCAAGGTTGATATTCCGAAAGATTCGCGGGTAATTCGCGAGAACCAGAAATATAAGAACCTTCACGACATAACGGAAAAATAAACCACTTATCATCGCTGGAGTGGCGAGGGCCTTGATTAGTAGGTGTATGCCAATCAATGTCTAACATAAGAGCCTTATCATCAGCGATCTATTCTTTCTTCAAGCGGACACCCCAGCAAGTGCTATCCCTCTTCATAGGAACTATCTTGTAATTTTTGAAGAAATTCTCCACAGTATAATCTGCAGAGACAATGGGAACATCTTTAAATCGAGGATTCTTCACAGCTTCAGGATAGCGAGATCCTTTATTAGCACCGCGAGAAGCATATTCAAGAAGCAATATAATATAATCTCCACCTAATTGATATATCGCTCGCGAGAACCTCTCGTCAGATATTATTTGATAGAATAATGGGAGTTCTGGGTCATAGAGAGGAAGGGGAATACCAGATTCAACTTGACCTAGCGATACTATGATTTTCTGGCGAGAGCATTGATGATCATAAAATAGTTTAAGAGAAAGTTCAGATTTAGGGCTTTGACCTGGAATGGTAGACAAGGTAAAACCTTTGCTTTTGAGATTTTATCGCATCTCATTAAAAGCAGTCAAGTTTTTAGCACCAGCGGCAACCATTTTTGAGCATGGGAATGAAAGAAAAGGTTGAAAAATAAGAAAGAAATCACAGCGATGACAGACGCGCAATTTACGGAAGAACAGTAAACTTGCAGAGAAGTTACGCAGAGAAAGAAGAAGAAAATAAAAAGAGGAAAGGAAAAGAATTAAAGGAGTACTTATAGAAGAAGAGGTTTCTCGAGAAGATGAACGCAATAAATGCAAAGAAAAGAAATGAACGGTCAGATCGCAGCGGTTAGAAAGGACGTGTCAAAGATTTATTGGAAGAAAGAATGCATGAAAACAGCTGGCGAAGGATATAGAAACGTGTCAGAAAAGAGATCGATGTGAAAAGATAAGTAGTTACGGCATTTAGTTCTCATGATCTTCTCTTCTTCGCAGAAAAGACATGAGAAGAGGCAAGATGTAGGACCAGAATATCGCCACAATAATATTCTCTGCGATATTAACGACACTTTCCAGCGAGCATCGCCGCAAGATCTTCGACTACACTTCACGAGTGTCACAAAAGCCTTCAAAAGAGTGACGTAATAACTGATGATTGAAGAAAACTTGAGAAAAGTATGTTTGTTCTGCGATGGTTACAAAACTTGCGAGATTTAGCATTGTAACTATCGCGTTACAATCGCAGAATCAACCCGAAATAAGAGGAAAACTTAGCTGTCATCCACTATGTAACTACCCTATAAATATAGACCCAATGTGTCCAGAAAAGGATGATGTATTTTTGAGAGTTAAGAAAGTCTTAAGGAGAGAGAAACTTCAAGAGAATAGTTGTAATCTTGAATTCTTCCATTTATGTATACATTTCTGAGAACAAAATAATAAAGTGTCTTTTTTCATATTCAAATATGAGTTGATTATAGCAAGATCTTAACATGGGTGTAGTGTGGGAAATCTTGCAACTACAATGTGCCTAGCTACTTGCACATCTCAGAAGCCTGATTTTTATCCAAGTTTGACGTGTTCATATTGTTCATTAAAGGGTCATGAACTTTCAAAGTGTTACAAGTTCAAACACCAACAAAGGCACGTCAAAAAACTTCAACGAAGAGCAAATCATTTAGCAAGAAAGCTTAAAATGGATCAGAATACCGCTGAGGTATGTAAGATTTTATTTTCGTCTAAGAAAAATACGACCATTACAAAAAAAAATGGTCAAATGGTTTTGATAGACAAAAGTCTGTGGATTCCTCTCAAGAGGAAATAGTGGACAAATTATTGTTAACTACAACGCAACTTGATTGTGTTGTTTTTGAAATATTGTCTCATGTGCCTGATCAAAAGAGACAATGATTTTGTATTCTTCGGGATTTAGGGAAAGTTTTTTTTTTCTTCCTTTTTGTTTATCAAATAAAAGAAATGGTATTATCGATAATTCTACTCTTCATGGGGTTCAGAGTTGGTCATGTACGAACCTGTTTAAAGGTTTTGAACCCTAAATTATTTTTTCCTTCTCTGTAACCTCATTTTATCTCAAGACTACTTGTTGAGAAAATTGTGATTTCCTCTCACAAACCCATACGTTTATGGATACTCCAAGCATGATGTCTTCTGAAGGAAAAGATGTTAATTTGATTGTTAAGCCATCAATCATGAAGGAAAAAGAAAAATCTCCATTAGCTCCAACTTTGAAAAGAAAAAGAAAGAATGTGAGGAAGCCAATAGCCATTCCTTCAAATTCTCAGAAGTTTTCTGATGTTCTTGATGGGTTGAAGGAGATGCGAAAAGAGATTCAACAAATAAAGGCTTTTATGTATAAGACTCTTGAGATTCAGAAGGCTTTGGTGCGACAACAACAACCTAGAAGGTTTATTGACGACAAGGAGTTCGGGGACGATAAAGAATTATTCAAAGGTCTTATTTCCTAAAATATCTTCTATTTTCTCGTGTTTTGATTAGAAGAATAACTAGTATTTGGAATATCCATTATTGTGATTACACATAGATATGTCCAACATTTTCTTCTCCTTGTTTTTAGATTTATTGGTTTAAATTCTAAACTTGTTTGGAAGATGATCTTTGCAGTATTAATCTTTATGGTTTTATATATTAAAATATTGTTATGGGATATGTGTGTTTACGTTTGTGAACTTGATTGTCCCATACTTTGTCAAAAGTAAAGTCGTTCGTGAATTGATATGCAAGTATTGATAAAAGAATGAATAGACTTTTGACAAACACAAAATTTAAGCCTATATTGTCAACTATTGATGTAAGAAAGGTTAAAATATTTTGTGATTCAAGGATTATGTATATTGTATGTCATTGTGCAAATGGTGATGGGAAATAGAATGAACCCTTGATTATTCCATGGTATAAGGTCGATCTCCGATCCACAATTTTTGTGTAAATACTGTTTTGTTCCATAAAGTGTCTTAAGTTGAGCACATGAATAACCAAAGTTGATTATTTTATGATTAGCTTAGTTGTTGTTCCGTAAGGGTACTTTGTGTTGAGCATGGCCAATTAAATTGATTACTTTTGTGATTAGTTTAGTTGTGTACTTCGATTAGATTAATTGTGGGTTCTCTTGTGATTAATCTAATTGATTTATTAAGTCTCCATAAGTTTACTTGTGTTGAGCATATTTGGTTAAATTAATCTTGGGTTCGCTTACGGTTAATTTGATTGAATATTCTTTTTGGATTCCAAATTCATACTTGTATGTGATTTGTTGTGTCCAATGAAATCCTTCTTTTCTTTCGAAATTAAGGTCGCTCTTGTTGTTCCCTTGGGAATGACATTTTATGGGAGAGAGTTCTTTTTGAACTTGTGCTTAATTGCCAAAGCTTTGTGGGGAGTACGGCTGTGGAATATTACAGGGGTTATCTTGTATCTTTATAAACTCCTTGATGAATGCATTTATCTTTGGCTTTATGATTGCATCTAAACAAGATGATATACATGTACCTTTGGTCATGAAATGTCTCTTACGGAAATTTCATTAGGATCCCGTTCTTGTACCTTTGCCAATTTTATTGACAAAAAGGGGGAGAATTAATATGTAGTTCACACTATAAATACATATGGTTTTCGGATCATTATGTAAGGGGGAGTGGTTTCCATGTGATATGGAGTATTGACTAAGGGGAAGTGATGTATCACCATAGTATTGTCGTTAAAGTTGTGATGCAATTGGACTTTGACACTGTGTAAATGATACTATGAAATTGTATAACAATGATTGAGAACTCTTGTTTTCTCGTTGTTATAGCTATGGATTTTCAACAATGATGATACTAAACTTACAACCTTTGGGATCATTGAAGTACTTGGAAGTGACGAAGATTTCGAGTAATGTTGAAAATTAGACGACACGTGGAATAACAACTACAAAGTTTATTTATATATTTTTTGTATTCCATATGTATTAATAGTTTTTCCACTAAAATTGACAAAGGGGGAGATTGTTAGAATACTGATCGGTCGAACTCGCATACGTTGCTATCTCAAGCATGTTTGTCAATGTTAGTGATCAAAACTATAAAGTCTTGATTTCTAGTCTACTATAGCTAAGGTCTCGGACTAGGATAAAAAGTGTAGTTGAGCTCAAGAACTACATGGCGATCATCATACAAGACGAAGGACTACTCAAGGAACCAGTAGATCTTCATCGACTAAAAGGTATGTGGAGACTTGAACTTATCTATCACTCAAAAGTCTATCTACTCTATCTCATATCTTGAGACAAAATTCGTATTACTATATAGACTAAGATTATACACATGTGGTATTTCGAGCTGAGTATATCTCGCCTATCTATTTCTCGAAATATTTGTTGGTAAAGCTTTCGATTTAGCCAAGTTCATCTTTACCTAGTGACGAAAGTCATGTTATGTTTCAATCACTTTGAAAAATGCTCTGACGAAAAATAGTTTGTGAATAACAACTATATAATGCCCTCTGAGAATGTTTCAATGATTGAAATGAGAGTTTAGACAATATAACCATTGGAGGATATATGCATTGTTGTGGAAACACATATATGTATAAGTCCTTATTGCTTGAACCAAAGTTTGCGAACTTTGTTGATCAAGTGAAACCGGAGAAGTACGTGATCTCCAGTCCGCGAACTGGCCGAACTTCTTGATCGAGAATTTATGCAGGAGTTTGTGAACTCCATCCGGGAACTTAAGTCCGCGAACTTGAGTAGTTTATGTCTATAAACGATGTTTGTGAACTTATCTTAATAAACTAAGGAATGCAATTGCAAACCGTGGCTTTATAGTTCATGAATCGATTCAATTGTATCACATTGTTTTTGCTTCGATTGTATCTTATGTAGTACAAAAAGATCTAAGCAATTGAACAATTCTCTAACTAGTTCATTTGAGTCATTTGGACTAGTTATGGTGAGGAAGAATATGGTTGATATGAAAGTTATCATATGGCTAACCATTTGGTTAACTATTGTTGAACCAACTAATGTACAAGTTTGGGTACGTTTACACAAGCCTAGAAATGTGCATTACATGTGTGTGTAACAAGCTATGTTTTTGATATAACGGTTGATAAATATTAGCTTGAATCTAATCAGGTTATCATCTAACGGTGAATATTGAATGCTTTGTTAGTAATCTTGAAAAAGCGGGGGTCTAAAAACCACACCCAATATTTGAGAGATTACATAAGGGAGAACTCTAGTAACTGGGAAACCTAATCCCCACACATTATGTGTGATACTAGTTGTGCTAAGCTAGAGTCGATTATCCTTTAACCATTGGTTTTCTTCTTCTAAAACCAGGTTAATGACTTAAAGACTTCATTGGGATTGTGAAGCCAGACCGATACTACTTTTCTTGTAGTTGTGTGATCTGATCTTGTTGTTTCTATCGTACAAGTACAATTGTAATAATTGGCTTGAGATTTTTATCTCCGATAGGCAAGATATAAAAGTAGTCATAAACACTTCGTCTCATCGTTTGTGATTCCACAATATATTTTTTCGTTGCGTCGATTAAGACTATTGTGAGATGATTAATAAAGCTGAGCTGTTCTTCGGGAATATAAGTCTGGTTTTATCAATTATTTCATGTTCATGATTTATCAAAAGACGGAACAAAAGTCGTAGGTATATTCGTGAGAGATGGATTTATCTATTACTGTAGACTTTTCTGTGTGATACATATTTGTTTATTAAATTCTTCGACTTTGGGTCGTAGTAACTCTTGGTTGTGGATGAGATCAGCTTAGGGAATCAAGTACATAGTATCCTGCTAGGATCAGAGACGTAGGAGCATAATTGTACCTTGGGTCAGTGTGAGATTGATTTGGGTTCAATTACTGTCTAGACCGAAGTTAGCTTGGAGTAGGCTAGTGTCTGTAGCGGCTTAATACAATGTATGTTTAATTTGGACTAGGTCCCGGGGTTTTTCTGCATTTGCGGTTTCCTCGTTAACAAAATTGTGGTGTCTGTGTTATTTCGTTTCCGCATTATATTTTGTTATATAATTAAAATAATACGTGTTGTGCGTTGTTCAATCAATTAGAATATCCGTCCATTTGGTTGTTGATTTATATTGATTGACACTTGAATATTGGTCTTTGATACCATCCAAGTTATCTCTCTTTGATAAAGACCCGCAGATTTCTATTTGCCTGAGTAAGGATTAAATTGAGAGATTGAGATAATAACTCCTTGAGATATTTCTATCTAGATTAAGTCTGACTGTCTAGTTGATTCTCTATAAAGTAACTCAGAGTTTGTCCATACATATTGCTAATCTAAATATTGGGTGTGGTTGTTAGACCCCCGCTTTTTCAGTTTGCATTTCAAGCAAACTAATCCTCAAATCCAGCAAAACTACCTAGTTGTGTTGTTATTGGTGGAGGCGTCTATTCGGAGAGGAAAATACCCTAATTAGGAAAAATCTCTTACGACCGCTCATTTTAAAGAATTCTTTGGGATTGGGAAGCTCTACGGGTACCGTTGGTGGGAAACTATATAATTGTAGTTTATTATTTGTTTTCGATTGATCTGATTAACTAACGGTTGTTGAACTTTGATTACACCTAGTTTGTTTATGCTTGAGAATCTTCTTTTCTGATATAACATTCACTCAAACTAGATCAAATTGTCGACGGGGATCTTTGGAAGTGTTTGTAGATCTAAAGACGTCTTGTGATAATCTATTGTTAACAAACTCCGTTCTGTGTGTGATTAATCACAAGAGATTCAAGTTGTTTGTGTGCAGGTGTTTATGGAAGATCTAAGAAGATTCGAAGACAAAGAAGATTTCTTATTTGAGTTCATAATCTTTGGTGTGCACAAAACTTGATCGGCCGGGGATCCAACTACAATCGGTTTATCTTTGTGATAACCTTGATTGATTAGTCGAGTAGATCGGTATCAATATATTGTCTTTGTGACTAAGAAGTATTGATTGCAAAATATAAACAATTACTTTGGTAGTTGTTGAATAAATAGATCTAAGAACCTGACAAAGGAGTTTATTGGGATAAACGGAAGAGCCTTTTGTCAAACTTATATCACGTTGTTTGAAAAAATTTGTTACCAAACAGATTTGTTGTTCCTTTACTGCTTGGAATACGAACCAAAGTAATTGTTCCAAGTGTGTGACTTATTACAAGTTGGAGGCGCATGGATACTGAGGGAACTAGGTGAACTATAGGTTTAGTTGCTTGGTCTCAACTACACAAAGTTGGTTTGGATTTTGTATAGCGGCCTAATTCTGAGAGTATTCAATTCTGGACTAGGTCCCGGGGTTTTTATGCATTTGCGGTTTCCTCGTTAACCAAATCTTGGTGTGTCTTTTACTTTTCTATTTCAACAATTATAATTGTTTTATTATAATTAGAAGTAAAATACACAAACATTAATTCCTATTTACTTGATAGCAATCCTATTTTGTTTGGTTAAGTCCGAACCTATTATTAAGTAAACATACTTTGTTGTTGTATTATATCGATCTTGAATCCATAGCCAATCACGCAAGTTATCTTGTTGCTGTATTGTCTCAATCTCATATCCATAGACGATCACACGAAGTGTGAACCGATTAGTTGTATTGTCTCGACTCAGTCCATAGACAATCATTTTAGGAGAAAGGACTTATAGGTGGAAAAGTTTTAGATTAAGGTATATTTGGGTACCCTCGTCTTTTCATCTTGGAGACTTGGAGTATCCATATCCGTACGGGTTTGTGAGAGAAAGTCACAACTTGAGTCTCAACAAGCAGTCTTAAGATAAAAAGAGTTTTTTAGGGAAAGAAAAAGGAATGTAAGGTTACAAAACCTTTATACACTTAAAGGATTCACGTACGCACAACTCATACCCTATAAAAGGCAGAATTGTCAATTTTAACCCTCTTTTATTGATTGAACAAGAAAGTCCTTTCCAATATCAATTAGATATGAAAAGCGGCATGAATTCTAGTCTTTCAAAATACAGCAAAACAAAGAAAAGAGAGAAAACAAAAAAATCTTTTCCTAAAGCCTGAGGTGTGCACAATCTTATCTCTTTTGATCAGGCTCATGAGACGAGACGCACCAATCAACACAATCAAGTTGTTCTATGGTGAAAAACAATCGGTCCACCATGACCTGTTTGAATGGAATTCATTGAACCTTATCTATCAAAATGTTTAGACCCTACTCTTTTCTCTAGTGGCCTTGACAAATCTTTGGAAACTAACTTCTTTGAGGAAGATAAAATCTTATATACCTCTGCGATTTTTGGAACAAGTTTGATCTTATTTGCTAATCAATTTGATCTTCGTTGAAGTTTGTTGGCATGCCTCGGTTTGTGTTTATACTTGAAACACTTTGACAATTCATGGGGTTAGAGCAATGCTCGGTAGAACTCGCATGTGTTGCTATCTCAAGCATGTTTGACAATATTAGTGATCAAAATTATAAAGTCTTTGATTTCTAGTTTACTATATCTAAGGTCTCAGACTAGGATAGAAAGTGTAGTTGAGCTCAAGAACTCCAAGGAGATCATCATACAAGACGAAGGACTACTCAAGGAACCAGTAAATCTTCATCGACTAAAAGGTATGTGGATACTTGAACTTATCTATCACTCGAAAGTCTATCTATTCTATCTCCTATCTTGAGACAAAAGTTGTATTACTATATAGACTAAGAATATACACATATGATATTTCAAGCTGAGTATATCTTGCTTATCTATTTCTCGAAATATATGTTGGTTAATATTTTGCTGTAGCCAAGTTCATCTTTACCTAGTGACGAAAGTCATGTTATGTTTCAATCATTTTGAAAATTGCTCTGATGAAAAATAGTTTGTGAATAACAACTATATAATATCCTCTGAGAATGTTTCAATGATTGAAATGAGAGTTTAGACAATATAACCATTGGAGGATATAAGCATTATTGTGGCAACACATATATGTATAAGTCATTAGTAATTGAACCGAAGTTTGCGAACTTTGTTGATAAAGTTAAACCGGAGAAGTACGTGATCTTCAGTCCACGAACTGGCGGAAGTTCTCGACCGAGAATTTCTGTTAGAGTTTGTGAACTTCATCAGGGAACTTAAGTCCGCGAACTTGAGTAGGTTATGTCTAAAAATGATGTTTGTGAACTTGTCTTAATAAACTAAGGAATGTTTTTGCAAACCGTGGCTTTATAGTTCATGAATCGATTCAAGTGAATCACATCATTTTTGCTTTAATTGTGTCTTATGTAGTACATAAAGTTCTAAGCAATTGAACAACTCTCTAATTAGTTCATTTGAGTCATTTGGACTAGTTATGATGAAGAAGAATATGGTTGATATGAAAGTTATCATTTGGCTAACCATTTGGTTAACTAGTATTGAACCAACTAATGTAAAGTTTGGGTACGGTTTTCACAAGCCAATAAACGTGTAGTACATGTGTGTATAACAAGCTATGATTTCGATCTAACGGTTGATAAATATTATCTTGTATCTAATCAGGTTTTCATCTAACGGTGAATATTGAATGCTTTGTTACTAAGCTAACATTGATTGCAAACCCTGATTTGAAAGACTATATAAGGGAGAACTCTAGCAACTGGGAAACCCAATCCCCACACATTCTGTGTGATACTAGTTTGATAAGCTAGAGTCGATTCTCCTTTAACCTTTGGTTTTATTCTTCTAAAACTAGGTTAATGACTTAAAGACTTCATTAGGATTGTGAAGCCAGATCGATATTACTTTTATCGTAGTTGTGTGATCTGATCTTGCATCTTCTATCGTACGAGTATAATTGTAAAATTGGCTTGATATTTTTATCTCCGATAGGAAATATATAAAAGTAGTCACAAACACTTCGTATCATCGTTTGTGATTCCTCAATAATCTTCTTCGCTGCTTCGATTAAGTTTATTGTGAGGTGATTGATAAAGCTGAGTTGTTCATCGGGAATATAAGTATAGTTTTATAAATTGGTTCCTGTTCACCTTGATTTATCAAAAGACAGAACAAACTCATAGGTTTATTCGTGTAAGACGAATTTTTCTATCCTTGTAGTTGCAGGAAATCCTACACTACACCCTTGATAAGAATTCACAGTATTTAACACATAATTGAAGATTAAAAACAACACTTTATTATTTGATTGTCAGAAATGTTTACAAGAAATGGAAGGAATCAAGAATACAACCGCTCTCTTAAATTTTCTCTCTCTTCAAGACTTTCTCAAAACTCAAAAATACATCATCCTCTCTCTGAATCTACTGGGTCTTTTTATATAGGATAGTTACATAGTGGATGACAGCTAATCTGTCCTTTAATTTCGGATTTGACTCGCGATATTATCGCAGTAGTTATAATGTTCATTCTCGCAAGCAATATAACCATCGCAGGATAATCACGCTCTTCCCGTGTTTCTTCATTCGTCAGCTGTTACGTCATTCTTCAAATCATTTTGTGAAACTCGCGAAGTATTGTTTGAAGAACTCACGGTGATGTTCGCAGAAGTGTTGTTAATCTCGCAAGAATAATATCATGGTGATATTCTGGTCCTATATCTTGCCTCTTCTCATGTCTCTTCTGCGAGGGGGAAATATCATGAGAATCAAAATGGCACAGTTGTTCATCTCTTCACTTTTTACTGTTCTGACAGATTTATGCATCTATTGCCAGATTTATTACACGTGTCCTTTCTTCCATTCAACTTCTGACACGTCCCTTTCAACCGTTGTATTCCAACCGTTCACGTCTTCTCCTCGCATTAAATACATTCATCTTCTCAAGAACTTTCTTCTTCTATAAATACTTCTTTCATTATTTTCTTTCCATTTTTTTACTTTCTTCTTTCTCCTCTCTGCAATTTTACTGTTCTTCCGTAAATTCCGGATCTGCTACTGTTATAATTTTTATTTCGATATTTACTCTTTCAATTCTTCATTCCCATACTAAAATGGTTGCAGCTGGTCGCAAATATGTGGTTGCTTTTTGGTACCCATGCTTTACCTGCGAATCTCACAGAATACCAGCCGTGGGTATTCAACTGGCCTAAGAGAAATAAAGAAGTATGTTTTCTTAATTTTTTGCATAATAAATTACCATTATTATTTTCTTCATCATGTCTTTAGATTCTCACTGACTATTTCCTTTTTATCAGATTGAAAGGTTGAAATCCAGCTACGATAGGCTAGGGAACCTGCTACTTACTTAGCTCTCAAATCTCTCACAGATGAAGTGATAAATATTTATTTATAACTCTTTACAATATATTGTTGCCTCTATTTCTTATCTTTATCTGTGTTCGCAGGAAATTGAAGAAACAGAGCCTGTGAAGCCTGCGAGAACTAAAGAGAAATCCACAGTTGGTCGCAAGGGGAAATCTACTGCCCCTCTCAAAGATAAGTCTACTGCTCCTCGCAGAGAAATCTGGTGCTCCTCCCTTAAAGAAAAGAAAAACCCAATTCTCTTCTTCTTCAACTCCTCAACCTAATCCGGAAAATTCAAGTGATGATTCTGATAATGACAACAATGATGATGATTTTGATGCTGATATCTCTTCTGCAATGGAGTCTTCTCAATCTGATTCTTCCATGGCCCAACTATCTAACATTTTTGGCGATATTACTCATGGTATCGCAAATGATTATGGAAATGAATCTCTTAATGGGGTATCCCAGGCTCTTGCCAAGATCTGAAATGCTCCCATACTGGTTGATAATGATTCCCTCCAAGGAATCTCTAGATCAATGTAGTTACAGGAATTCCCACACTACACCCTTGTTAAGATTCTATAGAAATCTGTTGGAATTTGACTAAACTTTAAAAATTAAACGACACTTTATTATTCAAATTTCAGAAATGTTTACAGAACTGGAAGAAATCAAGATTACAATTATTCTCTTGAAGTTTCTCTCTCCTCAAGACTCTTTCAACTCTCAAAAATACATCATCCTTTTCTGGATCTATCGTCCCCTTTATATAGGGATTTACATAATGGGTGACAGCTAAGTTTTCCTCTTATTTCGGATCTATTCTGCGATCTCATCGCGATAGATACAATATTCTCTATCGCAAGAATGATGACCATCGCAGGATCAACATATTCTTCTTTTATTTCTTGCATCGTCAGTTTCTTTTGGATATTCTGCGATGCTCGTGAAACGCTATTAAAGAATTGGCAGTGACGCTCGCAGAAACGTTGTTAATATCGCAGGAATAACGATGTAGCGATATTATGGTACTACATCTTGCCTCTTCTCATGTCTTTTCTGCTAAGAATAAAAGATCGTGAGAAAAATTGCCATAATTGCTTATCTTTTCAGACTTTTCTGTTCTGACACGTTTCTATGTCCTTCGCCAGCTGTTTTCACGAATTCTTTCTTCCAATAAATTTTTGACACGTCTCCTCTAACCGCTGCGATCTGACCAACCACGCCTATTCTTTGCATTAATTACCTTCATCTTCTTCGAGAAATTTCTTCTTCTATAAATACTCTTCTCATTCCTTTCCTTTCTCTCTTTTACTTTCTTCTTCTTTCTCTCCATACCTTCTCTGCAAATTTTGTTGTTCTTCCGCGAATTGCGCTTCTGTTACTGCCGTGTTTTCTTTCTTCTTTCCGACCTTTTATTTCATTCCCATACTTCAAAAATGGTTGTTGCTGGTTCTAAAAACTTGAAGGCCTTTAATGAGATGCGCGAGAAACTCAAAATTAAAGGTTTTAACTTATCCTTAATTCCAGATCAGGATTCTAAATCTGAACTTTCTCTTAAATTGTTTACTGATGATCAATGTTCTGGCGAAAAAATCATAGTATCGCTAGGACAACTTGAGGCTGGTCTTCCCATTCCTCTCTATGACCCATAACTTCCATTATTTTATCAAATAATTTCTCATGAAAGGTTTTCGCGAGCGGTATATCAACTGGGTGGAGATTGCATCAGATTGCTGCTTGAATATGCTTCTCGCGGTGCTAACAAAGGAACTCGATACCCTGAAGCTCCAAAGAATCCTCTCTTTAAAGATGTCCCCATTGTTCCTGCGGATTATACTATGGACAACTTCTTTATAAATTATAGTATAGTCACTATAAAGAGGGATAGCACCTGCTTGGGTGTTCATTTGAAAAAGGAGAAGGTCGCTGGTGACAAATCTCTTATGATGGATATTGATTTCCATACATATACCAATCAAGGTCCTCACCATTCTAGCGATGACAAGTGGTTCATCTTTCCACTATGTCTTAAAGGTCCTTATATTTCTGGTTCTCGCGAACTTCCCGCGAATCTTGCAGAATATCAACCTTGGGTCTTCAATTGGCCTGAAAAGTCTAAAGAAGTATATTCTCTCAACTTTTATATTATTATTATTATTTACTATCTTCTTTATATTCTCGCTAACTATTATGATCTTTCTCAGATTGATATAATGAAACTCAGCTATCAAGCTCTTAGGAAGCCCATCACTTTCTTGGCTCTAGAATCTTTCACAGATGAAGTAAGAAATATCTCTTCATAAGTTTTAACAATATATTGTTGCCCCTATTTCTTATCTTCATCTGTGCTCGCAGGAAATTGAAGAGTTGGAACCATTGATATCCTCAAAAACCAAGGAGAAATCTTTAAAAGAGAAATCTGGGAAATCTTCAAAGGAGAAATCCTCTACTTATTCTAGGGGAAGGTCTTCTGCCCCTCGCAATGAAGAATCTAGCGATCCTCCACCAAAGAAAAGGAAAACTCAACCTTCTTCTTCTTCAACTCCTCAACCAATTCCAGAAAATCCAAGTGCTGATCTTGATAAAGATAATAATGACGAGGGTTTTAATGTTAGCGGTTTTCCCTCAATAAAAAATTCTTCTTCTTCTGATTCTTCAATGACTCATTTGTCCAGAATTTTTAGCGATATTTCCCATAGCATAACTTCTAATGCCGAGGATGAAGTTATTTACAAGACATCCCAAGCCCTCGCTAAAGTTTGAGATGCCCATATTCTGGTGGACAATGATTCTCTCCAAGTGTAGGAGCGGAATATCACAACAAATAATAACTTACGAAGTTGTGGAGAGAAAATACATTTTGCGAGCAAGAAGGACATTTTGCGAGCAAAGGAAGCCACGAAGGTTCGCAAGATAATCTTCAAATCCGAAATGGCGGGACAACACAACTGTCATCTATTGTAAAATCATATAAATAGCCATTTAGGCATAAGAAGTAGGAGAGACACATTTTGAGAGAGGGGATAATTTTAGGAGGAGAGAGAAATTTTTAGAGAGAGATGTATTTTCTTTATCATCTTCTTCCCCAAAATTCTAGAGCTCCAAATATTCATTAATGGAGTCTCAATTGTAAAATCATGTAATCACATACAATCACTAGTGAAGCACCGTGGATGTAGATCACATTGATCGAACCACGTAAAAATCTTTGTGTCTCTTTATAATTTTAGTACCTTAATTCTTAGTTTCATATCAAATTAATTAGGTTTAGGAATCATTTTAATGGATTATTATGAGGGTGTAGTTGTGAGATAATCCGTAACTATATAATTGGCGCTAGAAACAGGGACCTAATCTTGTTGGTTCAAGAAAGTTAGAAAAATTGGTTACTGTTGGTGATGAATTGTACCGGATCTATGAGTTTTGAAGACAAGAATGGAAATTATTTATTTGCATCTTCAAACAACAAACGCATTTTAGTAGAGAGATGTGGATATGGAGAAATCGTCAAGCAAAATGAAATTTACACAGGCTACATCAACAATCGCTTCCAAAAAGGACAAATTTCTTCTCACTTTTCTTATTCTTTATTTCATTTTTCAAAATTTGGGAATTTCAAAACACAAATTGAAAAATAAATTTTTTGCGATCTAAACTTTGCTTTTTGTAGAAATTTTATTTATTGTGGAAATCTTGAATTTAAAAATGTTTTGCTACGAATTAATAGTAACGAAACTTCGTTTTACAAATTTCTTTAATGAATTTCTAAAAAGGTCAAACTTCGAGATCGCAAAAACAAAATTAAAAATGTTTTATTGAAAGTTTTCATTTTTCGTAGGGATAAATTATTCATCTTAATACTATACATCTTACTAACCAAATTCACTCATTGTTTTCATTCTGTGAAGTTCAATTCTGTGAATGTTAGAGTCCTGGATAAAAGAAGAGAAGTTAATAAAGAAACAAACTTGTGAAGAATGCTGCAACAGTATAGATTTGCGAAGCAACAATATTAGACTTGCGAATGTTAATTTGCGATATACTAGAGTAACAACATCATTAACAGACAGTAAGAATCATAACATCACTCGTTCCTTTGCCGAATTATCAAGCATGGAAGAAAGGCCATGCTAGCATCATTAACGTCACTTGATGAGGAAGAATGTAAGGCAACAACATGAGGAAGAGAACAAGTCTAAATAGCACAAAAATCCAGCTGCATCTACGAGAGTTAAAACACCATGTCGAAATTCCCAGCGAAGTAAAGGAAAATATGGTTGTATTTCAGTATGAAGTGCACTTGATGCACATAGAAGATACCAAAGAAGCTGAGTATGTGAAAGATGAAGTCATTTCAGCATGCACCTACGATGATAGAGATAGAGATCATTCAGTTTCACTTGCGATGGAAGAAGATGTACAGTGATCTGCATCAGTACTGTGTAGATGACGCGAAGAAGATATAGGATCATGGACAAGTCACAAAAACTTATCACATTAAAAAGGAAACACAGAAGACATACAAGTAAAGAAGTTAGTATAGGAAGGAAAGAAATATAAAATGCACAGAAGAGATAAAAAAGGGCTATGCAACAATTCAGTTTGAACATCAAGGAAGGATTTTGCGAAGAAATATCATTCCAAGGAAGGAACCATCTATACAAAAAAGAAGTTAATGCAGAGAAGGGTAGGGATACACAGGACGTCTCTGCGAAGAAGAAACCAAACGGGAGAAGTTCGCAAGCCTTTCTGCGAAGTTCGCAAGAATAAGCATATAGAGAGATAAGTAGCAATGACAGTAAAAAAAAAAAAAAAAAAAAAGGTAAGGACAACCAGTAGAGGATACTGAGAATGAATAAAACAGAGCGTGAGGAGTAGGGAAAATTAATCAACATTGATGAACAGTTGATGAGAAGAACAAAATACGAAAAGAGAAAACTTGGTGAATTAAGGTTTCAACATGGAGTGTTCATTTCGCAGACAACGGACATCACATTTAGTTGCCAACAAAGAATGAAGACAACAAATATCTTGATATGTAAGAGGTGATATGCCCTTACATCGTAAGCCAACAGGAAAAGCTTACGAATATCGTAAGAGGTTGTTTATATCGTAAGAGTGAATAATAAGAGTTTCAATAGGAAAAGCCAACACATCGTAACCCAACAGGAAAAGAGGAAAAGAGATTTTCATTGCGAGCTCACAAGGTGAATTGATCAAAACATACAAGATGTTCGTTTACTTCGTGCAAATTATTACTTCGCAAGATTTTTGGATATTTCACAAGAAGAAAGTGGGAGATTATTTCGCAAGAAATGGCAAGTCATATACTTCGCAAGAGACAATAACAAGCCGTAAAAAGGTAAGTACCATTTCCTTGAATATTTATTTTACAGAAGACAAAAGATTTTTGATGTTACCTACCAAAAGCGATATACTCGCAAGATTTCTACAATTTCTAAAATTTCAAAACATTTCAAAGATTTTTTAGATTGGTGAAAAACGACACAATCGCAAGATTCAAAAATGACTTCATCACAAAAATTTAAAGATCTCAATTTTTTTCAAAAACTTCAAAATTACAAAAAACAGAGAAAATTAAATTCCTATATTTCTATAGAACAATTTTGATTAATAATTCTCATACTTCTCATATTTCTTATACTAAAGATCTTATGAAAACATTTAACATTTTATATACATGAAAAATTTGCGATGAATTTTTAAAAGGCGGAAAAATACCGCCATTTACGATTAATTTGCGAATAAAAGACCGCAATCTGTGATCAGCCTCCAAAAAAGAAAGAGAGCCGCAGAAAATTTTATACAGACAAACCTTTGTGGCGTACACCCTAGTTCGCGAAGCTATATTTCGTAAGAGGCAAAGTCCTAAAGTACGTCATTTAAGGGGGTACCTATAAACGTGTCTAAGGGTAACCGGAACACCACCAAGGACCCTTAGAACATGGTAAAATTTTAGGGGTACAACCCAATAATGGGGTACCTATCCGGGTTATACACCTTGGATTCTCACCTAATCTAGCGACATTACGCAATATAAAATGCGGTGTAAGAGGATTTAGTTTGGGCGACTAAGGCATACTGTCTTTCCCAAGAAGTGCAGAAAACGATCAAGGCGCCGAGGTACACGGTTGAGTCAAGAGTACCGGGTGAGGTTGAACCACATCAGCCATTTTTGACAAGTCTTGGAAAATGATGCACTTGGCCCAAAGATACCCCATAGGGTGTAACCTCGTAACTATAAGTCCTATAGGCAAAAAGGATAAGAGGTTGCGATCAAAAGCTGGTTGTTGGAAGAACCGGATGGGAAGAGCTAACCTTGTATGGTCGATGTACGCTTCCTTGAAGGGGCAACCAGGGGGAAGATAAAGGGCAGCACCCTCCATTAGGGAGCTGATACGTGCTATAAGACTCAAATGTCACGAGGCTTCTTGTTTGCGAGAACATAAAGGCTTGTCATATTTGTGCAACAAATGAAGTTCTGCGAGCATTCTAAAAAAAAAAAGAACTCGCAGAACTTAGTAAAGAAGTTAAGATGAGATCAATGGGTCACTACATGAAAGTGTAGAGACGTCCTGCGATTTCATCGCAAGACGGCAATGTCATGGGGCTTTATGTTCGCAAGAATATTTAGGCCTGTCATATTGTCGCAACACTTCCTGAAGAGTCTAAAATACTATACAAAAAAGATAAGGCAAGATCAATGGGTTTTTGCATGAAAGTGTAAGAACGTCCTGCGATTTTGTCGCTACAAAAGAGGTGGCAAAATAAGACCTTTACTTAGGAAGGCATGATAAGACCACAACAATTAATGAAATTTATTCAATCAATATCATTGAAGAATTTTTACAAGAAGATATATCATGAAGTTCTGACAAAGAAGACAATCCCATCAAGATCATTGAAGAATTTTTACAAGAAGATATATCATGAAGTCCTAACAAAGAAGACAATACCATCAAGATCATTGAAGAATTCTTACAAGAATATATATCACGAAGTCATACCAGAAGAGGCGATTTCATTCGCGAAAATATACAAGTAAACTTGCGAAGATGATTATATAAATAGAGGCAACTCAAAGATATATCAATTTTACTGCAGAAAAATGAGCTAAGTAACACAAACATTAGCTATGAATTATAATAGATAAGTATTCACATCATACAAGCATCATACTTGCATCATACAAGCATCATATTTGCATCATACAAGCATCATACTCGCATCATTCAAGCATCATATTTGCATCATAAATGCATTGCATAAACATTTCATGGCATAAGCATCGCATAAACATTTCATAACATAATCATTACATAAATATTATATTCGCACAAGTATTTTACAAAATTTTACAGGAAAACACCGCGAAAGTTCGCAGAAAAATTCATAATTCACAGGACTATTCATAGTTCGTAACACTATATTCGCAACACTATGTTCATAACACTATATTCGCAACACTATGTTCGCAACACTATGCAACATTATATTCGCAACACTATGATCGCAACACTATATTCGCAGCACTATTCGCAGCACTATTTAGAAGTTCAGAAATTCGTAGAAAATCCCAAAAATTCACAGAAAAATTCAGAAATTTGCAGAAAAATTCAGAAGTTAGCAGGGTTACCACTTGAGGCAAAGGAAAGATAAGAATAGAGATGTAATTTAATTATTCAACATTTTCTCAAGGATTCTCCTTCATAGATAAAGAACAGAGGCAACTATGGATACCCAAGAAAATATTTGATGTTCTTTATCTTCTCAGCAAGAATCCTCACCAAAAGTGGAATAATAATTTCACATGAACAGAGGCAATATTTATCACTCTCATCAAGGATATTTTATACTTCATATATAATTCAAGGATTAAATACTTCTTATACTTCTTAAGGATACTTCATACTTCTTATATATTTCGAGGATTAAGTACTTCTTATACTTCTTCAAGGATACTTTATATTTCTTATACTTCATACTTCTTCAAGATACTTCGCATACTTCATACTTCGCAAGATGATACTTCTAATTACTTCTTAAAGCTTCAGAACTTCGCAAAAGAATAGAGGCAAGTATATACTTTTTGAGTTTGATATTCTTTAGCTCGTTCCTTCATCAACACAGATCAAAGACTACTCCAACAACCACAACAAGTGATTTTTTCTTAAAGATCGCTCTTCAAACAATATTCAAGAAAAAAGAGGCAAGATGTAGGAGCGGAATATCACAGCAAATAATAACTTACGAAGTTGTGGAGAGAAAATACATTTTGCGAGCAAAGAATATTTTGCGAGCAAGAAGGACATTTTGCGAGCAAAGGAAGCCACGAAGGTTCGCAAGATAATCTTCAAATCCGAAATGGCGGGACAACACAACTGTCATCTATTGTAAAATCATATAAATAGCCATTTAGGCATGAGAAGTAGGAGAGACACATTTTGAGAGAGGGGATAATTTTAGGAGGAGAGAGAAATTTTTAGAGAGAGATGTATTTTCTTTATCATCTTCTTCCCCAAAATTCTAGAGCTCCAAATATTCATTAATGGAGTCTCAATTGTAAAATCATGTAATCACATACAATCACTAGTGAAGCACAGTGGATGTAGATCACATTGATCGAACCACGTAAAAATCTTTGTGTCTCTTTATAATTTTAGTACCTTAATTCTTAGTTTCATATCAAATTAATTAGGTTTAGGAATCATTTTAATGGATTATTATGAGGGTGTAGTTGTGAGATAATCCGCAACTACACCAAGGAATCTCAAGATCGCTGATTCCTAGTCTCTTGAATTCTCTTGGTGCTTTGGTAAGTTTTCATTTCTTCAGTCTATTTATATATTTTCTCCATCGCTAGATCTTAATTTATATTTTTCTTTCGTAGGTTGGAAGAGCTTCTTTTGTTGTTGCTTCCGATTTAGATAAAAGATGTGCCCACTCTGAAGAGAAAGATGTTAAACTTCGCCAAGATAAAGAAAAATTAGAATCTGAAGTTATTGAGCTTCGCAAGAAGAATAAACAGCTTAAGACAGAAGCTTCAGTTGATAAGCAAAAGATCTCTGATCTTGATAGATCTAACCAACAATTATATAGTATGACTAATTTCCTTTCTTTTTTAATTCTTTTTACTCTATCGCAGCTTATTCAAGCGGCCATTTTTAACTTGCAGATATTTATGGTCTCACTGACGAGGCTATACTCTTTCAAACTTTCCCTGAACCTGTAGATGATCAGACTCTTTTTGCCTGTCTTCATAATTCTTTAAGTAATTTTTTAGATGATAAGATTAAATCCCTCTCCATAGATTAACTTAGATCCAAGCTTAATCTCTTAAAAATTGAACACAGATTCAATTTAGGTTTAACTGACAAATATAGGCGTTTTTATCTTGATTCAAAGAAAGAAATAGATAGATTAAGACAGAAGAAAAGTGATCTTATTGACGAGAAAGATCTTGCTATCAAAAAGGGATCCAAGACCCTAGCAGACTTTCATAAAACTCTCCTTAACGTTCAAACGGACAGAGATAGACTTATCTGCGAGAATGAAGATCTTCTTGCGAGGGAGACTCAAGTTCGGTCTCGTTTCCTCATTAATAGAGATGATGAGTTTGCTTGGGCTGCGAAAGTTCTCGACAATGCCAGGAATGACTTAGGTGTAAATGTTAGACTTCAAGTTGAACAAGCGGCCTTAATTAGAGACATGATTTCTGAAAGAGAAGGTTGTTTGCTGTTCTTCTTATCGCTAACTTTCTGTTTTTATTACTTTCTTTTTTACAAAATTTCTTAACTTGTTGTCATATATTCTCGTAGGAGCTGAAAAAAGATATCTTGAAAGAATTGGGGAACTTGAAAACACCCTTGCTGCTCGTAATAAGAAATATTCACGATTGAAGGAGCAATTTGACATTACTACCGCGAACTTCAATAGATATCTCATTGTTGTTCGTAATGATTCCGTTAGGTTGGTCTGCAATGATCATGGAATTTCTCCTTCTATATATCCTGATCTTGCAAAGGAAGTCCCTGCAATACTCTCAAATCTTAACATTTCTGATAGCGAAGCTGAGGATTCTGACGAGGATGAAAATGATAATGATGATGACGAAGGGGAAAAATCTGGTGGAGGAGAAGACTCTGATAAGAATGAAAATAGTGATGATAATGATGAAAGGGAGTACTCTGGCGATGTAGAGGAGTCTGATAAAGAGGATGGCGATAGATCTAGCTAGTTTTTCCTTCTATCTTCCTTGTATATTTATTTTCTCCTTTCTCTAATCATTGCTGTAAATTTCTCCAATTTTGTGAATTTCTTTTGCTTCTACCTGTATAAATTAAAAAACAGTTCTTTTTTGTGCAAATCAATCAATCAATATAATTATTATTCTTTAATACTTTGCGTGTATTTATCTATGCAATTTTTATATGATAGATGAATAATAATTTCATCGTTCTCATGCATTCCCATACTTGCCTCTATTATTCATCTGCAATATAAAAAATTGATTAAAGATTAGATATTAGTGGTAAATAAAATTTGCCTCAATATTGGCGATCTTTTCGTCAGCAATAACTGCGTGAAATCGCAATTCTCATAATGTTTGCGAGTATTATCACAGTAATCTTGTGGTCTTATTACGCCTTCCTAATTAAAGGTCTTATTTTTCCACGCTCTTTCTTTCTGCGACAAAATCGCAGGACGTCTATACATTTGAATGTATTGACCCATTGATCTTGCCTTATCTTTCTTATTTGATTGTATTGCGACAATATGACAAGTCTAAGTTCTCTCGCAAGATCAAATCCTTGTGACATTGCCGTCTTGCGATGAAATCGCAGGACGTCTTTACACTTCCATGTAAAAACCCATTGATCTCATCTTAACTTTTGGCGTGTTGCCTCTGTATCACTTACGTCACGTGATAATATGATATGCCTAAATGTTCTTGCGATCATAAAGCCCCATGACATTGCCATCTTAAGACACTTATCAGCCCCTTAATGGAGGGTGCCGCCCTTATCTTCCCCCTGGTTGCCCCTTCAAGGAGGGCACATCGTCCATACAAGACTAGCTCCTCCCATCCAGATTTACCAACAACCAGCTGTTTTCGCAGCCTCTTGTCCTTTATGCCTATATGGCTTATAGTTACAAGACTGCACCCTAAGTGGGGTTTTCTTCAGGCCAAGTGCATCATAGCCAAGACTTACCAAGAATGGCAAGGGAGTTTCGTACGCCCTTGGCACCCTTGGCTCAACCGTGTACCTCGGCGCCTTGGTCATACTTTGCACTTCTTTGAAGAGATTTTCGTTCGTCCAACCAGGGTATAACCATATATAGTTGGAAATCCAAGATCTCTCTCCCGGATAGGTTTTCTTTAACCCCAACATCTGCATGACTCAGGATCCAGCAGCGGTATAACCTTACCCCTGAATCATGTCAAGAGATACCCCCTCCTATGACGTGCTCGTAGGTCTTACATTTGCCTCTTACAAAATTTTATTCGCGAACTAGGGTGCACGCCATAAAGGTTCGTCCCATTCTTTAATCTCTGCGAAATTTTATTCGCGTTTCTCGCGAGTATTGTAACTCTGATAGAATTTCATAACTTTGATCTTCTTTCTTTTTGTAAAATCTTGCGATTCTTTCCAGCAGAAAATTCTATTCAATTACATATTCTTCAAACAAATTATTCATAGAATTCTCTAAAGTTCATCGTTTTACCTCTCTACTTACTATTTTATGATTCCGTTTTTTTGCTACGTTTTATTGTTGTTCCTTTTTCTGCGAGACGCTCGTCATCAATTTCCATATCCTCTTTCCGCTCTATTGTATCAATCATTAACCTTTCACATCTCTGTTGTTGTTTGATTTTGTATCTCCAATTGCTATTCTTTTCAGCTCTTTCTTCACAAGACTTCATATCGATTTCATAACATTTCTTGCTTTCTCCCCAATCTCCTTTAATAACTCCAACACATTTAGGATGAGGAAATTTGATACACTGGTGATAATTAGATGCTACACCCAATATCCCGTGTAACCAAGGTCTTCCTATCAAAGCATTGTAAGGTGATTCGATGTCCACAACACATAATAATTTTTTTGAAGATATTCCTTTTAACGGTATTTGCCTTTCAATTTCCCCCTTTGGTTTGTTAGTTGTACCATTAAATCCATATATTTTATACGTTGATGTTATCAAATCCTCATCTCTTCCGCCCATGGTTCTATAGGTATGATAGAACAAGATATCAACTGAACTCCCTGTATCTATTAAAACTCTGTTGACGGCCCAAGAGTCTTCAATTTTACCATCATTTTCTTCATCTTCTGCTTGCATCTTCTTTGGTTTTATATCTAACCGTACCACCAATGGGTTGTCATGTTGCTCGCCAAGCTCTGGTACATCTTGCGCGGTGAAAGATAGAGTTTGCTTCTGCCCTTCTTCTAATGGCGAGGCTCTCGCTATATTCATTATATCTCTTCTATCTGTATTTCTTGCGAAGACTCTACTTAAAACATTATCATGGAAATCTTCCACAGTTCTGAATGAATGAATTCTTTGCTTTAGCCCCTACTTCTATCACGAATTTTTCTGCTCCTTTGACAACATTCACCCTGCGAGTTTCTGGTGCTGGCGGCAATTGATGAGGTTGTGGATGTCCTACTAGAAAGTGATTTAACTTCCCTTGATCAATCATCCTCAAAATTATCCTCTTTACATTTCTACAATCATTTATTGAATAGCCATGAAAGTGATGGTAAGGACAAAATTCTTGACTTCTATTGCTTGGATGTGGTTCTTTTCCCATATTCCATGGGGATGGTATATTTTCCATCAGAATGACAGCTTCCCAAATTTTTTCTATACTAGCATTAATAGGTGGCATCTTAATTTCTTCCCATATTATCTTTTGATTTCCTTGCCCTCTAAAGTTATTCTGCCTTTGTCCGCCATAAGTTTCTTGCGGCTGATCAAGTCTTTGAATCTTATTATTTCCACCGCGATTGTAATAATTCTTTTCCCTTTCATATTCTTCTTGATCTCGACTTCCCATCGCTACCAATTTTTGTTGATTATCAATAACTACTTTCTCTTGTTGTGCCTGCAAAGTGCTCGCCACATTATTTATCATTTTAGGGAGCAAACTTCCACTTGCCGCTAGCGAGATGGTGTTCGCGATTGGGTATGATTCCATCTCATTTTGTTTCTCCTCCAAACCAATGTATTCTTCTTGTAACTCTCGCAACTCTGTCATGGTGATTGTATTTTTGACTCTGAAAACTTGAATGTACAGCAGATTAGTCGCGAACATTGCATTAATGAAGGATAAGATCAGGTATCTTTCATCTACTCTTCCAGACATCTCGCTGCACATTGATTTCCACCTTATGGTTAAGTGCTTCAAACTCTCGCCAACCCTCTGTTTTAACCCAAACACATCTTGAATACCCGGTCGTGATGAATTGTTGCTAATATACGCTCCTAAAAATGTAGCTTGTAAATGATCAAAAGAAGTTATGGTATTTTTTAGTAATCCCTCGAACCATTTCAACGCCTCGCCAGTTAAGTTGGATGCAAAATATTTGCATAAAACAGCATCATGATTCTCCCACTGTAGCATACATCTAACATAAGCTTTGACGTGTTGAACAACACAAGTAGTCCCATCAAAAATGATGGTTAATGCTGGTAAATTGCATTATGGAGGTATCCCTATTAACTGTACTTCTTGAGTAAATGGAGTTCTCGCAGCTTCTTCAATAGATTCATCAAGTTTCCTTCTACCTCATTCTCTTCTATTGTTCATCATTCCTCGCATTTCTGCTAATTCTCTCAATATTTGCTCATTCTCAGCTGAGTTTTGTTCCATTGGCCTCTTTAATGCTGTTTCCCTTCTTCTGCGTTCTTGCCTTTCTTGTCTTCCGAGATTTTGTGTATGTCCTTCTTCGTCATCATCTCGTCTTTATTTGCGATTTTCTCTTTCATTTTCTTCTCTGCGAATTTCTTCATTTCTCTTCGCTGTCTCTCTATTCTCCTATGTATCCTATCATACTCCTTTTGAGTATTTCCATTGTAGCGATTTTGCGTATGTCTCCTTTCTCGATTTTCATGATTATTTTGTCGCACTGCTTCTTGAAATTCATGTTCTTCTACTTCTGCCCTTAATCTTTCTCTCTCGCGAGCTAGACGTGCTTGTTCAGCGTAATGTCTCTCAATTTCTTCTTCAATCATTCTTTGATTTCTTTGATTCTCTTGCTCATGAAATATCCTCCTACCTTCTTCTGAATTTTCTTCTTCAATTTGGTTGTTTCTTCCCTCTTGATTTCTATTATCACGCGGATTATAGCGATCACCATTTATCTCTTCTTCTCTATGATGTTGTTCTCCATTTGAATTTTTCACTTCTTATCTAACATTTCTCATTGGGGAATTTTGCCTTGGTTCTTCTCTGAATGATCTTGAATTTGATCTAACAGTACTTCTTGACCTCCTTCTTTGTAACCTCAAATTCTCCATTCTTAGCTCATGATTTTGTCTTGTTAAATTCGCACGCTCCTCTGCCTCTAATCTCCTTTCTTCCTGTATCGTTTGTCTCAAATCATCTATTATTAATTCTCCAGCCATTTCTTGATTTCTTTCTCATTCTTCTTCATTTCTTAATTATTTATTTTCTGCTTCTTCCATCGAATCCGACCTCCAAGTATGCATACTCACTCTATCATAATCCACATTCCTATCTCGTGTTTGTGCTTGTTGATTCGGATGTTGAATTGAACTTTTTTCTTCATTTCTTATTCTATTTATCCCTGATCGTATCCTTAAAGATTCTTCTAATTCTCATGTTCCCTCACCTGCAAGTCTTTTACTTATCCTCACAGTTATCGGCGGTTCAGATGTATTTCTTCTTCTTCTAGCCATTTCTTCAATTCTAACAATTTTTTCAAATCTTCAATGTTGAAATTAGAGATTTCTTAATTTGATTCTCCCTGTTTCTGGGCGCCAAAATGTAGTTACAGGAATTCCCACACTACACCCTTGTTAAGATTCTATAGAAATCTATTGGAATTTGACTAAACTTTAAAAATTAAATGACACTTTATTATTCAAATGTCAGAAATGTTTACAGAACTGAAAGAAATCAAGATTACAATTATTCTCTTGAAGTTTCTCTCTCATCAAGACTCTTTCAACTCTCAAAAATACATCATCCTTTTCTGGATCTATCGTCCCCTTTATACAGGGATTTACATAATGGGTGACAGCTAAGTTTTCCTCTTATTTCGGATCTATTCTGCGATCTCATCGCGATAGCTACAATATTCTCTATCGCAAGAATGATGACTATCGAAGGATCAACATATTCTTCTTTTATTTCTTGCATCGTCAGTTTCTTTTGGATATTCTGCGATGCTCATGAAACGTTGTTAAAGAATTGGCAGTGACGCTCGCAGAAACGTTGTTAATATCGCAGGAATAACGATGTAGTGATATTCTGGTCCTACAATCAATATCTCCCAGTCTCTTAAATTCTCTTGGTATTCTGGTACGTTCTCATTTCTTTACTATATTTATGTATTCATTTCCTCGCCAAGCCTTAATTTACATTATTCCCTCGCAGACTAGAAGATCTTCCTTTGATGTTGCCTCAGACTTGGAGAGGAGGTGCGCATCTTTTCACAAGAAGAATACCATTCTTCGTAAAAAGAATGTGGAGTTGGAATATGAGTCCGCTAGTCTTCGCGGGAAATTAGAATCTGGGTCTGATGACCTTCAAGAAAATATCAAGCAGTTGGAAACTGAACTTTCTTTCTCGCAAAATAAGGTCGCAAGCCTCCAAGCTGCGAACAATTAACTTTATGGTAATAAATCTCTCTCTTTTTCGTTAATCTTGTATCCCTTTGCATTTTTTCTTATTTTTCTTTTTCGTAGACGTTTACGGCCTTTTTGACGAAGATGTATTCCTTTGTTCTTTTCCAAATCCAATAGACGATGATACTATTTTAGAGCTTCTCAATAATTCTTTGAATAATCCCTCCAATAATAGAATTAATTCTCTTTCCATAGATGAACTCAGGTCTAAGCTACGCCTCTTAGAAACTGACCATAGATCTTGTTTAAACATGGCTAACAAATTCAAACGCTTTTACCACAATTCTAAGGAAGAAATTAGAACGTTAAGGGCCAAGAACAGTGATCTCTCAGATGATAAAGATCGTATATCTAGACAAGGAGCTCAAACTTTAGCGAATTTTCATAAAACCTTTCTTGAAGTTCAAATTGAAAGAGATAAACTTATCTGCGATAAAGAGATTCTTGTTGAAAGAGAAAGCAAATCCGTTCTCGTCTTCTTATTAATGATGATGATGAATTTTCTTAGGCTGCAAAGATTCTTGACAACTCCAGAGCTAACTTAGGTGTAGATGTTAGTCTTCATGTTGAACAAGCGGACATAATTAAAGACATGATTTCTTAAAGAGAAGGTTGCTAATTGTTCTTCCTTATTAATTTCTTGTTATTAATCTTCTTATCTTTGCAGAATTTTCAATTTGTTGTTATATATTCGCAGGAGTTGAGAAGAGATACACTGAAAGAATTGGAGAACTTGAAGCTGATAAGAATTAACTCTCAAAGACTTTTGTTGCTCGCAATGAAAAATATTCAAGATTGAAGGAACAATTAAAGATCACTACTTCGAATTTTAGTAATATCCTTGTTGGTGTTCGCAATGACTCAGTCAAGGGTGTTGGTGATGATCATAACATTTCTCACTCTTTGTATCCTTACCTCATTGAGGAGGTTCCAACAAATACTCCAAACCTTGTTATCTCTGACAGTGAGGCTGAAGAATCTTGCGGAGATGAAGAATCTGGCGAAGATAAAGAAGAAAAATCTGGCGAGGATGATGATGGATCTAACTAGTTTTGTTTCCTCTTTTTAATCTCCTTGTAATATTTGTATATTCATCTCCTTCTTCTTGTGATATTACTGCAGGGTTCCTTGATGTATAAATTTCTTTTGCTTTTATCTGTATGAATTAGAAAACAATTCTTTTCTGCAATATAGTTAATCAATACGATTATTAATCTTTAACTATCTGTGTAGATGTATCATATAATAATGTTCTACGTAAATTTATCATATGATAATGAATAACAATTTTATCATTCTGTTCATTCCCATACTTGCCTCTTGTTATTCATCTGCAATATTAAAAAAATTAAGTAGAACTTAGATATTAGTTGTGAATAAAATCTATTTAAATATTCTTGCCTCTATTTTTGCGATAATATCGCAAGTCTCATTATCTATGCGCCAATATCGCAGTCATTCAATTTTGATTTCTTGTGGTCTTATTATGCCTTCCTAGTTAAAGGTCTTATTTTGCCACATTTTGTATCTGCGACAAAATCGCAGGACGTCGTTACACTTGCATGTAAAAACCTATTGTTCTTGCCTTATCCTTATTTTGTCAATTTCTCTGCGACAATATGACAAGTCTAAGCTCTCTTGCGAGAACAAAGCTTTATGACATTGCCGTCTTGCGATGAAATCGCAGGACGTTTCTACACTTTCATGTAAAAACCCATTGATCTCATCTTAACTTTTTCTCTTGGATTGTTTCCTCTGTAGAATATTTGTCACGCGACAATATGACAGACCTAAATGTTCTTGCGAACGTAAAGCCCTATGACATTGCCGTCTTAAGACACTTATCATCTCCCTAATGGAGGGTGCCGCCCTTATCTTCCCCTTGGTTGCCCCTTCAAGGAGGGAACATCAGTCATACAAGACTAGATCCTCCCATCCGGTCTTAACAACAACCAGTTATTTTCGCAGCCTCTTGTCCTTTATGCATATATGTCTTATAGTTACAAGACTGCACCCTAAGTGGGGTTTTCTTCGGGCCGAGTGCATCATAGCCAAGACTTGCCAAAGATGGCCAGGGTAGTTTCGTACGCCCGAGCACCCTTAGCTCAACCGTGTACTTTGGCGCCTTGATCATACTCTGCACTCCTTAGAAGAGACCCTCGGTCGTCCAACCAGGGTATAACCTTATATAGTTGTAAATCCAAAGTACCTCCCCCGGATATAGGTTTTCTCTAACCCCAACATCTTCATGACTCAGGTTCCAGTAGCGGTATAACCTTATCCCTGAGTCATGCAAAGAGATACCCCCTTATATGACGTACTTTAGGTCTTACATTTGCCTCTTGCGAAATTGTATCCGCGAACTAGGGTATACACCATATAGGTTCGTCCCGTTCTTATGTCTCTGCGAAATTTTATTCGCGTTTCTTGCGAATATTGCAATTCTGATGAAATTTATTTTCTTTGATCTTCTCTTTATTTGCATTTCAACTCTTGTATAATTTTTCAATTTCATTTCTTTCATTCAAACAAAATATCTTTTTGAAATATTTTCTTCAACAAATCATTCATAAATTTCATCATTTTACCTTTCTACTTACTACTTTCTGCTTCTGCCCTTTTGTTGCGTTTTGCTATTTTCTCTCCATCTGCGAGATGCTCTCCATCTATTGTTTGCAGCTCATGTTGATTTCGCAGTGTTCCTTCCTCTCACCGCTCTATTGTATCAACCATCAGTTTATCACCTCTTTGTTTTTGCTTGATGTTATGTTTTCAATTTCTATTCCTTGCTTCCCTTTCTCCACAAGATTCCATGTCAATTTCATAGCATTTCTTCCCATCAACCCAGTCTCCCTTTATTACTCCTACACCATTAGGATGAGGAAATTTAATACATTGGTGTAAGGTTGACGCCACACCTAATATCCCATGTAGCCAAGGTCGGCCAATCAGGGCATTATAAGGTGATTCAATATCCACAACATAGAGTAGAATCTTAAAAGATAACCCATTTAATGTAATTCACATTGTAATTTCACCTTTGGGCTTGTTGGCAATGTCTTTGAAACCATAGATCTTATAGGTTGATGGTATCAGATCCTCGTATTTTCTACCCATGGTTCTGTAAGTATGATAAAATAAGATATCAACTGAACTTCCAGTATCTATTAGAACTCTGTTAATGGCCCAGGAATCCTCAGTTTTACCATCATCATTTTCTTCATCTTCTTCTTCTATTTTTTTTGGATTTATTTCTAATCTTACCACCAGTGGGTTTCCATGTATCTCCAGGCTCTGGTACTTCTTGCACAGTGAAAGAAATAGTTTTCTTTTGCCATTCCTATAATGTGAGTCTCTCGCAATATTCATTATCTCTCTTCCATCTACGTCTCTCGCGAAGACTCTGCTCAGAACATTGTCGTGGAAATCCTCAATAGTCTTGTATGAATGTATGATGGAATTACAGAACAAATTCGTCGCCTTGGCTCCAACCTCTATCAAAAATGTTTCTGCTCCTTTTACAGTATTCACTCTGCGAATATCTCCAGTCTTTGAGTAAACTTCTTTGAGATTGTGTATGTCTTATTAGAAAATAATTTAACTTTCCCTGATCAATCATTCTCAAAATTATTCTTTTTACATTCATGCAATCATTTATTGAGTGACCATGAAAATGATGATAAGGACAAAATTCTTGATTTCGATTATTTTGATGTGGCTCTTTTCCCATATTCCAGGATGATGGTATATTTTCCATCAGAATGATAGCCTCCCAAATTTTTTCTATGCTAGCATTCAGGGGTGGTATCTCAATTTCTTCCCATATTATTCTCTGGTTCCCTTGCCCTCTAAAATTATTTTGCCTTTGTCCGCCATAAGTCTTTTGCGGCTGATCAAGTCTTTGAATTTTATTATTTCCACCGCGATTGTAATAACTCCTTTCCCTTTCATATTCCTTTTGATCTCGACTTCCCATGGCTACTAACTTCTGCTGGTTTTCAATAACCACTTTCTCTTGTTGTGGATGCGAGGTGCTCGCCACATTGTTAATCATTTTAGGAAGTAAACTCCCGTTTTACGCTATTGAGCTGGTGTTTGCGACTGGATATGATTCCATCTCATTTTGTTTCTCCTCCAAAGCAATATATTCTTCTTGTAGTTCTATTAGCTCAGTCATTGTGTTGGTATTTTTGATTCTGAAAATTTGTATGTACATTAGATTGGTTGCGAACATTGCATTAATGAAAGATAAAATGAGGTATCTCTCATCCACTCTTCCTGCCATTTCACTGCACATTGTCTTCCATCTTATGGTTAGGTGTTTCAGATTCTCGCCAATCCTCTGTTTTAACCCAAATACATCTTCAATACCGGGCCGCGAAGAATTGTTGCTTATATATGCTCCCAGAAATGTAGCTTGAAAATGGTCGAAAGAAGTTATTGTATTTTTAGGTAAGCCTTCGAACCATTTTAACGCCTCGCCAATCAAACTAGATGCAAAGTATTTGAATAACCCAACATCATGGTTTTCCCATTGCAGCATACACCTAACATAAGCCTTGACATGTTAAACAACACAGGTAGTCCCATCGAAGATACTGGTTAATGCTGGTATATTTCATTTTGGAGGGATTACTCCTAATTGTAATTCTTGAGTGAATGGAGTTCGCGTAGCTTCTTCAATTGCTTCATCAAGTTGCCTTCTGCCTACTTCTCTTCTATTATTCAATATTACCCTCATTTCTGCTAACTCTCTTAAAATTTGTTCATTCCCATCTGAATTTTGCTCAATTAGTCTTTTCAGTGCAGCTTCTCTTCTTCTGCGTTCATGTCTTTCTTGTATTGCGAGATTTTGTGTATCTTCATCTGCATCTTCATTTTGCCTTCTTCTATGATTTTCCTATTCACCTCATTCTTGAATTCGCAACTGATTATGCCTTCCAATTTCTTCTCTGCGAGTTTTTTTATTTCTCATCGTTTCTCTTCGCTGTCTTTCTATTTTCCTTTGTATTCTATCATATTCCTCATTGATATTATTGCTACAGAGATTTTGTGTGCGTCTCCTTTCTCGATTGTCATGATTATTCTGCCGTATTGCTTCTTGAAATTCTTGTTCTTCCACTTCTGCTCTTAATCTTTCCCTTTCGCAAGCTAGACGTGCTTGCTCAGCATAATGCCTCTCAATTTCTTCCTCAACGATTCTTTGATTTCTTTTGATTTCTCGCCCATGTAATATTCTTCTACCTTCTTCTCGATTTTCTTCACCATCTTGGTTATTTCCACCCTCTTGATTTCTATTATCACGTCTACCATTCATAGTTTCACCGCGTGGAATGTAGCGATTATTAATCATCTATTCTTCTCCATGATGTTGCTCTTCATTTGGATTTTGCATTTCCTCTCGGATATTTGCTCCAACATTTCTCATAGGGGAATTTCGCCTTGGTTCTTCTTTAAATGATCTTGAACTTGATCTAGCAGTACTTCTTGATCTCTTTCTTTGTAATCTCAAATTATCTATTCTTAACTCGTGATTTTGTCTTGTTAGATTCGCACGTTCTTCCGCCTCTAGCCTCCTTTCCTCCTGTATTCTTTGTCTTAAATCATCTGCTATTTCATTTTCGCCTTCTCCATGAATTAATCCTTCAACCAATCCTTGATCTCTTTTTATCTCCTTTCATTTCTTAATTGTCGATCTTCTGTTTCTTCCATCGAATTTGATCGCCAAGTATGCACACTCACTCTGTTATAATCCATATCTCTATATTGTATTAGTGTTTGTTGATTCGGCTGTTGAATTTGATTTTCTCCTTCATTCCTTGTTCTATTTCTTCTTGTTCTTATCCTTGAAGATTCTCATATTTCATTTGTTTCTCCACCTGCAAGTCTTTTACCCCTCCTTGCGGTTGTTGGTTGTTCTGATGTGTTTATTCTTCTTCTATCCATTAATCTTAGTAATATCTTGGATGTTGCGTAAGATATTTCACCAATTGTTCCAAATTCCTTCCAATCACAATGTCAATTTTTATCTTTTTCTTCAAATAATCATCAATTCATCCCTATTTCGGGCGCCAGAATGTAGTTGCAGGAAATCCTACATTACACCCTTAATAAGAATTCACAGTATTTAACACATAATTGAAGATTAAAAACAACACTTTATTATTTGATTCTCAGAAATGTTTACAAAAAATAGAAGGAATCAAGAATACAACCGCTCCCTTGAATTTTCTCTCTCCTCAAGACTTTCTCAACACTCAAAAATACATCATCCTCTCTCTGAATCTACTGGGTCTCTTTATATAGGATAGTTACATAGTGGATGACAGCTAATCTATCCTTTAATTTCGAATCTGACTCGCGATATTATCGCAGTAGTTATAAAGTCCATTCTCGCAGGATAATCACGCTCTTCCCGTGTTTCTTCGTTCGTCAGCTATTACGTCATTCTTCAAATCATTATGTGACACTCGCGAAGTATTGTTTGAAGAACTCGCGATGATTTTCGCAGAAGTGTTGTTAATCTCGCAAGAGTAATATCATGGCGATATTCTGGTCCTTCAATCCTTGTAGACTTTTCTGTGTGATACAGATTTGTTTATTAAAGTCTTCGACTTTGGGTCGTAGCAACTCTTGGTTATGGGTGAGATCAGCTAAGGGAATCAAGTGCGCAGTATCTTGCTGGGATCAGAGGCGTATGAACATAATTGTACCTTATATCAGTGTGAGATTGGTTGGGGTTCAACTATAGTTCAGACCGAAGTTAGCTTGGAGTAGGCTAGTAACTGTAGCGGCTTAATACAGTGTATGTTTAATCTGGACTAGGTCCCGGGGTTTTTATGCATTTTCGGTTTCCTCGTTAACATAATTCTGATGTATGTGTTATTTCTTTTCCGCATTATATTTTGTCATATAATTAAAATAATACAGGATGTGCGTTGTTCAATCAATTAGAATATCCGACCTTATCGGTCGTTGATTAAAATTGATTGACACTTGGATATTGGTCTTCGGTACCATCCAAGTTATCTCTCTTTGATTAAGACTCGCGGATTGTATTTGCTTGAGTAAATCAAATTGAGAGATAGAGATAATAAACTCCTTGAGATATTTTTTATTGATTGAGTCTAGTTGATTCTCTAGAAAGTAACTCGGAGTTGTCCATACAGATTGCTAATCGAAATATTGGTTGTGGTTGTTCGACCCCCGCTTTTTCACATGGCCCTTGAGCGAACAATATGATCATGTCAACTTGGAACATGATTCGGGTACTCAAGATGTACAAGATGCTAGACACATAGTAGAGCGTGAAAAATTAGACAGAGAGTTTCCAACTGAAATATCAGTTTTTTATTCCAGATTAGTTGAGTTCTCTTCTAAAAGAATATCAAGATTGATGTATGTATTCCTACAATTATCAAAATCAATATTTTCACAAAGAAGTGCAACACTTGAATTTTCGTCTTCATTAGAATCATAGTTGTCAGACACTTCATTAGGAGTTGCAGCAAGACCTTTGTTTCCAGTGTGCTTCTTTCGATTTGGGCACTCATTTGCAAAATGACCAAAACCTTTACACTTAAATCACCGTGGAATATCCTCGTCAGCATCCCTGTTTTTAGGAGGAATACGATTATGAGGTTTATCTGACGATTTGGGTCTGCCTCTGGATAACCGTTTACTTCTCTTCAATAGAAGATCTCTAAACTGTCTAGTGATCAACGAGACTGACTTGTCAAGATCTTCATCTGATGAATCATCCTCAGAGACGTAAGCACTTTTACTTTTATCGAGTAATTTAGTGTTCTTTTGTGCTTTAAAGGCAATATCCTTTCCGATTTTGGATGCGTGCTCATGATCAAAGATCTTTAGCTTCCCAACCAACTTATTTCTGGAGAGAGCATCAAGGTTATTTCCTTCAACGATGACATGCTTCTTAGAACGTATCTAGATGGCAGTGATCTGAGAATTTTCATCACAATGTCCTTTTCGGGAATAATCTTACCCAATGCGAAGGATGCATTAACAATTATAGACACTTTGTGATTAAACTTATCAAATGAATCTTCATCTGCCATACGAAGGTTTTTCCATCGGAATTTAGGTTTTGAAGCCTAGATTCCTTTTCACTAGTATTCCCTACAAATACGGTTTCTAAGATATTCCATGCATCTTTAGAACGAGTGCACGTAGTCACATGGTGCTAAAGATTTAGGGTAATGGCATGTATGATGGCATTCAAACCGTCAGAATTTTGCTTTGCAACAAGTATCTCAGCAACGTCATATGCACCAATATCTTTAGGTACGGTTGTATCTTCTACAACCAAAATGGGAGCATCATAGCCATTAACTACATAAACCCATGATTAAAAATCACGCGCTTGAAGAAAGGCACGCATAGCTAATTTCCACCACAAGTAATTTGAGTCATCGAATATTGGTGGTATGTTTATAGAGATAGCACTTATGTCCATAGAGTCAGATCGCTACAAACATAGACTTATAAGGTCTTATACGTGTTTGCCTGCTCTGATACCCATTGAAAAAACGGGGGTCTAACAACCTCACCCAATATTTCGCTTAGCAATATGTATGGACGAACTCCAATATACTTTTAAGAGAACCAACTAGACAGTCGGACTCAATCTTAATAAAAAGTATATCAAAGAGTTATATCTCAATTTTTCAATTTAATCCCAACTCAAACAAATAGAAATCTGCGAGTCTGATTCAATACAAGAGAAATAAACTTGAACAGTACCAAAGACCAATGTTTAAGGATTAATCAATTTCAATCAACAACCAAAGGTTGGATTTACCAGTTGATCGATACAAATGCACAACCTGTGATATTTCAATTATATAGCAAAATATAATGCGGAAAAGAAATAACACATACACCAGAAGTTTTGTTAACTAGGAAACCGCAAATGCAGAAAAACCCCGGGAATTAGTCTAGATTGAACAATACATTGTATTAAGCCGCTGAAGACACTAGCCTACTACAAACAAACTTCGGTCTGGACTATAGTTAAACCCCAATCAATCTCACACTGATCCAAGGTACAGTTATGCTCTTACGCCTCTGATCTTATCAGGATGCTACGTACTTGATTCCCTTAGCTGATCTCACTCAAAACTAAGAGTTGATATGACCCAAAGTCGAAGACTTTAATAAGAAAATCTGTATCACACAGAAAATTCTACAGAATAGATAAATCCGTCACCCACAGAAATACCTACGAGTTTTTCTCTGTCTTTTGATAAATCAAGGTGAACAGGAACCAATCGATAACCCAGACTTATATTCCCAAAGAACATCCTAGAATTATCAATCACCTCACAATAATCTTAATCGACTAGCGAAATAAGATATCACGGAATCACAGACGATGAGACGAAGATGTTTGTGACTACTTTTTTATCTTGCCTATCAGAGAAATTAATCTCAAGCCAATCTTACGATTGCACTCAGTCACGATAGAAACAACAAGATCAGATCACACAACTACATAGAAAATAGCTGGGTTTGGCTTCACAATCCCAATGAAGTCTTTAAGTCGTTAACCTACAGGGTCTCGGTAGAAACCTAAGGTTTAGGGAGAATCGACTCTAGCTTATACAACTAGTATCACACATGAGGTGTGGGGATTAGGTTTCCCAGTTGCTAAAGTTCTCCTTTATATAGTTTCCAAATCAGGGTTTGCAATCTAAGTTACCTTGGTAACAAAGCATTCAATATTCACCGTTAGATAAAAACCTGATTAGATTCAAGCTAATATCTTTCAATCGTTAGATCGAACTTATCTTGTCATACACAAATGAAACATACGCCATTTAGGTTTGAGTAACTGTACCTAAACGTGTACACCTAGTTGTCTCAACAGTAGTTAACCAAATGGTTATCCATATGAGCACTTTCATATCAACTTTATTCATCTTCACCATAACTAGTACAAATGACTCAAACGAACTAGTTCAAGAGTTGTTCAATTGCTTAGATCTTATAGAAGTATACAAGATACAATCGAAGCAAAATCGGTTTTGATTCACTCGAATCGATTCATGAACATTATATCCACTGTTTTCAAATTTCATTCCTTAATATATAAATGTTATAGTTCATGAACAAACCAATTTTAAAAAGTAACACACTTAAGTATGCGTACTTAAGTAACCGGATTTGAGTTTGTTTTGGTTTCAAAACTCAGCAGAAATTCATGGACGTGAATTTTCCGTCAGTATGCGTACGGGTACTCATACTTAGGTAACTAGATTGAGTTGGTTTTGATTTCCAAACTCAGCAGAGACAGTATGCGTATGGGTACGCATACTTACCCAGTCTCCATCAACCATTTAGTACACACACAAGTATGCATATATTTGGTTCCCGGTTTTGGACTTATACACTAATGGGCGAACACATTATATGCTTATATCCAAAGAAGGTTACATGTTCTAAACTCTTTATTTCAATCATTGAAACATTCTTAGAGGATGTTAAATAGAGGTTATTCACACACTTGTTTATGGGTGAAAACTATTCCTGCTAATTTTGGTAATTTTGGGTGTGGATGAGGAATGTATTTAAACCTAAAACAAATGCACTTCATGGTGAGTGCTTGTAGATTCGAGAGATAAATCTGTGCAAGTCCGGCCTAAACCAAAAAAATGGTCGTTCTAGACTTGTTTCGGTCACAAAGTGAAGGAGATGGGGTTGATCTTAAGGAGGGAAGCGAAGAAGGTGTTGAGAATGTGAAGGTGTTGTCTATGCAGGACTTGTATCAGAAAGCTGAACTGGCTTGCAGGATGTAAGCTATCAGTTCTGGTGTTTGAATACAATTGAATCAACACTTGCTTCTGTTGTCTGGACTTGTGTTGTTGTTGAAAATAGGGCGGAGAACCTATTTATATAAGTCCTTTAGCCTAACCTTCGTATCTCGTGGGAAGTGGAGAAATTGGAGTGATGGAGTAGTGGAGTAGTGTGTTGGTGTCACACGACCAGGATTTCCCACTTATCCCATCATCACTAACAGTCCATGACTTCCTGACACGTTCTTGTGATGGCGCGTTGTGTGTTGCACGCTGTAAACCGCCAGACCAATACCCCAGTATGTATCCCCCAGTTTGTGACATGATTGATGTCTCGAGTGTTTTGGAAAACATGTAGCATGTTGTTGTAGCTTGGCAAGTCAGGCTCGGTAAGCTTTCTAGCTTGGTGACCTTCGACGGTCGAGATTTTGCATCTTGATAGGAGGGGCAACCGTTGATCGTTGCACCAGAAACCCTAATTAGCGATCCTTACTAGAATCATTGTATAATTCTAGTACGGACTCGGATTTTGATGAACCGCCCCTCCATTCCATACGGAAAAGAATTTCCTATCTCCTAACGCGGGAATATTTAGGTTTTAAGCTCATTCGGGAGGACAAAACAGCCCTAAATAAAAACCCAGGAAGGAAATTGATACTTGTGAATTATAGTGTGTATACTATGCAGGTACTGCATTTAGTATATCCAACATGGTTTGGAAGTTTCACATGCAAACCCTTCCTTTACCGACCACATGGTGTGGTAGAGTGGTGAATGGTGATCACCATGACTCCGCACTGACTAATTAACTCCTGGCTAGGGCTATATAACCGAGCTGGTGAAGTTGTACGGATGAGATGATCTTTTAGACACTCATCTGCGATACTTGGTGGAATTAGGGTTTCGAAGGAGGTGCCCAAGCACTGCTCTTCACCCTGACCGAAACCAGACTTAGGGAACTATTCTGGACTGGACGATCACACCTGCGTGTAGATGGCGTGACGGTTTAGGCGTTTATACCTACCGTCCCACAAAAACGTGATCTGGGCCACTCAATTCATCCGGAGAAGTTGAGTGGTCGAGATCGAATTGAAACAGAAGATTAGTGCCGCAAAAGCCGTATCCCATACCAACTTCGGGGGGGCGTTCCAAAACGACCAAGCTTGGTCGGTCTTGGTCGACTGCTCCAACGTGTAGGTGGTAGGCTGGTTTTCACGCCTATGTCTTACCGTCCCATGAAAACACGATCTAAGCCACCCAATTCGTCTGGAGAAATCGAGTGGTTGAGATTAATTTGTAGCTTGGGAGGTGCGACCACGCATGTTGGAGCGGAAGATTTGGGGATAGCCAGGCATGGTATGCCTTGGCCGATTAGGTGAGGGGATAGACGGGTCCACGGTGGTCATGTTGACATAACCGGACCTGCTTTGATCTAATCTCGGACCCTTCATTCGTGCCGGATAAGATGGACGCTCGTGATTCAAAACCCTAATTTTGGGTTTCAGAGTCGTGCGTCATGCTCCATTCAGGCGCACGATTTGGAATGACCAACCATGGTTGGTCCTGACCGATTAGTCAGGTATGTAGGCGGGCCTGCGATGATTGTATTGACATACTCCGTGCTATTTGAATCTACATCTGCATCCTCCATCTATACCTACGAAGATGGATGGTTGAGGCTATTTTGCGACACACGTAATGTGCCGCAAACCCTAATTTAGGGTTTTCCATCCATACTGCTATGGTTTGGACGTTTTGGCAAGCTAGGCCAAGGGAGGCCGACCATGCGGGTTCCGCGTTGGTTCGGCAGGTATTCCATACCTGCTTGGGGGTGATGGAATCGATCTGGGCCATCCAATCAGGATGGTGGAGTTGGATGGTCGTGATCATATCCAGACCGATACGGTCAGTCTGGATGCTCAATCGGGCTAGTATAACACACCGAGAGGGGCTCAATCGGGCTAGTATAACACACCGAGAGTTCAGCCTGTACGGGTATTTCGTACATGGTTTTATTATAATGCTTGGAGGTTTGTGTTGCTCCGCTAAGAGCAACACTCAGTCATCATGCCGCACTGATAATGAGTACAGGAAATACAAGGCTGTTGCGCATTAATTATTAATGCTGGAAATTCACGGGGTATATGGGATTGTTGCTACATGCTCCAACCTGGATGAATTTCGTGTATTTTATTCACAGAATGGTATTGTTGCCACATGCTCCATTCTTGGTGAATTGATAAAGTGAAGGAGTATCCATCACTTGTTAATGGCCTTATCTTTTACAAGATGTTGGCGCATATTTTTTAGGTTTTACAATCTTAACCTTAAACAAAAATCCACCATCAACATTAAGTCCCCTGACTAGCACATAATGGTTACACTATTGTGTGGTAGGCATGAGATGGTGACAAGTTTATACATTGAAATGACCAAGCTAAGGTGAATGTATATTTACCGGACAGATCGACTTCGTCAGGCGTTGCCCTGGGAGTCCTGATTAGGGTTGTGAAGGAAGCGGGACTTGATCCGGTGAGTCGCTTTGATTCCTTTCGTACATATCTGGGCAGAGCTCGGTCCCTTGGGTCAGGTGCACTCCTTTTCATCATACTGCAGCTTTCTTCAGATGCGTGCGATAAACATTTGTGAATCATCATCCCAAAATAGTAGCCTTCATAGGTGGTAAGTGAAGACCTCTTTTCTCCAGGGACTCTGTTGAGATTATAAAGAATCATCTTATTGTTCCTTCTACATCTCAGGTACTGCTCCGCACTTATCTGATCTTTTGATTGACTGATTGATTTTTTTTTATAACTTCTTCTTCTTTACAATTTATCATGAAGGCGGTGGACGACCATCCCATCACCTCTCCAGAAAGAAGATTCGAAGTTGATAAGCCCGAAAACCATGCGCACGAAGAAGTAATGGCTAAGATTGATCTTCCACTTCGCGAAGTTGGCCATGCTATACAGGGGATGTCTATTTTGCATCTGCGTATCACCAGAGGATGCATCTGTGCACTTTCAGCTGCGATTGACATGGAAGAACGGTGGAGACACGAGGAGGCGTTGCAAGCACCAGTAAGCGCAAGGGAGGAGAGATTTGCATCACGGTTGAAGAGGCGGAGAGTTGAGCACAAATGACCTCCAAGTGAAAATAAGTGAGATTACCCAATCCAGGATGGTGTAATAATTCTTGATTCGAACGCTGACGAATCTGAATGTTTAAAAGCAGTCGGCCCGATCTTTGATGTGGCCTTTGATGCCGCTGCCGATGATGCTGGAATTGAGTGCGTTGCTGCGGAAAAATCTGGTACAGAGGCCGAGGCAGATCCAAAGGGAGGATCATCATCAAGTGATGGCGTTAAAGCAAAACTTTATGTCAGCGTAGGCGCAGTCCACTCTCTTGACGGTTGAAACATCTTTACCTCTTTTTCTCTTTTCCAGCATATTCTGTAATTTGTGAACACCTTTTATTGCACTCAGTGGCAGCTGATTTCAAGGGTTTTTCTTCCATTATTGGATTATTTGAATAAAGGTTTCTACGTTATAATCTTTCGTTAAGACTGCATCCGAACCTTCTCAGGTGCAAGGGTGCGCATCCACATGTATGTAATCCCTTGACATAAAAATAAATAATGCCATAATAGAATATCACGGACCTGTGTTCCCGACGCAAAATCTTCTTGTTTCTTGCTGGGGTGAGCAGCTCAAAGATTTTTTCCGCGTAACTCTTTTCAGGATTTTGCTTAGGGTTTCTTTCCTGACCTACCCTAATGGGTTGATTTAGGATGAACTTTGTGTCTTTAGGGTAAAGAGGTCCTCAGACGGAAATAACACTCCAATTAATTTTAAAAATTGAAAATTGAAAATTGAAGATTGAAACCCTAATCATGAATGCAAGTATTGCAATCATTTTCTAAAGGAATTACAAATACGATGTGGAATTTTAAAGAGAAACATGTCGGAGGAAGTAGCACAGTGTCTTAAAGTGTGTAAGATACTGGAAAGTGATAGCATAGCGTCTTAAGTGCGGTAGGGTTTGAGCCACCATGAGTGAATTATTACGCCTTCTAGCTTGTCAGCATTGATGAGCTTGCAGTAGCTTCCTAGGATGATATCTGCTACCAGGTACAGTTCATCTTCCTTCTCGGCAGACGAATTAGGTGAGGTAGCCATTTTCACCGTAATGCTTCCGACCTTGAATGTGGTTGCCTTTGTTACTAGGTCTCCAATTCCTAATGGGTTTGGAAGTGTATACCTCAGGGTCTTGGTTTTGTCGTCTTTAACCGAGACAGCTTCTAGACTCCAGATAAATTGTTTAAAGGGGCCGGCCTCCCATTCACATCTCTTAGCCAAGATTGGTTTTTTGGCTAGAGCCAGTCCCCATGACTTATAAGAATAAGGGGCGGTTGATCGTAAAGAGGGTTGCGTGATGAGACTTACTTGAGATCGGAACCTTTCAACATATGCCGACAGGCTTTCTCCGGGAAGTTTTGTTGCACTGTCAAGTTGTTGGTGCCATAACAAACAGTCATCAGGTCCAGAAGGAATGTTGGAGATTCTTTCAAGTATCGAAGACGGAAGAGGACAGACTCCTAGCATTTCCTTGTTGTCGCGCATCCAAGGGCGTCCTAGGATTATGTCATAGCTGGGATGTTCTTTGACTATGTAGAACTTTGCTCGTGTCGAGGTATCACCCGATTTGACTTCAAGATAAAGGTATCCATATGAATCTATGAGTTCTCCCTCCGGATCCTTAACCATAGTAGGATGACAAGTAGCCTCTCGCTTCGGAATCTTAGCTGCTCTCAAGGTCTTGACGGTAATGATGTTAAATTCATAGGTCGCATCGACCAACACGCTATCGAACTCGACATCTATCAATCGGGCGATGGTTAGGAGTCCCCAGTTTCCCCCGTTCGTGTCTTCCAGGAAAGGTTGGGGTTGATGGACTACTTCCGGATACAAACGCCTGCCTGATACAATGCGATTGAGGGCCGCAAATATGTCTTGACGTTGTCCCTTAGAGAAATACAAGATTTCACACAAGTTCTCCATCATAGATTGTACAGTCTTGCGAACAGAATCCCCGGAAATCATACAATTCCTAATAGGAAGAGGATCCCTGTGAACACCTTCGTTTCCGAGTTGGAGTTCTCCCGTCTCTATCTTTTCTCTAAAGATTTGTTTCAGCCTGTTACAATCTTTGGTTGGATGGTGAACGAATCTATGGTAGTGGCAGTATTTGGGATCCGTCATGTGTTTTTCAGTTGGAGGACGTCTGATAGGAGGCATCTTGATGGCGTCGTCTTGGATCCACGCTTCTAAGAGTTCTATCACTTCATTCATGGGAAAAGGAAAACCCGTATCTTCGGTGTCTTGTGCAGGACTTTTGTCCGCTCCTTTCCGAGACAAAGTCTTGCGTGCTTGGGACGCCCGCTTGGTTTGTTGTTCCGTTGCGGAAGATTTCCTTTTTTATCCTCCACCCACTACACTCACAGAAGGACCAGTGTTGTATTTTTTGTTCGTGAGGCGCCTGCTTCCTCGACTTTCACGCGAATCTTCACTTCGAACAACTCTGGTTCTTTCTAGCAATGTTGGTGCGGTTGTTGTTGAACGTTTGGCAGCTGCATGGAGTTCGCAGAACGTTTGAAAGCCCAGATTCTCTAATAGAGCGCAGTATATGGGTATCATCCCATTTATGCACAACTCCACCAATTGTCGTTCGGTGATGTTCGGGTTATGACAATCCAGCGCTTGGGTCATGAACCTCTTAACGAAGTCGTTGGGGTGCTCGTTGTTCCGCTGAAGAATTCTTCCCAGATCTGAAAAGGTGATATGTTAGGATACAAATAAATACTTCATGTAGAAAGCACTGACCATCTCGTTCCAATTGGATATGTTGTTTGGTGCGATGTTGTTGTACCAGGTATATGCCCTCCCCGTAAGTGACTTTGAGAATTCTTTTAGGCGTAGAACATGATTGTATTCATGTTCCCCCAGGGATTCCAATAATCGAGAAACATGTTCACGAGCGTTACTAGTACCGTCGTAGAGGGAGAATTGGGGAGAGGTGTAACCTCTTGGAAGAGGAATTCGTTGCACATCTTGGGGGCATGGCGGCTGATGTTGGTGTGCATCCGTTCGGTCCCCCTTGCCTCGATTTTGGAGAAGTCTTTCCAGGTCCTCGCGTGTGATGAAGTTGGACGGTTGGTTTCTTTCCCTTGGGCGTTCAGGAGTAACGTGAGTTTCGTCGTCCGTGTGAGTCAGGATGGAAGCGCTTCCCCCGGGATGTCGTGAATCTTGTGGAAAACGTTCAGTCAAAGTTTTGAGGAAATTGAGTACCTACTTTTGATTCGCGGCCATATCCGTTTGAGTCTCAGCCAAGACTTCCTTCTTCTCCATCAAGTCTGCAATGGTAATAGGCGGTGGTCCTCCTCTCGTCCCTCCGGATCCTCGTCCTGATGAAGGAGTAAAAGTAGTTTCCCTGGTGACCACCGGAGGTGTTATGCTTGAGGAAATGCCGGGATTCGCGGATGCTCTGGCTCTGGTGATGGGAGGCGTTACACCTACTGGAATATTTCCCGCTACACTGGTGGTGCTGATGGTAGAAGTGACGGCCCCTCGAGATGTATTGACCATGGTAGCTCCACTGACAAGTACATCGACACCGGGAGTGTTATCCGCACTAGTTCCATCAGAATTGATTGCTGATCCAGACCTGAGTTCCACCATCTTGAAATGAATTGTCGATTGAATTGACCCTAAAATCTACCCTCTTGCAATTTCGGAAATCGAACCGCGTACTGAAAAGATAAAATTGATAATTGGAAATTGATATTGCAACCGAGAGATTAATCTCCCACTGTGGTCGCCAATTGTTTATGGGTGAAAACTATTCCTGCTAATTTTGGTAATTTATGGTGTGGATGAGGAATAAATTTAAACCTAAAACAAATGCACTGCGTGGTGAGTTCTTGTAGATTCGAGAGATCAATCTGTGCAAGTCCGGCCTAAAACAAAAAAATGGCCGTTCCAGACTTGTTTCGGTCACAAAGTGAAGGAGATGGGGTTGATCTTAGGGAGGGAATCGAAGAAGGTGTTGAGAATGTGAAGGTGTTGTCTATGCAGGACTTGTATCAGAAAGCTGAACTGGCTTGCAGGATGTAAGCTATCAGTTCTGGTGTTTGAATACGATTGAATCAACACTTGCTTCTGTTGTCTGGACTTGTGTTGTTGAAAATAGGGCGGGGAACCTATTTATACAAGTCCTTTAGCCTAACCTTCGTATCTCATGGGAAGTGGAGAAAGTGGAGTGATGGAGTAGTGTGTTGGTGTCACACGACCAGGCTTGCCCACTTATCCCATCATCACTAACCGTCCATGACTTCCTGACACGTTCTTGTGATGGCGCGTTGTGCGCTGCACGCTATAAACCGCCAGACCAATACCCCAGTATGTATCCCCCAGTTTGTGACATGATTGATGTCTCGAGTGTTTTGGAAAACATGTAGCATGTTGTTGTAGCTTGGCAAGTCAGGCTCGGGAAGCTTGCTAGCTTGGTGACCTTCGACGGTCGAGATTTTGCATCTTGATAGGAGGGGAAACCGTTGATCGTTGCACCAGAAACCCTAATTAGCGCTCCTTACTAGAATCTTTGTAGAATTCTAGTACGGACTCGGAATTTGATGATCCTCCCCTCCATTCCATACGGAAAAGAATTTCATATCTCCAAACGCGTGAATATTTAGGTTTTAAGCTCGTTCGGGAGGAGAAAACGGCCCGAAAGCAAAACCCAGGAAGGAAATTGATACTTGTGAAGTATCGTGTGTATACTATCCAGGTACTGCATTTAGTATATCCAACATGGTTTGGAAGTTGCGCATGCAAACCCTTCCTTTACCGACCACATGGTGTGGTAGAGTGGTGAATGGTGATCACCATGACTCCGTACTGACTAATTAACTCCTAACTAGGGCTATATAACCGAGCTGGTAAAGTTGGACGGATGAGATGATCTTTAAGACACTCATCTGCGATACTTGGTGGAATTAGGGTTTCGAAGGAGGTGCGCAAGCACTGCTCTTCACCCTGACCGAAACCAGACTTAGGGAACTATCCTGGACTGTCCGATCACACCTGCGTGTAGATGGCGTGACGGTTTAGGCGTTTATACCTACCGTCCCACAAAAACGTGATCTGGGCCACTCAATTCATCCGGCGAAGTTGAGTGGTCGATATCGAATTGAAACAGGAGATTAGTGCCGCAAAAGCCGTATCCCATACCAACTTCGGGCGGGCGTTCCAAAACGACCAAGCTTGGTCGGTCTTGGTCGACTTCTCCAACGTGTTGGTGGTAGGCTGGTGTTCACGCCTATGTCTTACCGTCCCATGAAAATGCGATCTAAGCCACCCAATTCGTCTGGAGAAATCGAGTGGTTGAGATTAATTTGCAGCTTGGGAGGTGCGACCACGCATGTTGGAGCGGAAGATTTTGGGATAGCCAGGAATGGTATGCCTTGGCCGATTAGGTGAGGGGATAGACGGTTCCACGGTGGTCATGTTGACATGACCGGACCTGCTTTGATCTAATCTCGGACCCCTCATTCGTGCCGGATAAGATGGACGCTCGTGATTCAAAACCATAATTTTGGGTTTCAGAGTCGTGCGTCATGCTCCATTCAGGCGCATGATTTGGAATGACCAACCATGGTTGGTCCTGACCGATTAGTCAGGTATGTAGGCAGGCCTGCGGTGATTGTATTGACATACTCCGTGCCCTTTGAATCTACATCTGCACCCTCCATCTATACCTGCGAAGATGGATGGTTGAGGCTGTTTTGCGACACATGCAATGTGCCGCAAACCCTAATTTAGGGTTTTCCATCCATACTGCTATGGTTTGGACGTTTTGGAAAGCTAGGCCAAGGGAGGCCGACCATGCGGTTTCCGCGTTGGTTCGGCAGGTATTCCATACCTGCTTGGGGGTGATGGAATCGATATGGGCCATCCAATCAGGCTGGTGTAGTTGGATGGTCGTGATCATATCCAGACTGATACGGTCAGTCTGGATGCTCAATCGGGCTAGTATAACACACCGATAGGAGCTCAATCTGGCTAGTATAACACACCGAGAGTTTAGCCTGTACGGGTATTTCGTACATGGTTTTATTATAATGCTTGGAGGTTCGTGTTGCTCCGCTAAGAGCAACACTCAGTCGTTATGCCGCATTGATAATGAGTACAGGAAATACAAGGCTATTTCGCATTAATTAATAATGCTGTAAATTCACAGGGTATATGGGATTGTTGCTACATGCTCCAACCTGGATGAATTTCGTGTATTTTATTCACAGAATGGGATTGTTTCCACATGCTCCATTCTTGGTGAATTGATAAAGTGAAGGAGTATCCATCACTTGTTAATGGCCTTATCTTTTACAAGATGTTGGCGCATATTTTTTAGGTTTTACAATCTTAACCTTAAACAAAAATCCACCATCAACATTAAGTCCCCTGACTAGCACATAATGGTTACACTATTGTGTGGTAGGCATGAGATGGTGACAAGTTTATACATTGAAATGACCAAGCTAAGGTGAATGTATATTTACCGGACAGATCGACATCGTCAGGCGTTGCCTTGGGAGTCCTGATTAGGGTTGTGAAGGAAGCGGGACTTGATCCGGTGAGTCTCTTTGATTCCTTTCGTACATATATGGGCAGAGCTCGGTCCCTTGGGTCAGGTGCACTCCTTTTCATCATACTGCAGCTTTCTTCAGATGCGTGCGATAAGCATTTGTGAATCATCATCCCGAAATAGTAGCCTTCATAGGTGGTAAGTGAAGACATCTTTTCTCCTGGGACTCTGTTGAGATTATAAAGAATCATCTTATTGTTCCTTCTACATCTCAGGTACTGCTCCGCACTTATCTGATCTTCTGATTGACTGATTGATTATTTTTTTTATAACTTCTTGTTCTTTGCAATTTATCATGAAGGCGGTGGACGACCATCCCATCACCTCTCCAGAAAAAAGATTCGAAGTTGATAAGCCCGAAAACCATGCGCACGAAGAAGTAATGGCTAAGATTGATCTTCCACTTCGCGAAGTTGGTCGTGCTATACAGGGGATGTTTATTTTTCATATGCATATCGCCAGAGGACGCATCTGTGCACTTTCTGCGATTGACATGGAAGAACGGTGGAGACACGAGGAGGCGTTGCAAGCACCAGTAAGCGCAAGGGAGGAGAGATTTTCATCGCGGTTGAAGAGGCGGAGAGTTGAGCACAAATGACCTCCAAGTGAAAATAAGTGAGATTACCCAATCCAGGATGGTGTAATAATTCTTGATTCTGACGCTGACGAATCTGAATATTTGAAAGCAGTCGGCCCGATCTTTGATGTGGCCTTTGATGCCGCTGTCGGGTAAGGTCGGGTCAAAGTCCAGGGTCAAATAGTCAAAATCTAAATCAGTCAAAGTAAGATCAACCCGATTCAACTCAAGTTAACTCAACTCAGTCAGATGGTCTGAGTCATGTAAGTCAGCTAGACTGACTGGGATAACTAACTTGCCTAAATTCAAGATTAGTTACAGGAAACACAACCAACCTGATTCTATTCACCATAATAGGATTCTAAAGTTCAATACAACAACACAATTCTCAACTTAAACTTCATAATTTATTTACAACTACAAATTAAGATTACCTGCAAAAATGTAGCTTTAAGCAACACCTCTCATCCATGGGAAATTCCTATCTTACATTCAAATCCATATTGAACATCTAACTTCTACATCTCACACATATAACCCTCAACTGTAATTCAATACCAATTCAACCGACTGTCATAACCCAATAGCATTATCACTGTCTGTAGCTACACCATAACCCTGGTACAAACGACCAACTCATATAAACCTCAACTCCAACCCTATACAATTCTCACAACATCAACACATTCTCATGAAAGAAAATCCATATCAAGCCTTTTCCCTGCATACTTTTAAGCCTTTTTGCAACTCTGCACCAGTACATTCACGTACAACCATTCAAAACACAATTAATAATCTCAACTTCTACTAATTCCCTGCAATTCACATCACCAGAACATACATTTCCAGACCTTCACCATCAATCGATATCTCCTTAACAAAACAACATCAACATCATCCTTCGATTCAAATTCATATTCACCTAGATCACTCATTTAAAAAACAACTCATACAAACTCATTCTGTTCCATACTCACCTTATATCTTAGCTTCATCAACAATCCCATTACTATCAATACCATTTCTAACTACAACCACAGTTCCGTAGAGTATTCTTCTCACCTAGATTTCATTCACAGTCACATCAACTCTACAATCCACATAACTCAACTTCAAATGATGAAATTAAATAATATAAAAATTAGTCTTATTTGAACTGTTGTTTCACCAACCACAGCTAATGTAACTCTAAATTGATCAATCACCACTGGACCTATCTCTTCTCCATTTATTTCATCTTAATCAAATTACTCTTCATTCTCAACCCTTAGTCTTCATCCTTAACCTTTAATGTAGCTTGGCTCAAGTAACTGAATCTTCAAATTAACGTCATAAACTTCTTATTCACCTCATGTTCTTCAATACCCATCCATTAATTTCTTCTTAACCATCTCAAATCACAACTTCACTGAATTGCAGAAACCCTAATCCTCTTTTCTTTTTCCTCACAGAACCCTAACTGTCAAACTCAAGCAATCCTTCAACCTCAAACTCTAATTCAAGGAAAACCCATTTGTAATTCCCTATTATTCATCAATAATCGAACCTCTAAACAATCTTCTCAAAAACCTTAACCCTTGTTTCATCTTAAGATCTACTTCATATCATCAAATTAACAATCACCCTTTCCTTCAACATCTACTAGCAACTCATATCAAAGATCAGATTACTTAAATCCATATAATTTCCCAAATCGGCTCAAGAACCCTAGTTCAGATCATCTCTTCTTCATATCCACAACAACATCAATTTATTTTCCTCCAAAGCTTAATCAATCCAAATCAGCACCACCACCATCTCTTATAAAACTCAAATCCTCTAAACTGAATCGATAAAAATAAGAACAGAGAAAAAGAGAAACAAAGGAGAAGCAGAAGAGGAAAGAAGAAAGAAGAAGATATAAGAAGCAGAACTAGTCATAAAAACCCAAGGTGACCAAACTTGTGGTACAAAAACCCCATTCAAATGTTGGGATCCATTAAAACTCCATCTTACACAAAATTGATACAAAAACTCCAAATTTTTAAAAATTGATACAAAAACCCCAAATTTCAAATTGGTTTCATCAAATTTTAAGATTAAACCAAAATTGGTTTCATCAAATTCTTTGGGGTTTTTATGTTACTTTTGTTTTGATGGGGGGTTTTATGTTACTTTTGTTTTGATGTTTTTTTGTGGATGGATAGTGACACCTTTGGGGTTACAACTCGCGGACCGTATAAGAAGAAGAAATTCTTCGATCGGGTTTTGATGAAGATAAGGACGACCAAAAATGCTAAAGGCACCCGTACAAATGATAAGGGCAGCTATGCGGTTTAAAGCAAAATGACTAATTTGTTCTTCATACAAAACTGATAATATCTTCTTCATCCGATATCCGATTGACACGTTCGAGTAGTCCATTCCGCGTAACTTTTCGAGATCCATCCAACGGTACTAGTTTCGGATCTATATCGTTGTTAGATTTATTCCTATTAATTAACATTCGTGTTAACCTAATCGAGTTATTATCGGCTAATTTGTCACTTGATCATCTTTAGATCAACTCTTGACCGGTATAATAGCATTGACGATCTTCAGGGTCTTTACGGCAATAATATGTCGAGCAATCCTAGTATGCAATCCATTCAAATACCTTTCGATCTTGTCTGCTTCAGTAGGAATAAGACGAGCAGTAAATAGTGACAAGCAGTCAAACTCACACTCATATTCAACCACAATTTGATCTTCCTTTTGCTTTAGCTCTTCAAATGCCTAATCATAGATTTCCGCTCGGCTGGGAAAAAAAGTGCGCAAGGAACAAATCTTCGAATATTGTCCAAGTAACCTCCATTTCATCAACTGTCCTGCCCATTGACTCCCACCAAGTTGTTGCATTCCCCTCCAATAGGAAAGAGGCCATCCTCTTCTTATAAGCCTCGGAACAATCAAACTGAGCTAGTATCCTATCCACTTTTGTGCACAACTTATGTGCTTTAGTTGCACCTCCCTTTACTGTCGTAGGATCCAAATATCGCACAACATCAAGAACTTGCGAAAACATAGCGAACTTACAAGAATGTAGAGAGATTGCGAAATTATAAGAGAGCTTGTGAAATTATAGAGGAATATTAGTTGTACCCCACTACATGTGAGTTGTCATCCACTATGTAAACACCTATATAAAGAGAAGATCGGGAGAGAGAAAAGGGATAATACACATTTTTGTAAAAGAGAGAGAGAGACTTTATTTTTCTTTATCATCTTCTTCCCCAAAACTAGATCTAGAGATCCAAATACTCATTAATGGAGATTCTAAATGTAACATTTATGTAATTCCAAAAATCATAGTGAAGAACCATGGATGTAGATCACATTGATCGAACCATCTAAAAAAATCCTTGTGTCCATTTTACAATTTTACAATTTTAGAACTTTAATCTTTATTTTAATTATGAAATAGAGTTAGATCTACAAAATATGAGATGGGGTGTGTTGTGGGAATTCCTGCAACTGCATTTTTAGCGCTAGAAACAGGGAAAGTATTAAAGAAATTAGCTGGATCTACAAGATACAAGGGAAAAAATTGAAGTTTCAGAGAGAATTTTACATTTTCAGAAAAAAGAGTATCATCCATTGGATGTGAAGAAAAATAGAGGCTGAAAAATAGTAGCAAATCAAAAGAAAAACTATCACGGGAGTGAAATCAAACGAAATCTCCATCAACAATTAATCTAAAGGATAAATCCTTTCTTTTTTTCTTTCTTTTTTACTTTTAAATTTTTTTAGATCTGGTCATTTTAAATCAAGTTTTGGAAAGATTTTTACAAAAGTCATGAATTGTTCTTCATCAAAATTCGGTTTCATATTCATTGCATGTTTTAAAACGAGTTTTGACAACAAATTTGATTTCAATGAACCGTACTTTAGAAACCTATTGCATAAAATTTCAAAAGTTTTGATATTGATTTGGGGATTTCTTCCCACAAGCGAAATCTGATGGTCTCACTCTTCATATGACAAAATTATTCAAAATTCTCTAAAATGGTTGTTGACTTAATTGGTTGCATGCAGCGAAGACAGAAACCAATTAGTCCCGGTGAAGAGATTTTGCAATGAAGAAGCATTGAATGAATGGATTTAATCCCAAATCTTCATTACTAGGATTCGTAGAAAAGATAAGCTATGGATGACTGAACTTTCCCAACACAAATTATTCGCAGCGAATGAAGAATTACTTCTGCGAATTAGTTTGACAGCAAGGAAGAAGAAGAAGTTATGCAAACCTTACTTCGTCTAAGGACATAACCGGAATCAAACTCAACAAAGATAATTTACTTCGCTTCTAGAGGAAAATTTGTAATATAGAATTTCGTAGAAACATTTCTCTTCGCAAATGTTTTCTTCAAAAACGTGTCCTTCGCAAATATTTTACTGAAACTCCACACCAACAGCAAACCACTTTGTGAAGCACACTTCGCCAACTATATAATGCAAAGATAATCCAAAACATGAAGCAGCGAATCAACCCCAACCATCAACAAGAAAAAGAAAAACACACAAAACTATCAGTTGTGAAGAAAAGGATGCTTGCAGTTCGTCATCGTCAAAGGGAAAAACAACGCAAAGTTGACAGAATATGCGAAGAAAATTAGATTCATGTATGCAAATAAAGAGGGTACAATACTCAATAGAAACAATGACTTATCATTAAACTCCAAGAACAACAACCACCTGCCAGTAAGCCAAAACTGGTCATTTAAATCAACGAAATGAATTCGACTAACCCATTTCATCAACTCCCAGTACACAAACCCATTTCATCTCTGCTTCAGCGAAGCCACAAGGAACAAAGAATAAATAACCAAGTCTAGTGAAGATAAACTTTCATCACTGCTAATGAAAGCAACAATATTGGCAATATTCCAGAGGCAAACTAGGTCACCGTGTAAAGCAGGCGAACTTCAAAGACTTCCAAAGTGCACAAAGCAAATGAACTCTAAATACGTATCCACAAGGGAAAATAAAACACAAAGACGCAGGGCAAAAACTACTTATTTTTCGCAAAGAGAATTCGCAGGAAAAAATCTTTTCAAAACTAATTTTTCACATCTAATTTTCCAACAACAGAGGCAAAAAGCTGACAATGAATGAAGAGAAGATTAATTCTGCGAAGAAGATTTATGGTTGTTCCAATGGTAACTATCAATCAAAATCATTAACACCATATGCTATGTTCTTCTTCTAGTTCACATCCATTGATCCACTTCGCAACAACAGTCCAATTCGTGAAAAAAGGAAGCAGTAGATAGAGAAGAAGGGAGGTCAAAGAAGTTTACTCCAGCAGAGAGATTCCAACGAGAATCACCTTTATGACCAGCCCAAAAGACCCAACAATCTTATGACTACTGCATGCAATGAGTAGACAGAAAGAAAAAGACGAAATACTTCATCAGGAACAAGATTATAACAACTATTAAGATTGACGGAGAGATCAAACTCAAACTCGACAAATCAGTTAGCACAGAAGGGAGGTGCATAAACGGTGCTAGAACAGAAAACTTGAATAGTCAACAAAAAGATGAACTTAAAGAGTATAAATATGATGGACAATGGATCAAAGATGATGGAATCAACGAGTAATCAAGTGGAAGAGAAAGACGATAAAACGGAGCAACAAACTTAAAATCTAGGTCGAGATAACATAAATAGCAGCAACAATGACAACTCAATAGTACCAGCAATGATAAAAAGGAGCATCCATGAAACTGTCAACCACAGACTCAATGCAGAACCATAGCCCCAACAACCACCAATCATGAACCATAAAAACATACAAAGAATAAACTCAAGAACACAACGGAGAGACTAAAGCCAAACAACAAAAGATATATCAATGAGGAAGGAGATACCAAGATGGTTCTAAAAGGAAAACGAACAAATATATAAGACTATGGAGACAATAATTCTATCACAATGGTTCGCAAGAGCTTCTTAGGAGATATTAACAAGCCAGAAACTCAACAATATTGAGCGAAGATCAAAAGAAACTTGTTTATTTCCCACGAAGAGTCAACAATACCAATTCAGTTCGCAGAGAAAATGTTTATCAGCATGAAGAGATCAACGGACAGCGCGAAGAAATTAATCATGTTGTACATCATGCGAAGGGTGGAAGAATATGAAAGGAAATATTACAATAGATGCGAAAAAGACGCAGAGAAGAAAAAGAGTGCGAACAAATAAACGTCACCAGCGATTTTCATCGCCAACACATGGTCACGTGCGAAATAATAAAAATTATAAAAGTTACATGAATAGTTTACTTTGTAGGAATAGATTCAAGTGAGGATAAAGGACAGGGGAGATACTAGAAAGTACAAGAGTTAGGTCAGAACAGCGGATCAGTGTTGCCAGCAACGAAGATCAAAAAATATTCAGTTCTCATTTGTGGCAGCTAACGAAGAAAGAGGAGATTGTGAAGCTTTGTACTGGAAAAAATTTCCAAAATATTTATTGATTCCAAGTAGCGAATCAAACTGCTGAAATATCGCAGCAAAGAAGAAAAGCTAAGACAGAACGACTGTGAGATGTTAGTGTACCTCGCAACTTCATCGAAGTTATCTAAAAGAAGAAAAACCTAAACATTGGAGATGTACCTCTACGAGAACGAAGACAAACGCATCATGCTATCAAGAATAAAAAATCTGGTAGGGCAATATAATTAGCAGGCGAAATAATATATGGCAGACATTAGCCAATAACAGTAGAATGAAAAATTACTCATCACCAAGCTGTAAAAGAACCAAGTTAAAGTACAACAGACCAACTCAAGATTCTCAGCGAAGAAAAAATGCAGTGAACAAGTTAATTTCATCAATATCTATAGCTCGATTGAAATAACTCGCATCAAGTCATCTTTTAAGAAAGTTAGTGAAGAAACAATCATCAAAGAAAGGTAGTAACATCACCAGCGAAGTAATAAGAGAAATATAGTCAACAATTATCTTTGGAAGATACCACTTCGCGAAGATATTACTTCATCAAATCCAGTGAAGCAAAGGGAGTAGACTAGATTCTATGTAAAGTACTAAAAGAGAATTTCGTCCAAGCCCACTAAAGCTCACCCAACAGTAAACAAGCCATCAAATGCTTAAGTTCACACAGTAGTTGTGCAGTTACAAAATAATAAACGGGCAAATTCATGCCTCCTGACCAACTAATTTTACTACAAATTACAAATTCGAAAAGAAGAGAGTTGATGATTATTTCGCAAAGAAGAGAGTTGATGATTATTTCGCACAAAGAAATCCAAGTCTCAACAAGTGTGCTATAATTTCGCACAGAAGAATTCATAATAATACAGTATAGAGAATAAATGAGGTCAAGTTTCGACAATATGTGTTTCTTTCGCACAAGAGAACTAATACAGTTGGTATGGTGTGAGAATATGCAAGAGCCAAAAATATTATGAAAGAGAAATTGCAAGATTATACATATCCGAAACAGAATGATAATATGCGAAAATTTTGCAGAGATTAATGACATATTAGAATGGGGCGAACCTACTATGGCGTGCACCCTAGTTCGCGAAATTAAAATTTTGCAAGAGGCAAATATAAGAACTAAAGTGCGTCATAGAAGGGGTTACCTGTTGCATGGCTCAACGAAAAGGTTACACCGGTACTGGAACCTGAGTCATGGAGATGTGGGGTCAATAAAAACCTATCCATGAGAGATACCTTGGATTTTCGACCTAGACTTATGATTTAGGTTGGACGACTGAGGGTCTCTTCTAAGGGGTGTAGAATATTATCAAGGTACCGAGGTACACAGTTGAGCCAAGAGTGCCCGGGGCGTCTGGAGCGTACCTAGCCATTCTTGGCAAGTCTTGACTATGATGCACTCGGCCTGAAGAAAACCCCAATTAGGGTGTAGTCTCGTAACCATAAGCCATATAGGCAAAAGGGATAAGAGGCTGCGAAAATAACTGGTTGTTGTTAAGATCGGATGGGAGGAGCCAACCTTGTATAGTAGAGGTACGTCTCCTTGAAGGGGAAACCAGGGGGAAGATAAGGGAGGCACCCTCCATTAGGGAGCTGATAAGTGTCTTAAGACGTAAATGTCATGAGGCTTTATTTTCGCAAGAATATTTAGGCTTGTCATATTTGTGCAACAATCCTGAAGAAGCAATAATACAAAAGAGAAAGATAAGACGAGATCAATGGGTCAGTACATGAAAGTGTAAGGACGTCCTGCGATTTCGTCGCAAGAAGACAATGTCATGGGGCTTTGTTTTCGCAAGAATATTTAGGCCTGTCATATTGTCGCAACAAAAATCAAAAGAGAAAAAAGTTAAGGCAAGATCAATGCATCATTACATGAAAATGTAAAGACGGCCTGCGATTTTGTCGCAATGACAAGGGGTGGCAAAATAAGACCTTTAAATAGGAAGGCAAAATAAGACCACATAAGAAAATGAGTAAGCAAATAAGCTTGCAAAAATGATTATATGTAAGAAAATAATTTTTGCGAATATATACATGGAAATGAAACTGAGACAGCGAAAATGACAAATAAGAAGTATTCAGAATTTCGTAGGATTATTCAGAATTTCGCAGGATTATTCAGAATTTCGCAGGATTATTCAGAATTTCGCAGAAGTATTCATAATTTCGCAGAATGTGCCAGAATTTCGCAGAATGTGTCAGAATTTCGCAGAATGTGATTATTTTGCAGAATGTGGTTATTTCGCTTAATTATTTCGCACAATTATAAGCAACTTGAAGATATTATACTATCGCATGAGCACAAAACATGAGACAGAGGAAAGATAAGAATAAAGAACCAATTCGATCATTCAACACTTTCTCAAGGATTCTACCTTCATAGATAAAGAACAGAGGCAACTATGGATTACCAAGAAAACATTTTATGTTCTTTATCTTCTCGGCAAGAATCGTTTCCAAAGTGGACGTTCACTAATGAATAACAAGAATCCTCACCAAAAATGGAGTAATAATTTCGCATGAATAGAGGCAATACTTCTTATTCTCATTCAAGAACAAATGCTTCTTATATTTCGAAGATTGAGTACTTCTTATACTTCTTCAAGGATACTTCATACTTCTCATACTTCAAGAATTGATACTTCTTATTTTCTTCGTAAAAGAATAGAGGCAAGTACGTACATTTCAAGTCCAATATTCTTTCGCTCATTCCTCCAACAACTACAACAAAATGGATTTTTCCTTAAAGATCGCTCTTCAAGCAATATTCAAGGAAAAAGAGGCAAGATGTAGGATCCAAATATTGCACAACAGCAAGAACTTGCGAAAACATAGCGAAGCTTACAAGAATGTAGAGAGCTTGCGAAATTATAGAGGAATATTAGTTGTACCCCACCACATGTGAGTTTTCATCCACTATGTAAACACCTATATAAAGAGAAGATCATGAGAGAGAAAAGGGATAATACACATTTTTGTAAAAGAGAGAGAGAGACATATTTTTAGAGAGAGAGACTTTTTTTTTTTATCATCTTCTTCCCCAAAACTATATCTAGAGCTCCAAATACTCATTAATGGAGATTCCAAATGTAACATTTATGTAATTCCAAAATTCATAGTGAAGAACCATGGATGTAGATCACATTGATCGAACCATGTAAAAAATTCTTGTGTCTATTTTACAATTTTAGCACTTTAATCATTATTTTAATTATGAAATAGAGTTAGATCTACAAAATATGATATGAGGTGTGTTGTGGGAATTTCTGCAACTACAACTGTGAACGAAGGGAGTTTCATCTTAGAAAATCTTGGTAATACTGAACCCGAGACTTCGCGTTTCTCTTTGCAATTGCAGGTCCATTCATTTCTTGGGGTGCCACATTTTTCGTACCTCCACGTGGACCAAGCATGTGATCTAATGCTGCTGGGATTATAGTATTCATCATTGTCAAAAGGTTCTCTAACGTTAAAGCGTTAGGACCACCCTCTCTTCCTTCGGTATGTATAGATCGAGAACGGAACTGGTCCTACGAGATCGAGAGCTACATGTGAACTTAATCCTACGAGATCGAGAGCTACCTTTGGACCAAGTCTTATATTCACTAAGATATCTACTACCAACATTGCGTGAGTTACTTTCTTCCACAGAATCCTCAACACCTCGACCACGACCGACCTTCAGTATTACGTCTACTGCGACTATCCATCCTCTTAAAATAGAAAGAAAAACAAGAAACTATCAACATATATTCACATAAAGAAAACAACCAAAGTGCTCCTAAAACTCGTGCCTAACGTGATCAAACAAAATCGTACACCCGCTCCCAAGGATTTATGTTACCAGGGTACTGATACCACTTTGTAATGCCCCACTTCTAATTCTAGGTCGGCCGCCCTAAAATCCCAAGTGTAGCATACTCATGGACCGCTTTACACACTCAAATTGTTAAGCCAACAAATGGAGATCAGGTTATTGTATGGAGCACGATGAACACAATCCATAAATAAATGAATTTATTTTTAAGGTTTCATAAAATCTTTAAAATAAAATTAAAATGGCTAATTAAACACTAATGATTTAGATAAAAATGATGTCTTAAAATAAAACAATAAAATGGCTAATTAAACACCTTGAGATAATGATGTAATAGATTTTCGAATCAGAAATGCAATCTATAGTCTAGGTTGCTCCACGTTCACCGTTTCCTGAAAGAACAAAATAGTAAGTTGGGTCAGACCCTAACTAAAAATAGACTTTCAAGCACTTATATCCTTTATGTAATCTAAACAATCCCGAAATTCCTTGTAAAAGTATGTTTCAAGGAGAAAACAGTTTAAAATCTAATCTTTGAAATAGTAATACATACTACTTAAAAGTATGGTACCTAACAGACTAGTAAAGACGCAAGGTTAATAAAACAACCGTTTTGAAGAAAAAAAGTGCAAAACAAAGCTACCCATCCACTGATCAAAAATACTAATTTACTGGCTTCCTCTCTCTACATATTTTTTTTCCAACTGTTTAACATACTTATTGAATCATACCCTAAGTAGTCTAAATAATTCTCCTACCGTGCGCCGGAGAAATTATATGTTTTCGATCCCAACATAAGATAACAAATCCATATCTTTTATTAAATGACTCTCGATCATCGCCTAATAATCCATGGGTGTCGAGCCAATTATGGGCTATAGACAACTAAACACACTATTCATCTTCGCATAGCGTTGATATGTTGACTTCCCACATACAATCACACTTTATATCACTAAACAATGGCAGACACTAAGCAACACAACACCCCCAGTAGCCACTGATAGAATGCACTACTGTTAGCTACCTTCACCATCATACCCATAACTTGGGAGATCAAGACACACTACATATCTTATACTAATATAAACAAAAGAGGGATTTATAGACCGTGTCCACCCTATTTTACAAAATTGTCCTCGCTGATTTTTCCCATCGCAATTATGCAAGAAAGGGTAAAATAGTATCTTGACTTCACAATAGAAAAGGAGTTGCGTTTTCTTTTCATTCTTTCTCCAACTGCTTTCGTATGAAACCTCTGCCATGGATTCTACTACACTTAAACCATGAAACAAGAACAACAGCTATGACGAATATGAGACCTAATAGCAGATTTAAACCTAGGTTATTCGATTGTTAATCTTATTCTTCTTTAATTTTGACAATTTGAATCACCGATTTTTGTCCTAATTTTTGGCTTCTTATTTCAGCAACCATTGCAATTGCTTTCCATTCCTTATGCTACGGAACACCTGAGGCCTTAACATCACATTGCAACTCAGGTTAGTCAAATCCCTAACTATAATCAAATTTATTCCAATTTGGGAATTCCAGTCACTGATTTTCAAAGCATATGAATCGGATACCAAAATTGAAATTCAGGTTACTCACCTGTGTTTTGTGATTCTTAATTTGGGTTTCCCTTTTCAGTTGGATTCAAACCATATAAATTGAGTGTTGTTAATAAAATTCAGGAACAATTGCTTTCTAACTACACCATTCCTGTTCACCTAATTTGTTTTCCAAATTTCAGTAACTATTGATTTCCCCGGCACATTTGAAGTTACTCAAATCAAAAATTTCTTTCACTAAACCCCTCTCTTTTATGGCAGAAATAAAATAAAAAACCCTCTTCGGTAGAAAAAATTAATTGGTGTTTGATTTCAAGTTGTTTCTCAATGTTTAGAACTTCAAACTTTTAATTTTTTTGGGTATGCCGTATGTTGAATTTCCTACCCGTAAATTGGATGACATTTTGTCGGTGTGTTAGTTTGCAGGTTTGTTTGTTGGTCATATGGACAACGCACCTAAGGCATAAACACTTTAGTAGAGTATAAGTGAAGATTAACAAGGGACACAATTTTGGTATCCATCTGGACAGTTGGGCACCTAAGTTATAAAAGTCAGACATATGACTTTCTCCAGTGTTCTCATATCTGCGGTGTTCCCATTTACCAATAGGTAATAAATGATGTCCCTTCTTTTATTCTATCGTCGAAGTATTGTCTTGAAATAGTAGTCTCAACAATGTATTGCGGCATTTTGAGTTCAACTTCTCAGTTGCTTAAATAATTCATCTTCAGTTGTTAGGTTTTGATGATTATAAATTTTTGGAAATTTCACACAGTAGTGTTAGTGTATTGTGAGGTCAGCACTATATTTGTGTTTTTACCATTTAATTTCTTTTCTTTTGATGTTGTATATACACATGGTGATAGTCAGTTTATCCAAATTCATCATTTATAGTCCTATATGAAGTTAATTTCTGTACATTAAGTGATTCTTTTTTTTTCTTTCTATAGCAAGTCAATTTAGTAGAATACACATTTGCTTTATTGAGAAATAGGATTCAAAACAGACTTAGTTATTCTATGAGCTATACCAGCTGGCGTATTAGGATTCTAAATTGTTTAATGGGGATGAAAATATAATGCACATAAATCCGTTTCTGCATATGTTATTTCACTCATCAATTTTGCAGTAGCATGTCATGATAAAATCTATCTATCTTCCAAATGAAGGTCAAATTAAGTTAGCCCTTTTTTTTTGCCGCTTCACAGGTCTTCGCGTTTGTAATGGAGTTACAACAATTGCAACCACGGATATTGTGTCTTTTTTATCCACGCCAAAGAAGGAAAGCCATGATTAAAGAGGAACAACACCGTGTTGTAAAGGAGATAATACATGCTATGGTGAAATACACAAGCAACAACACCGGATTGTGCAAGACAAATATAAAATGATGGCAGAAAAATTTAATGTAGTTTGATTACCGCAAGGAGGCCAATAAGCCTGCGCTAAAAAGAAATTCCCAAAAATAATGTTAAGGTTCTTTTTGTATCATGCTTTTGTAATGAGAACTGTATGTTTGGCTGGAAGCGATGGTAATTTCTTTTTGTATCATATTACCGTGCATTTGTAATGAGAATCGTTGAGTATATGTTTATTTATTTTTCCAGAATTTTTCCTGCAAAACTATGAGGTTCAAGATGCAGGCGCATTGCGCGTGCGTGTTATACTAGTTAAAATAATAGCAGGTGGTATATATACTTTTTACATATCTAGCATTCTAAATAAAAGCAAACATTCAACTCATAACACACATGACACAACATAACTCACTGCTACAGATTTAATCTTGCCAACATGAGCCTATTATCACTAATCAATTAGTTATCTTTTAGTTGTTTAAGCTAACCTACTTCACGAGGTAAATGTTCATTTGGGAGTGTCTAGATCATACAAATAATGAACATCAATGGTCATTTAAGGGGGTACCTATAAGCATGGCTCAGGGGAAATGGAACACCACCACGGAACCTGAGTACATGGACATTACGGGGTACATAACCCAAAAACGGGGTACCTATCCGGGTAAGACACCTTGGATTCTCAACCTAATCTTGCGATGTAACATGATTTAGGTTGGGCGACTAAGGCATACTGTCTTTCCCAAGAAGTGCAGAAAACGATCAAGGCGCCGAGGTACACGGTTGAGTCAAGAGTTCCGGATGGGTTTGAAGCACATCTTCCATTCTTGACAAGTCTTGGCAAATGATGCACTTGGCCCAAAGATACCCCATAGGGTGCAACCTCGTAACTATAAGCCTTATAGGAAAAAAGGAGGTTGCGAATAAAAGCTGGTTATTTCTAGAACCGGATGGGAAGAGCTAACCTTGTATGGTCGATGTACGCTTCCTTGAAGGGGAAAACAAGGGGAAGATAAATGGCAGCACCCTCCATTAGGGAGATGATACGTGCTATAAGACGCAAATGTCACGAGGCTTTTTGTTCGCAAGAACATAAAGGCTTGTCATATTTGTGCAACAATCATATTTCTGCGAGTAAAAAAAAAAAAAAAATATATATATATATATATATATATATATACTCACAGAATTAAATACAAAGAAGTTAAGATGAGATCAATGGGTTATTACATGAAAGTGTGATAACGTCCTGCGATTTCATCGCAAGACGATAATGTCACAAGGCTGTATATTCGCAAGTATATTCAGATTTATTATATTATCGCAAACACAAAAATATTGTTCAGATAAAGTCAAGGGGTTGAGGCATGCGAATGCACCAACATCCTGCGACTTTATCGCAAAAGAGGTGGCAAAGTAAGACCTTTACTTAGGAATGCATGATAAGACCACAGAAACTAATGAAGTCAATTCCGTCAATATCATTGGAGATTCTTTATATTCTCAACAAGAATATATATCAAGAATTCCTGCCAAAAAAAGGCAATTTTATTCGCAATCAAGGACGGATATTTTTATACTCATTAAATTTTTCCAGGATTGAATACTTCTCATATTTCTTTAAGGATTGAATAGTTCTTATACTTCTTCAAGGATGTTACATAATTTTTATACTTCTTCAAGGATGTTTCATAATTCTTCAAGGAGGTTTCATACTTCTTATACTTCAAGGGGGAGATTTCTTATTTACTTCGCAACAACCTGAAATTTTGCAACTTAAACTGAGGCAGATATTCTAATACTTACAACAACAGTTGATCACCTGAAGAGCAATAATAAGGGGAAAGGGAATACTAAGCTAGGTCTTCAAAATATATTATTTCTCTTCATATGATCAAGTTATGCAAATAAGGAAAGCATTCAATTAAAGAAAGATCAACTCATCATCGCAAAATTAAGACATTGATACTAATTAAGTTGCGAAAAGAAATTGTTGGTTGATTAAAAGTGCAGGAAAGAAGAAAATATTGTACTCAAACAAACAAGACGAAAATAACTAAAGCAAATATACAGGAAGGAATAAAGCTACTCTGTGGGAGATTTATCTTCATCAAAATGATCTTCTCTTTCTTCTTCAGAGATATCATCTTCAGCTTCACTATCAGAGATATCCAAATCTGGGGTATCATCAGGGATTTCTTCAGAAAGGAGCGTCTGATACTTAGTGAGAGGAATTTGATTGTCTTCAAAAATCCTGCGAGTCATCATAGCTCGGAAGCGTTTGATGTTTAAGCCATGGTTGTACTGAGAAATTTTATGTTGAGACTTTAAATCAGAAATCTTCTGATTACGCGCAGCAAGAGTAGCTTCCAGCTCTTCAATCCTCTTCGTATAATTTTCTTCAGCATTTACAAAGAAAAAGGACAAGTAAGAAATAAGAAAATAAAGAGTAAGGGAATAAATTAAGGAATTGATTAGCAAATTATGGAGTTAAAGTGATCAAGATTTGCGAATTTACCTTCTAATTGCTTCTTATCATTACGAAGAGAAGTGACTTTAAGCTCCAGTTGATTATTCTTCTCAAGGAGAGAAGAACTTACAGTTGCGATACTCGCAGATTGCGCATTATCTTCGCAGCGGGATTTTAATTATGCGTTATCAATGTTCAAATCCTTTATCTTCTGGAGAAGTTTTGCATTCTAAACCTCCAGCTTGTTACAACGACTTAAGGTTTTCTTCTCAGCAATTACATGACGTCTTTCCCAATCTGAAGCAGCTGCACAGCTAACCCTCCCAACCTGAGCAAATAAAAGGGATTAGAAATCAATGAAGTAGGGGAAATTAACAAGGAATAAGAGAGAAACTTACCATACTCCCCAAATAATATAATACAACAGGAGAGATAAATCTCGAAATTCCATTAAGAGAATTATTATTGATTACAGTGGGAACTTTGCAAGCCTTCGCAATATGCCTATGAGCATTCGCAGTAGAAGAGTTTCCTAATTCACGAGAAGAGTTGAGAAAAGCCTCAGACAATCGAGTCATTGCAGACTCAAAAGTTTCCACATTGTTGTAGTCTTCATCTTATTCATCATCATCATCATCATTCCTCCTATCAGAGTCAGTATCAGAATTAGAACTAAGATCCTTCTCAAAAAGTCTATCATCTTTATCACTTTGTTCTTCGTCAACATCCTTGCTAGAGGAGATCACATTGGAATAAGCACTGGGTGGGAGTCTCTTCCTCTTCCTCGCAGAAACAATATCCTCAAGTTTCCCTTTTTCTTTGCGAAGAACATCTTCTTTATTACCAGAAATCTTGGTGTTCTTCGCAGAGCGAAGTGTTTTTTGTCTTGAAGTTAGCGCTTCAGAAGAAGTTGAATTCTTATTCTCACTCACAACATCCCTAGGGAAGTCAGGAAGAACCTACAAATTCAAATAAGGATAAGAAACAGAGGCAACAATATATTGTTTAAAACACATATAAGAATGTTTCTTACCTCATTTGAAAACAATTGGAAAGCCTCATGAGTACTGGATTTCCCAATTTTAAGGTAACTTTCCTTAAGTTCATTCACCTGACAAATCTTGCAAAAGGATTAGTAAAAGAAGAAAAATAACAAGAAGATAAGAAGATGGAGATACATACATCTTTATCTCTATTAGGCCAAGAAAAGACCCAAGGTTGATAGTTACGATCATGAAGATTCGCAGGAAGATCTACTATCCCAGAGATGTAAGAACTCGATTATGCTAGAGGATAATTGTACCAATCTTCATCATGAGAATGGCGAGGGGTTCGATTATTTCCAGAAGCATAATCAATATCATGCATAAGAATATCAGCTTCTGCAACATCAGTTTTACGATGAAGACGAACACCCCAACGCTTATCTTCCCTCTTCGCAGGAATTAATGTGTAATTTTTAAAGAAATTCTCGACTGTGTAATTTTCAGCGATAATCTCTACATCTCTAAATACAGGTCTCCTAAGTTCAATTAGGTATAAAGATTTTCCAGTAGCAGCACGGTTTGCGAACTCAACCAGAATGCGAATGCAATCCCCAGTCAATTGATAAATGGCTCGTGAGAAATAATCTCATAGAATAAAGGAAGATTGACATCATAAAGAGGAAGAGGAAGACCTGCGAGGATTTGGCCTCGTGAGACTAAAACTACCTGATCATCCCAATGGAGATCAGTAAAGAGTTCCATATAGAGATAGGATTTATTGGTATGACCATCAATCTCAGAAAGAACGAGATCTCTATCAGCAAGCTCTGCATTAAGTTGTTCCACAATTTTCTTCTTCGGAGCCATTAGATGAAGGATAGAAAACAGAGAAGAAAATAAATAAAAAAGGCAAGAAATAGCAGTAGAAGAAAGAAGGAAGAAATTGCAGAAGCATATGTAGTGAGGAAGATGAAAAAGATAAAAGAATAAAAGGAGGAATTAAAGATAATACTTATAAAGAAAGGAGTTTGATGAAGATAAAAATTCATCAATGCGACTATATGTGAGTGGTTGAGAAGGACGGTTACGAAAAAACGTGTCGAAGATTTAATGAAAGAGAAAACACGTGTTGCGAACATAACAAGTGATGATAACTATATTAAATTTGCGAGAATAATGATTCTCATGACATTTCTTCTTCGCAGAACTGACATGAGAAGAGGCAAGATGTAGGGACAGAATATCGCAAGATATTGAGTTACGAACATAGTAACAAATACAAGAGAGAAGTGTCGCAAGATAATGCGATAATAGAAGAAACACGGGAAAAGTGTGAAGAGATTACGAATATAGAATAAACTTACGAATAGAAGTCGCGATACTTCGCAAGCTATATACAGTTGTACAGATTTCACTATAAATAGTAGTTCAAATGTTAAATTTTGGTGGTTCTTTAAGTGAGTGTTAGAAAAAGTCTTAGGAGAGAGAACTGAGAAAGTTGTAACTGTTCTAATTTCCATTAAAATATTTCTTTGTAATCAGTTGAGAATATTAATCTAAATTGTCATTTTTCATCAAGAACTTCTTAAAGTTTTACAAATTCTACTGAGGGTGTAGTTGTAGGATTTCCTGCAACTACATATAACCTTGACGACCATAGAATAGTCGTCATTATACAAAAACTAAAGCTTTTCGATCAAACCGCATAGGTATCAAAGTAGGAACAATGAACACTTAATTAGAGCATATAAACATCAAAAACTGAACCCTAACGTTTTTGGGACATAGACACACTTATTTCGGTGAGATAAGTATCTTCGTCTTACCATCGCCACATCGATTGGTGCATGGTAGAAAATTGATTTTAGCAACTTCATCTTCATACAGAGCTGCATGGTCATCTATCCAATAGAAAAATCCACAACATGTGCATTTTGAAGCATACAGTACATCTCTTTTTGCAGCTTTCATGAGAAACAAGAACCCCTTACAATTAGTAATGGTGCATCTGCTGCCTTCAAAGGGACAATCATTTGCAAACTGACCAGATAGTGTACAAAGGCTACAAAATAACTGGTAGTAGTGCACTTGAACCTTCCATTCTTTAAGCTTGGTTGAAGATAAAGTTGAAGTTGAAAGTACTTTTATACTAACAATATACTTAATGGCTAGCATATGAAAATACTAGTCGTTGAGCATTCAGTTGAGTGTACTTTGTACTTCAAATATTATTTTTATACTAATGATAGGTTATATAGGTTACGTAAGTCGTTATGGTCTATACTTTGGTACCCCAACGACCAGTAAGCAGCCGTTAGGGACGTTACTTTAAAAACATGACGACTGCTTACAATCGGCAGTTTAGAAAATTTTGTACCTTAACAACTTACTACTAGTCTAACATTGTTTGAAACTGATAAAAAAAAAAACTGAAACTGAAATTAACGTAAGTATATGCGTAACTGAAAAGTCTCAAACTACAACCACAATTTAAAAGTACCCAGCATACTCTACAATGTCTTAGAAACACTCCTCAGCAATTACTAAAGCAAACATATCTATCAAAGTAATTTTCTTCATCCACTTCATCACGGATTTCAGAATCATCAACTTGTACTTCCTCCACTTCATCATGGTTTGAGCATCATCAGCTTGTACTCTCCATTCTCGTTGAAATATGGGTTCACTCCATAAAAGTCACATTCCATGAAAACTAGTCTTGGATCATAATCAGCTCCCTCCTCTTTATCGTATGATGATGATGATTCAATATGGATTGCTAGGACTGTTCATATCCCTTAGGAATTGTTATGGATTATCCTCAATCCACTTGAATAATTTTGCTACATCGTCCTTTTCCATTTTCATCACCAAGACGTCTCGAAGGAGGAGAAGCCTTTTCTTTTCCTTTGTTATTCTGTTGGAGCCTAAATAATAAAACAATAAACAAGTACGTACAAGCTATGAACACATAAAAGAAAATTGAACATATAATAGTCGTTATGTTGAAGTTTAAATGATCGTGTCGACCATAAGTTAACTAAATAGTCGTCAACTTTATATTTCAAAAGAATGAGGACTTACACCCTAAAAATTACACAAAAAAACGAAGTTCTTGTGACATTAAGTCATTATGTTATAATAAATATTAGAGGATTACGACCAAAATAACTAACACAGGTCGTCATCTTTGAGGCATAACTAACATGTCGACCCTGGTTATTGGTTCACAGTCGCCGTTAACATTATCAAAAGTCGTTGTGACTAACACTAAAAATCAAAAGTTGTCATTATGCTAATACTAATACATATACCTTGACAATGTCAACCCGGAAAATCATCATTTTTTAATAATCTAAACTAATATAACAAGCATAGCACACAATAAAGTAATGGGTTTGAGTTTAGACATCGTTGCAGTCTTCTTCTCGTCAATGATGGGTTCTTTTCAACAACTTAAGGAATTTCATGCTTAGATTCACTGATTTCACTAGCTCCAACTTCTCTCTTACCTTTTTCTGTTAATTTGGAGATTTGATATCAGTTTTTGCTTCTAGATTGTTCCATGATTGCTTCCAATCACCCATTTTTGAGGAAATCAAAGATGACGACTTCCAAATGATTGGTGGAAGATAAAGAAGCGAAGAAGATGAAAGAGGTTTAAGCTTTTAGGTTAAGGGCAATAAGGTAAGTTCACCACAATTTACCACCCCTTAGCCAAGGCTCTAGGTCCATTTAAATTGTGGTATACCCCATTAATCTGGGTTCCCCAATTCAGTTTTGAATACTGTCATTGGAGCTTGGGGAGTTAGGAGAGACTGCCCACAGCTTTTGTGAGCAATTCACCCAATACAAGTTAATTCTCGCGCTTTTGCAGAAAGAACGTTAGGCAGACTTCGCAAATCGTTACATACGCTCATATATTTGCCTCTTGATACCCATGCAGAATTGCAAATCAGATACAATGTAGAGAGATTCAATTTTGTATTCTCTCAGATAATCTCCCAATTTTATATTCGTCCAGTGTTATATGGGTACATTCATTAAGATTCTCCAGGCTTGTTTTCTGTATAGTTCTGTTTCAACGATAATAACTCGGACAGATTCAAATCAATGAAATGATAGCATTTATATGGTTCAAGGGGTCAATTACTTTAAATGTGGCATTTCTGCATTTCATTGGGTACATCTGGAACAATAAACTTCCAAACCAAATTAACATTACTTACTCCCTCCGTCCCACTATTAATTGACTTATTTGATTTTAGATTTTGTCCCACTAATAAGTGACATATATCACTAAACAATGAGATATTTCTAAAATTATCATTTTAGTTAGTTATAAAAAATATAAGAAATATGCATAATTTGATAGGCATGTTTATATTCGTTACGTATGTGTTTTAAAATGCTTTTCAATGGTATGAAGTTTGCGAACATCCGTTGAGTATTTTGGGAGATAAATCATTTCTAAATTTCACTAATTATTATTTATAAGGGTATAATTATAAAAAATACTTAAAAGCACTATTTACCTTGTTTGCCTTAAAAATTGTGCAAACTTAAACTAGGTCACTTAATAGTGGGACGGAGGGAGTACAATTTTAAACAGGGCATTAGTTCATTACACATCTTTATATTTTTGTTTGTTCCGGGGGCCTGTATTTACAAAATGGAACAAGCATCACAAATAATACCGATATAGACATTGTTGTAAGCGCCAACTAGACAGACATATATGTACACGCACGTAACTGAAATTGCAGTGATCTTTTTTAAACAAGATTAATCTTCTGCATTTAAATATGCGCTGAAACCGTGGCGAGTTGAGCTCCATGAACCATTAGGAATGGTAACACCTTAGATTCAACACAGATTTCACATCTTTGTTTTTTATCAAAGTTTATTTTTGGTATGCAACCTAAATTAGCAAATTTGAAATTAACATGCCCAAGTCTATCATGCCAAACATGTGAGGAGTCACAAACCGAAGAAGATGCATTAACATTCAATTTCAAATCGGATACACTAAGCTTAATCATGTTATCGGTAACATAACCTTTTCCTACAATTCACCATGGAACAGTATTGGAGCAACAATTTTAAAACCTTTTCTCGGGATGGTTTAGAGATAAGACATATGTCCTGATAACGTGATGAAGTTAACTGACCTTGCCTTTCCCCACCACTTTCGCGGTGGAAGAATTTCCCATGAACAATTTCTCATCATCTCCTACTATGGCATAGGAGGAGAAAGCATTTCTGAAATTAGTCATACTAGAGACAAGGTCGACTTCAGACACCATGCCAGTGAAATTGATATGTTTGCCTTATGTTTATGTCTTTAGCCATATGTCCATGTGCTTAGTTTAGGCTTAAAATGTCTATTTTTCAATGGTATGAAGTTTTGACTCCTCAACATCCAAGCTCCACCATGGGAGTATTTTCCATGAGGGTGGAGATAAATCATTTCTAAATTTCACTAATTATTATTTATAAGGGTATAATTATAAAAAATACTTAAGAAAAGCACAAATAATTCTTCTATTCCATCCACTATTTATCTTCTTGTTTTGTTTTTCTAAAGCATATCCAAAAATTGAATAGCAAAGTCCTTAAAATATTCTTTCCCATGTTCTTACAACAAAGAATATTACAGTATTACAATATTTAATAAGGCACGCTATTACCTTTAGATTGTTGGAATTAATTACAACAATCGATGCGGAAATAATACTTAGATTACACTGGTAGTAACAAATAACTCAATAAAAAGTTTTGCATTAGTTCAAATTACACATCTTTATATTTTTGTTTGTTCCTATGATGGGTAAACTAATTATTAAAAAGAAGTAGTTATACAAAATTTACAAAATGGAACAAGCATCACAAATAATACCGATATAGACATTGTTGTAAGCGCCAACTAGACAGACATATATGTACACGCACGTAACTGAAATTGCAGTGATCTTTTTTAAACAAGATTAATCTTCTGCATTTAAATATGCGCTGAAACCGTGGCGAGTTGAGCTCCATGAACCATTAGGAATGGTAACACCTTAGCCATCTGTTCTTTCTGAATTCCTGCACTACAAATGTTTGCTACAGATCTCATATGTTTCATTCCATACTGTGTGATAGAGATCCATAGTGGGTCTCAAAGGTCCTCACCTGCACCAAGAAATATAACATGTCAGTGGAAGAAGTTCAACACTACATTCTCAATCTAATGTTTGAAACTTGGAGATGACACGGGAGCTGCGAGAACAATACCTGCATCATGTAACCAGAGAGAAGTCCTTTCTACAGCTAAAAACCCGTGGGAGAGCGATTCAATGGCGAAAATTTTCATCACCGAGTAAATTAAGGATAGCTGGGGTAGAAGAGATCACGAGTGTGGGGATGTAATCGAGGGATCCGATGAAGGCACAAGAGGCTGTTCACAGGGGAGTGTTTTTCTTTCAATTTTTCAATGTCTAGAAATGTTTCGTCTCTGTGCAATAGGATAATCTTATTAGGATTTAATAGCTAGGCCTGATTTCCTTAATTTTTAGTGTTCTACCTTGATCTTGTGTTATTTCTTAAGATTCCCAATTTTCTTTGGGGTTCTTATCTAGGATTAGCAATTTAGGTTTTTCTTTTGGATCGGTATTTGTTTTTGTTTCAGGGATCGGGTATTTGATTTTCAAACAGGGATTCTTCTTTGGGTTTGCAATTTTAATTCTCTTAGATTTCCTTCCTCTTTGTTCTCTTTAATCTTCGGTTTGGTTATAGCTATCTAACTTAGAATTTTGATTCATTTCCAATTGCTTTAGGTTGTTAGGAATAATACTGTTTGCCCCTTTCTCTTAATTTGGGGGTTCTCTTGATTAGTTAATCATTTTGTTAGATGTGCTCCTTGTTGTTATGATCCCCTTCTTGTATCAATTTTTTGGATTTGTTGATGAAGTTCAGTTAGGTTTATGCTTACCTTTGAGGAAAGGGCTACTGTAAATTTGTCAGTTATGAATGGATTATGTAATTTCTTCTGAAATTGAGGCAATGATCAACTTAAATTAGTGATTTGTAATTTAAGTTAATCCATGAATATGTAATTTCTGTTGAAATTGTGATAATGATCATCAGCTTAATGTTGTGAGTTTTTACTGATTTGTTATGTTAGTTATGTGTAACTTCTGAATTTGTGGAAGTGATCAAAATTTGAGTTTAAGTTCTCGGTTTGGGCAATTTCTTTTGAAATTGTGTTTTTAATCTTTTGTTTAGTGATGTGCAATTGTTATCAAAACTAACTTAGATTCTTTAACCATTCCCTTCCTTTGTCCAGCCTTGCCCTTAGTTATCCCTCCTATTGTTTGTCATTATCTTTCTGTATATGCTGTTGTATTTTCTTTCCTTGTGTAGCTTAGTGAACTTGATTGTTTATATCGGATTTGATTATATAGGTTTAGCTTTTCCTTATTCAGCTTGTCTTAGAATTTAAACCATCTGTGTATCTTAATTCTCTTCTATTGGTTCTTTTAAGGGCTTTCGTTGTATGTTCAGTAACATAGGAGCTAATTTTCTTTGGATATGAAATTACTTGTTAGATATCGGTTTTCCTCAAACCCCGTGGCGCCTCTTTTGTTTATGCCAAATATGAATAAATAATACCCTCTGTCCCGAACTCATACTCCTATGATCTTACTCCCCCGGGTGAGTCCACGCAAATAACTTTGGTCATACTAAATCTTTCATTCTCTTTGCAGATATCTTTGTATCGTTCAGCTTGATCTCTCGTCTTAAATTTCATTCAGTTTTTAAATTGTATTACGTATTCCTTTGTGTATAATAGTTTTTAAATTATTCACTATGAATATCATTTCATGGAATTGTCAAGGCATAAATCTTCCCCCCTCAATTCAACATCTGAAAGGTCTAGTTACTCTTCACAAGCCTAGCATCCTTTTTCTCTCCGAAACTCTAGCTAATGATCAACACATAAGAAGATTATCACAATCCCTTCAATTCAATAACTACTTCAACATACCCAAAATCGGAAGAAGAGGAAGTTTATGCCTAATGTGGGAGGATATCCTAAACATCCAAATATTGGTGCATTCTCAAAACTTCATCCACACAAAAGTTACACCACCACCTCCAGAACAACAGTGGTTCTTCACGGGTATCTATGGCCCGCCACATCCAGATATAAGGAAAAATCTATGGAAGGAATTTCCAACAATCTTCAACAATATTAATCCATTCACACCATGGTTATTGATAGGTGATTTCAACGACGTTTTAAACCAATCCGGAAAAAAATGAGGAAGACAAGTGACATATGCTCAATCTCAACCGCTTCTCACTATGATGGACCAGATGGGCTTTATAGATTTAGGATTCCGAAGAGATCCATACACTTGGACAAACAACCAATTGGGGCAAGATAATATCCTAGAAAGATTAGATAGGGCTCTAGAAAACCAACTATGGAGAACAGCAAACCCCCATGCGGCAATTACTCACCTTCCAAGAATAGCATCTGATCACGCTCCAATACTTCTCCAGGAAAAAGCAATGGATTGGCAAGGAACAAAAAACTACAAATTCGAACACCTCTGGCTATCCCATCCCTAACTTAAGAAAATAGTAGAATCATCTTGGGAACAACAACAAGATAATGAACCTACACTCAACCTCCAGCTAAAACTCATTACAACAGGACAAATTCTCTTAGAATGGAACAAAGAAACCTTTGCCCACTTAACAACGAAGATCAAGAAATCGACGGCCAAGATAAAGAACTCCCAACATCAATGTGCCTCCCAAACAGGCTCAGATCTAGAACACTGGTTAATCCAAGAAAAACAGCTGTGATTAGAACATGAAGAACTATTACAATGCCATGCAACATACTGGCAACAAAGATCTAGAATTCAATGGCTTCAATCGGGCGATCTCAACACAACCTTTTTCCATACTAAAGCTACCATCCACAGGGCGTGCAACAATATACAACAATTACAAGACACACAAAATAACTGGATTAGCAAAAAAGAAGACGTTGTTCAACTCATACTGGATCACTTTTCTCAGCAATATACGGCCCCGCCTACAGAAATAAACGAAGATCTTTTCGGAAACATCAGACCAAGATTGACTCTTAGACAATCAGATCAACCTACAAAGGAAGTAACTACAGAAGAAATCAAGCAAGCACTCTTCTCCATAATTTCTGAAAGTGCTCCGGGCCCGGATGGCTATACAAGTAAGTTTTTTAAGGTTTTCTGGGAAACAACCAACCCTCAATTAATATCAATGGTTAAAGCTTTCTTTAACAATCTTAATATGCACCCGCTCATGAATCACACAAACATAACACTAATACCTAAAGTTGAACACCCCTCAAAACCTTTACAATACATACCGATAGGACTCTATAACGTCACATATAAAATTATCTCAAAAATATTAGTCAACCGAATTAGACCCATTCTCCCATTCCTAATAATCCCCTTCCAAAGCGCTTTTGTCCCTCAAAGATCAATTCACGATAATATAGCGATTGTTGGGGAACTCTTTCATAATATCAAAACCTCAAAACCCACCAAAGATCCAAAAATAGCTCTAAAATTAGACATCCAAAAAGCCTATGACAGCCTAGATTGGGGTTTTATCAAAACTTCTTTTACAAAACTTGGATTCCCATCTGCCTTTATAGACTACATTATGCTTTGCGTCACAACAGTTACCTACTCCATCAAAATAAATGGTACCCCCCATGGACACATCTCACCAAGTAAAGGTATTAGACAAGGAGACCCACTTTCATCCTATATTTTTATCATATGTGCTGAAATACTCTCTACAAACCTGGGAAACCTTCAAAACCAAAAATTAGTTCCAGGACTTAACATTTCACAAAAAGCACCTCCCATAATCCATCTAATGTATGCGGATGATCTTCTGATCACGTATAAAGCTTCGGATCAGAGTAACCAACACCTTAAAACCCTCCTCCAAGCTTATAGTTCTTCTGCAGGGCAAGTATTTAATACTACCAAATCAGTAATCATCCATCACCCTAATCTAGACCCAATCAAAATAAATAATCTTCAACAATTCTTTAATATGCCAACCTCCTCAAAACCTCCAACCTATCTAGGCATACAGTTTAAACAGGGAAGAGCATCAAATCAAACTTTCACTCCCCTTCTACAAAGATTAGCCAGAAAAGCAAAAGGATGGATGACAAAATGCCTAACACCAGCAGGAAGACTCGTTCTCATCAAAACCTCGCTAACCCCAACCTCAAATCACATTATGAAAACACAAAACCTTCCCATAAATATACACAAACAAATAGATCGTATAACAAGGAATTTTTTCTGGGGACATGACTCAACAACCAAAAAACTCCACCCTATAGGATGGGACAAAACAACAAAACCAATAGCCGAAGGAGGATTAGGTATAAGGAAAAGCGCTGATCATAATAAAGCCCTTCTCATGAAAAGAATTTGGAATCTGCATGAACAACCTAACTCTATATGCGGAAGTCTATTCAGTGCAAAATACTTTAATGAACAACCAATTCTACAAGGAAACATTTCAATTCCATCCTCTGCCAGCCCTCAATGGAGACAACTCGCATCAATTATCCCTACCATGCAAAATTTAATTTTCCATCGAATTGGAAATGGGTTATCAACACCAATAGAATCCAACTGGATTCCACATTCTCCAAATCTAGATCCAACACATTACTGCCCAATCCAAATGGTAGCAGATATCATCGACCCAATCTCCCACTCCTGGAATCATGAAAAACTAAACACTTTTCCCAATCCAATAATTCAAAAAATCATCAACATCCACCTTCCTCAAAATAACACCCCAGATAAAATTATCTGGCCGCACTCAAAAACTGGAAAATACACTACATCTTCGGGATACAAATGTCTAACCCACGGTCAACCAACCCAAACACCTCTACCACCTACCAAATTCTTGTGGACCTTACCATGTCCACCAAAAATTCGGTTTTTCTTGTGGAAAGCCATCAATGAAGGATTACCAACCTTCTCCCTATTACATCGAATCCATTTGATCAACTCAGACAGATGTCCAAGATGCAATACTAATACGGAATTAGCAAGCCACATTTTAATTCATTGCCCAACAGCAACTACTTCCTGGAACAACTTATTCAATCAACTTACAAATACACCAAACTCCAACCCCAACCCGACCTTCACCTTAACCCCACAAACAACCATATCTCAAATCTTGCAACAATCAACATCAACAACTATAACCTCCTCCTTCTGTTTTCTATTATGGACTCTATGGCTATCCAGAAATGATCTAGTTTACCAACAAAAACAAACAACTTCGGAAGAAATCCTAGCCCGGGCAAAAAATTACAACAAGAATATTTCGGAGCACTGCACGCTTCGCCACCAATCATACCACGAGATACACCAACATTCAACCACCCAACAACGGATAGAAGACCAACAACAATATCAGTAGGATGGTCCACTCCGAACATCAACTGGATAAAGATTAACACAGATGGAGCAGCCAGAGGCCACCCGGGATTTGCAGGGGCAGGATTCGTCTGTAGAGACTCAGATGCACGAACGATAATTGCAATGGCTCAACCACTGGGAATCGCCACTGCCCTAACTGCAGAAACATGGGCATTACTCTTGGCCTCAAGAACAGCAACAAAGAGACAATGGACTAGAATTCTATTTGAAACAGACTCAGAGAACCTCCTGCGTTTCATCACATCAACCACTATACCACCTTGGCACATAGCAGGAATGATTGAAGAAATAAAAATTAGGCTTAGCAAAATCCCGCAAGTCGCCATACAACACAACTACAGGGAAGGAAATCAAGCGGCGGACGGATTAGCAAACCATGCAGTAGATGGAAGCCAAGCAGGAAACTACTCAACCAAAATTTGGGACCAAGCAATCCCATCTTTTATCAGTCACATTTTATTTCAAGACTCTGTGGGTACCACATACCCACGACAAGTTGTAATTTAATTCTCTTCTAATAAAATGCATGCTTCAAAAAAAATGTAAGATCTTTCTCAAGCATTAAGAAAAAAGATTTCAGACTGCAGTAATATTTCAAGCCCACCAGAAGCAGATCATGGTATTTACTCCCTCCGTTTCAGGAAAAGTATTACTTTCACTTTTACTGAAACGGAGGTAATATAAATTAAAATTCAAATAGAAGCTCCCCAATGAGTTTAATGCTGTGGTCGACGTGCATCCAGTGAACCCCATAGGCAGAATTTGCGTTTCGAGTCCTTTCTTTAGCCTTCAAAATCAGTTAAATTAAAATATAAGAAGCATAATTATTTGGTATAACAGGAAACATTCTTATTAGTTTTATCCAAAATGTGAAAAAGAGCTTCAGCTTGCTTCAGAGTTTCACTCGCAGATTATGTACGACACTGTTCATGGATTCACAGTGCATCACAAGTTAGCAACCGAGATATAAATAAGGACAAGCCAGTAACCGAAAAATCAAGCTCGTAATGTAACCCGTTTGAGTTCACTTGTTGAGGGGAAAATAACTAACATGTCTTCCATCCAAGCAACACTGTACAAATCTCCCAGACAGGTCGAAGGAGGACTAGGGAACTCTCCAGGACAGTAGGTTCCCCAACTGCTCTCTTCTGCATTTGATGCTGTGGTTGCATAAATAGTTAACCTTTTGGAATAATAACCTCAAAAATACTCCCAGATTCACAAGCTTTGAGATAGAACACCTACACCACAGAAAATAAAGTATTCAACATAAATTACTACTCTATCATCTTAATAAACTCCTTAAAAATGACAAACATTAGGAATTTACCACGCTTTTATTGCTCCTAAAGAATGCTTTTGCTTCAAAACACCAACCAGATCATCTGCATAAAAGTAAGGAATCAGGATAGGTTGGCATCACTGCACTCAGAAAAAATGTGAACAACAAATTATACTTCCCAACAACATATAGAAAGATGCATCAGCATATCATATGAGACCAATAAAAAACAAACCTAACTAATGCAAAAACATGTAATGAAGCTAGTAACCGAGCACCCCAGGACCACCATGATCACTGCTCGTAGGTGAGGATAATTCGACTGTTAGAAGATTCACTATCAATCCTTTGTGGGTTCCCTTTTTCAAAGGTCAGAAACCTTTTCCACGCCATGCATTGCTGCTCTTCCTTGTCAGATCCAGTTGGAGGTACAGCAAGCATACTCCAATCAATGTCATCAACCAATTTGTTATGTGCTGGAGTTTGCACGGTCCTATGTACATTAAGTATTTGAATAAATGTCTGACTTAGAAGTCAGTTAGGATTTCACAATTTCGTTGTAACTTCTTACTGTCAGTTATATAGATTGGTTTAGGAAGTTACTATGTATGTGGTATAAATTGTGATCTCATTGTAAGAATTAATCAGAAAATTGATATTGTTAATCTTATTAAGACTTATTCTTATTTGATCTTTGCTTCTTGATTGATTGAATGAATTCCAAAACTAAGAAAGGCAGTAATGGAAACAACAGGCTTTCGGTTGTTGAAGAGGTTGAAGAACATAACACAGTTTCTTTCGCTCTATAGCCTTGAATTTGTTGTAGTTCGGTTGGTATTCAGACACTTGACCTTTTGCTAATGCACGGTTAACAGAGGTCTCAAAATTCTCATAATCTTTCCAAAGCTGTTCAACATGATGATAGCTTTTTGGTACACTTTCCTGATTGAAGTCCCATAGCCGGCAGTAACTTCCTCGGAATCTTTGAAAATCACATAAGAATCCTTGTCAAGTTCAATTCCCAAGCCAACTTATTTGAAGTTCACGGAAATTAAGAACTGAAAAAACTGGACAACTTTTATTTTCGGAGAACGATCTTTAACATAGAAACGGTAGAAGTATATTCTCAAGGCAATGACTAAATGCAACCCTGATTTGGGTTAAATACAACCTTGACTAAATACAACCCTTTGATATTTGTGATTAGCTAATTACAACCCTAATGATCAGTTTCAATTTTATTGTGTACAACCCAAAGACAACCTTGACCATCTCCTCCTATTCACAGTTGTTATCATACTAAAATATTCTTTTATTCTTTTTTGTTGTAGCTTTGTGTCAATTGATTGATTATTAACAAAAGACTTCTGATAATTTTAATCGGCCTTTGGAACTTGGGATTTTTTTTACTCTGTTTAGGTGTTAGGTTCATATGGGGATTTAATCTTTGATTTCTATTGAGGTTGTTTTGATATATGTCAACAGATATTTGAATTATCATAATAAGAAAATGGCATTTTCAAAGATGATTGTGGTCATATATCAGAGGATTTCAGATCACCATTGACATGTATATGAGTGATCATCAACTTAAAAATTAATTAGTGAGGATGGACGACGACTTGGGAAGACCCAAGATCTTAGGTGAAGTATGTGGTGATATAAGAAAGAAAGCCACCAAACTGGAAGCAATATAAACAAAGCTCGACAAGACGTCATTAAAACCCACCAAACTGTGTCAAAATACTTTTATATTGAACGCGTAATTGGGGATATTGATTACTCCACCCCATGATTTGGGTGACCAATAAATATGAAAGTATTAAAATACCCTTTGGTTAATTAAATTTTTTTATGAAAAGACCGTTATACCCTTTCCCTTAAAACATTAAAATCAAAAAACAAAACATATATCCCATTTCTAACATTAGTTTTGGCAGTCCTTTAGGTTTAGGTTTTCGAAGAAAAAAAAATCTTCATCGTTCTTCAAACGTTCCTTCTCTGCCGGCTCCTCACTTTGATTTTTTTTTTTTTTTTACATTCGGTAAGGATGAAGACTACGCCGGTAGTGATGAAGACCATGCCGGTACTGCGTTCCTCAGTACCAGCATGGTTATTTAGGATGAAGACCACGCCGGTACTGAGTTCCGGCATGCTCGATATAAATCTATCCATGCCGGTAGCCAAGTGAAAAAAAATATCAATTTTCTGGATACTTTTCATCATGTGCCGACACAGAAATTTAAGCAACATACTATGCCGGAAGCACTGCCGGCATGCTCGAAAATTAGATAATTGTGCCGGAAGTGGACTGATTATAAGAAGAAAAAAAATTATGAAAATTTCCAGCAAATGCCGGCATGGTTTTTTGGTTGAATATCATGCCGGCACCGAGCTTTTTCAGCTGCAACAATGGTGGATTCAAAGAAAAAAATAATCAAATTTTCAACCTCTTAGCAGCAATTCTCTCTTCACAATCATCCTCCATTTTCACAAAAAAAATTCCCTCTCAAATATTTTTTCCCCTCCTACTCTCACCTCACTCACACAAATTCTAATAAAAATACACTAATTTATCCCCAAATACTTAGCATTTATACTAATTATAATTAAACACTAATTAAGATTAGTGAGGGGTATATTAGGAATTAAAAAAATATTCACACAAATTCTAATAAAAATACATACTAATTTATCCTCAAATACTTAGCATTTGTACTAATTATAATTAAACACTAATTATGATTAGTGAGGGTATATTAGGAATTTAAAAAATATTTAGATAGGGTAACCACGAATTGCTAATGGGACATCGTTTTTGTCACGTAACTATATCCCAATTAAGCGTTCTTTATATTTAGTCCAAATTTTTTACTGATTTTTTTTGGATTGCATTTACTTATTTTTAGAATGAAAAAAGAAAAATTATGAAAAGTAGAATACGGTTGTATTTAACCCAAACTAGGGTTGTATTTAGTCACTGCCATTCTCAATCAAAGCTCAATATCTCTACTACAAGTTTAACAAATTATGACAGAAAATGATAAATAAACATTACTATAGCAAAGAGACTTGTTGTATCTGAAGTTCTCAAGTAAAGCTGGAAAGGGGACAAAATCCAGCAACAAAAATTTAAGACACGAAAACCAAAATGAGCATGTAATATTACTACCAACATAAATTTAGAATCTTAATCCTCCTGTGAACTGATAATTAACCCAGAACAAAAAACTATGATGCATTGTTGCTGCTGCTGCTGATAAAAGTATACTTCCCACACGTCCGAAAAGGCCCACATTGAGGCCACAGTTCCTCCAGAAAGATATTCATAATTTCCATATAATGAGGCTAAAACAATCTTATCTCCAGGAAATGATTCCTTCAAAGAAAGTTATCATCATAGTAGGAAATTATTACCTTCCCCATCTGCCGCCGCCGCCTCCTCTTCTATCTCCTCCCCAGCTACCACCACCTCCTCTTCCACCACCTCCACCACCAAATCCTCTACCGCCACCACCATATCCTCTACCACCACCATATCCTCTACCACCACCATATCCTCTACTAAATCTATTGTTGCCGCCTTCCTTCTCTTGCAACTTGGGCAATTCTTTCAGAACTTCAATACTCACATTTGCTGCATTTTCCTGACCAGCAAGATATGCATCTAGATCTGCAGTAGGCACGTCAAACACTGCACCCCTCCCATCTGCTGTAAGAGTTAGACCTTTCACAGCTTCAACCTGATTTTCGGGCAAGAATCTCCTCAAAACGCCAAACACAAACCTGGGAACAAAAAAGGGTCAAACTAATTAGTCAAAACACTGATTTTATCAGGCAAAAAAGCACAATTGATAAGAAAAAAAATAAATAATAATTGGTAAAACATATACTATTACAAGTCCTCGGAATCAAACTAATCCATATGGTAAAGTAAAGGACTTGGGAGCTGAAGTGCATAAAGCTGCAAGTGTACTCACGATGGTGAATTGATTAGTTTTCCAGCGTCGAGTTGTACGGTAACATAGTTTTCCATGGAATTAAGAAGCGACCTACTCTTTATTTCAGTATACCCCTGCATCAACCCAGTAGTTTCAGTAAAATCAATGAAATACGAACGTATAAAGTGAAAATTGAGAAAGTTGTCGGTGCATACAGATGCTTTGGCAAGGGCCTTTGAAAGAAGGTCAACAGCAGAGAGTCCGGAGGTTTTAATGAGCTGCTCAGCTGCTGACTGAAATGCTGGAATAACACTGCATTCGAAACGGTACATACATATAAGCAGATATTCCAGAAATAAACTAACTGAAATTAAACACGGCAGCATCAGAAGAATTGGCCAAACAGTAGATAATGTATATACCTATCGGAAACTTCAAGGATTGCTGCAGATATCTCATGAGCAACAGAAGTTGCGATATCGGTGGCTTGAGGAGCCGATATGTGCTCAAATTTCACACCAGCATCTTTTTCTATTTTAGAGATGTTATGCTTCCTTGGATCATAAAGCATTACAGCAACTCCAGTGTTTCCTTGGGGGGGAAAAAAGACAATAAGTTATGCTTGACTTGATATCGATGTAATAAATAAATATAAACACAGAACAAGTTTCATATATATACCGGCCCTTCCAGTACGCCCAGAACGATGAATGTAGGCTTCTACATCTCGTGGAGGTTCACACTAAAGAAAAGCAATGACATATCAATACACGAGACTAAACAATCTAACTAGTAATGGCATTTCTATATAAAAGAAAAAGCAAATACCTGAATGATTAACTGGACGTCATTGATGTCCAAACCACGGGCTGCCACACTGGTGGCTACTAAAGTCATGAACTTGCCGGCCCTGAACGCAGCGATTGTGACCTGCAACGCAACCCTTCAAATTAGAGAAAGAGAACGATATTGCCAGCACAAAAAACTGACTTAACAAAAACAAATTATCATCAACAGTTATCAATATTATTGGTAGGGCCACAGAACGATCAACCGGGTGTGAACACAGAATATGCCATGCCAACAACACCAGAATTAGAAAGAAGTTACCTCACGGGTGGCTTGTTGAATATCTCCATGCAAAGCACGCGCTCCAGGCAATATCCCAGAAAGGTCAGAGGCACAACCCTTGGTCTCAGTAAAAACTATTGCCTTGCCGCCACTGAAATTATAAATGATTAAATAACTCATTTCTACTGTTTTATAAATGAATATTCACTTCAACAAAAGAAACTCAAGATAACCATTGCATAAGAAAGGAAAGAGGAAATTAACCTGCCATAACAGCGAATTACATCAGGAATGACTGTTGCTCTGGCATCTCTAGAGCATGGCATGACAATATGTCTAACATTTACACTGGCCTTTATTTTCTCATTTCCAACAAGATCTACAATCTTCTTGTCGGGTTTCAAAAACCTAGTAGTAATCTGGCAAATGACAACAAGAGCATGAATAAGACATCTAATGTTAGAAAAAATTGAAGTATCAAGATAGTACATCTCGCATGGTTTGAAGACCCACATTTTTAATCCGTGGTGGTAATGTAGCACTGAAGAGGAGTGTCTGGACTGTCTTCAAATCTTTAACCTTTCCTGCAATACCAAATTGAAAGCTTTTTTAACATAAGTGCACATGCAACTTCAACAACAACAACCATGAATGCTTTCAGTATGAACCACAAAGCCCAGAAAAATATTTGTTGCATATATAAACTCATAAAAAAACACATCATCTGGCTTTGGGTTACAGATTCAGAATACTTAGGTTCAGGTACAAAAACCTACTCGCTGAGTAAAAATACAAAACTCAACTATTTGAAGAGTACACATTATCATCATTGTAACACGTACCGAGAATAAGTTCAACATCGTCAAGAAAACCCATGTCAAGCATCTCATCAGCTTCGTCAAGTACACGGAACTTTAAAGAGCCGAAGTCAAGGTTTCCCCTCTCGACATGATCCTGCACCAGGATTTCATGAAGTCAGCATAAGACGGTAACGATACGACACAAATTTTCTAACAAAATCTATATAACGTCGTACGTTGAGATCCATCATGAGCAAATAAATACCTTTATTCTTCCAGGAGTTCCAATAACAATATCAACCCCACTTCTCAGTTTACTTTCTTGAGGACCGTAAGGAGATCCACCATATACACAGCAGGTAGATAACCCAAGTGATTTACCATATAAGTCAAAGTCAGCAGCCACCTGGAAACAAAAGATAACAAAATAATATTAACATAACATGAGGTTATATGGGCGAGCAAAAAATATACTTTTGTAATAATGATATATATTTTCACTGTACCTGGTGTGCTAATTCCCTCGTGGGCAAAAGAACCAGAACACTTGGGGACCTTCCGTAACCTGTCCTCCGTGACGCTTTTGCAGGACCATTAATTAAGGATTCCAATATTGGCAACACAAACGCAAGAGTTTTTCCCTATCAATCAAAAAAAAGTACAGGCCGGTTCAATATAGGTGGTATGGTACATTAAGAAACAGGTAACCAATAAAATCTAGAAGATTTTCTATCTGTACAGGAAACAACTAAAAGTCTAAAACTATATGGTTTCAATTACTAGCATGTGAAATATCAATCAGGGGTATACTACAGATTCCATGTCGAAGTTATTTAGATGCTCCAATATGAAAATTTCACACAGGCGCATTCAAATTAAACATTGAACCAACAATTAAAACCCGATAATTTGCTAAATCAAATGCCCAGCAGTGATTAGTATCAGCTTACACTAGGATTCCACATAGAAACATCCAAATAAAAACCAGATATTTCACAAAATCAATGAAGCAGTGTAATCAATTTTACATATCTACTGAAAAGACTTGCACCTTCACCTACAATTCTAACCATGTTAAACTAAGAACAAATGTAATTGACGTGTTAAATTCTAACAAACTATACACAAACTACATCAATTTCAGAATACGAAGAATGATATATATATATATATACCTGACCAGTACGAGCTCTACCGACTAAATCAAATCCATCAAGAACATCATTAAAAGTCAGAGTTTGAATCTGAAAAAGAGCTTTGATATTATTAGATTCCAGCTTGGCTTTCAATGGTGCGGAGATCCTAAAATTCTTCAGTGCATTAGGATCCTCTTTTTCGACATCATCTTTAACAACAGCGGCTCCATCATTTCCTTTCTGTTTCTTAGATTTCTTAGCAGTTCCATTCTCAACAACAGACCCAGACCCATTCTCAATTTCCACAGCATCCTCCTGCTCTTCCTCATCAGCTTTCCTCTTTTTCTTTTTTTTCTTCTCTGTAGATGCCCCTTTCATGGAATCATCACTATCATCAGAAGTTTTCTTGCTTTTCTTACTTTTCTTCTTCTCTGATGAAGGAGAAGCTGCTGGGGTTCCATTATCAGTGCCGCCATTTTCCAATTCTAGCTTAATCTTCTTCTCTTTCTTAATCTTCTTCTCTTTAACTTCATCCATGAAGCTAATATCAGAAAGTGCTATTGAAGGCATAATAATATTAGACTGAAGAAAGATTGATACAGATGAATTGAAGCTAGGGTTTCTCCTTGTTAATGGAGAAAAGGTGCGGCAGTGAAAGACACAGCGCGCAGCAAAGAGAAGGAAAAATTGTTAGTTAGGGTTAGGGTTTTATAACGAAGAAGAAAGGTTTTTCTGGGTCGTATTTTTTATTACCGATAATAGCCTTGTAGGAATATGAGGTCTGAAAGAGAGAAAATAGCCTCACAGACCGACTCCTGGCAAGTGACACCCTGCGGCTGCGGCACTGCCAAAATTTTGGGAAGTGTTTAGGGCTTCTTGTGGGCTGATTGAAAAATTAGGGTTTACGAGGGGTAAATTTGGGTGTCCTCTCAGAAAAGGGTAGGAATTCAGGAGCTTTGGGGAGGTCGGTTTGAGTAGAGTGGACGTCAGTAACAAATCCACCTGTCCCGAAAAAAAGTATTGGTCACGTGCATACGTTGAAGATATTTTTAGTGTGCCATATTGAAAAATTAGCAAGGCTGTTTGTTAGGACTAGCTCCATGGTGCTTCAACATTCTGTGAACCCTCGCCCAGCCCCTGCGGCGGTTCAACATTTTTCCTCTAATAAAATCAAATATGAGCGGCTAAGCAACCAATAGTTTGGCGCCTGACCTAGTTAATGCGGTCAAAGCGCCAAATTATTGGTCGCTTGAGGATTATCCCTTAAACTAATGGCAGACTCTGGTTTTGCATGTCCAATTTTTGGAGTGGACTGAAGTTTTCTGAAGAAAAATCAGAAGGGGGTAGTTGCTAGTTGTGATTGTGGTTCTTTTGAGCATATTTTTCACGATTTTCCTCCACAAAAAAAAAACAAGGTGTGTAGAACAACTTTGAGTTGATATTTTTGTGATTTTTGATTTTGAATTAAAACCTGTGTTGCATATGAGTTTCTATAGCGAGTGTCTCCCCTTTACAGTTGGCGAGAAAGACGCATCAAGATTGGGTGGTTGGAATCGACACATCACTAAGTGATTCCAAATTCATTTATCAATTTTAGTAAGCTATATGAAGTTGAGTGTCTCCTCATCGATCCTTCATATCCCGACCAGAATACGAGATATCAATGAAAATAGGAATTACGTCATCTGAGTGTCAAGGGAGTGTAGCTTAAAAAAGTCAAACAAATATTCAACTTGAGCGACCAATGGTTTGGCGCTCATGCAGGGCGCCTAATGATAAGTGGCTCGACGCCTAACCATTAGTCGCTCTTGAGCATATTCTCTTAGAATATCTTGCGTAGTGTCAAACCATTGGTTGCTAAAGCAATTTTTTGAGCGCCAAATCATTGGTCGCTCATGTGTTGTCTCAATACTACGTTCAAGCAAATGCTTGAACCTTGTGTTGAATCTAGTTTATGGCAACACTTCTGTTACGTTTTTTAAGTTGAATGTTGAAGCACCATAGAGAAAAGCCTTGCGGCCGGGGTTTACCAAAATTTCTCGAAAACTATACTTTTGACGGAGAATTAAACTGTTCTATAGAAATGGGTTGTGATAAACCTACTAAGGGATTTATCCCGCAAAATCAACCCATACTCAAAATTTACGGGATTCAACACCCATGGGAATTAACATAGACAAAAAAATTTAGTGGCGGGTCCCATAATTATGTGATACTCTGTTGATTACGAAGGATTTCTCCTTTTGTTCCTTTAACATTTCCGTATGGAAATACTTGAGGAATGCTTGATAAAACTATACTTGTGATATGAATGATTACAAATACGTTTTTTGTAATTCTTTTACAAACATTTTTTTTTGAATGTTGGTTGCTAAAAAGTTTTCGAATGCTATGATCCACTCCTAATATGTTAAGCTTGGCTAGTTTTCATAATTCTAATGGAGCCATTTATAGTTCATGGACTGCACGTTATAGTGATATTGCTTAGTTAGAAATTGCGGCATTGAAATTTTGGTTTATTTGAAAGGAGAGGTGTGCCAGAGTTTTTCAAAACAAAACCACCACCACTATATGTAAACCTCTCTGGATATTCAAAGATATTTGAGTTTTTGGTACAATAATAGTGATAGAATAAACTTGGGCAAAAAACCTAATATTAATGTAAATGAAATTTAGCTAAACTTTGATGTTGTTTGGATATCTGAGTCTGAAATTGTATTTTCTCTCTTATGAGGACACGAACTCATCACTTGAGTTCAAAACCTAAAAGCTTAACGAGACAACCAAATACACTATTATCTCTGGATTCATTAGTTCTTCTTTGATTTTCAAGTCGAAATTTTCACACGCTTCTGGATTGCTTTTTCTTAGCTAATTCCTTCATATGGAAAGTTTTAAGTTCTTTCTAAGAACTTATTTAGCTTGAGATTGAAGTGTTTAGATATTCTTTTAGACAATACATACTTTCCTTTTTTAGTAGTTTGAAGTTATCTTTGGTAGTAATTCTTTTTATAGAATTTACTTGAACTAACAATTGTCTAAAAAAGTGAAGTCTTCAAAGTCGTGACTAAGTTATGCTTCATGAAGATACCTAGGTCTTTAGAGGACTAATTTATCCGCAACTAGTATACATCGTGTAGGGATAGAGATTCCAATTTGCATAGATTCCTCTATTTATAATAATGTAACAAGATAGATTACTTAAGGTTCAAGAAAATTTTCTTGTGACCAAAGCAAGTTCGTGAACTCGTTTCCATGTTTAAAAATTTACCCTGATCCTAAAGCAAACTAAATTTCTCCGCATATATTGTTTCCAAAAAATGAAAATCATGTAAGCATGTGAGAAGTTTGCCTTGTAATACAAAAAAGAATATGCAGTCGCGTATTTATCGATTAAAGAACTATGCATAAAATTTAACTCACGAATAACCAAGTATGGTTCGTGAATCATAAACTAATTTTGGAGTTCAGTAACACCCCAAAACATGCCAGTTCGCGAACTAAGAGCAGGGATTCGCAAACTCAATATATTTGAAGCGTCTAGGAACATACCCAAAAGTGCATAGCAACTGAAAAATCAGTTCATGAACATTTTCCTACCTTGGAGTTCAGTAACATCAATAAATTGCATAGTTCGAAAACTACAAAAATCATTTTGTGAACAAAAGTACAATTTAACGTTTTTAGGCTTATATTTCACAAACATAGGTTTTTGAACAATAAAAATTATTCTCAACCTCAAAAGTGATAAGATCTATGAATATCTAATGCTTGAGTTCATGTTTCAAGCTTTGTTAAATACAAGTTTGAACTCGAAACTTCTTCTTTGTGATTCATCATATACTAAGGCCATACGACATTGTCTGAAAATATATAATGGTAGAAGTAATGAGTAAATAAGATAGCCAGTCTTTATACATACCTTTGTTGATGAAGTTCTCACAAATATCTTCATTTTTATTCATTCTTTAATCTTCGAGGGTATTCAGTGATTTCTGATACTCAACTACCATGTCTAATCTTATTCTGAGATTGACTTTAGTAGACTATAAATCCAGACACATTTTTAGTCATGTAATATTGACGACAAGCTTAACATACCAAACTTGTAGGTTCAACCGAGCGATGCTCTGCCAAGGATCTTGATTTCAAATTGAGTTGATACATGTTTTGGTCTTTTCCAGATTGATGATTTTCGTTGTAATATACTTTTTCAATTAACTGTAATATAATGAGATTTTCAACAAGAATTCCTCGACTATCACCATGGCATCAATGACACCCTCTAGAATAACCACGATTTTAGTGACGGAAACATGGGTCATGCTTATGGCAGACAAAAGCAACACCAACAACAACAGAAGTTTGCTTAGAGTTAAACTCACGAAACCTCGTCCATTTCACTATTACATGGATCGAGACACCATCGTGTTTGCAAGATATAATCAACAAAACCATTGGCCTATTGTGATCTATTCCGCATCATACAACCCACTACATTTACAAAGAGGCCAATTAGGAGATATACACACTATCAAATCAGGCTGTAGGCCGAAGTCAACAAACATCTTTTGAAACGATCTTTTGGGAACACATAAGCCCTACTTTTTATATATGATTGATGACTCTATTGGTTGCAACATACCCATGCATAAATGGGTTTTATTTTAAATCATTATAATATGCTTATAGTGACACAATGATATTCATCAAACTTTGTATGAATTTACTGGAAAATAGGATATCTAAATTAGTTTGAAGAGGATTGCTTAATATAATGAACTCTATCTTTCTTAGACAACTTTCTTAGGATAGCTAGATGGAATTAGAAAGCATTACGCTATACTTACGAAACAAACAACATTCAAAAACAGCTAGATAGTATGACCATCAATTCTAAAAAATAGATGATCATTTTTCCTTTGCATAAATGTATGAAAACTGGATTTCAGGAGTTTATAATGGTGGTGAAATTGAGATTATGGCAACCAAGTGCTGGTTGATTTGGAAAGAACGATGCTCAAGGATTTTTGAATCAAAAACAACTACTAGTATTCAACTGTCTTTAGCTAGTCAAATACATATTAATTTCTGGTCACTTCAGAAAACCTCTAAACATGAAGATGGTTCAATTTCTTATTGTGATGCTGAAAATTTAACTGACCCTAAAGATGTAGGATGGACAAAACCCCAACCTAATCAATCAAAGATTAACTTTGATGCTTCTTGGACTGATAATATCTCTCCTGCTGGATATGGTATGATTTTGCGTGATGAAACAGGGGACACTACGCAAGCTAAAGCTGGGACCATCAGTGCCTCCACTGCAGAAGAAGCAGAGGCTTTGAGCTTACTAGAAGCTATTTGTTGGGCAAAGAGTATGGAGTTAAGTAATTTTTAGGTTGAAGGGGACTGTCAAAGGCTAATTCTTTTTGCTCAAAACAAGTCCAGCAACATCTTTTGGAGAAATCAGGCAATAGTTTCAGAGGCCATGAAGAATCTACAGACTTGCAACAACTTCCTGGGTTTTGTTTTCAAAAACAGGAAATGTAATGAAGTAATTGATGCTCTGGAAAAAGAGCCCAGATCAAAGGGGATACATAAACAAGTTTGGTTGCAGATGCCTGCTTTCATTTCTAGCTTTTTACTTTCTGATTTTCGTTTCTTAAATTCTGTTCAGAACTGTATTTTGGTAAATAGGGGTACTAGTATGTTGGTGGAAGCCAATATCCCAATGCATTGTAATGAGATAAGGGTAACCAACACTCTAGTTGACTCTTTGTAATTTTCTCTTGGTTCAATTTAAGTAACTTTAAAAAAAAAAAAAACAACGCTATGTGAGAGCACTAAAACAATCAAGTTGAAAGAAAGTTCAAAATTTTGGGCCCTAACTATGTGAGGTCCTACGTCTCTAGAATTGGGCCCTAACAATGTGAGGCCCTAGGTCTCTAGAACTTTCATTGTGCTTGAAAAATTGCATGGCACTGCCATTTAACTTGTTTGTGCATGCAGGCGTGTGCAACGGACGGATGCGGATTAAGGGTTACCCGTGTCCAATCCGCCAAAGTTGCGGATTTGAAAAATCCAACCGTATCCGGCCTAATCACCTGCAGATTTGACATCCACGGATTAGCGGGTATTGGGGACCGGATGCGGATTAACCGCAGATTTAATCTCATAAAAAAAAAACTTGGAAACTTCATATATATCTATACTGGAGTGACCCTTTCTGTTTAAGATACGAAGAGTACACACAGTGCACTTACAATGCACGTAATAAGTAATATTTAGTACGAGTTCACTCATTTTGTTTGAGCGTCACGACTCATGTAGTAAACTGCATCATAACGTTCATACACAGTATAATATGCACATATATATACATATACATAATGATAATTAATGGGTGGCATGATACACACATAACAGGTTCAAACATTATATACGCAAAAGTTTGTTTGAATCATTAATTGTTTGCTAACCACGGGCATCAGAATAAGAACAGAAGTAGATATAGCTTTTTTAGCATATAGAAGCTTGACAGCTTAATCAAAAATGCAACCATCTTTTCCTTGTCTTTCCTTGCTAACTTCAATTGCAGAAGAATGAGCATTCTTCTTGTGGTTATTGCGGGTGCGGGTGAATTCGCGGATTTCAAAGTCCAAACGCAACCGAACCAGTAAAAGTGCGGATTTGAGAATTCCACCCGTGTCCGGCCCATAGATCTTGCGGATTGGGTTTCACCCGCAATTTTGCGGACGGATACGGGTGAAATCCACGGTTCCGGACTTTTTGCTCACCCCTAAATTGCAGCTGATGGTCTTCCTGGCTCCTGCAGTCGAGTCTCCTTGGATGTAAAAGTTTCAGAGATCTGCCTCTTTAGCCCAGTCCATAGCTAGAAGAAGCACTATAGCTTCTGACTCTTTTGGAGAGCCTGCGATAGTTGGTCCTGCTCTAGCTGCACTACATGTACCTGTATTATCCCTCACCAGGAAACCAAAACCACTATTAGTATCTAATTCAAGCTGCATCGAAGTTAAGGACAATACAGTGTAACAGTGGTTTTATCCAGTTCTGTTCTCGTATAATTTGTCCTGTTAAGATTATACTATTATTAGGATCAAAATGAACAAGAATTAGACTAGGTTTTCTTTTCCAGAATATTCCATATGTACCAACACTTGGTTGCTGCCACATCCAATGGCGAACCATTTTTATCCTTCGCAAGCCAAAGATAGTGATCCAGAAACATATTACCAGAGCTAGAAATGACAACTAAAATAGGTGTAGGAGGTAAAGCCCATACTGATTTATCAAAGTGACAGTCAAAATAGAGATGTGTTGCAGTTTCAATTTCAGAATCAAAGAAGATACAATGATTCTCTATCTCAGGCACATATTGGTACTTAAAACTGAAAGATTCAAACCTGGTTCATCCATATATTTATGGACCATTTTAGAAACCTACAACTTAAACATAAATTAAACCCCCCTTTGATTTAATGTTTCTTTTTTTTTGCTCTTTAAAACTTTATTGATTATATTTTGCTTTGCAGAAAAATGGTCATCCACATGCCATGGAAAGCTTTCCATAGTCTACATAGTACATATTTCGTGTCATTAATTCTCTGTTCAAGCAAATTGACATTTTCTGATTATGAATTGTGATACACATTCTTATCCGATAGTGAATTCACACATCAATAGTTTTTCACTTTATGATCAGACATCAACAGTTTAATAATCCTGAACTGTTAAATAGGAGTACAACTAAACATAACCAATCTAAGAAGCCAACAAAACATGAACAAAGAATTCATTCATCATCACCCTAAACTTGAATTGGAAAAAAACAGAACAGAAATACAAAATTGAAAATCAAGATCAAGAGAACTCAGAGGAGAGTTAAAACAAGTACCAAAGCCAGAATTCCGCTACGTTTATTTGGGCGTAATGTTGCTAGAGAAGCCACTTTGAAGAAGCCTCTCAACATACTTTCCAAAAATATCAACCTCCAAATTCACTTTCTGCCCAACTTTCTTTAAAGGAATAACAACATTTTGCTGAGTATAAGCAACCAACATGAAGTTAAAACACTCTTCATCATCAAAAACCTTACAAACAGTCAAACTAGTTCCATCCACAGCAATAAACCCTTTGGGCACAATAAATTTCAATACTTCTGGTGGTGTTTTCACTTTCACCCACAATGAATCACCTTCAAATTCTAATGATACAATCTCACCAGTACCATCTACATGCCCTTGAACAAAATGACCACCCATTCGGGTACTCGGCAGTAAAGCTCTTTCTAAGTTAACTCGCGAACCCGGTACTAGCTCGATCAACGAAGTCTTTCTTAGGGTTTCTGGTGCTAATCCAACTGAAAAATCAGATTCTTTTTTATCAAATTCAGTCACTGTAAGACAGGTACCATTAACTGAGATACTATCACCAAGTTTAACATCTTCAAGAACAACATTTCCAGAGATTTTCATCTCAAATCCACCGTCTTCAGCATAGCCTAATTGTTTAACTTCACCCATTTCTTCAACAATTCCAGTGAATAGGTTTTTGACTGGATTGTAATTTGGGTAAGGAAGAGACTGAGTTGAGGGTTTTTGGAAACTGTTAGCATTGTAGAAGAGATTATGTACTGGGTTTCTGGAACTGAGATTAAAATTCACTTGGGTTTTTGAGAGAATTCTTTGTTGATTGATAAAGAGGGTTTTTGGAGGTGAAGATCTTAGAATTTCTGATGAGATTGCAGTGAAATGATTAGAAACTGCCATGATATGATAGGTATGGAGAAAACTGAAACCCTAGAATCGTAGTTTAGTGTATGTTGATGGAGTAAGAAACGTAGTCCTCATTTAATGATTTATCAGCACCCAGACGGCCCACCAAGGCACCACCAACATACCAATTTTTGATGTGAAAGGTAAAGAAATGCTTGGACTGATTGCAAGCAAAATAGGTCAGGTTTCAAGGGTTTGTATGAGCTCAGAAGTTTCAGCACCTGATTATAGGCCAAGAATATTAGTTTGGGTTAACATTGAAACCTTAGGTTGATATGCTCTTAGTGAAAGTAGGAAACTTCCCAGTATTAATATTTACTTCAACTACCTAAACCTTCCTTCCAAAGTTTGCCCGCATTGCTTAAGATTTGGCCATAAGGTTAACATTTGCGTAATCCTAAAAGGAAGACATCTACGATATTACAATGGCTTCTCCAAGTCCAAGTGATGATCTGTTTTGGCTTAATAACGAGAAAGTGCAAATATGGAACCCTAAAGATAACTTTGACTACTTAAGAAAGTCGGTACCGGTAGAATCGTATCTTAACCAACCAGGAGTCCGTGAAACCTTCAATGACATCTTTAGAACCTATGTTGAAGATGAAAACAATTCACTTCCAGTTTCTTCTCGTTTGGATTTTTCACTTATGAATCATCAGTCTTATGAAGTTTTAGGGTTAGTTACTTATGAGGAGGAGATGCCCTTAGCATGCTCTACTGTCCTTGGAAAAAGAACCTTTCCATTCAACTTGCCTGAGAACTACATTCCACTGGCGAGCTCTAGCACTAACTCGTTTCGTTCGGCTAACTCAGAAACTTATAAAGTTATGGAGTCAGCTAGGCCCGCTGATTCAGGCTTTCTTCAAGATATCCCGAATCAGGCCCGGCCCGAGTTAGCGGTTAATGTTCCTTCAGTGGGTAGAAGACTCTCATTCAATTCTTATGAAAATGATGTTGACTCTTTCGACTCAACTTCACCTGTGTCTCTGCATCATCCATAATTGTTGCTGCATTATCTTCTTTGCATCCTTTGCATTGCATCTTCATTTACTACTCCCATTTCACAACCAAAATCAGCCTTTAAAATCTTTGTCTCTGATTTTTTTATCATCTTCTTCTTCGGAAGCTCGTTTCTCCATTCCAGCTGAGGATGGTAGTATTCTAAGAATTGATCAATATGGGTCCAATATACATGATAATCTTGACATACACAACGCCTATCTTCCAATTCCATTTACATCTCTTACCCCTTCGAAGCAACAGGAGGAGACACATGTATTTACCCAGAATTTGAATCTAAATTTAATTGACCTAGCTTTATCTTCAGTTTAGTTACATCTTTAATTCATGTTTACCAATTCAACACCATTTCCTAAAACCCCTTAATTCATTTTCCCTTATCTATGATTTCTTAGGAATTAAATAGAATGCTAGATAGATCTAATTACTAAATTTGTTCAACTGGTTAATTTAGTTAGCCTTATTTTACCTTCTATTTTAAATTGTTGCTGCTTATATGTGCCTTATTCTGATATCTTAGAGCTAATTTGTATCTTACTTATAATCATGAAACTATTAGCTTGGAATGTACATGGTTGTAGTAATCCATTCACACAAAATCACTTACTTTACCTTATATCTCAGGAGAAACCTGAAATCCTCTTTCTCTCTGAGACTAAGTCTCAAATACCTCTAGTTAAGAAACTCTTGTCTTCCTTTCCAAATTATCACATTGTTGACACTATAGGTCTAGCGGGAGCATTAGCCATTTCTTGGGTAGATGGCTTTCACTTTTATATTGTCCAATGAAACATTAACATGATAAACATTATAGTCCAAACTAATTTTGATTCTAGTAAATGAGTCCTTACTTGTTTTTATGGAAGCCCTTATCCTACTAAAAGGAATGTAGCTTGGGATTTCTTTGAAGATATAGGACACCAAGTTAATATTAGGAAAATGCCTTATCTAGTAATAGGGGACTACAACATGATCTTTGATCAATCAGAAAAATTAGGAGGTCTCCCATTTAATAAAAGAGATAGTGAATATTACCATAGAATTCTTGAAAGAGTATGACTTTTCAACTTATGGTGGGTATGTTTGCAGAATTCATCGTTTCCAAGAATTTATAATCCCATGGGATTACAAATTATGGGATTCATGTAATTTCCTTGTGTGTTTGGTAACTCAATTAAAATTCCTAGGATTTATAGAGTTTTCTTGTATTAAACTCTTTGTACCGTTTGGCATTACCCTCAAATCTTAAAATTGCATATATATGGGATTCAGAGTTAAAAAAAAGTGGGTCAATAAATCCCTTGATAAGTTTCCCAGCAAATCTTAGGGGGGAGGGGTCGGACTCCATATGGAGGATTTGCTGGAAAACTGAATCCCGTAGGAAACGTGATTCCAAGGATTTGGACAACCAAACATACAAAGGGAAACATAATTCTTCCAAATCCCCTGGACCCATAAATTCCACCTTCAAAATTCTACATCCAAACCCACTATTAGGGTATTCAGGTTATGACTTTACTTGGGACAATCACATAAAGGGAGATAAAAACATTCAAGAAAGACTAGATAGAGCTTACCAAAATGTTGAATGGAACCTACAATTTCCCAATGCCTCTTTAATCCATCTAGTAGCTATAAAATCCGACCACTCTCCAATCCTATTAACTCTGGACAGGATCCAAAAGAAAGGAGAGTGGATTTTTAAATTTTACGATACTTGGAAAAAAGAACAATCTTGTGTCAAGCTTATTAATAATTCTTGGTGTAGGATTTCTACTGTTGATCCCTCTCTAGATTTGGTGACAAACTTAAAAATCTTAGGCATAAACCTTCTAGATTGGAAGAGAAACATATTTGGTATTCTATCTAAACAAATTAACAGATTACTGAGAGAAATAAAAAATACTGAAATCTAGCAGAACCATTGATTATCAGCAGCAAAAGCTAAGAGAAAATTTTCTAGAACTAGAATAGTTGTATGCAACACAAGAAGCCATTGCGAAATAACAATCAAGAGACAATATCATAGAACTAGGAGAAAGAAATACTAAGTATTTTCATACAATAACCTTGAGAAGGCGTAAATGGAATAACATTGAGTGCCTGAAAAAAAATCAAAACTTAGTCATACGCAACAGAGAAGAATTGAGTGAATTTTTAACTGATTATTTTCGAAACATCTTTACCCAACCAGCTTCGACCTCGACTCCCATAGATGATATCTTTGCAAACATTTCTCCTGACATCTCAGACACTGATAATGCCAACATTCTTGCAATTTCTAATCCTGAGGAGATCTTTCTTGTCCTTAAAAATATAAAACCAAACAAATCGCCGGGACCAGCTGATTTCCATGCTGGCTTTTTTCAAGAATAATTGGAAAACAGTAGGATCTCAAGTAATAGCCTCTGTGCAAGAGTTCTTTCAAACAAAACTAATGAACCCTGAACTGAATAAAACCCATCTCTCATTAAATCCCAAATTAAAACAACCAAAAAACCCTAGTCAGTTTCGCCCTATAGGCCTCTGTAAAACTATTTATAAACTGATAGCAAAAATCCTAGCTAATAGAATTAAGCCTTTGTTAAATAAAATAATCTCTCATTTTCAATATTCCTTCCGCTCTTCTAAGCAAATATCCGATAATATCGTAGTAGCCCATAAAATAATTCATTTTCTTTTAAAAAGAAAAAAACTAATATTGGGGGTTTAGGCATTAAGATCGATGGAGTTGATTGGAACTTCCTTTTAAAAGCTCTTTCTTCGCTAGGATTTAGTAAAGAGGTCTGCAATATTCTTGAATAATGCTTTTCTATGACTTCTATTGATGTTCTACTAAATGGTTCTCCCGATAGGATTTTTAAACCTTCTAGAGGATTACGCCAGGGGGATCCTCTTTCTCCTTAATTATTCATTATATGTATGGAGATCATCTCAAGACATCTACTTTCTTTAGAACGAAATAAAACTCTTCATGGTGTTAAAATAACACCTAAAACTAAATCGATTTCTCACCTCTTTTTTGCTGACGACTGTCTACTTTTTGTCAAAGCTGACCTAGTGGAATGCAAAAACCCTTTAGAAGCCATTGACAAGTTCAGCCAAGCCTCAGGAAAACTTAGCAATTTTGAGAAGTCTGGGGTTTTCTTTAGCAAAAAAGTTGAACCAAAACACCAAAGGATGATGACAAAACTCTTAAAAATTAAACACATTAATCTCAAGGACCCTTATTTAGGTGCACCTTTGTTCATTGATAAGTCGAAAATTAAAACCTTCGACTTCATTATTGAAATAATGGAATCTAAGTTAGGATGGAAAGGAAAATTCCTTCCTCAATCCGGTAGAATGGTGTTGATCAAAGCTGTTTTAGCAAGTGTCCCTACGTTCCAAATGGGGTGTTTCATAATTCCTAAGACTATAATTAAGAAAATAGATGCAATTCAGAGGGACTTCTGGTGGGGAAAGGATACTAACTCTGGAGGGTTTTATCCAAAAGCCTGGCCAAGTCTATGTAAACCTATTCATAATGGAGGTTTAGGATTTAGAGATGCTCACAAGTTTAACCTTGTAATGGTAGCCAAATTGGCATGGAGACTTATAAAAGAAAAAAACTCTCTTTGGGCTAAAACAATGAGAAATATGTACTTCAAAAATAAATCTCCACTAAAAGTAAAACCTCCTATTAAGAGCTATTGGATTAGGAAATGTATCTGTCAAGGATTAGATCTTATCCAGAAATATAGCACATAGGAAATAGGAAATGGTCTAGTGTTAACATCAGGGAAGATAACTGGTTATTAGGTCTCACTACCACTTTGCTAGGATATAAAAAATCGTCTAATAATCATTTGTCCTTAGTGGCTGATCTTCTCCACCCAAATACTCTGTCTTGGAACACTTCTCTCATTAGAAATTCCTTCCCTGAAGTCGTAGCAACAAAAATACTACATCTGAATCTCTTTCTCGACTTAGATGGAAACCAAAAATAAGACCAATTAAGATGGACCCTTACTAGAACTTGAGACTACACTGTTAAATCTATGTATGATAAATTGAATGAATCAGGAACATAAATAACTAGTCTTCTTTTACCTGACTCTTTCTGGAAATCTATTTGGAAATTGGAAGTGCCTCAAAGAATTAAAGTGTTTCTTTGGAAATGTCTGCATAATGTCATTGCAACTAATGTAAATCTTTATGGTAAAGTTGATGATATTAACCCTAACTGTACTATGTGTGGTGAGGATCTAGAAACTACTAAACGTTTATTTTTCCATTTCACTTATGCTAGAGAAGTTTGGGAGACAGCTCCGAACCCTCTATCTATTCAATTAGATCCCTCAACCTCTTTGTTAGACCTTTATAAAGATTGGATTCATAACCCAAGGCAAGAGATATCTCTAGAATTAGCTTTAACCAAAATGTGGATGATATGGAAAGAAAGGTGTAACAGAGTTTTTAAATCAAAAACTAGATCAGTAACACAATTATCTCATGATATCCAAAGACACCTCCTTTTTTGGACTAGAAAAGGCACTAATCAAGTAAAGCAACGTAGGAATACAGCAACACCTAGACCTATTTGGATGGCCCCTGAGAATAACACACAAAAGATTAACATTGATGCAGCTTGGGACTCAGCTATAACCCCCTCAAGATTTGCTTTAATTTTGCGAAATGATGCAGGAATCTTTGAAGGAGGTAGAGCAGGACCATCAATCTCAGCAGACCCACAAGAAGCAGTAGGAGTGCACCAGGAAGCAATATGGTCTAAACAAAAAAATATCAGCAACTTCAGCATTGAAGGGATTGTGAAAGCTTGTTCAACTACTTAAAAAGCAAGAATTATGAGGTCTATTGGAGAAGCATAGCTCTATTAAATGAAGCCTCTAAAATTACTAGAGAATGCCATAACTTATTGGGTTTTTATTTTTTTCCTAGACTAGGAAATGAAGTAGCAGACACACTTGCTAAACATGCTAAAACTTTATCTTTCGTTACGGATTGGGATAATCTCCCTCCGTCCTGTATCTTAAAACAACTTGCGGTAGATAAATCTAATATAAGGATAACCACACAACTCTGTATATTAGATGACTCTACTTCGGATGTAATTGTGCCTCCCTTGGAGTGTTAGTTTTCAATGAAATGGCTTAATCTCAAAAAAAAATTAGAAATTCGTATCCAATAGGTTAAGCGTTATTGGATATTCGATATCCGATAATATCCTATATGATATCAAAAATCAGATATCTACTCCGATAATATCGCTATCGGATATTTATCCGATAATATCCGGTTCTGACAAAAAATGTTAAAAACCCTGTAAAACATGTTCATAATTGATCTTTAAGTTCAATTTCTCAAACATATCATGTCGGATATCAGATATTTTTCCTTACTCTTCTACTCGACTCTAATATGGTTAGGGTAAATTACAAATAAGTCCATGGTCTATCGGATATTAACAATTCGGATGGAGCCTAATCCGATTCCGATATACTAAGGAAGAAATATCTGATAGAATATCCGATCCGATATCCGATAAAACGGATAAAATCCTATAGGATCTCGAATACTCAGAAACGGATTCTGAATATCAGAAAAATATTGACAGGCTTATTCAACATACAATCACTCCCAATACTCAGGTAAATGTGCCAATGTGTTGAAATTTGACTTATTTCTCTTTGATTTCGTCATTTTTACAGCTGAGAAAACTCTGTGTTGGCATGGACGCAATATGAATACAACACTGACAGCTACCGTACCGGCATGGTATTCATACTATAGCCATGCCGGCCAACAATATCCCCCATTTTGAAATGTATGCTGATGTTGTATTCAACCAAACAAACCATGTCAGAGAACAAGCTACTTTTTACCTACCACAAATTATTCTACGGAATATCCTACCGGCATGGTTCAATACTATAGTTACCATGTCGGTACCTCAAAAAAAACATACAGGTATTAGTGACTTCGAAAGTTAAATATCGGCGTGGTTGATTAATTATCGACCACGCCAGCACTTAGTACCGGCGTTGAATCTTAGTTAAGGAGCATGCCGGCACACTAGTTTCCAGAATTGATTTCAAATGAAATTAATATGCCGGAAGCATTTCAAATTTGGTATTCAGTTCCGAATATGTTCGAACATGCTGGAAATGTGGTCGAGCATGCCGGAAATATGGTTCGGCATAGTATTGTTCTTTTAACTAATTTAATTTAATTTTCGTTCGTTCCTTAGATTGTGATATATATTGATCCAAAAAATGCAAGACCGCTTGGTCGGGATACGTCGGAATACTATAAAATTCCTTAGGTATGTTACCAAAGAATACTTTTCACCTAGTATTTTGAACTTTACTTAGGGATTGCTTATAATGAACCTTATAATCTCCCGTGGTTGTCCTTATGTAAGGAATAACATCTAAATATGAAGCAACTGATTGGGTTAAAAAGACAACTAATAAGAACATGTGTGTGCTAGTGACTAATACCCAAGGTTCAGATTTTCGGTTCGAGATGGTTTGCGAGAGAAGTGGGTCGTACATGGAGAAGAATATCCATGAGAGAAAGGGTTGTGTATATCCAAAGAAGATTGATAGGGTATACAAGACTCATACGAGGAAGGATAATTGGCCATTTAAGCTTGTATTCAATTTAAGAGACAAGGAATTAGAATGTGCGATATGGTTTGGCCGCCATAACCACAAGGACCCGAAAATTTTTAATGGGTACTCATTAGTTGAGAAGCTAAAACTTCATAAAATGGAGGATGTGAAGAGATTGACCAAAGCATGTATTAAACCAAGATAAATTCTCAAAGGCTTCAAGGAAAAAGATTCGACGAATGTTTCTTCTCTGAGTACAACTTATAGCGCACAAGCAACTATTAGAAGGGTGGAATGGGAAGGTAGGATGGTTATGCAAGAATTTGAGAAGATAGCCTTTGATCACAACTACACGCGTATCATTAAAAGAGGGCCGGACAAAAAGCCCCTTCAAATATTCATTTCACATCCTTTGATTGCACGATAGGCTCATACATGTTGTGGTGTTCTTATGATGGATTGCACCTACAACAAACAAATACAATATGTCGTTCAACATCATGAGGAAAACATCGGACAAGGTATCATTCACATTGGCTTGGTGTTTAATGGAAAACGATAAGGATTATAATTATAATTGGCCATTACGATAATTGAAATTACTCTTCCGGGAAAATCATCTTATGAGGGTCATCATAACCGATAACGATGACTCATTAATGAATGCAATATTCGACGTCTTTCCTGATGCACAAAATTTCCTTTATCATATACGTCAAAATAAGATAAAAACTTGTCATGCTTTGTTTGAACCCACAAAGAAGGATATTATGAAGAGAATGATTGCTCAACTTGAGGAAGAAGTTCGGACGAAGAAACTATCACCGAAAGAAGAAGAAAGAGGAAAGATCAAAGAAAAAATGGACAAGGAATACAAATCATAAAAAGTGGTTGGAATTCAAAGATATTGGAAGAAAGTTTATTGGTCTCTTACCGAGGATACGTACGAAAAGAATTTGAACAAATTTATCGCCAATTGGAACGAAGGGCATCCAAGTGTCATCTCTTATTGTCGGAAACAATGGTTGGATAAGTACAAGGAAAAATTTGTGCATGCATGGACAAACCGGTATAGACACTACCGAAATGAAGCAAATAGTATAACGGAATCCGCTCATGGGAGACTTAAAGATCTCATCGAGTCTAACCAAGGAGACGTGGTTACGGTCACCGTGGCAATGGATCAATACTTCAAGGGTGATATCGATGGGATCACGAAGGCTTTTGAGAAAAGCTCAATGGTTTAGAGTTTGCAGAGGATGGATTGGAGATAATAAAGCTACAAATTGGTAATATGAAGATGTATAAGGATGCGAAAATAGGTAGGGATTATAGACATTACCATACAAAAATTGAATCTTATGTAGGGAAACTACCGGAGATTATTCGTGAGTATATTATATATACGGACGATGTCGATAGAGATTGAAATTGTGGTTATCATGTCGTGAATGAAAAATTAGGAATCTTTGAGATGGTGGTAAGTAAAGGGATGACACCATGCCGATATGCTAGAACGAGGATGGTCGCTAAACTTATTAATAAGAAGAGCTTTTATGAGCAATTTCTTAATGATGAATATGGGTCTAATAGTTTGTATGCTCAAGTGTTAGGACCCGAAAACGAGACGAAGTTCCTTCGTACTCAATATTTGATGAGAATGACGGTTTGTGGGCATATAGTAACTTCATCACCTTACATGTCTTCTCGAGCTTCCACCATTTCGAACTACCATCCCATCAACGAGGAACCATTACCACTGTCATGAACCTCTGTCTCCTGTGGTTACCCGATCTCACTATCTTTACGAATTTCAGCCATGGTCATCAATGACAGCATCTCCCTGTTCTTATCTATCAACAACAACATTGAATACCAACTCGAGCAGTAATATTTCATTGATCATGAGCATCACCAGCTTCTCCGTTAATCTCCTCCACCGTATCAATCACCAGCATCTAACTCACTTCCCCGAACTGGTCGCGTACGAGAATGAAGAAGGTGGGGGTGCCCTAGGCAAAAGCATCTGGCGCCTTTAACATTTCAGTAAACTTTCAGTCTTACGAGACTGACAATTCAATTAGTTCCCTTGGATGACCTGAGTAATTAAGCGAGGTGCCTTTGAAAAAGTGGGGGTCTAACAACCACACCCAATATTTCTCTTAACAACCTGTATGAACTAACTCCAATATACTTTCAAGATAATCAACTAGAAATTCAGACTCAATCTTAATTAAAATATATCAAAAAGTTATATCTTAATTTCTCAATTCAACCAGCAATCAAGAAAACAGGAATTAGCGAGCCCGATTGAATATAAGAAATAACTTGGACGGTATCAAAAACAAATATCCAAGTGTCAATGAATTTAATCAACAACCCATAGCTCGAATTCACAAACTGATTGAACTTACGCACAACCTATGATATTTCAATTATATGAAAAATATAATGCGGAAAAGAAATAATACAGACACCAGAAATTTTGTTAACAAGGAAACCGCAAATGCAGAAAACCCCCGGGACCTAATCCAGATTTGAATACCACACCGTATTAAGTCGCTACATACACTAGCCTACTACAAGTTAACTTCGGACAAGAATGTAGTTGAGCCCTAACCAATCTCACACTGATCAAGGTACAGTCGCGTTCCTTACGCCTCTGAATCCCAACAAGACTCTGCACACTTGATTCCCTTAGCCGATCTCACCTACAACTAAGAGTTGCTATGACCCAAAGTCGAAGACTTGATAAACCAATATGTCTCACACAGAAAAGTCTATTGAATAGATAAATTTGTCTTCCACCGATATATGTAAGAGTTTTGTTTCGTCTTTTGATAAATCAAGGTGAACATGAACCAATTGATACACCGGACTTATATTCCCGAAGAACAGCCTAGTAATATCAATCACCTCACAATAATGTTAATTGTATGGTAGCGAAACAAGATATTGTGCAATCACAAACGATGAGACGAATATGTTTATGACTAATTTTTATATTTCCTATCGGAGATTAAATCTCGAGCAAATCTTAAAGAAGATAATACTCAATACAATAAAAAACAACAAGATCAGAACATGCAACTATAGATAAAATAGTTGGGTTTGGCTTCACAATCCCAATGAAGTCTCTGAGCCGTTAACCTACAGGGTTTCGTGAAAAACCCTAAGGTTAAAGGAGAATTGACTCTAGTCGCAACTAGTATTACACAAGAGGTGTGGGAATTAGGTTTCCAAGTTGCTATAGTTGTCCTTTATATAGTCTTCAAATTAGGGTTTGCAATCAATGTTACCTTGGTAACAAAGCATTCAATATTCACCGTTAGATGGAAACCTGATTAGACTCAAGCTAATATCTTTAAACCGTTAGATCGAACTTAGCTTGTTACACAAAAATGAAAAGTGACTTTATTTAGATATGAGTAACCATACCTAAACGTGTGCACCTTGTTGTCTCAATAATAGTTAACCGAAGTTAGCCATATGAACACTTTCATATCAACCTTATTCATCTTAACCATAACTAGTCAAAATGACTCAAATGAAACTAGTTCTAGAGTTGTTCAATTGTTTATGTAGTTGCAGGAATTCCTACACTACACCCCTCACAAGAATTCACAATTATCAACACATATTTGAAGAATAATAACAACACTTTATTGATTAATTCTTAGAAATGTTACAAGAAATAGAAGAAATCAAGAATACAATCACTCACAAGAACTTTCTCTCTCCTCAAAACTTTCTCCAGACTCCAAAAATGATCTCTCCTCTTCTGGGTCTAATAGTTCTCTTTATATAGGATAGTTACATAGTGGATGATAGCTAAGTTATCCCGTATTTTCGGATCTGACTCGCGATACTCTCGCAGTAGTTGTAATGCTTATTCTCGCAGATGCTGTAATCTTCGCAGGATCTTCATGCTCTCCCCGTGTTTCTGCCACCGTCATCTGTTACGTCATTCTTTGAATCATTCTTTGAGTCAGTCTACGACGCTCGCATAGTGTCATTGAAGAAGCCGCATAAACGTTGTTTATAAATTTCGCAAGAGCACTGCTGTGGCGATATTCTGATCCTACATCTTGCCTCTTCTCATGTATTTTCTGCGAAGGGGAAAAGATCATGAGAAATTAAAATCTTTTGAAATGCCGTAGCTGTCTATATATTCACATTCTTTTTTTCTGACACGTAGCTGCATCCCTAGCCAGATTCATTACACGTATCTTTTTATCCATTCAACTTCTGACACGTTCTTTTCAACCGCTGCGCTCCAACCGTTCACGTCTTTTCTTTGCACTTATCTTCTCGAGAATTTTTACCTTCTATATATATCTTTTTCACTCTTTACTTTTCTTCTTTTTACTTTCTTCTTCCTTCTCTCTGCAATCTCTCTGCAAATTCACTGTTCTTCCGTAAATTCCGCATCTGCTGTTGTTGCAACTTTTCTTTTGATCTTCTACTCTTTTCTTCATTCCCATACTTACTAAGAATGTCTCCAGCTGGTCGTAAAAATCTCATCACCTTTGAGCAAATGCAAAAGAAACTTAAGGACAAAGGTTTTTCTTTATCTACCATCCCTGATCAAAACCCTAAAGCCGAACTTTCTATTAAATTATTTTCTGATCATCTGTGTTCTCGCGAGAAGATTATAGTCTCGCTAGGTCAGCTTGAAGCTGGTCTTCCCATTCCTCTTTATGATCCTGAGCTCCCTTTATTCTATGAAATACTTTCTCATGCGAGATTCTCACGTGCCAGATATTAGTTGAGTGGGGATTGCATTCGTCTGATGCTGGAGTATGCTACTCGCGGTGCTGGTAAGAAATCTCTTTATCCTGATAAAGCAAGGAATCCTAAATTCGCTGATGTTCCAATTATTCCTGCGAAGTATACTGTAGAAAATTTCTTCGCAAATTATGATATAATCCCCATGAGGAAAGATAGCACTTGTTGGGGTGTCCACTTACAAAAGAAGGATGACATTGCTGAAGATAAAATTCTCATGTTGGATATTGACTGGCATCCGGGTAATAATCAAGGTCCGCGCCATTTTAGTGATGATAAATGGTGTATTTTCCCATTATTTCTAGGGGTCCCTACATTTGCGGTCCTCATATTTTACCAGCGAATCTCGCAGAGTACTAGCCATGGGTGTTCAGCTGGCCTGAAAGGAATAAAGAGGTATGTTCTCTCAATTTTTTTCATAAATTATCATTATCATCTTCCTCATGCTTTTATACTCTCGCTGACTACTCCAATTTTTTCCAGATTAACATGCTAAAAACTAGCTATCAGAATCTTAGGAAACCCAGTACTTTATCAGCTCTTAAGTTACTCACAGATGAAGTAAGAAATATTCCTTTGTGATTCTTAACAATATATTGTTGCCTCTATTTCTTATATTTATCTGTGTTTGAAGGTTATCGAAGAAATAGATCCTGTTAAAGTTGTAAGGACCAAGGGAAAAGACAAAGGTGCTGCTCGCAATGGGAAATATGATGATTCTCGCAAGGAGAAGTCTGGTGCTCCTCCTTTAAAGAAAAGAAAATCTCAATCTCCTTCTCCTTCAACTCCTCAATATATTGAAAGTTCAAGTGACAATACTGATAATGACGATGATGATGCTGATGTTGATATCTTCTCCGCGAAGGAATCCTATCTTCCCGAGTCTTCAATGGCTCATCTATCCGGCATTTTTTCTAATACCATGCAAGTAATTGGTGATACCCCTCTGACTGATGCTTGCAAGTTTATAGCTGCCATCTGCGATGCCCCTCTCCTAGAGAATGATGAATCTCTTCGCGGGGTATCAAGATCTATATCTCCAAATTTATTGCATTCACTTAGCAGCTTGGTAAATTTCCATACTTATATTTTCCTTCTCTTTATTTTCATTTTGAATTTATAATTAATTCTTGAAGCTCGCTGTATTATTTCGCAGGCTGGGAAAGCTTCTTTTGCTATTGTCTCAGACTTGGAAAATAGGCGTGCGGTTCTCGCAAAGAAAAACGCTAACCTTCGCAAAGAGAATGAAAAGTTAAAGTTTGAATCTCTTACTCTTCGCGAGCAGTTAGAATCTGGATCTGTTGGCCTTCATGAGAAGATCAAACGATTAAAAACTGAACTCTCTTCTTCACAAGATAAGGTTGCTAGTCTCCAAGCTGCGAATGATCAACTTTATGGTAAGAAATTTTTCTCTTTTTCTTTTATCCATGTATTCCTTTGTGTTTTCTTATTTAGTTAGTCCTCTTCGCAGATATTTACGGCCTCTCTAATGAAGTTGTATTCCTTAATTCTTCTCCAAATCCAATAGATGATGATACTCTCCTCAATTGCCTTAATGATTCTTTGAGTAACTTTTTAAATGATGAAATTAAATCTCTTTCCATAGATGAATTTAGATCCAAAATTCATCTCTTAAGGATTTCACATAGATTCAACTTGGGTTTAACCAATAAGTTTAAGCGCATTTATATTAACTCAAAAGAGGAAACTAATATATTAAGAACCAAGTATAGTGATTTATTGATGAAAAATACCTCATTGCTAAAAATGGTGCTCAAGATTTAGCAGATTTTCATAAGACTCTTCTCGATGTTAAAATTGAAAGAGATTGACTTATCTGCGAGAATAAAGCTCTTGTTGAAAGGGAAAACCAAGTTCGCTCCCGCCTTCTCATTAGTAATGATGCATGATGAGTTTTCTTGGGCTGCGAAAATTCTTGACAATGCCAGAAACAATTTAGGCGTAGATGTTAGTCTTCAAGCTGATCATTCTGTCCTGATTAAGGATATGATCTTGTTTTTCCAATAATCCATTTTGTAGATGTATCTTCACTATTTTATTTATATGTTGTCATCTGTTTGCAATATCTGAAGAAAAATTTTGCCAAAGAGTTAGAGAGCTGGAAGAAGAAAAAGGAAATCTCACAAGACTTTTGTCTTCTCGCAACGAGAAATGTTCCAAATTCAAGAAGAAACTTCAGATTTCTCTGGCGAATTTCAGCAATATTCTTGTTGGTGTTCGCAATGATTCTATTAAGATGGTCTGCGATGGTTATAAAATTCCTCATTCTACTTACCCTTATCTCGCGAACAAAATTCCAAAGAATATTCCTGACCTTGTCATCTCCGATAGAGAAGCTGAAGAGTCTGAAGAAGATGAAGATGAAATTGAAGAAGAAGAAAAATCTGGTGAAGACAATGATGGATCTAAATAGTTTTGTCTTCCTTTTTGATATTTTTGTAATATTTGTACACTTATCCCTTTCTTCTTGTTAAAAATTGCTGCGAATTTCTCCAGCTTCTAATGTTCTTTGGTGTATAGATCTGCATACATTAGAAAACAATTCTTTTTTGCAATATGGTTAATCAATATGCTTACTAATTTTTTAATTATCTGCATAAATCTGTCATATAAAGATGAATAATAATTTTATCATTCTGTTCATTCCCATACTTGCCTCTGTTATGCATCTGCAATATGAAAGATTGAGCTGATTAGTTACCAATAAGATCTATTTGTAAGTTTTGCCTCAATATCTGCGTAAATATCGCAAGTCATATCTGCTTACTCTCATGATCTCTGCGTAAATATCGCAGTCATTCAATCTTGATCTCTCGTGGTCTTATTTTGCCTTCCTAATTAAAGGTCTTATTTAGCCACATTTTGTTTTGGCGACAAAATCGCAGGACGTCTTTACATTTTCATGTAAAGACCCATTGATCTTGTCTTATCCTTATTTTGTCAATTTTGTTGCGACAATATGACAGGCCTAAGTTTTCTTGCGAGAACAAATCCCCATGACATTGCCGTCTTGCGATGAAATCGCAGGACGTCTTTACACTTTCGTGTAAAAACCCATTGATCTTATCTTATCTTTTTCTCTCGGATTTTTGCCTCTGTATGATTGTTGCATAAATATGACAAGCCTAAATATTCTTGCGAATATAAAGCCTCATGACATTTGCATCTTAAGACACTTATCAGCTCCCTAATGGAGGGTGCCGCCCTTATATCCCCCCTGGTTTCCCCTTCAAGGAGGCGTACATCGGTCATACAAGACTAGCTCCTCCCATCCGGTCCTAACAATAACCAGTTTCTTTCGCACCCTCTTATCCTTTTTGCCTATATGGCTTATAGTTATGAGACTGCACCCTAGGTGGGGTTTTCTTTGGGCCGAGTGCATCATAGCCAAGACTTGCCAAGAATGGCTAGGGTAGTTTCATACGCCCAAGGCACCCTTGTCTTAACCGTGTACCTCGGCGCCTTGGTCATACTTTGAAATCCTTAGAAGAGACCTTCGGTCGTCCAACTGTTAATATATATATAGTTGGAAATCCAAAGTATCTCTCTTGGATAGGTTTTCTTTAACCCCAACATCTTCATGACTCAGGTTCCAGCGGCGGTATAACCTTATACCTGAGCCATCATACAAATCCCCCCTTATATGACGTACTTTAGGTCTTACATTTGCCTCTTAAGAATTTTTTGTTCGCGAACTAGGGTGTATGCCATAAAGGTTCGTCCCATTCTAATGTCTCTGCGAAATTTTATTCGCGTTTCTTCACTCTTTGATTTTCTCTTTTTGCATTTCAGCTCTTGTATAATTTTTCAATGTCATCTTTTTCGTTGAATCAAAACATATTTTTGTAAAATTCTCTTCAATAAAACATTCATACATTTTTCATACTTCACAATCTAAAATTTTTACCTTTTCTACTTACTATTTTCTGCTTCTGCTTTTTTGTTGCGCTTTCCTACGTTTTCTCCATCTGCGAGATGCTCACCATCTATTGGTTGCAGCATATGTTGACTTCGCAGCATTCCTTCTTCTCGCCGTTCTACTGCATCCACCATCAACCTTTCACTTCTTTGCTTTTGTTTGATGTTATGTTTCCAGTTTATTTTCTTCGCATCCCTTTCCTCGCAAGATTCCATATCAATTTCATATCACTTTTTTTCCTTCGACCCAATCTTCCTTGATGACTCCAACACCGCTGGGATGTGGAAATTTAATACACTTGTGGTAAGTCGATGCTACACCTAGAATCCCATGCAGCCAAGGTCCGCCAATCAAAGCATTGTAATGATATTCAACATCGACAACACAGAATTGAATCTTAGAAGATATTCCCTTCAATGGAATTCACATTGAAATTTCCCCTTTGGGCTTGTTGGCAGTACCATTGAAACCATAGATCTTATAAGTCGATGGTATTAGATCCTCATCTCTTCCTCCCATGGTTTTGTAAGTATGATAAAAATAAGATATCCACCGAGCTTCCAGTGTCAATTAGAACTCTGTTAATGGCCCAAGAATCTTCAGCTTCATCATCCTCATTTTCTTCATCTTCTTCTTCTATATGTTTTGGGTTTATTTCTAATCTTACCACTAGTGGGTTGTCATGCATCTCTCCAGGCTCTAGTACCTCTTATGGTGTGAAAGAAATAATTTTATTTTGCTACTCTTCTAATGGAGAAGCTTACGCAATGTTCATTATCTCTCTTCCATCTGCATCTCTCGCAAAGACTCTGCTTAAAACATTGTCGTGGAAGTCTTCTATAGTCTTGTATGAATGTATGATGGAGTTACAAGATAGATTCTTCGCTTTTTCACCTACTTCTATCACAAATGTTTCTCCTCCTTTTGTTGTATTCACTCTGCGAATTTTTGGAGCTGGGGGTAGTTGCTGAGACTGTGGGTGATCTCTTAGAAAATGGTTTAATTTTCCCTGGTCTATCATCCTCAAAATGATTCTTTTTACATTCCTGCAGTTGTTTGTTGTGTGACCATGAAAATGATGATAAGAACAAAATTCTAGACTTCGATTATTTGGATGTGGTTCTTTTCCCATATTCCAGGGTACGGGTATGTCCTCCATCAAAATTATAGCCTCCCAAATTTTCTCTATGCTAGCATTTAGAGGTGGCATCTTAATTTCTTCCCATATTGTCTTCTGACTTCCTTGCCTTCTATAATAATTTTTCCTCTGTCCACCATAAGTCTCTTGCGGTTGATCAAGCCTCTGAATTTTATTATTTCCACTTCTACTGAAAAAATTTCTTTCCCTTTCGAATTCTTCTTGATCTCTACTTCCCATAGCTACTAATTTCTGTTGACCACCATACATACTTTTTTCTTGCTTTACCTGCGAAGTAATCGCTACTGTATTTATTAACCTAGGAAGTAAACTTGCATTTGCTGCACCTGAACTGGTGTTCGCAATGGGATATGACTCCATCTCGTTTTGTTTCTCCTCCAATGCAATGTATTCTTCTTGTAACTCTCGCATCTCCGTCATGGTGATTGTATTTTTGATTCTTAAAATTTGTATGTATAGCAGATTGGTTGCGAACATAGCATTAATGAAAGATAAAATGAGGTATCTCTCATCCACTCTTCCTGCCATTTCACTACACATTATCTTCCATCTTATGGTTAGATGTTTCAAACTCTCGCCAACCCTCTGTTTTAACTCGAATACATCTTCAATGCCAGGTCGCGAAGAATTGTTACTTATATACGCCCCCAAGAATGCGGTTTGTAGATGATTGAAACAAGTTATAGTGTTCTTGGGTAACCCTTCAAACCATTTCCGAGCTTCTCCAGTTAGGCTGGATGCAAAATATTTGCACAATACAACATCATGATTTTCCCACTGCAGCATACACCTAACATAAGCTTTGACATGTTGAATAGCACAAGTAGTTCCATCAAAGATACTGGTTAACGTTGGCAAATTACATTTTAGGGGTATTCCTCCCAATTGTACTTCTTGGGTAAATGGAGTTTTCGCAGCTTCTTCAATGGCCTCATCAAGTTGTCTTCTGCCTCCCTCTCTTCTGTTATTTAACATTCCCCTTATTTCTGCTAACTCTCTTAAGATCTGTTCATTCCCAGCCGAACTTTGCTCCATTGGCCTTTTAAGTGCAGCTTCCCTTCTTCTACGTTCTTGCCTTTCGAGATTTTGTGCTTCTTCTTCTTCTGCATCTTCATTATGCCTTTTTCCGCGATTTTCTTCTTCACCTCCTTCTTGAATTCGCAAATGATTATGCCTTTCATTTTCTATTCTGTGATTTTCTTCATTTCTCATCGTTTCTCTTCGCTGTCTTTCTATTCTTCTTTGTATTCTATCATATTCTTCATTGATATTATCATTGTTGCGATTTCTTGCGCGTCTCCTTTCTCGATTGTCATGATTGTTCCGATGTATTGCTTCTTGAAACTCTTGTTCTTCCACTTCTGCTCTCAATCTTTATCTCTCGCAAGCTAGACGTGCTTGTTCAATATAATGTCTCTCAATTTCATCCTCAATTATTCTTCGGTTTCTTTGAATTTATCGCTCATGTAATGTTCTCCTACCTTCTTATCGATTTTCTCCATCGTCTTGGTTATTTCCACCACCTTGATTTCTATTATCACGTCTATCATCCACAGTTTCACCACGCAGAATGTAGCGATCATTAATCATTTCTTCTTCTCCACAACGCTGCTCTTTATTTGGATTTTGCATTTCCTCTCGAATATTTTCAGCATCATTTCTCACAGGGGAATTTTGCCTTGCTTATTCTCTAAATGATCTTGAACTTGATCTTGCAGTACTTCTCGATCTCCTACTTTGTAATCTCAAATTCTCTATTCTTAACTCGTGATTTTGTCTTGTTAAATTTGCGCGTTCTTCCGCCTCTAATATCCTTTCCTCTTGTATTCTTTTCTTAGAGCCTCTACTGCTTCATTTTCGTCATCTCCATGAATTAATCCTTCAACCGCCTCTTGATCTCTTCCTCTTGCCTTCTATTTCTTAATTATAGGTTTTCTGCTTCTTCCATTGAATCTGATCGCTAGGTATGCACGCTTACTCTGTCATAATCCATAGTTCTATCTTGTATCGGTGTTTACTAATTTGGCTGATTAACTTGATTTTATCCATTATTCCTTGTTCTATTGCTCCTTGTTCTTAATCTTGAAGATTCTCCTATTTCATTTGTCCCTTCACCTGCAATTCTTCTACTCCTCCTTACGTTTGTAGGTTATTCTGATGTATTTCTTCTTCTAGCCATTCCTTTAATTTTGATGTATTATTGTAATCACGTAAAAATCTTCTCCAATTTCTTCAAATTCTTACAAATCACAATTTGAATTTTTACTTAGAAACGTCCCTGTTTCTAGCGCCATTATGTAGTTGCAAGAATTCTTACACTACACCCCTCACAAGAATTCACAATTATCAACACATATTTGAAGATTAAGAACAACACTTTATTGATTAATTCTCAGAAATGTTACAAGAAATGGAAGAAATCAATAATATAATCTCTCACAAGAACTTTCTCTCTCCTCAAAACTTTCTCCAGACTCCAAAAATGATCTCTCCTCTTCTGGGTCTAATAGTTCTATTTATATAGGATAGTTACATAGTGGATGACAGCTAAGTTATCCCTTATTTTCGGATCTGACTCGCGATACTCTCGCAGTAGTTGTAATGCTTATTCTCGCAGATATTGTAATCTTCGCAGGATCTTCATGCTCTCCCCGTGTTTCTTCCACCATCATCCATTACGTCATTCTTTGTGTCAGTCTGCGACGTTCACAGAGTGTCATTGAAGAACTCGCAGAAACGTTGTTTATAAATATCGCAAGAGCACTGATGTGGCGATATTCTAATCCTACAGTTTATATTCTCATAGAAGTATACAACACACAATTGAAGCAAAATCGATTTTGATTCACTCGAATCAATTCATGAACATTATAGCCACGGTTTGCAAAAGATTGCATTCCTTGTTATATAAATGTATTAGTTCATGAACAAACCGATTTTAAAACATAAACTATTCAAGTATGCGAACGGGTACACATTCCTAAGTGGCCAGACCAAGTTTGGGTTCGCCAGTATGCGAACTGGTACGCATACCATCCAAACTCAGTTAAATCCCAAAACTTGAAACTCACGCTAGTACACATACCGGTATGCATACTGAGTTCCCGGATTTTCATAAACCAACCAGTACGCATACGGGTATGCATACTATGGTTCCCGGACTTGGAATATCTTGCAATAGTTAGCATACAAATACGCATGCTATGCTATATCCGATCATGGTTATTTGTTCTAAACTCCCATTTCAATCATTGACATATTCTTAGAAGATGACAATAGCTGTCTCAAACAAACTATTAGCTTCGAAGCAATTTTCAAGTGATCGAATGATCAATACGAAACACTCGGAGTCTACATCAAATGACTGTCTCACACAAATCATGTAAGATGTTACAAGGCGATTTTCACATGATCATCTTTTGACTTTCGTCAAGACTATAAGATGAACTTGGTTAAAGAGAAAGCTTACCAACACATATTTCGAGAAATATGTAAGCGAGTTAAACTCAGGCCAAAATATCAAATGTGTTTATACAGCTATACGACTTTTGTCTCAAATAGGAGATAGAGTAGACATACTTTTGAGTAATAGATGAGTTCAAGTCTCCATATACCTTTTGTTGATGAAGTTCCACAAGCTCCCCTTAGTAGTTCTTCGTCTTCAATCGATGAACGTCGTGAAGTCTAAAGCTCAACTACACTTTCTATCCTAATCCGAGACTTCACTATAAGTAGACTAGAAATCAAGACTTATAGTTTTGGCAACTAAACTTTACAACAAGCTTGAGATAGCAACGATTGCGAGTTTGACCGAGCAGTGCTCTAACAACCTTTATAATTTATGTAATTCTATACCTTCGCAACTTTGCTTCTCTTCAAACGCCCATAAAATATTCATACGACTTCAGATGACTCCATTCTCTCGCTACTGCCTTCGTCTTTTTGTACTCTTCGAGATGATAACAAGTACTTATGGATTTGAACTAGTTACACTTGGTCTTTGGCCCTTCTCCACTTGTATACTTCACTTTAGAGTTATTTCCACTTCTTTTCGGATGATTCACCTAACAAAAGCCAGTATATAGAAAAGTAACGTAATACTAGATAATATGCTAGAAATATAACTAAAATAATTATGAAACTGACACTCAAAACATGTAAATAAAACAGTTATCATGCTCTCAACTCAATTTGTTGGCGAGATAGTATACGACGACTAATTAAAACTAGTGCGGGATATTCATCAGATGAATTACCACAAAAAATATAATTCACCCTAATATTTACTTACTTCAATTCATGGCTTTTCTCGGTTGATTTCCATGGAATAATATTGGATTATCTACCTTTCGGGCATAAGGGCCACCACCGAGTAAGTCTCGAGCAAAAGGCATGGGTATATTTAGTAATAATGTTCCTGAGAGCATCCAAAAACATGGATGAAAAAGGATAGGGAAGTCTAATCAACTAAGGAAAGGAAGGGAGAAAAAAATAATAAATAAAATGAAAATGCAGGGCGGGCCCCGGCCGGATGGCCATGCCATCAGTTTTGGCCAGTCCGCACCCCGTTTTCCTTTTCCTTATTATAATATTATTATTATGGTTTCCTCTTTCAAGGACATCCTATTTTGACCAAAACTCCTTATCTCCACATCTTTTCAAATATTTCTCCATGGACCATATGGTTTGTAAAGCAAGTGGTCATTTAACCATCATGACTTTCTATCATAAACAATATTAAAATAATAAAATTTTAAATATTTTCAAACAATGGTCTTGTAAACATAATCAAGAATTTTTGTCAAACTTAAAATATTCTAAAAAGATAAAACAATGTTCGATGGACCATCAGAAAATACCAAAATTGTCAGGAATGGTCCGCGGAGAGCATGGCGACATGAACCCATAACCATGATCGGTCCTTTGGCTATCAATATTCGGTCTCATCTCCTATGTTGATTAATGGCCTAATTAATCATCTTTACTCCATATTCGGTTTAAACTCTTTCCAGAAACTTGGAGTATCATCCATACACTATCAGTCGGTCCCACGACCATAAGTAGTCAGTTCCAACACCCTTGGTAGGTCCCTCCTTCTGCCACAATTAGGTTTTACTACTTAATGCTCGCATAACACTTTTTTTTAGTTATGATTAAACATCATTTAATCATCCTTTCACCAAATGCTCTGCAACTGACTTTGGTGAATGCTCAACAAAGCACTTGAGTGCCAAATGGTCGGTCATTACCACCAATGACCTGTCCCCTCTCACCATGATCCTTATTCAATCATTTTATCAATCAAAATTAGGGTTTTGAACCTAATACTTTGCAGACCATAATTCTGAAAGGGTTTCAACACCAATAACTTTAAATTATTTATTTAATATTCGGTCAAGCTACCAGTATTTTATTAGTATTTCAATTAAAATTTTATTGATTCAACCATCAATTGTTTTGTAAAGCAATATTGATTCAACTATCAATATTCAAGGAAAGCATTGATTTATATTGATCTAGCTATCAGTATTTTGTTGGTCCATCAATCAACATCTAATTGGTTCGTAGTCAACCAATATTTTAATATTATAATATCTCTGCTTGTCATTTGACTTACTCATGACACGCAGATCGAGGATGAACCTTCTATGATCATTCAAATAATAATAATTTTCATTTGACTTCCTGTCAAATGCTTAACACATCCGCATTATGGTTTATGATCGATCTAGCAATCTCATTAAACCTATGCTTATCAATCCATTAGTTCTTCAGCTAACACAATGATACGTCATAATTATCAGTGATCTATCAGACTCAATGTCTATAGTCCACAAAGCATGTTTCTATTTCAACAGGCACTTCATGCTTCATCCATCATAACCATAAATTATAAACTACATTCAACTCATTAGTTAAGACTCATAGTATAACTAGGTCAACGATTGGCCATATAAAATACGTCTGCGAAGCATACTTTCACATGAGACATCAGTTCATGTCACAAGGAGGGATATCATTAGTTTTTTGGTCTGGCGGCCTACAACACGTAAGATATGCAATACATGCACGATGATAAATATGAGTAAGTCTTGCTGGCAGTTGAAGGAATAAATGGACAGTGGATGGACAATCAACCAAGTCTCCCACATAAAGAGAAACTGGTTTATGCACGATTTTCTACTTATAGGAGATCGATATGCTAACTACCTCTGCAATAAATAGGTTCCTTAACCTATGATATGGACAACTTAGCAAGAACTGAATTTATCTCATTAGATATCAGTCATCTAACAACCATATAAAAACACACAAAAGATTTCTCTCGTCTTACACAAAGAAATCATCTTCAAAGCAGTTCAACCCATTACACATCTATCAATCAGTCTCTATTGATCTCCACACATTCTCAGATTCCCTCCCTACAGATCGACCCTTTTTTTCCTTGTGACCGAATTGATTCTGGAACAACCAATATATTGGTTTAGGCCAGAGTCCAACATATTAGTCTCTCGAACTCAAAGTAATCCCGTACATGCGTGCAGTATATTTTTTTGAAGGTTTATACGACTTGCTTCATCGAGCACTAGTCTACTCCACCACTTTCGCAAAAAACCAGTAAACAATTTTTACCCGCAAACAACTACAAACATGTTTAAACTTTTTGTAAATTTAGTGTTTTGTGGGGGAAAATATGGATCAAAAGATTGATAATTTCGTTCTTTGCAGGGACTATGAAATAAAAATATAAACTGTTATAGGTTTTAACCTCACCAAGTAAACATCTTGATGATGCAACTTTTGAACAGTGCTTGAGTTTTTTTGTTTGGCAGAAACAACTGGTCTCCATCATCTTTGGAGAGACCATCCTAGGCAGAAAGTTTTCCTGAGAATGTATGGGGCCGACGTCGGCGGAGGTGGAGGTGGTACTGGAAGTGGAAGTGTTGTTGGTGGTGGCCTAAAACATATTGTGATCAATGATGTTGATCATTTGGTTGAAGCTGATCCAGCTTGAGGGAGTGAGCCTAAATGAGTAAATCAGTATTGAGGGTTTTGAAGTTATCTTTGTTATTTTCCTTTTGGAGTTTGTGTGAGTAAATCAATATGAGGGTTTTGAGTTATCTTTGCCATTTTCCTTTAAGTAATCAACTTTTGAAGTTAAATTTTCATGAGCTGTTTTGCATATCGAATTATGGTTAATGGTTAAAAAGTTTTGTGGAAAAAAAGTGCTCAAAGTGGTGTAATAAGGGTGTAATTACCTTAACACATACGAAACACAATCCACAATAATTCAATTAGCCAACATCATTGTAGTTCAACAATAAAGGCATTGGGTTATGATACCAGTAACCCGAGTTCAAAACTTGTCAGCACCAAATTCTTTACCGATAAAAAAATAAAAAAAAATATGTAAAGCTTTTATTACATATCATATAACAACTAATATCAGTCAAATACATATATAAAACTTATTATTCTATCAAAAAAACAAGATGTTAATTGAGGAGATTAGAGTGAATATCAAACAGGGAAAAATAATTATATGATATTTGGGGGTTTTCTTGTATTTGTTGTCTTAGAGGACAAACTGGATAGGTGTTGCTTGTGCCAATATAAGTCATAAACAACAAACTTTCTCGTTTTCCTTTTTATTGTCATGTTGTTGGTATTTGTTGCTAGTGTTCCCATGGTTTAGTTACCCATTAAAAAAAGATGTTTTGAGTTCATCCACTAGAATTAAAGTTGTTGTTCTTATTATTATTCAGTATTTGATTAGTGCCAGAGTTATTGTATCTTCCCATCTTGTACTTTTTGAAGGGCTTTAAGTGGTTCACTTATGAATGAGTCAAAAGTGTTTCCGTCACATTCATGGTACTTCACAATTTTGCATAATTCTAGAGTTTCCAGCGCATTCATGAAATTAATGGTACTTCACACCATAATGGTGTGATTTGGCTTCTGTCTATTTAAATAAATAAGTATCAGAAATTTCTTCTCATCAAGACATTTTTCTACTTCTTTCTTTCACTATGGCAAGTTCCAACACTAGAAAGTCTAAATCCAACTCTGAATCAAGTTCAAACACTGACTCAAGTTCCAGCATGTTGTTGTTATAACATTAGAAATGAAACTCTGGAAGGTGGTGTTGAAACAAATGTGTTCGGTGTAAGTTACTAATTGGGTTTAAAAGGAAATGCGATGCACATGATTGAACTTAGTGAGGTTTGAAGAAAGATCAAGGGTGAAAAGGATAAATAGGTAGTTGTCAATGTTCAAGAGAAGAAAGAAGGAGAAGAAAGGAAAAAAAAAAACAAGTATTTTTAGCCTATGTTCGTTCTTTAGATGTGACATGCATGAAGAAGAAGATGATTAGTATTTTATGCTTATGTTATGAGTTATGACCCTGTTATGAAGAAGAAGATTTGAGAGTGTTTCCTAATTTTTGAAAGTATGGTAATTCAAAGTCAACATAAAACTTATCATTTATACAAAAATAATCATATACTATTGACTTAAAATATATATAAATATCTAAAACTTACCATCATAGTAATGAAGTTCAAGAAGAAAGAGGACTTATTCTTGGGTCAGTGACTATATACAACCAGCATGATGAATACATATAACCCCTACTCAAACATGAATTATAAAGGTTGTTCCTTCAACCTGGTCGACTTTTAACTTTTTGGAACATGAAAAGAATAATTTTCATCTTTTCTAATACTTCCTGACTGCTGTATCTAGAATTCTAGATAAATTTGAAGATTTTTACCAACTACATTAATAACATATTTCTCCGTAACTAATTTGAACATCTATAAAATATTTATTATAACTCCAAAATATTGAAAAACCTAAAAGTCTTGTGAGTTTTTATCATTTTTTTTTGTGGTAACAAAAATGCAGTTAATCAGTCAATTTAATTGAGACATATTTGAGATCATCAGTTATGATGACATACAACTAAAAAATTCATGAGAAACTATTAGGTTTTCATTTAATTATATTATAGTGCTATTTATTATTTGTATCATTTTATAATCTGTAATTTTGTTTACCTTAATAAAAATTTAGTTAAATCAATATTTAAGATGATCAATTATGATGACATATAAATAAAAGATTTATGAGAAACTATTAGCGCTTTCATCTAATTATATATGATATGCGTACCACAAATCTGTAAGTCGATATATATAGCTACTCCGCTACGTGTACAAGTACATGTATTACGGGTAAAGACTTATAACGATTTTCCTAGTTTGTAAAACTGATACCACTGTCTTGTATCTGAATCTATAGTAGTTCTATATTTCTCTAAATTGATTCGAAACATTCCTGAATAACATTGATGACACATATCACTGTTCCAGGCTATTTTCAAATGATAACTTGAATCATGATTTTGATTCCGAAAAATAAATTATCCTTAACCGAAATTCATCAAGTATGAACAAATGTTCATTAGGCTTAATCATTATATTTCAAGAACTAATTACCAAGATAAACTTGACTCGAAATTTTTGTCTATGCATAATAGTCTAATTAGTTATGTAACATCGTCTCAAATGATAGAAAAGTGAATATAACTTGAGATATAGGTGGTTCGGTATTCACTTACATTTTATTGATGAAGTTCTACAAAATCTTCAGTTGATCTTTGCCTTTAAACGGTAGAACGCAATGATGACCGCCGTGATCCACTATTTCTCAACTACATTTCTATCCTAGTCTGGGACTTAACTAATTGTAGACTAGAAATCAAGATATAGTTTTGACAACTAAATTTGACAACAAGCTTGAGATAACAACACTTGTGAGTTCGACCGAGCAATGCTCTAACAATCTCCACCTTTGTCAATTTTAGTGACAAAATTATCAATATACATATGATAAAAAATAAAGCTCCGACAATTTCTAGAATCCAACATGTCTTGATTTCCTTGTCTTCTTCAACTCCTTGAACTCTTCGTAATTTCAAGCTGCAATGATTCTGAAAGTGTTCAACTTAGCATCGTTGTTGTTGAAGAAACGATTCCATAGCGATAACAACTTTTGAAAACAAATATTCTCAATCGTCGTTATACAGAAACATAGTATTATTCCTTCTCCAAAGTTCAGTTGTATCCCAACTTTGAAGTAATACTACGATGATATGTTTATCCCCCTTAATCAATACTTACATAAAAACATACCCTTGCCACAAAGTAATTAGTCTTGCTGCTCTGAGGATCGGGCGACATTATGAGTCAACTCACCAAAAACTATTTTCCTAATCTTTGATTAAAATCCTCATTATTTCTTCCTTTTGATCGTTTTAGTGATTCCTTTTTGCTTTCAATGTCACCTACAGTTTACATTTCATCTAGTTTTATCTCCTTCAATTATGGAATCGTTCTCCTTCAACTTCACAGATTTTTTTTTCTTTCTTAAAAAACAACAATAGCTATCTTTACTTTGATTTTATTGTTTTGTCCTGCTCTCTAAAGGAAGCTTAATCTCTTTTTACGCAGATATCCTGGCAAGTATTTTGTGGGAAATCTAGTGGTGGAGTTTCAATATGCATTTTGCATTTGGAATAAAAGTAGTGGTATTATTGGCAGTGGTGTTCACCATCTTTTCAGCTGAGGTGGTCCATAGTAGTAGAAATCCTATAGGTTGTACCCAGATAGACAAACACAAAATCTTCCTTGATCATCATGATCTTTGCATTAGAAAACATGTTCAATACCTTCATCATGTTGTTCACCGAGTCAGTCAAACCGAAATTTAAATTTCTTTGCCACCTAAACTGTTGCGCAATTATAGGCATGGTAACAACCAAAAAGGTAACTGTGTGCAAATTTATAGCTCGTCTCCTGTTATGGAAAATCACCCCATTAATTATCCTATATTTTTTAAAGATATGAGACTGGATATTCAGATCTATATAACAACTTTCCAAGGAATCTTCTTCTATATAATCAGAACTCTTTCTTTACAAACACCACAACAAGTTTTCAGAAAATCTCTTCTTAGAAAATCTAAATCCACAAAACCTAAGGAGTTTTACACCATGGCGGCAAACAATGAGAATTGTATCAATATTTAGGAATGCATCTATTGAGATCCCTGCAACTCAGAGACGTGTTGTATGATCCTCTCAAAATATCAATGCAGCAGCAGAAGAATGGACACGTGATCTTCTTGGTCAACTCAAGTCAAAAAGCAAGATTGATATGAAGATAATTAGGGCTGGAGTGAACTCTCTGTGAAGACAATATAGAGGGAAGGAGATTCGTGTTATGGGTCATAACCTAATGCTGGTCAGCTTGAATAATGAATAAGTACAAGATGAAATCATTCGAAATGGCCCTTGGATAATAGGTGGAGCCCTGTTTACTGTGCAGAAATATTACTCTCATATTCCTATCACAGACTATGAATTCAAAACTCAAGTCTACACTATCGAATTCAAGTACCTGAAACTTGAACATATGAATGCTGCGGTGATTGATGAAGCTCTGGAGTATATAGGAAGAAAAATATCAACCAAGCCAGAAAACTGTAGGCCGAGATATGGAAGCACAGTCTCCGCAAGAATAGAAATAAACCTCACAAAGCCTCTGTACCGTGGTCAATGGTGGAAGACAACCAATGGAAAGGAGTCGTGGGTTAGATATCATTGGTGTCTGCAACCAAACAATATATGTGACAAAAGCTGGGTTATCGATCATAAGGATAGTAACTGCATGCAAACAAACTATCTGTTACATCTTGACAGTTTATCTTCTGAGGAATATGAGGCTTATATGAGGGAAGAAGCTGATGTATATGAAGGCAAAGATGATGAAAAGACTATGGATAACTCCTTTGCAGAAGAAATGGAGGCTGAAGTTGAAGAATCGGGGCAGAATAAAAGGTTAAGAAATTCTAATCTTAATCAGCCTCCATCTTTGAACCCTCATAACATCCATATAGTGCCACCGAACTCTAGGGAAGGTAATAACCGTAATATTATGGCCAACCAGCCTGCTGAGTTGATGGAAGCTGATATTCCAAGTGCAGCTGACTTGAACCCCGCAACTGAAAGCCAAGGAACATCTGCTCAGGTATTCAAAAAAAGCTCTTACTTAGTTTTTTCTTCCATTAAATGTTCTCTTGCTTTCGTGAATACTTATAATCTTGTCAACTACCAAAATTGTGATTTCTCTTTTGTTCTTCCTTTCATTATAAAAATAATCTCTTGGAACTGCAATGGTTATGGAGCTAAAGATACTAGAAATTACCTAGCAGATTTATATAAAATGTTAAACCCAAATATAGTTTTCCTTCAAGAGACCAAAGTTAGTTCTGATAAAATCCTAAATTATTTTAGACCTTTAAACTTTCCCAATAACTCGTATATACCTTCTGTTGATAGATCAAGAGGTATTTGTCTTCTATGGAAAGATGGATTTGATATGTATATTATCTACAAAGATAAAAACATATTTCATTGCTTGATCTGTAGTGATCCAGCTAAACCAAAGTGGCTATTATCATGTGTTTATGGCTCACCGTATCCACAAGATAAAGCTGCTCAGTAGAATTTTATTGAGAATGTTTGTGAAGTATATAAATATCATCACCGTGGGCCATGCTAGGTGATTTAAACATAACTCTTCATAGTAATGAAAGGATAAATAATAATGTTTCTGCCTCTCAGGTTTCACGCATTGCCCAAGTTATTCAGAACATATGTTTAATTGATTTAGGGTTTATGACAATCCCTATACCTAGACTAGTAACAAGCATGGAACCGGAAAAATTAAATCTAGTCTAGATAAAGGTCTCATAAACACAGACTGGCTTATAAATTTTCCTAATACCTGTCTTAAACATCTTCCTTTCCTTGGATCCGATCATTGTCCCGTCTTCCTTGATATGTCACCTAATGAGAAAATTAGTGCTAGAAATTGGAAATTCTTTGAATGTTGGTTGCGATATATTTCTTGTAAAACCCAGATTAATAATGCTTAGGCCAAGCAGTTTAGAGGTTCTGCAGCTTACTCTTTGGATTATAAACTGGGAAAAACTAGAAGAGTGTTATCTTTGTGGAACAGAACATCTTACGGAAATATTCAACAAGAAATAAAAGATCGAAAACATCAGCTTGAGACTCTTCAACATCCAGGAATTACCACTGACAACACTGAGAGGATCTTAAAAGTTGAGAATGAGATCAATGAATGGCACATCAAAGAGGAAGAATTTTACAAGCAGAAATCAAGAGACATTATGTTCACTGAAACAGATCAAAACACAAAACATTTCCATCTACAAGCCAACAAAATAAGAGCTCGCAACATAATAGAATCCATACAACGTCCAAATGGATCTTGGTGCAGTGGAAGGAGCAATCTTGAAGACCTTCTGATCAATCACTTTCAAAGTATAATGAGTACTTCTAATCCTATCTGCGATGAAGATTTTCTAAATGTCCTGCCAGTGTGCATCACTAATGAAGATAATGAATCACTTAGAAAAATACCAGATATTGCAGAGATAGAATCATCTCTCAAGAGTATGCAACCGTGGAAAGCTCCAGGGCCAGACGAATTTCCACCAGGATTCTTTCAGTCCCAATGGGAAGTTGTTAAAAAAGATGTTATAGATATGGTGCAAATTTTTTTTGTTTCAGGAAAGCTGTTGAAGAAGATGAATAAAACTAATATTTGTCTGATACCGAAGATGCAACTCCCACACACGGTTGGTGATTATCGGCCCATTGCTTTGTGCAACTCAACTTATAAACTAATCACCAAGATAATGGCGAATATACTAAAACAACATCTTGAGAAGATCATCTCACCAATGCAGGCAGCTTATGTGCCAGGATGAAAAATAGGTAATAACATTCTTTTGGCTCAAGAACTTATTCATTGCATGAAGAGAAAGAAGACAAAAAAAGGATACATGGATCTTAAATTGGATATGAGTAAAGCCTTTGATCGTGTTGAGTGGAGTTTTCTCAATAATGTCATGTTGAAGTTGGGTTTTAACATCAAATGGTGCCAACTGGTTCATGAGTGCATTAGTACAACTGAAATTCAAATTCTTCTCAATGGTTCACCCTGCAGATCTTTCAAACCTTCCAGAGGCATTCGTCAAGGTGATCCTTTATCACCTTATTTATTTCTAATTACCATGGAGGTCCACACAGGATCATTTCCACAAGCAGAACAACTGAAAAAGTTACAAGGTATAAAAATTTCAAGAAATGCACCTCAAGTAACACATCTCCTTTTTGCGGACGATTGTCTGTTATTTGCAAAAGCTTATATTCAAAATGTTAACACATTGCTAGAAGTTATAAACAAGTTTAGTGAAGTTTCAGGGAAACAAGTAAATTTTCACAAGTCTTCGGTTTTCTTCTCCAAACACATTCATCCAAGGCATTGCAGGATATTGTTAAGGAGGTTAAAATTGAAGAAGATGTCTCTTGAAGAAAAGTATCTAGGCATTCCACTTTTCTTAAACAAAAAGAAAACCAACTCCTTCTCTGGGTTAGTTGATAAAGTTATGGAATGGAAAATTTATGAACCAAGTAGGAAGATCTGTAATGGTTAGAAGTGTTCTTAGCACGATGCCATCTCACCACATGAGCATCTTCAAATTACCAGAATCTACTATTAAAGAAATGGACCAAGTTCAGCGTTCTTTCTGGTAGAAGAAAAAGGATGGTAAAGGACTGTACTTCATATTATGGCCTGCTGTTGGTAAAGACAAATCACAAGGGGGTATGGGTTTCAGGGACTTATCCATCTTCAACAAGGCCTTTCTGGCCAAAACATGACTTAGAGATTATATAATGAGAAAAATCAATTATGGTCAACAATAATGAAGCAATGCTACTTTCCAAACACTAATGCAATACATGCAAAAAAGAAAAAGAACTCTTCTTGGGCTTGGCAGAGTGTGTATAATATGTTGGCTTTCATTAAGAAATTTAGTTTTTGGAGCCTTGGAAATGGAAGGAAAATTTGTATCTGGGAAGATGTTTGGTTACCAGGTAAATGCACACCACCAACTTCAGTTGTGTCATCAGAAGAGACAGCAAACTACAAATACATGTCGGAGTTGATTGATCATGATACAAGATCATGGAAAGTACAGCTGGTTCAGCATATTTTCAGTCAGGAAGACGCTACTACAATCCTAAAAATGCGCATCCCTTGGCATTGTCAGGATATGCTTGTTTGGATCCTAGCAAGAGATGGCAGATTCAAAGTCAAATCAGCTTATCGAAAACTGTTGGAAATCAAACAGAATGGGGCTAATTCTAATAATGCTAAAGAAGCAAGATTTTGGAGGAAGCTTTGGAATATTGATACGCTGCCAAAAGTGAAAAATTTCTTGTAGAAATGCATCACTGACATAGTTCCTTCTAGCGAAAGAATGGCCAGAGTGATGAATTACACATGTGGGGAATGCGAAATTTGCAATCAAGGGACTGAAACAACGCGACATATACTCATGGAATGCAACTATTCAAGAGATGTATGGTTTACAATACCAGGGGCTATGCATAGTATACAAAACAATGGCAGCAATGTAGCTAATTGGATAAGAAGTTGGTTCCAAGATGGCATGAATAATTTGGTGGATGACTAGATAGTTCAAATGGCTAACACATCTTGGGAACTATGGAAAGCTTGTTGTGATCATACTTTCCAGAACATAAGGCCAAATCCAACTGGAATTATCAAAAAAATTCAGCTACTTAATATGGGGACAGGAAAAGATATGCGACTAAAACACAAGACTGCAGCTAATACACAACAGTGCAGCCAAACAATTTCCTACTGGAACCTACGCCTTTCTCCATATATTTCAATCTGTTGTGATGATTCTTATAAAAAACTGCATAATATCCATAATACAGGCTTTGGACTAATAGTGCGCAATTTTTCAGGTGCCTTTGAATATGGGAGATGCTCCTATGCAGATGATTATATTACTGTCGAGCAAGCTGAGTGCGGAGGATTGTTTCATGCTATGAATTGGGCATTTGAGAAAGGGATACATCAGGCGTGTTTTGAACTTGATGTGTAAACAATAGTTGAAGCAGTTAATGGAGATTATCATAAACTAGCATGGGAGAATCAAACACTCATTCTTGACATAAAATTTATGTTTAGCAGTAATCCATTATGGAGCTGCAAATTTATTAGTAGGAAATGTAATAAGCCAGCTGATAAAATGGTTAGGCATGGGAGAATTTTTAAAATTTCGAACTCGTGGACAACATATCCTCCCAATTTCATTGCTTCCGCATTAGAGGAGGATAGAATATCTGTAACCCATTCAGTTTAGTAATGAATTTTTTTTTAGTATCAGAAAAAATAAATCAATACTTACATCTTTTGCATAATAGGTAAAACCTATGATTATTGATTCGCTCCCCCTTACATAATGATCCATAAACCATATGTATGTAGTATGAAACTACTAAATAATTATCCCCCTTTTGTCAATAAAATTAACAAAGGTACGAAAATTGCGGGATCGTAATGAATACAACCAAAAGATATGTCAAGTTTTAAGGAAGTTTTGAGATTCCCCATTATAACATAGTTAAAATGCAACTCCTCATATCATTTTTTTTAAGATGATATCACATAGTAAGAAAATACTTAACGCTCATCTAAGAGACTTAAGATACAGGTATCCCCTTTCAAATTCCACAGCCACACACTCTATAAAGATACAAAAATTAAGCACAAGTTCATTTAAGAACTATCCCTATTAGATGTCATTCCCGGGAGAACAACATGAGTGACCTTGCTTTATAAAAAGAAGGATTTTTGATAGATGTCAACAATTCCTTACCTGGAACTCAAGTTTTACTGCCCAAAAGATATGAATGAATTCAGGGGAATTCCTTACTTAACGCTCATCTAAGAGACTTAAGATACAGGTATCCCCTTTCAAATTCCACAGCCATACACTCTATAAAGATATAACAATGAAGCACAAGTTCATTTAAGAATTATCCCTATTATATGTCATTCCCGAGAGAACAACATGAGTGACCTTGATTTATAAAAACAAGGATTTTTGATAGATGTCAACAATTTCTTACCTGGAACTCAAGTTTTATTGCTCAAAAGATATGAATGAGTTCAGGGGAAACCATAAGAACTTGATTTAATGAACCAAAACACCAATAGACTTCCGTAGGTGTTGAAACGTTACGATGTCTAAAGGTTTGGTGAGAATATCATCCAATTGTTGTTATGACGGCACAAATTCTATGTTGACAATACCATTTCCATAGTGATCTCTAATGAAGTGGTATCTTATGTCAATGTGCTTAGTTCTTGAGTGCTCAATATGATTCTCAGTAATTCGAATCACGATTGAGTTATCACAAAAGATGTTAGAGCATAGCTCCGTTGAACCCACCAAGCTTTGGTATTTGTCATATTTTAGTATCAAAACTCATCTAGAGTCGCTTGATTAGATACTAGAGTCAACTTCGTTTAGGTTAGACTAGAAAGTCTAGGAATGTTGAGATATACAAGTATTACTCCGAAGACCTGAAGAATGTGAAGAAGTAACAAACACAATGATGACATCATCCTTCCTCTTGAGGTTAGTAATATTGACTTGATCTTGTTTCCATTCCTAACGCATCCTTCAAGTCGGATTATATTGAAAACATAACATGCAAAGATGTATATATATATAATATTCTATTTGTTAGACTTGGTCATGACATTATGATCAAAGTGTTAAGGAATTTATTGAATTACGAAGTATAACGCTTATGTTTTAAACTTCGTAAAGATGACATCGACATAATCTATTGTATATAGTTGTATGATTATGTGTGCATTATATAGGACTAATTTCACCATAGGAAATAATGTTTTGTAATATTTGTTTAAATGAAGTACATATATTAACTTGTTTCATAATCGAAAGGAAATCATGATTGGTCAGGTTCTTTGTTGAATATCTTTTGAATGACCAATATAAGATGACAAGGTAAAACCTATCTTAACTTGTTGAGGTTTATGGTATAACCGGTTATTGCCTATATAATATAGCTAGTTGTAGTCGGTCATGAGCTACATTGGAAATCAAGGTGTAACCGATCACAATCTATATTGGAATGCAAGTTATAACCGGTCACAAGTTACTTTGGGATCCAAGGTATAACCGGTCATAAGATGAATTTGGAAGTTAGTTGCAATCGATCATAAGCTACCTTTGGGAAGCAAGGTGTAGCCTATCACAAGCTAACTCAGGAAGTAAGGTGTAACCGATCACAAGCTACCTCTGGGAAGTAAGGTGTAATCGTTCACAAAATAGTTTAGGAAACATGGTATAACAGATCACCACTAATATTGTGAGGTTGGTACCACCGATCCCAAGATGAAAAATCGAGTTTCCAATATTCACATATCTATGTATGTTTTGTGTGAATCTTGGAATTAGGGTTTGGTGAGAAACTTCTAGATGTCAACATTATTTGAACACGTGCGTGACTCTTACCATTTATTGTTCAAAGATATTCCTTGATACTCAAGGTGATCCCATGTCCGAAAAAGTAAAAAGTATTTAATTATAATTTTCATCATATATGTTTTAATTACCAGCAATCAAAGCATATCCTCTGGAAATATTATTAGTTAATGTGCTAGACTAATACTGAAGTTTTCTATGAGAGTTTTAGGAAAATATGGTTTGGCATTTATGTGGAAAAAGGAAAACCAAAATTAGGTACTTTAATGATAGTATCTTGAGAATATTTTCGGTTTTGGAATTTCCTTGTTGTCCAAACAATCTTGGTGTATAAATACTTGAGTTTGCATTTCTTGCAAACTATCAGGCAAACATCATTCTTGTTGTTTCTGGTGGAGCCATCTATCTGGAGAGGAAAGTATCATAATTAGGTGAAATCTCTTACGACCGCTCGTTTAAAGACTTTTGTGGGACCAAGAAGCTCCACGAGTATCGTTTGAATTGATCTAATTAGACAAAGGATTTTATTAGATTAAACATAAGAGCCTTTGTCAACGACTCATAATATCTTATTACGAAGATTAAATAAAGTGGTTACCAAACAAATTTATCCTTTACTGTTTGGATTACGATCCAAAGGATTGCTAATTCATGTGCGTGACTCTAGAAGTCAAAGGCATAGGGATACTGAGGAAACTAAGCAGCTGGGGGTAGTCCACTTGGTCTCAAATATACGAAGTTGGTTTAGATTTTGTATAACGTCTTAATTCTGGGAGTATTCAAAACTGGACAAGGTCCCGGGGTTTTTCTGCATTTACGGTTTCCTCGTTAACAAAATCTTATTGTGTCATTTACTTTATTATTCCGCATTATAATTGTTTTATTATAATTAAAGTAAATTGCACTTGTACGTTAATCCATAAAACACTTGAAATTGATCCTATAGAGTTTCGGTTAGTACCGAACCTATTATCAAGTGATCACGTCGTTGTCGTATCTTATCGATCTTGAATCCATAGTCAATCACACAAGTGATCTTGTTGTTGTATTGTCTTGATCTCGTACCCATAGACGATCACACGAAGTGTGTATCGAAGTTGTTGTATTGTCTCAACTCTGTCCATAGACGATCATACTTGGTAAAGGACTTATAGGTTGATAAATAAAAGATTATGGTGTATATGGGTACCCTCATATTTCCATTTTGTTTCGCTTATAATGAGTCTCTTGTCAGACCATTTTTCCAAAAAATATTTCCTCAGAAGTTCCATTCATTCAAATGGGAGTTACGTCTTAACATTTTAAAGAACCTTGAGACGCAGGCAGAGATGGAGTTAGCATGCCCTTATGGTGTTAATGGATGTTTGGAAACGTTTTCTGAAAAATGAGTACAAGCCTGGAATGTAGGACAAGTATACCAAATATGCTGAGAACCAGCGGAAGAGAAGGATCAGACATTGTTTAGGTAGACTCTCTCATGCCAAAAAAATTCTATAGACTTATAAGTACTTTATAACCTGGTGGTCTTAACTTTAAATTCCCAAACTCTTTTATTTGGACAACCCTAACTGACCATATTGATTGTACAATCCAAAAAAGAAGGTATATTATCGAGTGCGATGGTGAGAGCTGGATGCTAGCTCATGTTGGGAAAAATAAAGTTATACATCCAAGTGCAGTTGAAATATATGTGAGTGTTGGACCATCATATTTTTTTTTTGATCGGAAAACTTAATAAAATTGAAAGACATACAAGCCGTGTGTAAGCGAGTACAACTTGAGGATAGCATATAGCTCAAAAGTAAGATAACAAATTTAAAACTAGACGTGAGAGAATGACAAGGTTTCATAAGAGCATCAACAAAAGAAGATTCAACTTATGAGACCATAGTAAAAATTCAAGAAAATTTTTACTAGTTAACAACAATTACCAATTTCTGGAAATACGGACCCAAACTAGGCCTCCACAATGGTGAGATCTTTATGATTATCTGCTACGCTATTGAACATATGTTGACGGTCATTCTTCGAGGAAGGAAACCATATTCCCAATATATATCCAAACTCCATAATTCCTACCGTCGAAATCTTATTGGCATCATCTAATTTTTTTGGCATACCTTTAACTTTAGAGTTTAACGTGCCATTCGGAAAAAGGCCTGTCGCTTTAGTTTTAGAGCTCACTCTTTTATTCGATCTAAGAATATGTTCAGATGAAGATGGCTTGGAGATACTTACCTCGGAATCACAAGCGACAAACTCGGAAGTAGCAACCTCCTCCTCTTCTCCAAGGTTTTGAAATTTATTTTGAGTTACAATACAGGGAGGAACCAAGGGAACCGACACAGAGGTGGTTGTTTGATCCTGGCGAGAATGAAGATGTTTCTCAACCTCGACAACCAATTTGGTACCATCTTGAATCCCCGTAACCAATTTGGACCATCATATGTTGATCAAAGTTCAAATAATTTTAAATGTTTATAGTTTGGTTCTTTTGGATTTCAGGATAAAGTGAAGGCTGCCATGGAAAATAGAAAGGCTCAAGCCGAAGATGGTATTGAGTGTGTTGTATATATTACCAATGATCCAATAACTGAAGTTTCTGGTCATGAAACTAATTGACTTTTCATCCACTGTTACCAAGAAGCAAGCAATACAAGGAAAATTTGGTTCTTCAATAGCCGTGAGTGCAAAATCCAATTCATTTACTCCATATGGTAATGAAGGCAGGGTGGACAAGATCCAAGAGGAGTTAAGTGTTATCCAAAGGTGATCTTCAATCTGTAATTCATTTACGTCCTCTATTTTTATAGTTAACATTGTAAATAAGAGATTTTGTTTTAATTAATTTTTGAATGGGTTGGTCTTGGTTATTGGTTGTTTTCAGTTTCATGGTAAGCCAACAGACAAATCCCAATTGTCAATTCAGAGAACAAGTCCCTGATATCTATTCTCTGGTCGTTCAACCTATTGCTGCTGCTAATACTATACCTGATGAAGGACAACCTCAAGTTTGTCTTATTAATAGAAAAAGAGAGACAGTCGCAACATGTTATGTAGTTACTGGCTCGGATGGAGAAATATGTCACAGGGTGAGAGTAGATTGCGACGAGAGGAATGTATGCATTGAGGGTGTTCTTGATGTACATTATCATGTACCCGATGCTCCTCAAGGCCTGAAAAAATGATTTATATTGGATGATTATGTGTCAGGTGGATTTTTAATCTGGCCTGCAAACAGGTTGGTCTTGCAACCACAAGAAGATGAAGATTAAGCAGTTTGGAACTTATCTTTTTGTACAGCTTTCCTTGCTATACATATGTTGTTGTTTATATATTTGGAGTGTCCTCATGATTCCGCCACTTTGTAGTTAGAGTGTACCTCTTTCAATTTCTTAGTCTTGCCAGCAGACCCGTTGGTCCTGCAAGATCAGGATTAAGCAGTTTGAAATATATTTTTTTGTGCAGCTTTCCTTACACTAATATATACATAATGCTGCTTATATTTTGTGGAGTCTTTTTGATTCTGTCACTCTTTAGCTAGAGTGTACCCTAGAAAAGTTTCGTTCAGTTATCAGTCACTGTAAACTTTGCTTGGATATACACTTCTGCGAGTAATTGGGTTGTACTCCTTTTATATATATATATGCATGTCTTTTACTTGATTTTTAACTCTTCAATTTAAAATGTCGATCCCTAGCCCGGGTAAAGGAGGAGGGAAAAGGGCAACCTTATATCCTCTTTTGATATTGCATATCGATTTTTTGTCTGTTTTTAGAAACTTTGGTTGAAAAGATTAGCATACAGAAGTTTATTAGTTGTGTTTCATTCATATATGCAATTCCCATGAGCATGGAATACTGCAGGTCTCCTTTTTAATCTCAGGTTTGTTACCCATACCTATTATGACCTCTTAAAATTATTTCGCATGCTTATTTAATTGACAATATTCATTCACCGAAATGTGTTTGCTGGTATGTGACAGAAGGCGGTGTTGGACTTGTAAAGCTGTATAAAGATGGAAAGAACTTGTAACCAAGATCAACTTCTTGATATAATTTTATCATTTCTCTTGTATAGCATTGCAGGGCCTTGATAGAGAAATGTCAAAGATGTGGTGAAATACCTCGAGATTGTATGTCTTACAAAGCTGTAGAAGTAGCATAAGCTAGAAGTAACACATTCTCCTCTCTAATTTTATTGGTGAGTCAATTCTTTCCACATCTGTTAATTATTTTCAAATATGTTTTACATGATTCCTGCCAAAAGGTACAACTTACCACCATCGAGTTTTCGGAGTGGAGATGTTGTGGTCATTGGGTTCGCTGTAAATGAATGAGATCGATGCAGCTAACCTGACGAGAAAAACATTATCCTCTTTAATTTCGCTGGTGACTGAACTCTTATAATAATTAGTGAAAAACAGGGGGTATAACAACCACACCCAATAATTTGTTTAGCAATTTGTATGGACAAACTCCAATATACTTTCAAGAGAATCAACTAGACAGTCAAACTCATTCTTAAGAAAAGTATATCCAAGAGTTGTATCTCAATTTCTCAATTCAATCCGCAATCAAACAAATATGAATTTGCGATTCTGATTGAATATTGAGAAATAACTTGAACTGTACCAAAGACCTATGTTCAAGTGTCAATCAATTTATATCAACAACCAAAGGTTGGATTATCTAATTGATTGAACTTAAGCACAACCTGTGATATTTTAATCAATTATGTAAATAAATATAATGCGTAAAAAAAATAACACAGACACCAGAAATTTTGTTAACGAGGAAACCGAAAATGAAAAAAATAAACGAGACCTAGTCCATATTTGAACACCACACTGTAATAAGCCATTACAGACACTAGCCTACTCTAAGTTAACTTCATACTAGAATGTAGTTGAGCCCTAAACAATATCACACTGATTAGGGTACAATTGCGCTCCTTATGCCTCTGAATCCCAGCAGGACTCCGTGCACTTGATTACCTTAGCTGATCTCACCCATAACTAAGAGTTGCTACGACCCAAATTCGAAGATCTTAATACACAAATCTGTCTCACAAAGAAAAGTCTATTGAATAGATAAATCTGTCTCCCACAGAAATACCTATGTGTTTTGTTCCATGTTTTGATAAATCAAGGTGAACAAGAACCAATTGATATACCGGTCTTATATTACCGAAGAACGCCTAGTAATATCAATCACCTCACAATAATCTTAATCGTATGATAGCGAAACAAGATATTGTGGAATCACAAACGATGAGACAGAGATGTTTGTGACTACTTTTTATCCTGCCTATTAGAGAATAAATTTCGAGAAAATCTTAGAGAAGATAGTACTCAATCGCGATAGAATAAAACAAGATCAGAACACATAACTATAGATAAAATAGTTGGGTTGGCTTTACAATCTTAATGAATTCTTCAAGTCGTTAACCTACAGGGTTTTGGAAAAAACCTAAGGTTAAAGGAGAATCGACTCTAGTCATAACTAGTATCACACATGAGGTGTGGGGATTAAATTTCCCAGTTGCTAGAGTTATCCTTTATATAGTTTTCAAATCAGGGTTTGCAATCTAAGTTACCTTGGTAACAAAGCATTCAACATTCACCGTTAGATGAAAACCTGATTAGATTCAAGCTAATATCTTTCAACCGTTAGATCGAACTTAATTAGCTTGTTATACACAAATGAAATATGCTTTCATTTAGATAACGGTAACCGTACCTAAACATGTGCACATGGTTGGTTCAACAATGGTTAACCGAAGTTAGCCATATGAATATTTTCTTATCAACCTTGTTCATCTCAATCACACCTAGTTCAAATGACTTAAATGAAACTAGTTATGGAGTTGTTCAATTGTTTATATTCTCGTAGAAGTATACAAGACACAATTGAAGCAAAATCGATTTTAATTCACTTGAATCAATTCATGAACATTATAGCCACAGTTTGCAAAAGATTGTATTCCTTAATATATAAATGTATTAGTTCATGAATAAACCGATTTTAGAACTTAACCTACTCATGTACGCATACCTAAGTAGCCGGACTAAGTTTGGGTTTGCCAGTACGCATACCACCAACCTTAATTGAAATTCCGGAACTTGAAACTTACAACAGTACGCATACCGGTATGCATACTTAAGTTCCTGGACTTTCACAAAACCAGTCAGTACGCATATGGGTATGCATACCATGGTTCCCGGACTTTCACAAAACCAAGCAGTACACATATTGGTATGCATACCATGATTTTCGGATATGGATGACATATATGCAAGTACGCACACTATGCTATATCCAATCATGGTTAATCGTTCTAAACTCTATTTTCAATCATCGAAACATTCTCGGAAGACGGGAATAGCTGTCTCATACAAACTATTATCTTCAAAGAAATTTTCAAGTGATCGAATGATCAATACGAAACATTCCGAGTCTACATCAAATTAATGTCTCACACAAATCATGTAAGATGTTACAAGGAAATTTCCACATGATCATCTTTTGACTTGCGTCAAGAACATAAGATGAACTTGGTTAAAGCAAAAGCTTACCAACACATATTTCGAGAAATATGTAAGCGGGTTAAACTCAGCTCGAAATATCAAAAGTGTATAAACAGAAAACTATATCGTTATACGACTTTTGTCTCAAGAAGAAGATATAGTAGAAATAGACTTTCTGAGTGATAGATGAGTTCAAGTCTTCACATACCTTTTGTTGATGAAGTTCCACAAGCTCGCCTTAGTAGTTCTTCGTCTTCAATCGATGAACGTCGTGAAGTCTAAAACTCAACTACACAATTTATCCTAATCCGAGACTTAACCGTAGATAGACTACAAACCAAGACTTAAAGTTTTGGAAACTAAAATTGACAAAAAAACTTGACATTATAACGCTTGAGAGTTCGATCGAGCAATGATCTAACAATCTCCCCCTTTGTCAATTTTAGTGACAAAACTATCAATACATATGGATTACAAAATAAATAAACTTTGTAGTTTCTCATTCAAATGCTTGATCTCCTTGGTTCTTCAACATTACTCGAAATCTTCATCACTTCCAAGTACTCCATGATTATAAAGGTGTTCAACTCAGCATCATAGTTGTTGAAGATCCGTAGCTATAACAATATATAAAAACAAGATGTTTTCATATTGTTATACAATATCATAGTATTATTACACAACATCAAAGTTCAATTTTATCACAACTTTGAAAATAACACTATGGTGATATTATCACTCCCCCTTAGTCAATACTTCATCTCACATGAAAACCACTCGCCCTTACATAATGATCCACAAACCATATGTATTTGTAGTGTGAACTACACATTAATTCTCCCTCTTTTTGTCAATAAAAATTGGCAAAGGTACGAAAACTAGTGGGATCCTAATGAAATTTTCATAGAGATACTTCATGACCAAAAGAGAACATATCAACTTTGTTTAGATGCAATCATATAGCCGAAACTAAATGCTTTCATCAAGGAGTTTATAAATATACAAGATAACCCCTATTATATTATGCAGCCGCACTCCTTACCAAGATTTGGAAATTAAGCACAAGTTCAATTAAGAACTCTCCCCCATTAAATGTCATTCCCGAAAGAACAACAAGAGCGACCTTACTTTTACGAGAAAAGAAGGATTTCTTTGGATACTAACAAATAACATGAAAACATGAATTTGTATTAAAAAATACTCAATTAAATTAACCACAAGAGAACCCATGATTAATTTAATGGGCAATGCTCAACATAAGATAGCTTACGGAACCACACAGTATATCACAAAAAGTGGATCAGGGATGTAGTTGCGGATTATCTCACAACTACACCCTCATAAGAATCCATTAAAATGATTCCTAAATCTAATTAATTTGATATGAAACTAAGAATTAAAGTACTAAAATTATAAAAGTGACACAAAGATTTTTACGTGGTTCGATCAATGTGATCTACATCCACGATTCTTCACTAGTGATTGTATGTAATTACATGAATTGACAATTGAGACTCCATTAATGAATATTTGGAGCTCTAGTTTTTTAGGGAAGAAGATGATAAAGAAAATAAAATTTCTCCTAAAAATTTCTATCTCCTCCTAAAATTATCCTCTCTTGCTCAAAAGATCCCCTCTACTTCTCATGCCTAAATGGCTATTTATATGATCTTACAAAAGATGACAGTTGTGTTGTCCCGCCATTTCGGATTTGAGAATTATCTTGCGAACCTTCGTAACTTCACTTTGCGAACTTCCTTTGCTTTCCTCGTGATTTCCTTTGCTCGCAAGATGTCTTTTCTCTCCATAATTTCGTAAGTTATCATTTGTTGTGATATTCAGATCCTACATCTTGCCTCTTTTTTCTTGAATATTGCTTGAAGAGCGATCTTTAAGAAAAAATCCGTTGTAGTAGTCTTTGATCTTTGTTGATGAAGGAACGAGCAAAAGAATATCAAACTCAAAAAGTATATACTTGCCTCTATTCTTTTGCGAAGTTCTGAAGCTTTAAGAAGTAATTAGAAGTATCATCTTGCGAAGTATCTTGAAGAAGTATGAAGTATAAGAAATATAAAATATCCTTGAAGAAGTATAATAAGTACTCAATCCTCGAAATATATAAGAAGTATGAGGTATCCTTAAGAAGTATAAGAAGTACTCAATCCTCGAAATATATAAGAAGTATGAGATATCCTTAAGAAGTATAAGAAGTATTTAATCCTCGAAATATATAAGAAGTATGAAATATCCTTGATGAGAGTGATAAATATTGCCTCTGTTCATATGAAATTATTGCCTCTGTTCATGTGAAATTATTATTCCATTTTTGGTGAGGATTCTTGCTGAGAAGATAAAGAACATAAAATATTTTCTTGGGTATCCATAGTTGCCTCTGTTCTTTATCTATGAAGGAGAATCCTTGAGAAAATGTTGAATAATTAAATTGCGTCTCTATTCTTATCTTGTCTCTGCCTCAAGTGGTAACCCTACTAACTTCTGAATTTTTCTGCAAATTTCTGATTTTTTCTGTGAATTTCTGGGGTTTTCTGCGAATTTCTAAACTTCTGAATAATGCTGCGAATAGTGCTGCAAATATAGTGTTGCGAATATAGTGTTGCGAACATAGTGTTGCGAATATAGTGTTGCGAACATAGTGTTGTGAATATAGTGTTGCGAATATATTGTTGCGAATTATGAATAGTCCAGCGAATTATGAATGTTTCTGCGAAGTTTCGCGGTATTATCCTATAAAATTTTGTAAAATACTTGTGTGCATATAATACTTATATAATGATTATGTTATGAAATGTGTATGCGATGCTTATGCCTTGAAATGCTTATGCAATACTTTTATGATGTGAATATGATGCTTGAATGATGCGAGTATGATGCTTGTATGATGCGAGTATGATGCTTGTATGATGCGAGTATGATGCTTGTATGATGCAAATACTTATCTATTGCAATGTATATTTCAAGTTTCTGTTACTTATCTCATTTTGCCGTAGTAAAATTGATATATCTTTGAGTTTCCTCCATTCATATAAGCATCTTCGCAAGTTTACTTGTGTATTTTCGCGAATGAAATCGCCTCTTCTGGTATGACTTCGTGATATATATTCTTGTAAAAATTCTTCAATGATATTGATGGAATTGTCTTCTTTGATATATATTGTCTTCAAAATTCTTCAATGATCTTGATGGAATTGTCTTCTTTGATATATATTCTCTTCAAAGTTCTTCAATGATATTTTTACGGCTTGTTGTTGTCTTCTGCGAAGTATATGACTTGCTAGAAGATTTAGAAGAAATGAGAAATTTAGTCTTGTGAAGTTGACTCTTGATCTGCCTCTTGTATAATGTTGCTCCATACCAACTGTGCTAAGCTTCTCTTGCGAAGTAAGTTTTTGTCTATGCTGCGAAATAATCGTCTGTATGAAGTATTTATTTGTGTTACGAATGTTCGCAAGATACATACCTGCAAAGAGAGAAAGAATGGAATTTTACGTCAAAAATTGGAATTTTTATGAATAATTTCTACGAGAAGAAGAAGGACTTGAACCCACGACTCTAATCTCTTTAGCTCATGACCATTTCTTCCCTTCCAACCTCTTAACCATCTCATCGCCTCTTATACTAATTGTGCAAAATGAACTGTGCCACTTCTTTTTCGATAAGTATAAAATGATATTTCTTTAGCCTCTTATTTTTTCGATCATTACGAACTGTGCCACTTCTTTTGTGTAAAGTGATCTGATCATTACCAATTGTACCACTTATTTTGTGCAAAATGATCGCACAATGCTGAAACTTGAGTCCATCCGTTCTTTACTGTTTCTCTTGTTAGCGCCCCTTCTATTTGTCTTTATCTTCATATCTTTTCCTGGATTTTATGGTAATAAAATCTGATCAACTCCTGAGTCCATAATTTATTCGCATAGATGTTTTATTGATAAACCTTCGTGTAAGCTTCCCCTGAGATTCGGATGAAGTAAACTTCGCAACACCCATTCATTGTCCTCTGAATTCTATCACATCCATGACTTATTTGCTTTGAATAATCACTCCGGACTTGGATTTGCGAAGTAAATGGATGAAATGTGTAACTTCATTGGGATTGATAAGCTGAGTAATCTTCGCTGAAGTGTTATTCCCAATTCTTTGGAAGCCACTATTACACATATGACGAAATTAACTTCAGTTCTTACTCGCTTGAGCTGATGCTTTACTTCGCAAGTCCTCATGGGTAGCAATTAGGGAATATTTATTTGTACTATTGAATCATTTGTTTTCTGGGTATGTGGGTTTGGTTGAAGCTTTAGTGAAGTGAGTGGAATAAGTTGATGACAAAGTGTCTTATATCATGAGTTAATAATCTTGTCGAAATGAATCTAATATATCACGAGATGGCTTGTTCCTTTCTCTGAAGTCTCTTTTGAATCCATTCACTTGATTCGCCTACATTCATATTTTATCTCAGTAGACGGAACATACTGGACTTCTATGATTTTCTTCTTAACTATATACTCTAATCATAACAACATATCAATGTACTTTAATCCAAGTGAAGCTGCGAACGTTCGTAAGTTAAATATTTGCGAAGTGCAAAATCACGAACTAAGCTGTTGTTGCGAAGTATGTTACAACTACTGTTCGTAAGCTGTTGTGATTTCTCCTTAGTTGATGTTCATGGTGATCTCTGCTTGTTAGCTCAAATTCTTTTAGCTGTTTCTTCTGCGAACTGATAACTGAATTGATGGTGATCTTCGTCCCCTGAACTGGCAAGCTTCATTCTCACTACCAATATCAATTCTATTTTGCGTCTTATTCGTATGTACTTCTCGGTTTGCCGGATTAGTTATCATTCTTCCCCGGTTTTTCCTACCGCAAATTATCATAAATAGCAAGCTATCATTCTTCCATATCTTACTCGTTAACCACCACCACAGAGAATCAATGGCCGCAAATCGTTCGCAACTTCCAAACCTTCATTATTACTTGTTGTTTTCTTGATATTTGTCGTCTCTTCACATCATACTTCTCTATCAAAATCTTGGATTAACAATTAAGTACTGACATTCTCCATTGGCAGTTCACAACTTTAATAAATTTCTGATATTCTTAATAAATTGCTTTGAAATGCATGAATTTGTACGAAGTATTTGTTTGTGTTGCGGGTGTTCGTAAGGTAAGCATCTGTGAAGAAATAATGAAGAATTTTTGTAAAACTGGGAGCTCAAAAATTTATAGAAATAACGTCATAAGAATAAGAGTTCAATTGTAAATTATGTAATTTATAGAAAGAAAGAATGAAAAGAAAAAGTAAGAATTCGCAGAAAAAGATGAAATAGGATTCGAATCTGAGTCTTCAAGCTTCTTGGTTACACCCTAGACCATCTGTACTGGTTACTATTTGTGTTGATATTGTTTGACTTGTAGAACTTAACATATTTTTTCGCTATCTTCATAAAGCTTCCATTTTTTATTTTTTTTGTACGTCTGCGTCTTTGTAGTTCAGTTATTTTTCTGGGTATTTCACTGGATATTTCTTCTTCATGTCTTGGTTTCTTCTTTGTATTTAGATGAAGTGGTATTTCATCTTCTCTTTTGCTCGCTGGTTTATTACTTTCCTTGCTGATTTTTCCTTCCTTCGTTAATATTCGCCTCATTCAGGCTATTGACCTCTTGGCTGACTTTATATTCGCAAAACCGATGTATAAAGCTTCTTCCCGCATGCTCTTATTTGATTTTTCTTTGCAATCTGCCTCTTCTTCTTCTGGTAGGAATGCTTTTATTTGATTTTGTTTCCTGAAGACATCATTTCTCAATTGAAACTTCCATTTTTCTTCTCAAAATTTGTAGACCTAGTGGAATTCATCACCAACAATAGCCATTTTTTCTAAAACTTCTGGAACCAAAAAGTTATAGGAAGGATAAATCCATTACTCCCCTCCCTGTTTCTAGCGCCAAAAATGTAGTTGCGGATTATCTCACAACTACACCCTCATAAGAATCCATTAAAATGATTCCTAAATCTAATTAATTTGATATGAAACTAAGAATTAAAGTACTAAAATTATAAAAGTGACACAAAGATTTTTACGTGGTTCGATCAATGTGATCTACATCCACGATTCTTCACTAGTGATTGTATGTAATTACATGAATTGACAATTGAGACTCCATTAATGAATATTTGGAGCTCTAGTTTTTTAGGGAAGAAGATGATAAAGAAAATAAAATCTCTCCTAAAAATTTCTCTCTCCTCCTAAAATTATCCTCTCTTGCTCAAAAGATCCCCTCTACTTCTCATGCCTAAATGGCTATTTATATGATCTTACAAAAGATGACAGTTGTGTTGTCCCGCCATTTCGGATTTGAGAATTATCTTGCGAACCTTCGTAACTTCACTTTGCGAACTTCCTTTGCTTTCCTCGTGATTTCCTTTGCTCGCAAAATGTTCTTTGCTAGCAAGATGTCTTTTCTCTCCATAATTTCGTAAGTTATCATTTGTTGTGATATTCAGCTCCTACAAGGGAAGGACCAATACTGTGGAATATACAAAGATTCATTCTATTTTTCATCAATATTTATATAAAGACATATAATAGACTTAATCTTTGCAATCAAAAGTTCATCCTATCTTCATCAATATTTGCAAAATGACATAACATGCTTAACTTTTGTTGTCAAAAGTTCATTCTATCTTTTATCAATAAAGACATATGATTGACTTTACTTTTGAGCAAAATATGGGATAATCACAGTTCACGGACATAAACACACATATCCCATAACAAGTTGCAATATACAAAACCATAAAGATTAATATTGCAAAATCATCTTCGAAATAAACTTTAGAATTTAAATAAATAAATCTAAAAATATTGCAAGATGAAAATCGTTGGTAATAGCTATGTGTACTCAGAATAATTTTTATTCCAAACCCTAGTTATCCTTCTTAAAAACATAAGAATGAAATTCTCATAAGAAGTTTCCTAGACATTGTAGAGCTTTCTCAGAGCATCTACTGATAACTCCTTCTCACTAATGAAAAACCCATTGATTATGGGATCGTTCAATTCCTCTAAGTCTTCAAAAATATCATTTAACTCACTAAGTTCTCTTTTTATTCCATTCAGGGTGTTCCTTGTTAGAGACAACATATGTTCATAGTGAGCTATCTTTTCTAGAGAGGAAATAATTTCTTTTGTTGATGAAATCCTTCACAATGCCTCTAAAGTTATTATCAAAATGACAAACAGACAACAGGAAGTTAGAGGAAGAACCTTCTTCATCATTTGTGGATCGTTCCTTCTTCTTCCTTGAGGATTTGATTCCTTCACAAATATACACATTAACCGCTTCAACTGCATCCATTTTTGTGGTACCTCTAGTTACATGAGCCATGAAACTGTGTCTTTCAAGATAAAAGGAGTGAAGGGAATTTTGATCATAAATGAGTATAAATAGACCAGTGGACAACCAAAACCAGAAGACCTTTGAAAAAGTCTTTAACGGTTCGTGATCCATTATTTATTTTAACTAAGAAGATATTTTTCTTAACATAAAAAAGTAAGAAATTAACAATTATACAAAAACTAAGCAACCTTGATGCAATCCTCATTTTCTCAAGTCAAAGATGAGGATACAGACATCACCAGAATTAAATAGTGATAGAGTGCGCTGAATGCTCACATCTTTTATCCCATAGTGACTTATCAAGGTTTGTTGTGTAAACAGATTTCTTACCTTGTCTGAATCTGGTTCTTTTAGATTTCTTCTTATCTTCAGGAGTACCCTGTTGATTACCCAAGGCCATATTCATTCTTTGCATGTCATTTTGAAGTTTGGAAATCCTTTTGTTATTCCTCTTGAATTTCCAACACTTATTTTGGACATGATTTGCATTTCCGCAAAATGAAAAAATCAAGGTGGATTTATTATCTTGCTTCCTTGCCTCCTGTTTATCACAATAATCATCATCAATTATTCCAAACCCGGCAGGAATAAAATAATTATTTGTGCACACAGTTTTTCTTTTGAACCCTAAAGTATTTATTTTTCCAAAGGGCTTCTGACCGAATAACATTGCTGAGATTTTGTCAGAACTTCCAGACAACCTTTGCAGATTACACTCAAGGGTATTAATCTATTTTTCCTTCAGAGACATGGTCCTAGTGAATTCATCATTAGGACAATCAATCTCAATATTTTTCACCTGAAGTGATGATTCAAGTTTTTCCAACGAAGCCTTTAGTTGGTGATTTTCTTGGTGAATTTATTTACACTTATCCAAGAAATCAAAAATCTCAGTGTCAGACTCAAACTCTGAATCAGAATTTGAGTAGGAAGAAGCTTCTACTGCGATAGATGAAAATTCATTGCAAACATCAGAAGTATGCAAGCTATTGACAACATGAGATGATTTTTCTTGTGCTGAATTATCTGAAGCATTAACCAGAGAGAAACATTTCTCACACCTTTTGCTTCTTTTTACAATATCCTTGATCTTTTGTGTAATCAGTGATTTATCAAAATCAACATGATTGGAACAGCCCAAGACAAGTTAGAGGATTCACTTGTATTGGTCACAACATTGAATGCATATGTTCTGACTGTATTCTGATCAAGATCAAGTATTTTTAACTTTCCAACAAGAGAATTTCTGGAAAGCGTATCAAGGTTATTTCCTTCAACAATGGCATGTTTCTTAGAGTTGTATTTGGATGGCAACGATCTGAGAATTTTCATCACAATGTCCTTTCCAGGAATATTCTTACCCAACGCAAAAGATGCATTAACAATTTTAGACACTTTGTGATTAAACTCATCAAATGAATCCTCATCATTTATACAAAGGTTTTCTCATTCAGAACATAGGTTTTGAAGCCTAGCCTTTCTCAGAGGAATTTCCTTCGAATATATTTTCTAAGATATCCCAGGCATCTTTAGACTCAGTGCACGTAGTCACATGGTGCTGAAGATCTGGAGTAATGTCATGCATGATAGCATTTAAACAATCAGAATTTTACTTTACAGCAAGAATCTCGTTAGGTTCATATATACCAATATCCTTCGCAATAGAGATACCGTCTATTGTAACCATTGGAGGATCATAGCCATTAATAACATAAACACATGTTTGAAAATCACGCGCATGAAGAAAGGCACGCATAGAAATTTTCCACCATGAGTAAATTGAGCCATCGAAGACTGGTGGTACGTTTATAGAGATAACACCTCTGTCCATAGAGTCAGATCGCTACAAATACAGACTTGTAAGGTCTTGAACGTGTTTGCCTGCTCTGACACCAATTAAAAAACCGGGGGTATAACAACCACAACCAATAATTCATTTATCAATCTGTATGGAAAAACTCCAATAAACTTTCAAGAGAATCAACTAGACAGTCAGACTCATTCTTAAGAAAAGTATATCCAAGAGTTGTATCTCAATTTCTCAATTCAATCCGCAATTAAACAAATATGAATTTGCGAGCCCGATTGAATATTGAGAAATAACTTGAACGGTACCAAAGACCAATGTTCAAGTATCAATAAATTTATATCAACAACCAAATGTTAGATTATCTAATTGATTGAACTTACGCACAACCTGTGATATTTTAATTATATAAACAAATATAATGCGGAAAAGAAATAACACAAACGATATAAGTTTTTGTTAGAGCATAGCTCGGTTGAACCCACCAAGCGTTGGTATGTCAAGTTTGGTTGTCATATTTTAGTGAACCAAAAATCATTTAAGAGTCGCTTGATTTAAATGTACTAGAGTCAACTTCGTATAGGTTATCTTGAAAGTATTAGGATGAGACATTACAAGTATTGCGAAGACTTGAAGAAGTGAAGAAATACGGAGCTACAACCACAACATCGTCCTTCCACTTGAGGTTAGTGATATTTGACTTGAACTGTTTCATTCCCTAACGTATCTTTCAAGTCGTGCATATTGAAAACATAAAACTGCAAAGCATGAACACTCTAGATAGATATAGTATTAAGGAATACAATATGAAGTTTCTTGCTTAACCATTAAAATTTGTATATAATACATTGACATAATCATATGAATGCTATTGTGATTATGTATGGGTATGAGGTGAGGATTTCATCCTAGGAAACAATGATTTTACATGTGTTTCAAGGAAGTAAGTTCATGATATGTGTTATGAACCGAAAAGGAAATCGCCAGGCGTTATTGGGGCTTTTCTTTATTGCAAATCTTATGAACGACCAATATGTGTGATTAGTATAACCGCTCATGACTTATTTTTGTCCTTGGTAAAACTATTCACATGAGGCCTGACTTATGTATTGGTATGACTTTTATTAGTGAAACCGATCTTAAGTAATCACCTGGGGTATGATCGGGTTTGTGAGTGTCTGACCAAATTTGAAAAAGGGGAACCGATCCTATGAAGAGGTGCAGTACATCACAAGGGGGAACCGATCCTTGTATGAGGTGCAACAAGGTTTATAGAAGAAAGGGGAACCGATCCTATGAACACGTGCAACACGTTTTTAGGAAAGGGGGAACCGATCCTATGGACATGTGCAGTGCATACAAGTTAGATACCAAATATATATGGGGAACCGATCCTAGTACCTAGTTAGCCGAATCTTTGGTAAGCTAGTGTGACTATGCACAGTACTCACATGGAGGTAGAACCGAAACTTGTTTTGGTATAACCGTTACAACCATGGTTTGTGATTGATTATTGCTTGATCAATCACATAGTTCTTGAATGTCAGGTGAACCAATTATAAACTTGTTTGGAAGTGTGGTAAATCGGTTTCAAGTGAGTAAGTATGAAAAAGGACTTGCAAGAGAAAGATGTCGACATACTTTGAACACGCGTTAATATGTATTTTTTTATTGTTCAAAGATATTCCTTAACAGCTAAGAAGGAAGTAAATCCCAAGATCGAATTTAAATAAGTTAAGATTCTTTTAATTAAGGTTTTTAATTATATATGGAAAATAAGAATTAGTAATATGCATTTGCTAGTTAAAGATTTTCCAAGGAGATTTCGATCATTATATTTGGACAGTGCATTCACAAGAATTATGAAAACCGAATTTGGGTTAATATGGAAAAATATCTTGAGAATATTTTTGGTTTTGGAAATTCCTTGGTGTCCAAACTCCTTGTCTATAAATACTTTGAGTTTGCCTTTCTAGCAAACTAATCCTCCGTGACAGTAAACTTCCTCTGTTGCACTGTTACTGGTGAAGCCGCCTATCAGAGAGGAGAGTAATCTAATTAGGTGAATGTAGATGGTGGATTTTCAACAAAGGGTAGCATTGTAAAAACTATACTCCAGATTCGGCAACCGGATGAGTATTGAGGCACATGTCTCTCGATTAAAGCATGAAAGCTCATGCCACAAATCTCTGACTAAGAAGGCTGTCTCTCAGAGTACATGTAGATGTGTAGTCTCTCAGCCGATACCACGGCACATCTCATGAATACTGAGCAATTTCAGTAATAACTCCGGATCCGGCAATCAGATGAGTGTTGAGACTCATGTCTCTATGCATGAAAGCTCATGCCACTTCTGATGGAGAAAGTCTCTCAAAGAAGATGCAGATGTGCAGTCTCCGCGCTGAGACCACGACACATCTCATACTGTATAGAATCGAAAGATTGGACGGCTCCTAGACAGCATGCCTGCTAGTATAGCGCGAAAACGTCTTCGGGATTCAACCAGGTTTTGCTCGACTATGCAAGAGGAATATGATACTCCAGCAAGTTCATATTGCTCAACCCTCAGATGATTAATGCTTCTATACAGGAAGCCCTTCTAGTATAGAGCCATCAATTAATTGTCTGAAATCGTCTGAATATCCATCAATATTCTACGAGCCATCTTTAATCGTCTGAATATCCAGCAATATTCTACGATTCTTCGTTATATTTCGTCACTTCAGTTCTTGGTTCTTCCCAGCAGAATACCACGGGTTAGTGATAAATATTCAACGAAACAGGCATCTGAGCATCGAATAAGCCCTGACAAAAATGGTGCAAGTGTAATTATCAAATAATGCATAGACCAGCATTTTGAATGCACAAACGAGTATTTCAAAAATAGTATTAGCAAATTAGCCATCCAGTCATGCCGTGACCAAAACCCGCGCCCAATTTTATATTTTATCATATTTTTACTATTTTCCTGATCTCATGAAAACCCTCTCGTTCGAGCAAATTTTCTTTATTTCAAAGAAATTATCTGAATCACATGATTTCATCAAAAATAATAAAATTAGGAAAAGGTGTCATGGGACCGCCGGCCGGCTGGTCATGCCTTGGCCGGTCCCACACCTCACGTTCCCCTTTATTTTATTATTTCTCTCAAATTATGAAAATTCCTTGATTTTATGAATTTTCTCTAAAATCATGAAAATTACCTAGTTTCATGTAATTTCATCTAAATCACATGATTTTATCAAAAAATAATAAAAATTAGAGAAAGGTGTCATGGGACCACCGGCCGGCCAGTCATGCCTTGGTCATGGCCGGTCCCACACCTCATATTCCCCATTATTTTATTATTTCTCTCAAATTATGAAAATTCCTTGATTTCATGAATTTTCCCTAAAATTACCTAATTTCATGTATTTTCTCTAAAATCATAGAAAATATTAAAAAAATTAGGAAAAAACTTGTGGGACCGGGCTCTAGCCTGACGACCATGCCCTATCCGGTCCCACACGTCCCTTGTTTTATTATTGTTTGGTGTTTTGTTTCATGATTTCAACAAAATATATTGGTTTTCAACAAATCCCTTTGATTTTGGGACCGGCGCCCATGGCCGGCCGGCCATGCCTTGGCCTTTTCCGGTCCCACACTCCCATTCCTTATTTTATCTTATTTTATTTTATCTCTCATCTTATGGAAGTTTCCTAGTTTTGTCAAAACTCTCCAGTTTCATGGAATTTCCCTCAAATCAGAGAAAATACATAAAATTATATAAAACTGGGAAATATATGGGACCGTGCTTGTCAACCGGCCGGCCATGCCCTAGCCATGGCTGGTCCCACACCTTGCAATTCCCTGTTTTATTTATTTTCCCTCATCTCATGTATTTTTCCCAGTTTCAACAAAACCATGGATTATGCACATTTTCTCCAAATGTTACTCAAACGTGCACCAGAAAACATCAAAATTCTCAGAACTGAAACACGGATGTTATGGTGACATGGGCACATCCCCTTGACCAACCGAGGGTGAACCTGAGGCTTGCAAATAGCTGGTCCCACATGTTTTAATGATTTTAACCTAATTTGCTCAACTGCTCATATTAGGTTCAAACTCTTTCCAAACAATTGGAAGTTTGCTCAAATGACCATCCACTGGTCCCACACACACCAAGAGCCGGTCTCATGACCTCTTGGTCGGTCCTTTGTATTTTCATAATACCCGGTTTTATTATTTGTCGCTCACACGAGCAATATTTCAGTGATTAAATCAGCATTTAACCATTATTTCACCAACTAGTCCTCAAGAGACTTTGGTATTTTTTCTCATTCGAGCATCTGGGCGATACATGGTGAACCTGTCATCCCATGTAGCCAGTCCCTGTGTCACTTTGTATTGATTTACAATAAATCATCATTTCGGTAAAATTAGGGTTTTGAATCCAGAGCTCTGCAGAAATGTGATTCTGAGCAAATTCAAACACTCTGATAATTTTATGTTGATTCCATGATTAACATTTTTATTTATTTTTCTCGACCCAACAGTCAGTAAATTAAATTAATATTTTATTTGATCATGCTACCAATAAATTCATCAAACGAGCAATATTTGCTCGAACTGGCAATATTTTCTCGAACCGGAAATATTCGCTCAGACTAGCAATATTTGCTCGGATCAAAGAATATTGGTTCAACTATCAATATTCGACAATTCAGCAACACAGTTTGCTCGTTTTAGGTTATAATGGTACCTCGTCTCAGCAGACATACATTTAATTCATGAGTTTCAGAACATTTGCTAAAACGTGTTCAACTCAGCACTACATGGACTCATCGTCCCACAAAATCAGCAACTGACTCCACAATCATGAGATTTCAATCGTGTCACAAAGGGGGGGATATTAACTAGGGTTTTGGTATGGCGGTCTACGGCATGTGTGTTCACCCATGATGAGAATGTAAGAAAGTCGTGCAATCAATTGGAAGAATCAGCAAAGTAGTGGGTGGAAAATTAACCAAGTCTCCGCACGATGAGTAATTGGTTTAACACGATTTCCCACTTTCCCACTCTCTGATTCCAGCAACTGTCACACTTCATGGGATCATGGTGTTTTCAATTTCGGCATTATAAAATGTCTCTGAATCCTGATTGATAGAACAACATTGAACAAGATTCGAACAATTCAAACATTCGCCTAAACGAGCAATTTCTCATCAAAGTTCATACAGACAATCTTTCGTCTACACGAACTCATAGAAATCACTCTCAATCAGGAAAAACTCAATAATTCAGAGCATTTTCACGCTGAAATCACAACACACCTATAATCTCATATCACCATTGATCTCACGCATTTCTCAGCTTCCCTCCTACAGATCAACCCATCCTCTCTTGTGACCGAATTGACTCTGGAACGACCATTGTTCTTGGTTTAGGCCAAAGTCTTATGGATTGATATCTCGAACTTAAAACACTCCCTTCTTGTAGTGCACCTGTGTGAGGTTCAACATTTAGCTCGGTTCAAGGAGTCTCCACATGGTCGACTCTTCAATTCCGTAAAAACCAGCAAATCGTTTTTTCCCTTCTACAGATTGGAGACCACAGTGGGAGGTTAATATCTCGGTTGCAATCTCACAATTTCACAAGATGGTTGGTCTTAGGTCAGGATCAGTTATGAATCCTAATGAAAATATCGCTAGCACCAACAATAATGATAACATCCCGGAAACTGTTCCAGCCACTAACACTGACGGTGGTGACACTAATCCTCCTCACGCTAACACGGAAGGACATCCTTTGTTCGGCCGACACCCTAAATAAGTCATAGGAAGTCCACCACCTACCATTGCTGATCTCATCAAAGCACAAGAGACTCTTGCAAAGTATCAGACAGATATGGCTGCGGCACAGCAGAAATTATTTGACCATCTAAAGACCCTTACTGACAAACTGTCAGAGAAAACTCAAGAAAAAGGTAAAGAGAATGAGAAACCCTTAGACGATGATCCTGAGGTGATTCCAATTCATATAGTGAATGATGACAAAGCCGGAAAAGCTGCAGGTGATTCATTAACAAATGAGTCATCAAACTTCATTACTCGTGAAGACCTGGAACGTCTTCTGGAGAACCGTAGAAAGGGAATCACATCACACGTCCATCGTTACCAACCTCCTTATCCCGCCACTACGCAGAGGATTCCGCTTCCTAAAGGTTACATTTCTCCAACTTATACTTTGTATGATGGAACTGGCAATGCTTGAGAACACGTCTCCCGTTTCCTCAAAGCCTTGGGAGAACATGAACATAATCATGTTGTTCGGCTCAAGGAGTTTTCAAAATCCTTGAAAGGCAGGGCATACACCTGGTATAACAACATTGCACCAGGGACTATCAGCAACTGGGGAGAAATGATCAACGCCTTATACATGAAATACTTTTTTGTGTCAGAGCAAGTCAGTCTATCTGACCTTGGAAGGATATTTCAGAGGGTCAGTGAAAATCCCAATGACTATGTGAAAATATTCCGAGTCCAAGCCCTGGATTGTCATGACCCAAATGTCACAGAACAACAGCTAGTAGATTTGTGCATCAACGACATGTTCCCGGTTTACAGAGCTCTGCTGGAGAATCTTCGATTCCAGACTTTCTCAGAGCTTCACGAAGCGGCGAAGAGATCAGTAACCACTGCACCTGTTCTGTTAGAAAGAGCAAAACCTATAAAGACCGAGGAAGCGCATGACACTCGAGGAAGCAGACGTCTGATTAACAAACAGTACAACCTACATCCCTTTACAAACGCTATTACGGAAGGAAGCAAGCACAAGGCTGAATCCCCGGACAAACATGCTGCAGCTCCTCCGAAGACGCAAAAGAAGGACAAACCAGAGACACAGACTCCTGGCCAACGCACAAAGGATCATGACGATGCACCTAACTTTCCTCTCCCCATTGGAGAAGTGCTCGAACTACTATACGTCTGGATCCAAGATGGTGCAATCAAATTGCCATAATCCAGGAGAGACCCAACTGAGGAAGACATGGAAAATCCTCGTTATTGCCGATTCCACCGATTCGTCAATCATCCAACAAGCGGTTGCAAACTTTTGAAACGCATATTCAGAAAAAATGTTGAGTCAGAAGAACTTAACCTTGGAGCCGAAGGGGTGCACAGAGATCCCCTCCCTGTCAGGACTTTCTCTATTTATGAAACACCAGTCAAGAAAGCAGTTCAGTCATTGATAGAGCATGTATGCGAATTGCTCTATCTGTCGAAAGTGCAAAGGGGAGACATGTTCATGGCTTTGAATCACATAGTTTCTAGGAAACGCCTGCTGATTCCAGATGTATCTCCTAAAACTTCAGCCATTGACAAAGAAATGTATGAATGGGGACTGCTCACCACAGTGCACATTAAAGGAAATGAATTCAAAAGGGCATTTGTTGATATTGGTACTGCTGTCAACATCATCCCTTTGAAAACTCTGGGCTGCTGACATTACTCGACAAGAAGCTACTCATGCTCCCATAACAATCAGAGACCATGAAGGCATTTCCAGAGACGCATATGGCTTCATCACTCTCAAAGTTACAGAAAATTTGGTCTGCACTGAGACCAAGTTTTACATAATCCGAGAAGACCCTGGATATGACATGATCCTGGGAAGGACTTGGATCCATGCTGGAAGTATAACTTTGATGCCTTTAGCACACTCTACCGCCGACGAAGACTCTGAGTCAGAAGAAGAATCTGAAGATACTCCATTATTTGAGCGTCTGGAGGAAATTAAAACCTTGGTGGGACTTACGCAAGAACCTAGAGAAAGTCCACACACCTTTGTCAGAAGGTTTCAAGCTCAGGCAAGTCTTATTCCTCCTCACGATCCAATATTACCAATGTTCAAATATGCTACGTTGATCCAGGGACTCCTCCCCATGAACAATTTAGCAATGACTAGGAGTTACGAATGGATAACTTCACCTCGACAATATTATACCCAATGGTTGGGTTCAGAGCATCTCCATGCTAATTATTCTACCAAAAGGTTTATTACTAAAGACTTGGCTAAGCATGACAGACAGTATGATGTATACTCTTCTCTGCACGAATGTCCATATGTGCCACAACCATGGAATCAACGCAAAATATTCAAGGCACGAAATGCAAATCCGAACAGATTCAAGGAAGGAGATTTGATTCTCAAGGCAACTAAATGGGACCTCTATTCTGCAAGGAGCTCCAATTGGGAAGGACCATTTATGGTTACTAAGTCCATAGCTGGAGGATAATACAAATTGATCAGCAAAGATGGAAGAACTCTGCCAGTAATTCACGAGAATTGGCTCAAGACATTTGTATGAAATTATTAGACATTTGAGGTACTGGGCGTTTGAGTTTTCATGATGTCTGGATTTATCATTTAAGATTTTCTTTCATTGTATTTCAATTCCTCCAAAATGTTTGCAATACTTGCAATCGGTATTTAAATTCAGTAATTTATCAGAAATTCAGTTCACTTTACTTAAAAGAAAATCCTCAGTCATAGACTCAACACCTATCAAAGATCAAAACCCAAATAAAATATCTCATCTCTCACAGAGTTTGTGATCATAAGATTATGGAAAGGAAACTAAAGAAAGCCATCAAAGAAAGATTTCTGGTTCTCTACCTTCTCCAAGACTTCCAAGGATGCTTTTTCTGCCTCCAGCTTCCTGGTTAACTCAACAACTTCATTCATCTTCTTCAACACAACATCACTAGTAGGGAAAGGAGCATTACCCTTTACTGCTTTCTTCATAGCTTCAAGTCTTTCACGGAGCCACTTCAGATTGAAGCCAAGTTCTTCAGCATTCTTCAAGTTGCACTCCCAATCAAAGAGTACATCTTGGGAAACAACATTTCTGGCTGTAACCCGGATATCATCTATAACACGCAAGATATACTCTACTTGTTTCGTCAAGAAATAACTACGTCCTGTATCTCAATTAACAACAATGTGTCCATACATTTCCCACAGTTCCTTGTACTAGCAGCATATCCGATGGGAGCGCTAAAACCTCCAATAAGCTGGTGATATGGGAGTAACTCACCAAATTGAGGATCAAAGGAAATCCATGCAGTAGGATACTCGTGCACTATCATATGGTTCTCAGTTACAGGAAGAATGTCAATAATCATAGAGACAACTCCGGGGGAAGTATCTTATGCTAATTCATGTTTGGGTTCTACCGTCTGAGACACAATTGGAGTTTCCACCACCTCCATGGAATCAGCAACCAGTACTTCATCATCTCGAGGCACATTTATGGAACTTTTGTCGCCAACAACTCCTGAACTGCTCAAATCATCATTGGATCCATGGTTCCCAACTTTGTCGTTCGACACCTAATGCGAAGATTACATGGGATTAGGATGATTCAAGGATGTGAGTTCAATACAGCCATAAAATTCAGGAAAGTAAGTGATCTAACATCATCTAATTTCCTTATTATGCATCTAAGAATGTGCAAGTAGCATCAAAGTCATGAAACACGTTTTCAAAGAAACTCAGCTGAAGAAAATTTACACTGCCCTGTGTTCGACGAAAAACTGGGAGAGATTGGTGTGGATTATGGAGTTGGGTTATATACCATTCTTTTAGTATGGAAGTTCTATACAACATGACAAAATTTCATGATGATTGGATAAACGATCAAGGAGATGTGGCCAAAATATTAAGCAATGCGCAATCTGAAAAAGTTCTGAAAGTCTCCTGGAAGTTTACTATTTCGCCTTTTTCAGGTCTTGAATGTGCTCAAAACTTAGAAATATTCTTTGTAAAAGCTTGTAAATTTCTTGGGCTTGAAAATGCATATGCAGATATTGAAATTACGATTCCATACGGAGGTTTTACGGTATTTTCATTTAAAAACTGAAGCCTGAAATTTTCTGACGACATATTTCGCCGGAATTATGTGCATAGTCGCATGGGTTTTCATTCATTCATGCACAAATCATCAATATTATACTTACGTGGAGAATTTACAGGAGAAATACTTACTAGGGGAGTCTCCAAACCACTTAGAGGCTCGGCAGTGTTGGAATCATTATCGACAACTCCATTATCTCCATTCAGTTCGTAAGTTTGAGAACTCTCCATATTTTCATTCGGTTCAGAATTTCGGGAGCTTTCCACATCCTTATCACTCAATGAGGAAGGCGGTGCATCAACATCCTCCTCATCCACGATAAATTCCTCCTGAATACATCAACAATGGTCACCATCAAATCATCCAGAGGCATATTATACTGGTTTAATTTGAAAAAGGATACTTACATTAACTTCCTCGTCAGTATTGTGTCCCTAGGTTGTTTGACCATGAGAGAAATGAAGACCATCAATAACGGACGGAGCAAAATTCTACAACCAAATAAAAAATATTGGTCCTGGTAAAGCATGTAGAAGAATTCACAGCGGACAAGTATCAACAACTCACCAGAAAGGGAACTGGGGACTTTATGGTGTTATGCACCAACTTGCAATTCTTACTCCTGCCTTCTCCACCGTGAATAATTTCCTATGCTTCTGAGAAATTCACTTCAATTCGAGATCTCATAGCACGGACATCCTGCAAGAGGACATTGATGTGATTATTAAAGGCAATTATACAAGTTATATGAAGAATACAAAAAAGAATACATATAGGTAAACTTCCTGGAGATGTCTTTCGCTTCTCACCACCAGAAATATTTCTCAATCTTGGACGAGAGGTACACATCTCATAAGAAGGAGGTTCTTTCACTAAAGGTTGGGAGGCCATCACATAATCATTTAGACACTCAAGCTGCTGGTCCCAGAATTCTATGTAACCCGGAGTCGCATATGTGGTTCGATCAGCACAAGGGAACCAATAAGAGCTTCCTTCAGCATGTGTATGATCTAAACAGGTCTTAAGTTGTTCCACCGATGGTTTTATCCTACAGAAAGTTGGGACGCATTGGTCCATACCCATTTGACGGGCGGTTCTATCAATGTTATACTCCTCTACCGAAAAATCTCCTTATGTAGATGATAATAGATGACCGGGAGTGCAACTCAGCATGAAAGATATTTTACCATCGCTCAAATCAGCACTTGATTTCAAATACTTACTTTCTCCAGTATTGAAAGTCGTCAATTGAGAAATGTAAGGAGGAATCACCACCCAAGGACGGAAGTTGAACTCAGACTCATCATATAATACATCAATGAAGCGTGTTTTCGACTGAATCTGCTTTGTAGACCAGCGCATAATCCTAGTGTTGTCTTTCTCATGGAAAATACGCCGAGAATCAGCAGAGTTCAGACCTTGCAAGATACCATGGGGAATATGCACATAATTTTCGAAACGTTCCCACATCAGAGATTGGAGAAACATCGTATTGGCGTAGCATTCAATCTTCATGAAGCCGTTCGAAACACTGGAGTCTATAACTAAAGAATCCAGGTTAGAATACAAAGAGCCCAGAAATAAGCTACCGAGTGGAAGTTGTTCACCTTGAGCCATATTAATAGCAAAAGAGATTACAAACGGCTTCAACAAGGTTCCAGTGTCTTCAAATACGTCCCTGGACATCCATAAGCACAAGAAAGCAGCAATAGACAACATACCATCGGGTTCATCAAGAGGGACGTCTCGTGGCCACCAGTGTGTCAACCAATGAGCATAACAACATTTGCCAGAAGCCTTGTTAATTCTCTCAATCTCAGCTGTTAAAGTTTTGGAATCCGCTTTCTCCTCCGCTGTCCAAAGTTCTTTAGGAAAATTACCTGTAATTAGAAGATACAATAAAGCAACTACATCTTCAAAGGTAATAGTGAACTCTCCCTAGCTGCATATAAACGTGTGAGTTGGGATGCACCAGCGAGCAAGAAGAGCTACAATACCTCGTGCATCATGAAAGATATATAAGTCTCCAGATGTCTGAATGGCAATGGTAACTTGTGCTCTATCCAGCATATCTCTAACACGAGGAAATCCCAGCATGTTCCTTGACCATCTAGAAAACTTCTCTAAGGGTAGCCGAGAGAGCTTGAATTCGATCATTGAAGCTTGGAAGAGACCTCGTTTAAGACAAAACCAGATAGCCGCTTGGGGAGTCACCAATTTCTTTTGAGTAAATGTTCGGGATTAATCAAAAGACGATACACTGGGGACTTGAGATGATTTTCAGTCTTCCGAACCTCAAAGAATGCATCATCTATGTTTGGAACATTCTTGACTCCAGGTTTTTCTTCTTCTTCACCAACATAAGTCTCATCCATACATGTTTCTTCTCTGGAGATGTCATCATCTACACACATTTCATCTCTGGAAGCATCATTGGTTGGGGAATCAGACATCCTTGCAAAGCAGCTGTGAAATCCACAACAATAATTATTTTCAGTCGTCTGAATGCAAATTTGGCGAGATGATGGATTCATGCAAACGGGAATTCCAGCATCTAAAAAAAGGTAATTCTTAACTCTCACCTCATTCAATTTCACTAATAGTAGTGATTGTGCCACTAGAGTTAGCACGCAAAATTAGTTTGTTTCTTGAAACCTGCAGTAACGAACGAAACTTTATTAGTTCATAAAAAATGATTTTCTCATAAAATTATAGATATAATTTTCATAATGTGAACATTCACTCAGCTGAACTTTGAAGTTTACAACGAGACATTATTTCATCATAAATAAATTGTCTAGTTTCAGAGGTTACTCAAAACCCACGTCTTGATTTTACAAAACGATGATTAGTGCAATTTATTCACGTAAATTTTTAAAAATTTATCTAATGAGAACAAATCCATGTGAATAAAATATGTCATCATATCCCCACATTATATGTCATGGCTACATATATGTACATTAAAAAAATAATCTATTTTCCTTCGTATTAGTATTTTCTTTAAAAAAAAATGAAGGTTTATGCTAGTTTTGTGAAAGATCACACCTCTTGTGATAAAATATTAATTATCATGAAAGCTCATACATGAAGTTTTATCATTGAACATAAGTTTATGTATATGAAGAAAACCTATTTTCCCTCGTATGAGCGTTATTTTCTAAAATGAGGTTTATTTCGGTTTTGTGAAAGCTCACACCTTTTAAAGTAAGATTTTGTTTCCCATGGAGGCTCATAAACAAAATTTTATCACTAGACACAGGTCTATTTTCAAAGAAAAATCTCTCCTAAATCAGGGATTATTATTAGTTTTCAAAACTAACGATTGAACGAACATAAGTTTAATAAAATAAGGGTTTTTCTGCAAAACTCACGTTAACATATACACATGTATAAAATTTCAACATGATGAAAGCATGAGCAACTCATGAAATCAGCAACTCTGGAAAAAAAAAAAAAAATTGGACGCACCTCGTCGGCGCCGGCCGGAAGGTGCTAGCTCCGGTCGGACGGGTGGCACTCCGGCGATTTTCTCATGCTGCTCCTGATGCTCGGACATGAAGAGGGGAGGAAGATGATGAAGGTGGTTGGTTGTGTGGAAAGAAATTAAAAAAAGAAGAAGAGAGATTTAATTCATTTTATACCTAATTTTATTTCCAAAACCTAATTCCTTAAGGATTTCCTTTTGGGCCCGGCCCGTGAATCCTAAACCAACCAAGGTTCTACTATCGAATCAGCGGTTCAACACCAATTTATGTTCACTGGATGCGGCCTATTATGCCACTGGGGTTTCCTCTCAAACCGTGGTTTGCTCATTCAGTCGAAGTCCGGTAATATCTTATCTTATAACTAAGTTCAATTACTTATTTCTATTTATGCCTGGAAAATCACCATTCAATGCTGACTGAGGAACATGACTGTTCCTCACTAAGCAGGGGACTTAATGTAGATAGTTGATTTTCGACAAAGGGTATAATTATAAAAACTATACTCCAGATTCGACAACCGGATGAGTATTGAGGCTCATGTCTCTCGATTAAAGCTTGAAAGCTCATGCCACAAATCTTTGACTGAGAAGGCTGTCTCTCAGAGTACATGTAGATGTGTAGTCTCTTAGCTGAGACCACGACACATCTCATGAATACTGAGCAATTTCAGTAATTACTCCGGATCCGGCAATCGGATGAGTGTTGAGACTCATGTCTCTATGCATGAAAGATCATGCCACCTCTGATGCAGAAAGTCTCTCAGAGAAGATGCAGATGTGCAGTCTCCCAGATGAGACCACGACACATCTCATACTTTATAGAATAGAAAGATTGGACGGCTCCTAGACAACATGCCTGCTAGTATAGAGCGACAACGTCTTCGGGATGCAACCAGGTTTTCCCCGACTATGCAAGAGGAATATGATACTCCAGCAAATTCATATTGCTCAACCCTCAGATGATTAATGCTCCTAGACATGAATCCCTTCTAGTATAGAGCCATCAATTAATTGTCTGAAATCGTCTGAACATCCAGCAATATTCTACGAGCCATCTTTAATCGTCTGAATATCCAGCAATATTCTACGATTCTTCGTTATATTTCGTCACTTCAATTCGTGGTTCTTCCCAACAGAATACCATGGGTTAGTGATAAATATTCAACGAAACATGCATCTGAGCATCGAATAAGCCCTGACAAAAATCGTGCAAGTGTAATTAGCAAATAATGCACAGACCAACATTTTGAATGCACGAACGAGTATTTCAAAAAATATGAACGAACGAGGAATCTATGCAAAATAGGGAGGAAAATAATAATAATAAAATATTACCAAAAGCGTCAGGGGACTGGGTTCACCAGCCGTCTAGTCATGCCGTGACCAGTCCCGCGCCCAATTTTATATTTTATCATATTTTTACTATTTTCCTGATCTCATGAATACCCTCCCGTTCGAGCAAATTTTCTTTATTTCAAAGAAATTATCTAAATCACATGATTTCATCAAAAATAATAAAATTAGGAAAATGTGTCATGGGACCGCCGGCCGGCCGGTCATGCCTTGGCCTTGGCCGGTCCCGCACCTCACGATCCCCATTATTTTATTATTTCTCTCAAATTATGAAAATTCCTTGATTTTATGAATTTTCTCTAAAATTATGACATGAAAATTACTTAGTTTCATGTATTTTCATCTAAATCACATGATTTTATCAAAAAATAATAAAATTAGAGAAAGGTGTCATGGGACCGCCGGCCGACCGGTTATGCCTTGGCCGTGGCCGGTCCCACACCTCACGTTCCCCATTATTTTATTATTTCTCTCAAATTATAAAAATTCCATGATTTCATGAATTTTCCCTAAAATTACCTAATTTCATGTATTTTCTTTAAAATCATAGAAAATATTAAAAAAATTAGGAAAAAACTTGTGGGACCGGGCTCTAGCCGGCCGACCATGCCATAGCCGGTCCCATATGTCCCTTGTTTAATTTTATTTTGGTGTTTTGTTTCATGATTTCATGAAAACTCTCTGATTTCAACAAAATATCTTGGTTTTCAACAAATCCCTTTGATTTTATGTAAAATTCCCTAAAATCATGAAAATTATATAAAATTAGGAAGAGTGTCTTGGGACCCGCGCCCATGGACGGCCGGACATGCCTTGGCCTTTGCCGGTCCCACACTCCCATTTATTTTTTTGTCTTATTTTATTTTATCACTCATCTTATGGAAGTTTTCTAGTTTTGTCAAAACTCTCCAGTTTCATGGAATTTCACTTAAATCAGAGAAAATACATAAAATTGGGAAATATGTGGGACTGTGCTTGTCAACCGGCCGACCATGCCCTAGCCGTGGCCGGTCCCACACCTTGCAATTCCCTGTTTTATTTATTTTCCCTCATCTCATGTATTTTTCCCAGTTTCAGCAAAACCATGGATTTTGCATATTTTCTCCAAATGTTGCTCAAACGTGCACCATAAAATATCAAAATTCTCAGGACTGAAACACGAACGTTATGGTGACATGGGCACACCCCCTTGACCGACCGAGGGTGACCCTGAGGCTTGCAAATAGTTGGTCCCACATGTTTTAATGATTTTAACCTAATTTGCTCCACTGCTCGTATTAGGTTCAAACTCTTTCCAAACAATTGGAAGTTTGCTCAAATGACTATCCATTGGTCCCACACGCACCAAGAGCCGGTATCATGACCTCTTGGTCGATCCTTTGTATTTTCATAATACCCGGTTTTATTATTTGTCGCTCACACGAGCATTATTTCAGTGATTAAATCAGCATTTAACCATTATTTCACCAGCTGGTCCTCAAGAGACTTTGGTATTTTTGCTCATTCGAGCATTTGGGAGATATATGGTGAACCGGTCATCCCATGTAGCCGGTCCCTGTGTCACTCTGTATTGATTTACAATAAATCATCATTTCGGTAAAATTAGGGTTTTGAATCCATAGCTCTGCAGAAACGTGATTCTGAGCAGATTCAAACACTCTGATTATTTTATGTTGATTCCATGATTAACATTTTTATTTATTTTTCTCGACCCAGCAGTCAGTAAATTAAATTAATATTTTATTCGGTCCTGCTACCAATAAATTCATCCAACGAGCAATATTTGCTCGAACTGGCTATATTTGCTCGAACCGGCAATATTCGCTCAGACTAGCAATATTTGCTTGAATCAAAGAATATTGGTTCAACTATGAATATTCGACAATTCAGCAATACATTTTGCTCATTTTAGGTTATAATGGTACCTCGTCTCAGCAGAAATACATTTAATTCATGAGTTTCAGAATATTTGGTAAAACGTGTTCAACTCAGCACTACATGGACTCATCGTCCCACAAAGTCAGCAACTGACTCCACAATCACGACATTTCAATCATGTCACAATGGGGGGATATTAACTAGGGTTTGGTATGGCGGTCTACGGCACATGTGTTCACCCACGATGAGAGTGTGAGCAAGTCGTGCAATCAGTTGGAAAAATCAGCAAAGTAGTGGGTGGAAAATCAACCAAGTCTCCGCACGATGAGTAATTGGTTTAACACGATTTCCCACTTTCCCACTCTCTGATTCCAGTAACTGTCACACTTCATGGGATCATAGTGTTTTCAATTTCGGCATTATAAAATGTCTCTGAATCCTGATTGAAAGAACAATATTCGAACAATTCGAACATTCGCCTAAACGAGCAATTTTTCATCAAAGTTCATACAGACAATATTTCGTCTACACGAACTCACAAAAATCACTCTCAATCAGGCAAAACTCAATAATTCAGAGCATTTTCATGCTGAAATCACAACACACCTACAATCTCATATCACCATTGATCTCACGCATTTTTCAGCTTTCCTCCTACAGATCTACCCATCCTCTCTTGTGACCGAATTGACTCTGGAACGACCATTGTTATTGGTTTAGGTCGGAGTCTTACAGATTAATCTCTCAAACTTAAAGCACTCCCTTCTTGCAGTGCATCTGTGTGAGGTTCAACATTTCGCTCGGTTCAAGGAGTCTCCACACAGTCGACCCTTCAATTCCGTAAATACCAGCAAATCGTTTTTCCCCATCTACATTGAAATCTCTTACGACCGCTCAATTTAAAGTCTTCTTTGGAATTGAGAAGCTTTAGTGCGACCCGTTGGTGGGAAACTAGATATTGCGGTTTATCTTTAGTTTTCATATTGATTTGATTGGCTAACGGAGGTTGAACTTTGATTGCACCTAGTTTGTTTATGCTTGGGAATCTTCTCTTCTGATATCAGATTCACTCAAACTAGTTCAAGGTTTCGACAAGAATCTTTAGACTGTTGTTAGATCTAAAGATGATCTTGTGATATTCCATTGTTAACAGACTCCGTTTTGTATGTGATTGATCACAAGATATTCAAGTTGTTGTGTGCAGGTGTTTATTGAAGATCTAATAATATTTGAAGACAAAGAAGAGATAGAATATTTTTGACTTGGTTTTATAATCTTTGGTGTGCCTAATACTTGTTTGGATAACAGAGGATCCAATTAATAATTGGTTTATCCTTGTGGTAGATTGGATTGATTAATTGAGAAGATCGGCATTAACACAATTCTTTGGATTTAGAGTGTTATTGGCTTAATCTTAACGATTGCCTTTTGGTGATTGAACATAAGATAGATCTTGGAACCTGACAAATGAGTTTATGTTAAGATAAACAGAAGAGCTTTCGTGCAACTCATATCACTTGGTTGAAAAGAGTTGATACCAAACAAATTTGTTGTTCCTTTACTGTTTGGAATACGAACCAAAGGAATTGGTCCAAGTACGTGACTTGTTTACAAGTTGGAGGCGTGGGAATACAGACGGAACTAGGTGAACTATAGGTTTAGTTGCTTGGTCTCAGGTATACGAAGTTGGTTTATTTTGTATAGCGGCTTAATCCTGAGAGTATTCAATTTTGGACAAGGTCCCGGGGTTTTTCTGCATTTGCGGTTTCCTCGTTAACAAAATCTTGCTATGTCATTTAATTTATATTTTCGCATTATAATTAAAGTAAATTGCTCAAATGTTAATTCCTATTTACTTGATACGTGAATCCTATTGAGTGTGGTTAAGTCCGAACCTTTGTATCAAGTAAACATACTTCGTTATTGTATTGTCACGATCTTGTATCCATAGACAATCACACGAAGTGTGACCGATTAGTTGCGTTGTCTCAACTCAGTCCATACAATCACTTTCGGAGAAAGGACTTATCGGAAGGAAAAGTTTTAGCTTGAGGTATATTGGGGCACCCTCGCCTTTCCAGTTTTGTTAACAAGGAAACCGCAAATGTAGAAAAACCCCGGGACCTAGTCCAGTTTTGAATACCATACTGTATTAAGTCGCTACAGACACTAGCCTAATACCAATGAACTTCTGACTGGAATGTAGTTGAACCCTAATCAATCTCATACTGATTCAAGGTATAGTCGTGCTCCTTATGCCTCTGATCCAAGTAGGAGACTACGTACTTGATTCCCTTAGCTGATCTCACCCACAACTAAGAGTTTCTATGTCGACCCAAAGTCGAAGACTTTAATAAACAAATTTGTCTCACACAGAAAAGTCTATTGAATATATAAATCTGTCTCCTACAGAAATACCTATGAGTTTTGTTCCATATTTTGATAAATCAAGGTGAACATGAACCAATTGATACACCGGTCTTATATTCCCGAAGAATAGACTAGTAATATCAATCACCTTACAATAATCTTAATCGTATGGTAGCGAAACAAGATATTGTGGAATAAAAAATGATAAGACGAAGATGTTTGTGACTACTTTTTATCTTGCCTATCGGAGAATAAATCTCGAGAAAATCTTAGAGAAGATAAAATAAAATAAGATCTGAACACGCAACTACACATAAAATATTTGGGTCTGGCTTCACAATCCCAATGAAGTTTTCAAGTCGTTAACATATATGGTTTTGGAAAAAACCTAAGGTTAAAGGAGAATCGACTCTTAGTCGCAACTAGTATCACACATGAGGTGTGGGGATTAGGTTTCCCAGTTTCTAGAGTTCTCCTTTATATAGTTTTCAAATCAGGTTTGCAATCTAAGTTACCTTGGTAACAAAGCATTCAATATTCACCATTAGATGAAAACCTGATTAGATTCAAGCTAATATATTTCAACCGTTAGATCGAACTTAGTTTGTTATACACAAATGAAATGTTCATTCATTTAGATAATGGTAATCGTACCTAAACATGTGCACACGGTTAGTTCAACAATAGTTAACCGAAGTTATCCATATGAATACTTTCTTATCAACCTTGTTCATCTCAATTGCAACTAGTTCAAATGACTCAAATGAAACTAGTTATGGAGTTGTTAAATTTTTTTATATTTTTGTAGAAGTATAAAAGACACAATTGAAGCAAAATTAATTTTGATTCACTTGAATCAATTCATGAACATTATAGCCACGGTTTGCAAAATATTGCATTCCTTAATATATAAATATATTAGTCCATGAATAAACCGATTTTAGAACTTAACCTACTAAGGTACGCATATCTAAGTAGCCGGACCATGTTTGGGTTCGCTAGTACGCATACCGGTATGCATACCACCAACCTTAGTTGAAATTCCGGAACTTGAAACCTATGATGCACCGATACTGATACGGGGATACTGATACGGTGACACTGATACGAGGATTCTTCAATTTTCATAAAATGGGGATACGAGATACGGTGGGATACGTGTATTTATTAAAAAAAAATATAATAAAATAAAAAAGTCCGATAGATATTATTTTGAATATTAAAGTGAGCAAATATTAAATTATTATTTTGAATATATTAAAGTGAGCAAACATTAAATTTTCGGCATTTTGGGTTTCATTCTTACTTATGTTAATTTTTGTTTTTGCTAGAAAATTTAGTCTTACTTATGTTAATTGAATGGATAAAATCATATATACTCCGGTTTCTCTCTAAATAACATGAAGAACATGACTGCCCGATAAGCCGTAAAGCTAGATTTTTCTAACAACGTTTTTTTTTTTGAAGCACCATAAGAATAAATACCAAGTATTTTTTCTTTATAGTCAACAAGTTATTAGGTTTATATATAATGATTCAATATGTTCATGAGTACAAATATCTATAAATATTTAGATTTTGTATAACAAAATAAATGTTAGATTATAAGAAGTATCCCTCATAGAGTATCTGAGAGGTATCCCAGAGTATCCCCTACCCTTTTTGTAATTAAAAAAAGGTGACACTTTAAATGGAGTATCTGATACGTATCCCCAGGTATCCCCAAGTATCCGATACTGATACGGCACCGATACGGATACGTCACCAATTTTGAAGTATCCGTGCTTCATAGCTTGAAACTTACGACAGTATGCATACCGGTATGCATACTTAAGTTCCCGGACTTTCACAAAACCAATTAGTACACATACGGGTATGCATACCATGGTTCCCGGACTTTTACCAAACTAAGCAGTACGCATATGGGTGTGCATACCATGGTTTTCGGATATGGATAACATATATGCAAGTACGCACACTATGCTATATCCAATCATGGTTAATCGTTCTAAACTCCATTTTCAATCATTGAAACATTCTCGGGAGACGGGAATAGCTGTCTCACACAAACTATTATCTTCAAAGCAATTTTCAAATGATCGAATGATCAATACGAAAAATTCCGAGTCTACATCAAATGACTGTCTCACACAAATCATGTAAGATGTTATAAGGCGATTTCCACATGATCATCTTTTGACTTGCATCAAGAACATAAGATGAACTTGGTTAAAGAAAAAGCTTACCACCACATATTCCGAGAAATATGTAAGCGAATTAAACTCAGCTCGAAATATCAAAAGTGTATAAACTGAAAACTATATCGTTATACGATTTTTTTCCCAAGAACGAGATTGTTTTGGGGTAAAAAATGATTCTGCTGGAAATGGTAAATTTGGGTGTGCCGCCGAGAAACGAATCTAAAACCTAAATAAATGCACTGCACGGGAGTACTTTAGATTCGAGAGATCAATCTGTACAATCCTGGCCTAACCAAGAAATGTCCATTCCAGTCTTGCTTCGGTCACAAAATGAAGGAGAAGGGTTGATATTAGGGAGGGAAGCGAAGAAGGTATTGAGATAGAATGGTTAATTCTGAAGGTGTGGCTATTTTATGAATTATATCAGAATATGGAACTGGCTTGCAGAATGTGAGCTATCGATTCTTGGTGTTTTTCTGGATACTTGTGTTGATAACCAAAACTCCGTTGTTTGTTGAAATATGTTGAAACCTATTTATACAAGTCATAGTTGAACGCATACTGATCTCATAGGAAGTGAAAATAGTGGAGTGATGGAGAAGTGGGGTTGTTGAAAACCACGTCCCTACTATGAGGGGAGACAGGTCGGTTTGCATCCACTACGTCTCTGCTGCCACTAATTGATCGCTTTCCTGACACTTTCTCATAATTGACGTGTTGCACGCTGCACGCTGTAAACCGCTAGACCAATACCCTGATGAACATCCCTCAATTTGTGACATGTTTGATGTCTCAAGTATTTTCGTGGAAAATATGCAGCAGGCTGCTGAATGGGTCTTATTTGTAAGACCTAGTTATTCTGACCAGTCATGCGCAAGCTAGGTGGCGGGTGGTCAAGTGTGGCAAGCCAAGTCATGAGACTTGCCGCAAAGAATAATATGTGGCGCTATTATGTTAAATAACTAAGTTATTTGTGAAACCGATACTCATAAAATATCGTATGTACTCGATGCATGTAAAGCATCGCTTTTAAGCAAGCAGCTCAAAATAATCGATGCATATGGAGCATCGTTGTATAAGCCTATCTTGGTTGGTCGCGAAACCTAGCGTCTTAAAAGGAGCGTGACCATCTACTTTCAGGGAATTGCTAGAAGCTATTTATGCATGCCAAAGGTAGGCCGGTAAATCCCAATAGGAAAGTGATGGCTGGTAGCCATTTTGAGATCTTATTTTTCGATCCAAGTTAAATCTAGACCAGTTAAATTGGCTAGCCAAATTGGATGGCTGAGATAATTTTGGGCAGTTAATGGTTGCCGCTAATTTATTTAAGACTTTTATAAGAAGCGCGGCCAACCAACTTCAGGCAACAATTTAGGAGCCACATGGGTAGGCCACGGCGGGGCTGATTGTTCCTTATGGAAGAGGAGTGTCCAATGGTCACGACAACATTGTGTTGAACGCTTAGAATAGGAGTTTGGCCGGCCGATTCATCTGGCGAAGTTGGGCAGTCGATATGATTTGCGACAGTTAATGGCTGCCATTGATTTTTTTAGGTTTTAAAAAGTCATGTGGCCAACCTATTTTGGGCTAACGATTTTTGGTGTTAGCCACGCGTTGGTAGTTGTTCGACCGACCCGCAAAATAGATGGGCCACTGGTGAACATATCCGCACGTTTCCCGTTGATTGAGATTGAATCTAGGCCGGTCAATTCGGCTGGCGAAGTTGGGCGGCCAAGATCGTTTTGCGGTAGTAATGTAATGCCGCTTAATAGAAATTAGGGTTTTGTAACTCGTGTGGCCAACTGTTTTAGTAAACGTTTAGTGGCTCCGCTTGCGAGTCGGAGAGATGCCGATCGGCCTAGGCGTTAGTAGGCCCACCGGTGTACACGATGGCGCTTGTCCGACCATATTAGGAGGAGACTAGGTTTGATAAATCGACTGGCCAAAACGTGCGTCCGTGATCATTTTAAGACTGACATGGGCATCTTATATTAAATTCCTTAAGGAATTAGGTGTGTCGACCAACCAACTTCCAACTTTATTTAAAAGTTCGTGTGACGCATTTAAAGCGATTTGATTGGTCGATGGGAAAGAGGGCCGTCAAGCGACAACATGGAGCGTGGCCGATGCCTGTTGGAGCATATCTGCCGGCCAAGTGGCATGGACACACCTCCCTTTGCTGCTGCTTTTACTTGCTGCAGTTCCTCTTTATTTCTTGTTTTCTGATTTTGGTAGGATCTTGCTCCTACTATTTCCATGTTGGATCAATTTCCTAGTGTATCTAGGATTAGTTTCGACCAATAGGGTTCGAAATATCGCGCAGGGCGCCAAAATCTAATTTTTGCAAATTGATAAAATTAGGTTTAAAGAGCTGAATTTTGCGGGTTACCGCAAAATAAATCAATTTTTGGTGAGTTTTTTGCATACTGATACAAAAAAAACACTAATTTACTATCATAGGGAATCATAACTTTGCGTGCCTCTGATTGAGTGCTTCCACACACATCTTAATCCTGACACTTCGGGAGATTCATGCTACTCGGCTGGGAGCGAGCATTAGTCGTCATGTCATGTCAGTATTAAGAGTTTAACCGGGGGACATTGCATAAAATAAATACTCAGAAATTTACAGAATATTTGGGATTGTTGCTACAAGCATCATTCTGGATAAATTTCATATAAATATACTGAATTGATCAATACATATATAAGTAAAGAGGCCTGGGCATTCATCACTTTTAAATGGATCAATCTTCTTTGCAGAATGATCGCACATTAAATACAAGTTTTATAATTTTAGCCCTGAACTAAAAACCACCATCAACAGAGATAAAGTAGAAATAGACTTTCGAGTGATAGATGAGTTCAAGTCTTCACATACCTTTTGTTGATTAAATTCCATAAGCTCACCTTAGTAGTTCTTCGTCTTCAATCGATGAACTCCGTGAAGTCTAAAGCTCAACTACACAATCTATCCTAATCCGAGACTTAACCGTAGATAGACTAGAAATCAAGACTTATAGTTTTAGAAACTAAATTTGACAAATAAGCTTGAGATAGCAACGCTTGCGAGTTCGACCAAGCAATGCTCTAACAATTAGTTTTCCTTGTTATCATTAGTTTTTCTGATTGATACACTTACTTGTAACCATTCTCTTTTTGTTTTGTGAGGATTCACTGATGAAAAGTCCTGAAGCTGGAGAATGCCTATTGCGGAGAAAGTTTACAACTCATTTTAATCTCAAGTTTATTTTGTTACCTATTATGACCTCTTCAAGTATGAGCTTTACATGATTCCTGTCAAAAGGCACAACTTACCACCATAATTCGAGTTGGTGGATAAACTCTTGATATATTAGAGTTTTTTGCATTACTTACTGAAAACTTGGTTGACTGAAAGAACCATTATCTTTGTTTTCGGGCATTCATTGATGCAAACACCAGAAGCTGGATAATTCTCACTGTGTTGGGGTCAATCATGAAGCTGGATAAACAATCGAGACATTGTTGGCCTTGCAAAGCTGTACCAAGCGAGACATTCTTTTCTGTATTTGTATTAATTGGTGAGTAAAGTCTTACTATATTTGTTGTCATCTTCATTTAACATATGAAACCATGTATATAAATTTCTAGTGACAATCCTTTGAAATATAAACTTTTGATACTTAAGTTGCCATGTTCAAATATAAAGAGTAGGAATGTATGCATTCTAGAATGAATCTTTAACACTCCTACAAGAGTTATTTCTAATTTGAGTTTCATATTCATTTTTGTTGTTTTTTCAGGATACCGGAATTGATGGCGATAGATGATGCAAAGAGCTACTTAAGGTTACTCTGATGTCAATATACAACTGCTCTTGGAGGATGGACAATTTTTTTTTGAGCCGAGGTATAATGCAGAACACTTTCTTATTTTTTAAACTGCAGAAACACACAAGCTTATCATTTTCTTGTAACATAGGGAACCATGCATGTTTTTTTTCTTCCTTAATTAGTTCTTTCAATGTAAAAATTACATTCATATATACTTAGACACGTGAATTAATGAGGAGGAAACAAACCTTGGTTAAATTGGTTGGTCTACGGATTCCAGAATGGATAAATGCATGAATTACTTGTGTTGTTAGAATGAGAATGATGTATTGAATGCACATGTAAATGAATTTCCCAAATTAATGAATGAATCTTTCTCTCCTATGAGAGTTGTTTATAATTTGAGTTTCTGTTTCATTTTTATCAGGATATGGGAATTGATGGAAGTAGATGATGCCGAGAGCTGGTTAAGGCTACTCTGATGTCAATGTACGACTTCTTTGGAGGATGAACAACTTTTTCCAGCCAAGGACAACACTTGCTTATATTTGGAAACTGCTGAAAAACATAACCATTGTCATTTGATTATAACCATACAGGGAACCATGTATATTTTTAGGCTTAAGCAGTTCTTTCAATGTAAGAATTACACTCGTATATACTTACGTATGTGAAGGAATGAGGAGACAAACCTTGGTTCAATCGGTTGTTGTATGGATTCTAGAATTATTGAATGAATGAATTACTTGTGTTGCTGGAATGATAATGTATGTATTGCAGAATGAATTATGGGTTTTAGATACAACATTGCAGGTTCAGAAATGAATTGCAATGCAACTTCAGAAATGAATTGCATTGCAGATTCAGATTGAATTGCATTACATGGTCCAAATATGGGAGCTTATTTATGACAGAAAAAAATTAATTTGTTTTTGTTTTGAAAACTATATTTTTTATCAACATCGAATCAACGTTATAAAATATGTTAGTAATTTAAGACACCTAGCAAATTCATAACTGTTACAATCAATCTTCAACATCTAAAGCTATTAGTCTACATGTTATAAAACATAGACACGTGGCAAACGTCAAAGGTTACAGTCAGCTGTTATGAATTGAATCGTTACTGCAAGCTGTTATATCCAAAATGTTACAATCTATCATCAACGTTTGAAGACGTTACTTTACATGTTACAGCCGATTGACACATGTCGGAAGGAAGCCGTTACACTAAGTTGTCACGGTTCGAAATCATTACAGTAACTGTTAAATACGATCTATTACAATGAACTAAACAACGATTTAAATGTTGCTGTAGCAGTTACAAGGAAGGACATGTGGCAAAAAGTCAACCATTACACACAAAGTCGTTATTACAATAACTGTTACACCGAACTGTTACATGCTAGTCATTACGATATGCGTAATAACGGCTATCCGTTACAACAAAATGACACCAGATTAATCTTGTACTGACAAGATAACAGTTGGTGTTCCAACGAATGAAATCGTTTAGTAAATTTTTACTGTAACAATGTGAACTGTTGATAAATTATTGTAACACTAGTAATAACAACATATTTCCAATGTTTTTTTGGAGTTATAATAAATATATAGTAATGTTTTTCTCACGTTACGAATTCCCTGATTTCGTGCAATGTTACCTATATATATTAGGAATTGTATCAACCTTTTATCAACAAATGAGCCTCAAAGTTCTCAGAATCATTCAAATCAATATAGGGTGTTTTTAAGAATGATCACTGTCCCCTAATTTGTTTCACAAAATCATCACACCTTTAATTGGTGTTGACAAAAAAGTTTTTTTTCCATCCGTTTCCATCTAAGTTAACTTTTTTGAATAAAACAATCATGTTTTGGTCATAAATACCCTACCTCCATTGTTGAGGTGATGGTGATGAAGTGGTGGTAGTGGTGGCGGCTATACCCAAGAAAGGAAGCAGTGAACCCTTATAGGGAATGTGATATAACGATCCTGAATGCGATACGAAGTTCTGGTGCCATGTAACGATCCTGAATGCGTTCGTCGAGCAACAACAGCAACAAAAACAACATAAACAACAACAACATCAACAGTTCATCAAAACAGCAGCAGCAACAACAACAACAACATCATCAGCAACCACCACCATCACCACCACCTTCAACATCCATTAATTAATGGAGTTACATGAAAAACAACAGGAAACAAGTAATTCCCCCACTGACTTAACTATGATTTGTGGGACAGGATGTCAATAACTATGAAACTAACGATGCAATGATCATTTTGAAAAATGATTGTAATAGTGTGATGGCTTTGTGAACCGGATTATGAAACTGTGACTGTTTTTGTAAATATCTATCAATATATTACATGAGAATTACTCGTCTTTTCTGGAAAAATAAAATAAAATCATATAGTGCTAGAAGAGATATAAGTGACCGATTATTATCTTTATATATAAATTTGATTTATTTTTCTTTTTTGTATCATTGATAATTTTTCTTTGATAAAAAAAAGGACATAATAAAGATGATGATATAGGCGGGTAATGTTTACTTGTGACAATGAGATATAAGTATCTGGCTTTTGAATGAACTATTAATTGGGGGATATGGATTTTAATTGGGGGATATGAATTACTTCCCCCAACCATTTGTGGCTGATAAGGGGTGTCTTTTGGGTGCGAAAATACCAGAATATCCCTTCATTAATTAAAAAACATTATGAAATTACTGTAATGCCTTTTCCCTAAAACAATAAAATCTAAATACCAAATTCATATATCCCCCAATTCAATTTGTACCGGCATAGGGTTAGGTTTAGAAATTTTTTTTTTCTTCATCGTCTTCCTCATCGTTCATTCTTCATCGACGATTAATCGTTGAATCAAAAATTTCTTCGTTGACTAACCTACCATAACCATGCCTCCACGAAAGAAATCAAAAGAAAAACGGAACACTAAATCGATTGCTCAACAAACACATGAGCAACGAATCGAGAACATTGCTCAAGAACTAGAAGAGGAAGAAGCATCCAACTCGGATGATCAACCAATCATGGCTTCTCTGAGAAGGTAAGTGTTTTTTTAGCTCATTTATGATTGTTTTAATCGATTTTTAGCCGGGGGTTTAGGTTAGAATCGCCAAAATTGGTGAAACTGTGGAGTTGCAGAGAAAACTAAGATTCAATCTTAGTTTGAACACCAAGCCGGTTTAGAAACCGGCATAGCCTTTTGGTCGAATACAATGCCGGTTTAACTTCCTGAACCTGAAATATCAATACCGGCATACGATAGTAGTTGAACACCAAACCGGCTTGAGTTCCTGAAAATTAGATTTTAGGACCGGCATTCGAATTGGGTTGAAGGCTATTCCGGTAGTCAACTAAAAACACACTGGAATATGTTTTTTTTTTACCGGCATTATATTTAGGTTTCGTCATTGCCTGTTTTGAAATACCGGCATCAGGTAGTTCAATTCGTGTATGCCGGTTTGACACTTGAAACATTCAGTAAGAAAAACTCAAAAACTATGCATGCTCGATATTTGAACATATATGCTTAGTACATGTTATTCAAAGCATTAGTTGTTTTAAGAATTTCAATGCCGATTTACAAACTGTGATGACTTTTCTTATGTTTGTTTTGTTTGTTTATGTTATAGGTCAAAAGACAAAGTATCGAGGAAAAATAAAGGTCCTATTCTCACTAAAAAAAGGAGAAAGGACGGTCTTGAAACTCCCCAGTCCCTGCCTCCCCGGGGGATAGATGCGGGTCGCAAGAAGCGTTTGGGGTTTCAAACAAGAGGGTTAGATTGGGAGAGTGGTGGTGAACGTAATGCACTTAGAATCCGTGAAGGTACATTTGTGAACGATGAGAATGATGAAGGGGACAGTGAGGATAAAGATGATGAGGTTCCCCCAAGTCAATTAGCAATCCAAACCGAAGTTGGTGAGACTAGTCAACAACCAACACAAGGCAAGGGCAAGGGCAAACACAAAGTTAAAGGTTGTCACCTTCCTCACATTGATGACATGATACCCGACCGCGATGATGGTAAAATTTGGGGTCAAGCTCCGGAACCGAAAGTACTCTTTGGATACAAGAACTCTTGGGCTCGTACAATCTTTCAAACTTATGTAAGTATTTTTTATTTTGTGCATGTGCATTGTTTTATTTTTTACATTATCTCTTAATCGTATTATGTCTTATTTGTAGGATCATACTAAGGTCGTGCGTGTTTGTCGAAACCAAGCCGCTGGTGAGTGGAAATTGTCGTTGGAACATGAAGATATCCAAACATTAGTAAGGAACTCGGGTTTGTATTCTTTGGTTGAAAATTACTTGAATCCAGACATCGTCACCGTCAATTGCTTTGTCGAAAGGTATCATGGTGAAACCGATACAATGCACTTCCCCGTTCGGGAGATGACCTTGATTCCGAAGATGCTTATGCCATTCTAGGCTTGAATGTTATCGGAAAATCAATTTCGGAAGGAGTTGAGTCTCGGGACCTAGATTGGCTGAAGTTGCACGATTTGATGAAAAGTTGTTTGGTTGGGACTTCAAAACTTCTTCGGATAGCTTTTATGTAGCATCGAACGAAGTAAGACGAAGACATTCAAGTGACGATGCTTAAGAAGATGTTTGAAAATACAAAGGATAGAAGCTTGAGGTGGATGGGACCCCACACAGTTCGCTATACCGCCGCCGCGTGCACTGTTATACCTCTTGGGCACTAGGGCATTCCCAGTGATGAATGGCAACCGGGTAAGTGCAAACTTTCTCAGTACCTTGACCCGTTGGAAGGTGTGTGTGGCTATTCTTGGGGCACGCATGGTCATGGCACATTTGATGGCGGAGATGAGAAGGGCTTCATTGGCTAAAACAAACCAATTTGTCGGGAATTTCACTATACTCCAGGTACAATTTTTTTTAATCTATGTTCACATGTATTTATTTAACTTTTGTTCACATGTATATTATTCACATTGGATTAGGTGTGGTGTTATGAACACTTCCCAACCTTGTTCAAGGACTGCCCATTCTTGAAGATCAAAGACCTTCCTGAACCCGATATCCCTAGATCTCAGAGGTTCGAGTTTCACAGTAATCCGAAGCCCGGTAACAAAGGTCGAGTCATCGATATGAGATTGGCTCTGGATGCTATGAGGAAGGAAGACGTTGTGTTCGACACTTATAAGGAGATTAGAGGATACCGTCAAATCCCAAGAGATGTTGCATTGTACCATGGGCCTTTGTACCACCCAAGAGGATACATCATGGCCGACCCTTGCCGTGTGATGCGCCAACATGGATTTAAACAATTATCCCGTTTTTGTTCGACCTCTGATGATAATTATCTTCTTTACTTTTCTCGGTGCAATTCAACTCCCAACAAGTTGCATGTAGTGTATGATCCAGAACCGGAACCAACACATTGGAGGGAAAGAGACCCACGTCGTTTGGTAGATATTAGTAAGTGGGATCTTGCGGAAAATGGTTATGAAGTTGATGACAGCTATATGAGGGATTACCTGGAATGGTCACATCCTTATGTCGTGCGCCATCCCTCCGTGGAAGCTCCATACCAAGAAAACCCTCCTGTTGAAATTCCTCCACCTCCACCACCTACGATGGCCCAACTTCTCAAGACTTTCGGAATGGTGGTAAGTTTTCTTAATTGGTTATAGTTATTAAATGTAAACATAATCATATATTAATATATATCCTGATTATGTATTTGATGTATTAAACTAGCGACGTCGACTTGGCAAGGTTACGAAGATGTTAGGTTGCAAGCATAAGGATGGAGTTGTGCTATCTCTTTAAGAAATCAAGGAACTCGAGGAAAAGCTTCATAGAATTGAAGAAACCGACCCTACTGTCAAAGCTATGTATGGGGAAACAAGGAAGGCGCCAACCCAAAAGAAACAAAAGACTAATTAGTGATGGTTAACTCTTTAGTTTTATGGTTACGTCAAAAACAATTTCAAACTTGTTTTGGTTTGTACTGTGGGTTAACTCTTTATTTACTTTGGTTTATGTTGAACATGATTAGAGTTTTGGTTTGAAAGTTAAAATGTTCCGGCATAGGACAACTCATTGTTTGAAATACCGTTACACATACCGGCATTTCTGAATTCATCAGGTTTCACAAACCGGCATAGTAAAATTCAAAATCAGACATGTACCGGCATTGTTGTGTTTGATAATGTTGACCTTGTTGTCCTTCGTATCTTAATGTTGGTACCTTCGGCGGCCTTCCCCGTTTCCTTTGAACCTCGGATACATCGACTATTGGTGTAGGTTCGGAATGTTGACCTTGTTGTCCTTCGTAGCTTAATGTGGGAACCTTCGCCGGCCTTCCCCTCTTCCTTTGAACCTCGGATACATCGACTATTGGTGTAGCCTCTTAACTCGTCGATTGTTGTTGACTTGATATCGGTTCCTTCCTCGGCCTATCCCTTTTATTTGACCGGAGTTTTCGCGAATCTTGCTTCAAATCTCACTTGCACATAGATCTCGTTTTTTGTTGCCGCGAGTTCCTCTTCACAAGTAGTCATTTCTTTGAATTCTTTTCTTTGTTTTTTCCTTGGAATTTTAGTTTGTGGTCTACCCGGCGGATCTCCCTTTGTTGGCTCTTCACTCTGTGCTATCCATGGCCGTGTAATTAGTCTTAGTTGACTCAACAATACTTGTCGGGTAGCCGAGTTGCCATGTGAGTAAGCTCCAAAAAATTCTTGGGCCTCCTTTGTATCCCATGGTGATTGTCCGGGAACTTCGGTAGGGGGAAGGTCGAAAGATAATTGCTTCCAAAAAGGATCAATAACACCAATAGGTATCACTTCTTCATACTTCACAAGCATATGTCGACACGGAAGCCCCAAAGAAGACATGTCGGGACAAATACACACATCACCCGGTTTTCCATAATTTTTTTCATATTGCATTTGTCTCATCATATTTTTTATTGCCCACCGAGAGATGTTAAACTATATTCCTTGGAGCAACTTAGTATGTTTAAGAAATGGAGTCATCCTATCCATGGAGATTTTCTCAAAACCCTTCTTGATCCTATCAATATAGGCCTTAAAGTTTTGTTCCATTGCCTCGGCGATCGTAACCACGTTTCCCAGGCCGGACTGGATGAGATCTTTAAATCTCCCATGTGAGGACTCCGCTATACTAGTTGCTTCATTCCCGTAATGTCTATAACGATTTGTCCACGCACGCACAAATTTTTCCTTGAACTTATCCAACAATTTATCCCGACAATATGAAACGGCACTTGGATACACTTCGTTATAGATGGAAATAAACATTTTCAATCTCTTTTCATACATGTCCTCGGTAAGAGACCAATAAACTTTCTCCCAATCCTTTAGAAATTCCAACCACCTTTTATGGTTTTCATCGTGTTCTTTGTCGACTCGCTCTTTAATCTTTCCTCTTTCATTTTCTTCTTCTTCGGGTGATAGTTTCTCATTACGAACATCTTCATCAAGTTGACCAACCATTCTTTTTTTAATATCAGCCTTAGAGGGTTCAAACAAAGCATGACAATGTTTTTTCACATTTTCACCTATATGAAATGTACATAGGAAATTTTGTGCATCCGGAAATACGTCGGATATGGCATTCATTAGTGCGTAAAATTGATCGGTTATGATGACCTTCGGACCACGATTTTCCGGGAACAATAATTTCAATTGTCGCAATGCCCAATGATAATTGTAATCCCTCTCGTTTTCCATTAAACACCAAGCCAATGTGAATGTTACCTTGTCCGATGTGTGCCCCACGATGTTGAACAACAACATGTTGTATTTGTTTGTCTTGTACGTGCAGTCCATCATAAGAACATCACAACACGTATGAGCCAATTGTGAAAGCAAAGGATGCGAAATGAATATTTGAAGCGGCTTCTCGTCCGTACCTCTTTTAATGATATGCGTGTAGTTGTGATCCCAAACTATCTTCTCAAATTCTTGCATAACATTCCTCCCTTCCCATTCCAACCTTTTAATAGTTGCTTGTGCGCTATAAATTGTACTTAGTGAAGAAACGTTCATCTTATCCTTTGCCTTGAAGGTTCGGAGAATCACTCTTGGTTTGATACATGCTTTTGTCATCATCTTGACTTCCTCGAATTGATCAGGTTTTAGCTTCGCAACTAGGGAGTTACCTTCAAAATCTTTCGGATCGGGGTGGTTGTGACGGCCAAACCACACCTTACATTCCCATTCTTTTTCTTCTTTACTTTCTCCTCTTAGATAGAATACAAGCTTAAAGGGGCACTCATCTTTTCTCAGAATCGTTTTGTATACCCTCTTAGTCTTCTTTTCATATACATAACCCTTTCTCTTATGGCTATTCTCCTTGTATTTTCCGCTTCTCTCACAAACCATCTCAAAACGAACATCTGAATGTTGACTATTCCTCACTAAGACACACATGTTCTTAAGAGCCGTCTCTTTTGCCCAAGCAATTACTTCCTTTTCATATTTTATTCCCTACATAATAATGAGAGATTACAAGCAAATCCCAATATTAAATTGTAAAAACTAGGTGGAAGACTTGTTTGGTAACATACCCGAGGTATTTTATAGTGTTCCGACGTATCCCAATGGAGCGGTTTGGAGTTTGGTTGATCGTTGTACATAATTATCTAAATGAAAATAAAATTGGATTAGTTAAAACCGGTAGTGTCGATAAGTAAATTAAAGTGCCGGTTTTCAAAAACGGCATACAAGGTAATTGTCATTCTATGCCAGTATTAAAACCGGCATTTTTACAAATTCAAGTTACTATGTCGGATATCGCATGCGCATACATAGATCAAAAAAGGAATGCCGGTTTTTAAGTTCAAAATATAATTTGTTTACGTATGTTTTTCCTATTAAACCGCACCATCGACATGCAAGGATCTATGCCGGTATCACAAACCGGCATGGTGTGTCATGTACGGTCAGTCTTAGGTTTGAGTATTCCATACAATATTCGGTGGTTGGTAAAAGTAAAATTCAAACGGCATACAATCTTGGTTTTAATGGTACGCTAGGTATGTTCTTGAACTTGGGGATATTTTAAACCGGCATTCAAATTTGTATGAATACAATGCCGGTTATAGAGGTTCGGCATGGTATTCATATAACGCGCATGCCGGTTTTTCTCGCTTTTTCGGATGAAATGGCGGTTCGAAAAAAAAAAAACAAATTTTCGACCTCTTTGAAGCATTACCTGTGTGTTGGGGATGCTTGTATGTTGAACATGTTTACTTTCTTGAGTTGGTTCTTCACATAACTCCTCATGGTCACGAAAATCGTGATCCAAGGGTGTTGGTTCATCATATAACTCCAATTGGGAGGTGTTATCATTAACTGAAGATTGAAGATATGATTGTTGTTGTAGTTGAGCCAAGGATTCAGCAGCTGCAAATCTCTCTTCAAATTCATCTTCCATTTTCAAAAAAATAATAATTCTACTCTAAATTTTTTCCCCTCCTTCTACCCACAAAAAATTCAAATAAACTCAAAAACACTAAATATATCCCCCAAATCATTAAGATTTTACTAATCTTAATTAGTAACTAATCCTAATTAGGTAGGGTTAGATTAGGAAATAATAAATTAATTACATAAGGGGTAACCCAGCTAGGATATTCGGATCCCTATTTTGTCCTCTAGTGATATTCCCCAATTAAAATCCATATCCCCCAATTAATTGTTCTTTTGAATTATGGTTGTATTTAACATAAATGTGGGATGTATTTAGTCATTGCCTGATGCTCAAAAAAATTCCATATTGTTTTTTTAGCTCCCTTTATACCCTTATATGCATAATTATAGCAGAACTTAAAAATCGCCAACTCTCAACTTTAAGAAAATATTTATTAACTTCAAATCGATAATCTTATTAAAATATCTACACAACAAATATAAAAATAACTAGCAAATTATTTGGATTTATTTAAGAGCATCACCTATGGGTAGTCTCATTTGGAGACTAACTCTTTCATAATGAAGGAGTATGGAGAGAAGTCACTATGCATTTTTTTTTTAAATTTTATCTAAATGAGACTACACGGGGAACAATTTTCCGTGTATGTAGCTTTTTCACCCACAAGGCACTCTGTTTGCCGTTTATTATTTTTTTTTCTTTTTCTCACATGACATTTTGTTTGTCGCGTATGTTGCCTTTTCTTCCCACACAATACTTTGTTTGCTGTTTATCTTCATTATTCTTCCCAAAAGGCTGAACGTATGGTGTGTATGCTCCAATTCTTACACCATCAATATCCCTCTATCAACCACTCTTTCATTAGCGCGAAATATATGAAAGACTTGGGGATGAAAGTGGGGTGAAAACCCCCCATAATAGGGTCTAATTTGCTCTAATTGGTAGTCACTCTTTAATTTTTGAAGGACAGATAGTCTGACACTATCATAGGATTTGCTCTAAAGAAGATTTAGGAACTCTAAATATTAAAGACAATTATTCTTAAAATATATCACACAAAAATGAAAAATATATCTTACCTTGTTATAAAAGCAATACAAAAAAAAAGATAAATTATTTAGGGTGGCATGGAACACTAATATGGATTATTTTTCTATATTCTCAGTATCTCCGCTTACTCGCAGTTAGCGTCTTTTATTCCCGAGGCTATTTCTTGTTCGTTGCTTTCCTTTGAAATTATTTACCATTATGAAATAAAAATTATTTAGAGACGGATAATATTAATATGGACTTCTTTCTCTCTTATATTTTTGAAAAAACATTTTTTTTTTCTTCTCTTCGGTCTTCTCTTCATTTATTGTTTGAAATCTCTCAGATGGGTTCTTGTTTAGGAATGTTCGTTTGGAATGAGTCATTCACTAAATCTCATGACATCAATGTACATTCAAGGGTGTTACACTGCTACATGTAAGTGTTGGAATTAATTACAATAATCGAATGCAAATGGGAAATAATACTTAGATTACACTGATAGTAGTAACAAATAACTCAATAAACTTAGTAGAGGCACGTATGAGATACGCTGAGCTAAAGGTAATATTGCCTGCTACTCCTCTGAGATGCTATAGCAATTAACAAATTACCTCCAGGATACAACTACTCTGAGTAATGTAAAAACAATTTTATGTTTCTGTAACTAAATTTCTGTGAACTAAAATTCTGTAAATCAAGAAGTAGTTATACAAAATTATGTTTCTGTAAACTACAACTTGTTTGTTTTAAAAGAATCGAACGTTTTCGAGTTTTAAGACAAATATGAATAAGAACTTAAGTTTCGAAAATAATTAGAGAAGAAGAAGAAATTAGGAAGATAAGAGTTTCAATGGTATTTTTTAACTCGTATTTATAGGTAAGAATTCGAACGTTTGAGACACAGATCCGTAAATCACGCGTTCAATTTGTTTGACGAGTAAAAGCAAAAAGCATCCGTTAAAATAACAAGAAAAAAACGATATGTCGGGCAAGATTCTTCTCGACGAGAAATCTCTCATGCCACAGTGTGTCCACACGCGTGAGATTAAAGATTCTTTACGATGAAAAAGTTAAGAGAATTCACGCGTGAGAATTAACCGTGTGTGACTAAAGATGCTTCTAAAGTGGTCGTTTGATATCCAAAACCGAGAAGATAAAGAATAAAATTCTTCACATGTGTGGGAGAAACGTGTGGAAAAATTCAATAAAAAGAAAGGGTCGCCTACGCTGAGCTAGCCGAGCGTGATCTCATGCTTAAAGCAATCTTGTAACAGGAAAGGCAATAAGAAATGCAATAAGAAATGTTTAAGGCAACCTTGCCATAGTCTAGGGCTTTCCCCATACACAAAGGTCTAAAGACCCAAAGGGCCATGCCCTTAAGGCTAAACCCATGGTATTTAAGTCTAAAACTCTTAGTGTTTTAGTCTATATGGGACTAATGTTTTATTCATTCACATGAAAAAACATTTAGGGAGCAATAAGTCTTGGGATCAAAACATGGTCCATGCATTTTTTGATTAAAACAAAACATTGTTTTTTCTAACAGTAAGTAGGCAATGGCGAGCCTTCACCACAAATTGTTGCGATATGGGTAAGTGATAGTGGTCCAAAAGCAAACAAAAAGTAGAGGTGAACTGAGCATGATAGATTCTTATTGCTTTGTAATTTTGTATAGTTAAAGATAGTATATGAAAGGTGGAGAAAACTTGAGGTACATCTCTATTTCAAAAAAAAAAAAAAACACAACAACAGCAACTCGAAGTACATCTATATATGCATGGAACTGTTGAGTATATTTGAAGTGAAACCTCACACATATCAGTTTTGAAATTTATGGCGAAACAGTTCTTCGCTTGCTCTCCATTTTCCTTTTGTTTTGTTTTCGTGGTTTTGATCGTCATGGCCAACTATCAGTAAGTAGTTACAATATTTGATTAATGTTTGAATTTCTTGATTATGTATTGATTTTTTATCTAAATTTTTTACTAATATTTTCTGGTTTGATTGATAGAGGAGGAGTTTTAGTCGCTGGCAAAGAAGTTTGTGATGGCAATATTTTGGGAGAAGTAGTATCGCGCGGTGGCGACTGTCGTGAATGTACTCCTCACTGTTTACAGTTCTACGACGATGTTGTTAGGGGCGACTGTTTCCCGTATGTGTGTTTCTGTTGCGGTCCTGTGGCCACTTTAAGAAACGTAGTCCTCGTTAAATGATTTATCATGGCACCCGGCAGTAAAGCACCAACACACTAATTTCTGACCGATATCTTTAACTTCTCCGATCAATATCTACTGCTTCCTCCGAAAATAAATTTGTTTCGTGCAGTGGCGGAACTAGAAACCTACTGAAGGGCTGGCTTGGCTATTTTTTAGCCCTGGCTTAAGCCTAATTTTAGGACATAGTTACCAAGTCCAATTAAAATAGGTAGTAAAAAATACATGGTTTTGCACTTTTGGGGGTGGCTTGAGCCAGGTAAAGCCTGCTCTTAGTTCCGCCCCGTGTGAATACATGAAACAAACCTATTTTTATGAAAAACCTAATTCTTGTCGGGGATATTGACATATTGCACTATTTATATTTGTTATATTTTCTAGTCAAGAACTTGAATTACTCTCAAGTTTGATTCCCTTGTAAATAGGAACGGCAAAAGTATCAACAAGCAAGCTACGAAATTTGCCAGTATTGTATTTTTTTTTTCTAGATAAAAAAAAAAAAACAATGGAAGACTAGTAGTTGATGGCATTTGCGCTGCACCTGTTAATTGAAATGTTTTTGTATCCGATAAAATGCAAGTCAAATGTATATGTCATTCCCTACAGCTGTTGATTACATTTTTTTTGTTGAAGATATTTAGTTCTAGTAGAACATCATATCCATATGGGACTTTCATGCTTGGTTTTTTATCCAGAAAGTTGGACCAAAGAAGATAGGCAAATGCTAGCACAGATACAATACAACATTTTTTTGTTTCTTCTTCTAATAAATGGTGACATAAAAAAATTTGATTAAGAAAACATTTTATCTCGATCGTGGTACCCGTTAACAAGATTTTCCAGAGATCTATTTCCCATTACGAGGTACTCGATTTCAGGTAGGTCTTTGTATAATCTTATAGCCAGAGCGGGAAATTTTGGTTCTCATATTTCTACGAAAAAATGAATGACCGGCCTTCCAACAACGGAAAATGGGTTATTTGTCCAAATATTTTTAAAACATGGTTCAAATGGACAAGTAAAAATAAATATGGGTGAAATGGACACAAAAAAATAGCAAAGATGAAACTAGATTCATCCTGACTTAAATTAAACAAATAACAAGGATAAAACTGGATGCATCCTAATATAAATTAAAAATAAGAAAAAATATTTAAAAATGGGTAGGATGAAACTGGTTATATCCCGGCTATTTTTACATTTTTGTCCATTTAAACAATATCAAAATCTAAATGTCTTTTTCACCCAAAAATTATTGATTTTGGTCTTTTAACCAATTTTGTGTTCCAAGAATGAGGCCTGCAGTGCAGAGACGCAAATGTGAAAAAAATTTCATTTGCATCCGCTGAGGAATGTGGGGATTCCTACCTTACATATCACCATAGGAAGGAGAAGAAAGTAAGTGGCATGGCATTTCCTATATTTATCCGGAGACGCAAGTACAAAAATTTTCTTATAAAAAAAAAGTACAAAAATTTCCGATTGGCGCCAAATTCGGATCATTACCACTTACATTACTTAAAGTACTTGATCTCCTCCCACTAATGTTTGCTCAATGCTCTAAGTCCAGCAAACATGGATTACCCCAAGTACAAGAATTGGTTGTCAAGTGAACATTTCACGTTCTATATTCATGAGTTTGAATGTTTATGTTGATCTTTTGCTTGTACTTGATAAATTTGAATGGTTTCTAACTTTGTAACCTTGCATAAACAAATCAAACTATTTAACACTGTATTAGGAAAAAAGAATGCTATCTAGAGTTCTGTTTTTTTTCTTGATTGCATCATTCTTTTCGGTCGGTTCCGAATCTCTGCCATCCTTTTCTTGAATGACCATTTTATTGACATTTTGCTGCGCCAAATCCTCCGGAACGGTTTTTTAATCGCAAAGAAAATATACTTTACTCAGGTCACCACTAACATTAAATGCCGGTTCAGTTGGATCCAATCCGATGCTTCTGGTTCATCCCCCTAATCTCCTTCCATAAATGTTTAGCTCGAAGTCCAGTAAACATGGATTACTTACCTTAAATAAATCAACAGAAGCGTACTTCCGTTTTGATTATTACTTTATTGTATTTCTTTGGTCGGTTCTGAATCTCCAACTAATACTTATGAATATCTTACACACTTACGGTTGTGCTTAACTGGTCTCCACCAGTAGAACCCCAATATCAGCAATAAAAATTCTTCAAGCACTACTTTACACTGACATACAGAGTTGACGAACTCTTTAAATATTTCTGCATTATTAGCTAGCTCATGTGCGAATGCCGAATAACAATATCCCAAGGACAAGATCCTAATATGAAGCTTTGCAATAGATTTTGGATTCGGGATTCTAGCATTCGACGCATACATGAACGAGTTGGTTCCTTATAAATAGTTGCATAGGATTGGAAACTCCAGTACTCATCATCATTTCTTCTCTGTTTCAGTTAATAGGTGTGGCGTAGTGTCTTTTGCACATACAGGGATATTAAGCTTCAGAGAAAGTAATATCATGGCTCGGGATATGGTGCAACTTGTCAGTGCATCAGTTATGATATTATTGATGATGGGGCAAATGGCAGAGGCAGCCAGAAAATTATCAGACGACGGTGGCAGCAGTCCCAGCAGCACAGAAAGCACAGCTACATGCAATAATACAAAGTACAAGGAATGTCACAACTTGGTTCATGTTTGCCCCAAGATGTGTGGTGATAGTGGTTGTCACGTCCACTGTCGTTCCTGCAAACCCATTTGTGGACCTGACGATGGATCATCCGACGAAGATGAGCCAACTACTCCCGCACCAACTCCTGTAACCCCTACACCTATCTATCCACCTCCGACTCCCACTCCAGTAACACCATCTCCAACTCCGGTTACTCCAGCTCCAACTCCAGTAACACCATCTCCAACTCCGGTTATTCCAGCTCCAGTGACACCATCTCCAACTCCGGTTACTCCAACTCCAGTAACTCCAAGTCCAGTGACACCATCTCCAACTCCGGTAACTCCGAGTCCAGTAACACCATCTCCAACTCCAGTAACTCCTACACCACCCATCGTGCCAGCTCCAACCCCCGTAACTCCTACACCACCCACCGTGCCAACTCCAAGTCCTGTAACCCCTACACCACCTACCGTGCCAACTCCAACCCCTGCAACTCCTACACCATCTACCCCTACATATCCACCTGGTTCTGGTGTTTCAGCAAAGAAGAGATCTAGGTGTAGAAACTCCAAATACCCTAAATGCTACAATGTTGCGCATGCTTGCCCTGCTGCTTGCCCAACTGGATGTGTTGTCGATTGTGTTTCCTGCAAACCCATGTGCAGTAAGTTTCTTCTATATCGCGTTATGATCATGTAGTTTCACTTTTAATCTGTCATATATAAATGCTAATCAAATGATGTTTTTTTCATGTGATTTGGCAGGTTGTGATCAACCAGGAGCTGTTTGTCAGGACCCGCGCTTTGTAGGTGGTGATGGCATTACCTTCTACTTCCATGGGAAACAAAACCGTGATTTTTGCCTTCTCTCAGACTCTAATCTCCACATAAACGGTCATTTCATTGGTAAAAGAAACCAAAACATGAACAGAGACTTCACCTGGGTCCAAGCTATTGGTGTCCTCTTCAACGACCACCAAATCTATGTCGGCGCACAAAAGATGGCCACTTGGGACGATTCGGTCGACCGTGTTGCACTTTCTTTTGATGGACAACCCATATATTTGCCTGAATTAGAAGGTGCTAAGTGGCAGTCTGAAGTTGATTCAAGTATCACCATTACTAGGTCCGGCGTAACTAACAGAATCATTATCGAAGTTGAAGGAAACTTCAAGATAACTGCTAATGTAGTGCCCATCACTGAAGAAGAATCTAGGATTCACAACTACGCGATAACAAGCGAAGATTGCTTTGCGCATCTTGATTTAGCTTTCAAATTTTACTCATTGAGTGAAGATGTGAATGGTGTCTTGGGACAAACTTATGCAAAGAACTACGTGAGTAGAGTGAAGATGGGCGCGGCAATGCCTGTCATGGGCGGAGACAATAAATTTACCACTTCAAATCTCTTCGCAAAAGATTGCGCTGTAGCTAGATTCATAGGCAGCGAGTCTAATGATGGCGGGTCTTCTTCAGAGTACCGCAGCCTAAATTGCAGCAGTGGAATTGACGGAACTGGAGTGGTCTGCAAAAGATAGAGAGATCAAACTATATCCTGAAGTCCTAAATGCCTACAATTTTCAATATGTTCGGATAAGACGCGCGCCAACTATATCCCGTACTAAAGATGGTACATGATTCATTATATGCTTGAGAACACTTAGGATTAGTGCAGGTGTACTTTTTGTTTGTAATTTCTTTATTTGTCTTTTGATTTTGTTCTCTTGTTATTTTTTATTTTGTTCTTTGCAAATCAATTAAAACATAATTAATACAGTATGATATTTCTTAATCCTTATGTTTCTGCAAAAGAGATATTATCGTTTTTTTTTTAATTATTTTTTTTACAGAGGTATTTCTTATTTGGTTGGATCAACTAGTCCAACCATCCGGTCAAAAGTATGGTCACATTCATGAAAATATTTTCTTATGTTGTCAAAAAGCAGACAGTAAACATAAAAAACTTGCTAATCATGACACAATATTTGAATGGCGGGTGGAGAAAATTTAAAATTACATCTATAAATGGAACGGAATATTTGAAGTGAAAACTCTACACGTTGATTTTCAAAAACATGGCGAAACATTCTTTCATTTTCTCTGGGTTTGGTGCTCTTTTCATGGTGGTTTTGATCGCTATGACTAGCTATTAGTAAGTAATTACTTGATTAATGGTTGGATTAAATTCCTGATGTTATGTATTTGGTTATCTGAAATGTTACTAATTATGTTTGTTTTGCGGGGGTGATCACAGCAGAGGAGTAGCAACATTTTGGGAGAAGTAATTGCTTGTCATGAATGTAATAACTGTGTTCCTCTCTGCAGAGCACTTCAACAATGTTGTAAAGATTCATTGTGCCGCTTTTCCGTTCAATCAAATCCAGTGCTTCTGTTGTGGTCCTGCGACGACTCATGAATCATTAGAGACGTCTTAAGTGAGAGATTTATCAAGTCATGATTTTAAATTAGTTTTCTTTTCTTAAACTTGCATCAAGTATAATAAAAACGGTTCTGGAAATCGTTAATTGAGTCACCTATGTGATTCCACTGCTTTTATCATTTGTTGGATAATAAACTGTGACTCTGTAGCTATGTGATGCCACATCCAGTCAAGTGTTACGCCCATAAATGGACCTCCAAGAGCACAAATTTTAAGCAAATTCTCCAGCCCCTGGAGAGCACAGTTCCTCAATTTGGCCATTTGATGAAAATAAAAACTAGGAAAATAATTGATTTTTATACATTCAAATGATAATCAAGCCAAAACAGCAAATTTGCAACTCATGACTAGCCTTGTTTTGGCTATAAAGAAGCAAACTGTGAGATAACCGTTGCTTAGCGCTAATTCGGTTGTCGAAAATATCATCCGGTCCAGCCCTGGCCTCCATATTTAGCTGTAAAATTGAAAGCTGGAACTAGAAACTGTTCCAGTCATGATGATTTTTCTCGACTCCGAGTTCAACCTTCGAAACGCCCAAAAAGTAGAATTCAAAAGTCAGAAGCAAAATGGTTTTGCTTCCAGAAATCATAAATAATTTCCGATTTTTCGGCTCGCAAAAGTCAAAAGACAACTTCTAGAATGACATCATACATGCTACTAATGTTCTGAACTTATTAGGTCGACACCGATGGAAACTGCAAGTTGTAGAATTTTCAAAGAACAAAATATTTGTAGAGAAGATAAACACAAAACTCTTAAAAGATCTACATTGCTAAAAATCTGATACACTTTATATTAATCAAAAAAAGCCTTAAATAGGCATTACATAAGCTCTTAACACTAACCCATTACGTATTCCACTAACATTTAGTTCCTGAATTATAACCTTGTAACAGATCAACAAGCACTAAACACGTCTAAGTCTACCTAATTAATAGGAGATAACATTTACCAAATCTAAGCATCACTCACGTTTCATTTTTCCTTAAACCGTGTTTGGATTATATTCCAACACCTTCCCTTAATTCAAACACCTTGTTCACATACCATTGCCTTCATTATTGTATCATCATCATCATCATAAATCAGCAACATCTTTGAGTTGTTATCGCCATCGGGGTCGTCGTCGTTATCATCATCATCGTCACAATCATTGTCATCATCATCATCATACATTATCATCAACAAAAAATCATCGTCGTCACGATCTTCATCATCATCATTGCTAGCTGATCAACATCCTGCATCATCTCAACCATCCTAAGATATTATGCAAATCATATTTGCATCTTCATCACAATCATCATCATCATTGTCAACTTTTCACCATCATAGCTAGAAACCCATGTTTTCTAACCCAAAACCATTTTTTAATGGAAACCCTTGTTTTCCAAATACATAAAAGTTATTTTTCTACTTCATTAAGTAAAACCATTTTAAAAAATAAAATAAAATTTTCTAAACATCACTTTCTCACTTTTTTTTCAACAAAATTACTCAAAACATTTTTTCTTAACCGACAAAACAAGTGAATTTTTTTCACCATCTCCCGAGGATCACCTGGCTCTTAATGCCAAATGTAGAATTTTCAAAGAACAGAACATAATATTTGTAGAGAAGATAAACACAAAACTCTTAAAAGATCTACATTGTTAAAACTCTGATACACTTTCTATTAATCAAAAAGAGCCTTAAATAGGCATTACATAAGCTCTTAACACTAACCCATTACGTATTCCACTAACATTTAGTTCCTGAATTATAACCTTGTAACAGATCAACAAGCACTTAACACGTCTAAGTCTACCTAATTAATAGGAGATAACATTTACCAAATCTAAGCATCACAAACGTTTCATTTTTCCTTAAACCGTGTTTGGATTATATTCCAACTGTAGGATCAGAATATCGCCACAATAATACTCTTGCAAAATTTATAAACAATATTTCTGCGAGTTCTTCAACAACACACTGCGAGTGTCGCAGAATGACATCACGGATGATGGTAACTAAAACACGAGAAGAGCATGACGATCCTGCGAAGATTATATCATCTACGAAAATTGACATTACAACTACTGCGAGAGTATCGCGAGTCAGATCCGAAATTAAAGGATAACTTAGCTGTCATCCACTATGTAACTACCCTATATAAAGAGAACTAATAGACTCAGAAGAGAGAGATAAATTGGAGAATATTGAGATAGTTTTGAGGAGAGAGAAAATTTAAGAGAGCGGTTGTATTCTTGATTTCTTTCATATCTTGTAATATTTATGAGAATTAATCAATAAAAGTGTTGTTCTTAATCTTCAAATATGTGTTGATTATTATGAATTCTTGTGAGGGGTGTAGTGTAGGATTTCCTGCAGCTACATATTGGCGCTAGAAATAGGGATGTTTCTGAGCAAAGATTGAAATTGTGATTTGTAAGAATTTGAAGAAATTGGAGAAGATTTTTACGTGATTTACAATAATACATCAAAATTGAAGGAATGGCTAGAAGAAGAAATACATCAGAACAACCAACAACCGTAAGGAGGAGTAGAATACTTGCTGAAGAAGAGACAAATGAAATAGGAGAATCTTCAAGATTAAGAACAAGGAGCAACAGAACAAGGAATAATGGAGAAAATCAAGTTCAACAACCAAATCAGCAAACACCGATACAAGATAGAACTATGGACTATGAAAGAGTGAGCGTGCATACTTGGCGATCAGATTCAATAGAAGAAGCAGAAAATCGAAAATTAAGAAATGGAAGGCAAGAGGGAAGAGATCAAGAAGCGGTTGGAGGATTAATTCATGGAGATGACAAAAATGAAGCAGCAGAGGCTTTAAGACAAAGAATACAAGAGGAAAGGAGATTAGAGGCGGAAGAACGCGCGAATTTAACAAGATAAAATCACGAGTTAAGAATGGAGAATTTGAGATTACAAAATAGGAGATCAAGAAGTACTGCAAGATCAATTTCAAGATTATTTAGAGAAGAAGCAAGGCGAAATTCTCCTATGAGAAATGCTGGTGAAAATATTCGAGAGGAAATGCAAAATCCAAATGAAAAGCAACATTATGGTGAAGAAGAGATGATTAATGATCGCTACATTCCACGTAGTGAAACTTTGGATGATAGACGTGATAATAGAAATCAAGAGGTTGGAAATAACCAAGATGGTGAAGAAAATCGAGAAGAAAGTAGGAGAATATTACATGAGCAAGAAATTCAAAGAAACCAAAGAATAATTGAGGATGAAATTGAGAGATATTATGATGAACAAGCACGTCTAGCTTGCGAAAGAGAAAAATTGAGAGCAGAAGTGGAAGAACAAGAGTTTCAAGAAGCAATACGTCAGAATAATCATGACAATCGAGAAAAGAGACGCCCACGAAATCGCAACAATGGTAATATCAATGAGGAATATGATAGAATACAAAGGAGAATAGAAAGAAAACGAAGAGAAACAGTGAGAAATGAAGAAAATCGCAGAAGAGAAAATGGAAGGCATAATCATTTGCGAATTCAAGAAGGAGGTGAAGAAGAAAATCGCAGGAGAAGGCAGAATGAAGATGCTGAAGAAGAAGCACAAAATCTCGCAAGGCAAGAAAGACATGAACGCAGAAGAAGGGAAGCTGCACTGAAAAGACCAATGGAGAAAAATTCGGCTGGGAATGAACAGATCTTGAGAAAGTTAGCAGAAATGAGGGGAATGTTAAATAATAGAAGAGAGGGAGGTAGAAGGCAACTTGATGAGGCCATTGAAGAAGCTGTGAAAACTCCATTCACCCAAGAAGTACAATTAGGAGGAATAACCCCCAAATGCAATTTGCCAACGTTAACCAGTATCTTTGATGGAACTACTTGTGTTATTCAACATGTCAAAGCTTATGTTAGGTGTATGCTACAGTGGGAAAACCATGATGTTGTATTGTGCAAATATTTCGCATCCAGCTTAACAGATGAGACACTAAAATGGTTGAAGGTTTACCTAAGAACACTATAACTTCTTTCAATCATTTGCAAACTACATTTTTGGGAGCATATATAAGTAACAATTCTTCGCGACCTGGCATTGAAGATGTATTTGGATTAAATCAAAGGGTTGGTGAAAGCTTAAAACATCTAACCATAAGGTGGAAAACAATGTGCAGCGAAATGACAGGCCACGTGGATGAGAGATATCTCATTTTATCATTCATTAATGCAATGTTCGCAACCAATCTGTTATATGTCCAAATCTTCAGAATCAAGAACACTATCACAATGACAGAGTTGCGAGAATTGCAAGAAGAATACATTGCTTTGGAGGAGAAACAAAATGACATGGAATCATACCCTATTAAGAATACCAGCTCAATTGCAGCAAACGCAAGTCTACTTCCTAGGTTAATAAATACAGTAGTTAGCACTTTGCAGATGAAGCAAGAAAAGAGTATGGATGATGGTCAACATAAATTAGTAGCTATGGGAAGCATAGATCAAGAAGAGTTCAAAAGGAAAAGAATTTTTTTCAATCGAGGTGGAAATAATAAGATTCAGAGGCTTGATCAGCCGCAAGAGACTTATGGTTGTCAGAGATAAAATTATTATAGAGGGCAAGGAAGTCAGAAGATAATATGGAAAGAAATTAAGATGCCACCTCTAAATGCTAGCATAGAGAAAATTTGGGAGGCTATAATCTTGATGGAGGACATACCCGCACCATGGAACATGGGAAAAGAGCCACACACAAATAATCGAAATCCAGAATTTTGCTCTTATCATCATTTTTATGGTCACTCAACAAATGAATGCAGGAATGTAAAAATAATCATCTTGGGGATAATACATTAGGGAAAATTAAACCATTTTCTAATAAGTCATCCATAGTCTCAGCAGCTACCCCCAGCCCCAGAAATTCGCAGAGTGAATACAACAAAGGGAGGAGAAACTTTTGTGATAGAAGTTTGAGAAAAAACGAAGAATCTATTCTGTAACTCCATCATACATTCATACAAGACTATAGAAGATTTCCACGACAATGTTTTAAGTAGAGTTTTCGCGAGAGATGATGATGGGAGAGAAATAATGAATATTGCGAAAGCTTCGCCATTAGAAGAATGTCAAAAGCAGATAATTTCTTTCACTGCACAAGAAGTACCTGAGCCTGGCGAGATGCATGACAATCCATTAGTGGTAAAACTAGAGATAAATCCAAAACAAAGAGAAGATGGAGAGGAAGATGAGGATGACGAGGCCGAAGACTCATGGGCAATCAATAGAGTTTTAATTGATACATGGAGTTCTGTAGATATCCTGTTCTATCACACTTATAAAACAATGGGAGGCAGAGATGAGGATCTAATACCTTCAACCTATAAAATCTATGGTTTTAATGGTACTGCAAATAAACCTAGAGGGGAAATCACTATGCGAATTCCACTGAAGGGGATATCTCCAAAAATTCTATTATGTGTTGTCGATATTGAATCTCCTTACAATGCCTTGATTGGCCGACCTTGGATGCATTGGATTCTAGGTGTAGCGTCAACTTTTCACCAGTGCATTAAGTTTCCTCATCCCAGTGGTGTTGGAGTCATAAAAGTAGATTGGATTGATGGAAAAAAGTGCTATGAAATTGATATGGAATCTTGCGAGGAAAGGGCTGCAAAGAACAGAAATTGGAAATATAATATCAAACAAAAGCAAAGAAGTGAAAGGCTGATAGTTGATACAGTTGAATGGCGAGAAGAAGGAATGCTGCGAAGTCAACATGTGCTGAAACTAATAGATGACGAGCGTCTCGCAGATAGAGAAAAAGTAGCAAAGCGCAACAAAAAAGCAGAAGTAGAAAAGGTAAAATTTCTAAATCATGAAATACAAGAGATGTATGAATGATTTGTTGGAGAAAATTTTACAAAAGTATATTGTGACTCAATGAAAAAGATGAAATTGAAAAATCATACAAGAGCTAAAATGCAATAACAGAAAATCAAAGAATAATGACATATTAGAATGGGACGAACCTTTATGGCGTACACCCTAGTTCGCGGATAAAATTTCGCAAGAGGCAAATATAAGACCTAAAGTACGTCATATAAGGGGGTATCTCTTTGCATGGCTCGGGGATAAGGTTATACCGCTGCTTGAACCTGAGTCATGGAGATTTGGGGTCAATGAAATCCCATCCAGGAGAGGTACCTTGGATTTACAACTATATATATATATATATTAAAAGTTGGACGACCGAGGGTCTCTTCTAAGGAGTGCAAAGTATGATCAAGGCGCCGAGGTACATGGTTAAGCCAAGGGTGCCTGGGGAGTATGAAACTACCCTAGCCATTCTTGGAAATTCTTGACTATGATGCACTCGGCCCGAAGAAAACCCAACTTAGGGTGCAGTCTCGTAACCATAAGTCATATATGCAACATGGATAAGAGTCTGCGAAAATAACTGGTTGTTGTTAAGACCGGATGGGAGGAGCTAGTCTTGTATGGCCGATGTACGCCTCCTTAAAGGGGAAACCAGGGGGAAGATAAGGGCGGCACCCTCCATTAGGGAGCTGATAAGTATCTTAAGATGCAAATGTCATGAGGCTTTATGTTCGAAAGAATATTTAGGCTTGTCATATTTGTGCAACAATTATACAGAGGCAAAAATCCATGAGAAAAAGATAAGATGAGATCAATGGGTTTTTACATGAAAGTGTAAAGACGTCCTGCGATTTCATCGCAAGACGACAATGTCATAGGGATTTGTTTTCGCAAGAAAACTTAGGCATGTCATATTGTCACAACAAATTGACAAAATGAGGATAAGGCAAGATTAATGGGTCTTTATATGCGAATATAAGGACGTCCTGCGATTTTGTCGCCAAAACAAAACGTGGAAAAATAATACCTTTAACTAGGAAGGCAAAATAAGACCACACAAGAGAACAAGAAATGGCTGCGAGATTATGGCCAAAATTTACAAACAGATTTTATTCAGAAAATAATATGCTCAATCTTTCATATTGCAGATGAATAACAGAGGCAAGTATGGGAATGAACATAATGATAAAATTGTTATTCATCATTATATGGCAGATTTACACAGATAGTTAAAAATTAAAAATTATATTGATTAACAATATTGCAAAAAAGAATTGTTTTCTAATGTATGTAGATAGAAACAAAAGAAATCTATACACCAAGGAACGTTAGAAGCTGGAGAAATTCGCAGGAATATCTTACAAGGAGAAGGAAATAAATGAATATTACAAAGAAATTAGAAAAGGAGATAAAATTATTTCTCATTAGATTCTTTATTATTTTCACCAAATTTCCCCCCTTCACCTTCATCTTCATCATCTTCTTCAAACTCTTCAGCTTCACTGTCAGAGATGACAAGATTAGGAACGTTCTCTGGTATTTCATCCGCGAGATAAGGATATGCAGAATTAGTAATTTTATGACCATTACAGACAATCTTAATGGAATCATTGCAAACACCAACGATAACATTACTAAAATTTTCCAGGGTAATCTGTAGCTGCTTCTTGAACTTGGAACATTTCTCGTTGCGAGAAGACATAAGTTTTGCGAGTTGTCCTTTTTCTTCTTCCAACTCTTCAACTCTTTGGCGAAAATTTCCTTCAGATGCTGCGAACAAATGACAACATATTAATAAAATAGTGTATATTCAGTTAAAGAATGGATTAGTGGAAAAATAAGAATAACCACCTTCTCTTTCAAATATCATATCCTTAATCAAGGTAGACTGCTCGGCTTGAAGACTAACATCTACACCTAAATTATTTCTGGAATTATCAAGAATCTTCGCAGCCCAAGCAAACTCATCATCATTACTAATGAGAAGGTGGGAGCGAACTTGGTTTTCTCTTTCAACAAGATTATTATTCTTGCCGATAAGTCTATCTCTTTCAATTTGAACATCGAGAAGAGTCTTATGGAAATCTGCTAAATCTTGAGCACCTTGGTTAGCAATACGGTCCTTATCATCTGAAAGCTTAATATTTTTGGCTTTTAAAATATTGATTATTTTTTTTAGAATCATGATAATGGCGGTTAAATTTGTTGGTTAAGCTCAAGTTGAATCTATGTTTAACCTCTAAGAGGCGAAATTTTGATTTGAGTTCATCTATGTAGAGGGATGTAATTTGGTTATTAGAAAAACTATTTAATGAATTGTTAAGACGTTCAAGAAGAGTGTTATCATCCATAAAAGTAGGGAAAGAACGAAGGGTTTAAGCCTCATCAGAGAGACCATAAACATATGCAAGAATGATTAATCAAATAAGATAAAGTCGTAAGACAGAGGGATAAAAGAAAGAAGAGAAATTTCATACCATAAAGTTGATTATTCACAGCTTGGAGACTGAAACTTTTTCTGACTGGGATGAGTCTTCAATTTCTAATTGCTTAACCTTTTCGCGAAGACTAGCAACTTCAGATTCCAGCTGTTCATCCTTCTTACGAAGACTAGCAGACTCAGATTCTAATTTTTCATTCTTCATGCGAAGAATAATATTCTTCTTTCCAAAGGCTGCACGTCTCCTCTCCAAGTCTGAGGCAACAACAAAAGAAGCTCTTCCATCCTGCGAAGGAAATCAAAATATTGTCAAGACAAATTAAAACCCTGCGAGGAAATGAGAATACACAAATGTGGCGAAGAAAAGAGAACATACCAGAGTGTTGAGTGAATTTAAGAGGCTGGGAGTCACAGATATTGAAATTCCATGAAGAGATTCATTATCAACTAGTATAGGAGCATCGAAAACATTTGCGAGAGCTTGACATATGTTTGTGAGAGCATCATTCCCAATACCATGCATAGTATCAGAGAATATGCTAGAAAGCTGAGACATAGAAGACTCAGGTTGGGAGGATTTCTTCGCGGAAGAGATATCAGCATCACCATCATCATCGTCATTATCAGTATCATCACTTGAACTTTTAATAGATTGAGGAGTTTAAGGAGATGGGGATTGCATTTTTATTTTCTTTGAAAGAGGAGCATCAGATTTCTCCCAGTGAGGAGCACCTTTGCCTTTCCCCTTAGTCTTCGCAACCTTAACAGGTTATCTTTCTTCAATAACCTTGAAACACAGATAAAGATAAGAAATAGAGGCAACAATATATTGTTAAGAATCATAAAGGAATATTTATTACTTCATCTGTGAGTGATTTAAGAGCTAATAAGGTATTGGGTTTCCCTTACTTCTTGTAGCTAGATTTCAGCCTTTTAATATGATAAAATTGGAATAGTCAGCGAGGGTATATATAAAAGCATGAGGAAAATAATAATGGTAATATAAGAGAAAAATTTGGGAACATACCTATGTATTCCTTTCAGGCCAGCTGAACACCCATGGATGGTACTCTGCGAGATTCGCAGGTAAAGCATGAGAACCAGAGATGTATGGGCCCTCTAAAAATAATGAGAAAATACACCATTTATCATCATTAGAATAACGAGGAGATGAATTGGTTCCCGGATGCCAGTCAATGTCCAACATAAGAACTTTGTCTTCAACAACATTATCCTTCTTCTGTAAGCAGACACCCCAACAAGTGTTATCCTTCCTCATGGGGATTATTTCATAATTCGCGAAGAAATTTTCTACAGTATACTTCACAGGAACAATTGGAACTTTAGCGAATTTATGGTTCTTCACTTCAGGGGGGTAAAGAGATTCCTTACCAGCACCGCGAGTAGCAAACTCAAGCATCAAACGAATGAAATCCCCACTCAACTGATATACGGACCGCGAGAACTTCGCATGAGAAAGTATTTCATATAATAAAGGAAGTTCAGGGTCATAAAGAGGAATGGGAAGGCCAGCTTCAAGTTGACCTAATGAGACTATGATCTTCTCGCGATTATACGGATGATCATAAATAATTTAACAGAGAGCTCAGCCCTAGGGTTTTGATCGGGAATGGTAGTGTTGATGGTGGATTTCTATTTAAAGGCTAAAATTGTAAAAAGCCAATTTTTGTAAGCTGACGTCCTGCAAAGGATAAAAGCCTTCTGGCGATGAATACTTCTCTCCATATTAATTCATTGGAGCATGTGGCAACCATCCCGAGAATTAAAACATACCCAGAACGGAGCATGTGGCAACCATCCCGACGGAGCATGTGGCAACCATCCCGGTTTTCTGCAGGTATACAACATTACTGTTAATGCTTTAATTAAAGCCTTGTGTTCGACGTGCAAACACCCGTAGGATACCTAACGGCAGGTTATACTAGCCCCGTTAAAAGCATGCAAGACTTCCCATGTTAGTCTCACTTGCTGAAAACAAACCCAAAAATATATCTCATCCGTCCAACTTTGCAGGCATAGATGGAGGGTGTAGATATAGATTCAGGGGGTCCTGAGCATGCTACCATGATCACCTCAGACCCACCTTCACACATGACCAAACGGTCAAGACCAACTACGGTTGGTCCTTCCAAAACGTGCGCTCAAAGTGAGCATGATGCACGGCTAGGGTTTCTTTTAATCGTGAGCGTCCAACTTCACCGGCATAGTTGGACGGCTTAGATTATACCCTAAAACAAGTAGTGAAGTGATGGTACACCATTGGTGGGCCCACTTTCTACCTACATGACCGACTCCCTCATAGGCAAGCCGTGGTGCAAGAAACGATTGCCCAAACAAGGCTAGATTAACGCCTTATGCAGGTTGAGAAGATCCAAAATGATCACGACCATCCGACTTCGACGGCATAGTTGGATGGCTTAGATTGCGCCCAGGGTCATAGAGCAAGCATGTACATGCTCACCGTCGACCCAAGATGTTGCATACATGGTTGGTCTCCCCAAAAGAGGCGCGCTCAACCCAAAACCGATCGCCCAAAGTGGCCGGTCCAAAGCCATAATTAGGGTTTGCGGCGCAGAAACATCTTGAGCGTCCATTTTCGCAGGCTTGGACGGAAGGCCAAGATGGAGACTTAGAAGGAACCGAACATGCTAGGATGACCACCATTGGCCCGGATTCACGTCTAGCTGATCGTCCAAGACCGGCGGTGATCAAGCTCCTCGGTACGCGCGCCCAAAGGTGACATGTCACGGCCCCTCCATAAATTCTAATCTCGACCACTCGTATTTGCCGCCTGAGTCGAGTGGCTTAGATTAAATCTTTGCGAGTCAAGTAGGCATGGGAGTGAAGACCATTGTACTACCTCCATGCAGGGCTGATCGGTTCCTCCATTGGAACTCTCTAAGCATGCAAACGTTTGGGCCGAAAGAGGCAGCATGCGCGCCTCCCATCCAACGGCCGCAAGCAAGGCTACGAGTTATCTCGTCCGTCCATCTTTGCAAGCTTGGAGGAATGGATTAGGGTGTGAATCAACCAGCAAACAAGGTATCACTATGACCACCATCCGTCACTCTTCTTCACAAGGTAACCGACCAAAGCAAGGCCTGTCTATACAACCTCCAAACGGTTACCTGAAGATGGCTGCATGCGATGTGATACCAAGTTCATGGTTCACCCTGTACTATTTTCTATGGGTCCCGTGATCCGCACACTCGAGACATTAATCACGTCACAACTGGGGGATACAAACTGGGGTATTAGTCTGGCGGTTTGGCATGCGTGCAACGCGCCATCACAAAACGTGTTAGGAGGACATGGGCGGTTAAGTCAAGATGGGAGAAGTGGGCAGCTCTGATCGTGTGACACTCACACACAACTCCACTATTCCCTCACTCCACTTCCTCCACTTCCCACGAAAGACGTGAAGAAGGCTTAATGACTTGTATAAATAGGTTCTCCTCCCTATTTCCAAAAACAGAAGTTGGAACAACACAGAAAACCAAGTGTTAATCGTATTCAACACCCAGAGCCTGCCTGCAACATTTTCTAGCCTGCTCAACCTTCTGTTAACAAGTCATCAAATAGCCTTCACCTTCATACTATCAACACCTTCTTCGCTTCCCTCCCTAAGATCAACCTCACATCCTTCACCTCGTGACCGAAACAAATCTGGAACGGCCGTGTCTTCGGTTTAGGCCAGAATTGTATATATTATCTCTCGAATCAAAGTGCTCATCGTGCAACACATTTGTTGAAGGTTTAAACTCACTTCTCATCCACACACACCCAAAATTACCTAAACCGGAAGAAGTAGTTTTCTCCCACAAACAATTGGCGACCACAATGGGAGGTTAATCTCTCGGTTGCAGAACTCGAACCTTTAAAGGCTACCAGTTTTTATTCGACTTCGGAGAGGCAGATCCTAGATTTGATTTGATTATCAATTCACTATTCACCAAATCCCATAAGTTCATCCCGAGATGTACTCATGTTCGTTGAATCCTTTAGAAACCATGGATAATTCAAGTGTCATCGAAAATGTGACCAGGATGCTAGAAGATGTCCTAGAAAATCAAGCAGGTATTTCCAGAAGGCAAAGTGAAACCTTCCGTCTCTTGAATAACATATCGACTCAATTACATGAGGGCTCTGCAAGCAGCTACCCGGGAAGTATCACTAATGATGCAAGAAATTCTGGATGTCAGGTTTTCAGAAGAACTGGCGGAACACATGGCACCAGAGAACCCAGAGACCAACAAAACCTTTCACCTGGCAACGGGAGCTTGAGACGGATCGACCATCATGAAGAATTACGACGCTTTCCAGATGAAAACAGAGAGTCAAACACATACGAAGCCTTGTTAGAAGATTTATATCTCAAGACTCTTGCCAAAAATCAGAATAATACCCAACCCGTGATGACTCTTCATCCAGGGGAAGAAACGCTGGAGGAAGGCGAAATCAATCAGAGAGCATATCAACGTAGGAGCTTACAACCTTCAAATCACCAGCTCAACGACAATGTCATCGCCAACGCAACATCCTCCATGTTTCAGCAGAATCTCCCGACCAAGAGGTCCGCGGATGCAGTGACGCGTGACAACGCTTCAATTCCGTCTCCAAAGCGTGCTTCACACCGAAACCTAAGGGAAGAGCCACGACACACGCCGACGCAGGAAAGTTTAGACTCAAAAGATCCACGATTCCCATTTCCCATAAGGAAGATTGTGGAGTTGTTGGAGATATGGGTACATGATGGAGAAGTACGACTGCCGCCGATGCGACGTCCGCCCACCGATCAAGAGACAACCAACCCGAGGTATTGTCATTACCATTGATTTCTCCATCACCCCACCAGCGAGTGCCACGCATTGAAACGCACTGTCCACGATAAGATAAATTCAGAGAAGCAATGTTTCCCCTCAAGAATTTAGCACGCGCTCTTTGGGGAGAGGGTATTCGGAGTGCTTATTCTCATACACGGATTTCGAAAGACAAGTAAGTCCCAGCAAACGTTACTGTAAGATAGTTATATATCCTACTGGGGACTTGGAGTCCTACATATGTGAACAGGATACTCAATGAGCAAGCGCGATACATGCTCGCCACCCCTCACCTTTCCATTTCACACTGCGTTTTCGATTTCACATGACGCGTATGATCACTCATAATATAAGATTCAGATTCTATTTTGGAATAATCTTTTCCAAAAGTCAAACATTCATAAAAGCATGTCGTAAATAAACCAGTACAAGATTCAATCACCTATCAATTCAAAACCTAAAACCAAACTGTTTGAAAGGAAATCCTCACAATCACTCGAAAAGCATCTAAAGAGAAAACACAAGTAGACGGCATGAATACTTCAGGGAAAATCTTTCAGCATCACCTCATCCTTCTGAGCAAGAGTGGCTTCCATCTTCCGGAGAACGGATTGCTGAAATTTCAACTCCTCGTCCAACCTACCAACCTTTTGTTTCTGACGAGCAACGCATTCAGTGGAAAGCACCATAACTTGCTTCTTCTGAATCTCCTGAAACCCTTTGAAGAACCAAGGAGCATTGAAGTCATATTATGCAAACACATCCAAGTGGCACTTCCAGTCTTCCATCACGTCTTCAGAAACATCATGACCAATGGCGACACTCATCTCCCGAATAGAGGGTAAGGCCTCCTGAACGCGATTCACCAAAGCAAGACGACTCTTCATCTTCGTGGTGGTAGCAATATGGCCATATTTCTTCCATATTGTGGTATACAACTCCTCAAACTGGGCCGGCACGCTGAACCCTCCAACCAACACATAATCAGGACGTGGATTATCAAAGGGGAGGTCGAACACACTACCAAGGACGAAAGTCTATGGCAATCACACTATCGAGCAAGTCTGCAAGCCTCACCCCAGCTTTTGGACGTCTATTCTTCCAACGGAGTATTCTTGAATCACCATACAAGCTGGGGACTGAGGTTGTAGGAGTGGGAGCGTAATCCTTAAAGTGTTCCCACAAAAATGCCTGAAGAAAGGCGACGTGCACATATGTATCCACCTTCATGTACCCGTTGGAAATATACATCTCCTCCACTAAAGAATTCAGGTGACCATACAAACGAGCCTAGGAATAACGAAGCCAAAGGGAGAGTTATACCTTTGCCTAGATTAATGGCGAATACGATGATTTTCTTTCTGATAGTTTTCGTGCCGGAGCCGTCATCAAGGATATCTCTGGACAACCATAAGGACAAGAATGCATCTGTGCTAAGATCATCATTACATTGTGTGGAAGACCATTCACTTACCAACCAAGTGTAGAAACATTTTGGCTTCTTCTCCAACTGATCGTATTCGTTCACCTTCTGAATTATAGCCTGATAGATGGTGTCTTCGCTTTCAGACAGCTTGCAGTTAAGACTGCCGGCGACAAGAAGGCTCATTAATGCAGACACGCTCTCAAGAGTGATAGTCATTTCACCCCACGTGCATAAAGCTGTGTTCGTCGAAGGACGCCATCGAGAAACAAAAGCGACCAAACCTGGGATATCCTTCTTGACATGAAGAATTGCAGACGCCTTAACAACATCAAGAATTCGCGTCCTGGTTAAGTTACCTCTAATCTCTTCATTACCCAACATGCGCCACATCCATCCTTCGTATGAGTTAAGTGGATTCTGGAAAATTCTGAAGTCAATAGGGGAAGGTGGATATTCTTTCTTCTGGATACAAAGCATCATCACGCCTGCTAAATACGATGGTAGACTCTCTTCACTTTCTGAACCGGTAATAAAGATTATATTATGTCTGGGGTGCCTCCTGACGATTGGAAAAGACTTGGTAAGCATTCCATCATCTATATTTGGCACATCTCTGAAAGAGTCGACACCTCCCTTCACAACATTATCCTCCGCGTTCATCATTGAGCAACTGCAATAAGATTGGAAGTGTTAGCATGTTTCCAAGGAGTCGTACAACAATAAAAGATTCTCGTGATTCCCAACTTCGTTGTTAGGCACCTAATACGAACATTGCATGGGATTGGGATGGTTCAAGCGTCCTCCAAACAAACTCAGTTGAGGGAAATTTACACTACCCTGTGTTCGATTATGATCTGGGAGCAATGGGTATGGAATATAGTGTTATGTTATGTGCCATTCTCTTCATATGGAAGTTACCTACAACATATCAAAATTTCACAACAATCGGATGAAAGAGCAAGAATGGGTGGCCAAAACATCAGAAGACACGCAACCTGAAAAAATTCTAAAAACCTCCTGGAAGTTTACTATTTCGAGGTTTTTATCCCCTAAACACGCTCAAAATACAAAAAGCTTCTTTCTTAAAGATTGTAAATTTTCTGGGCTTGAAGTTACGTATGCGGAACGTCGAAATCCGAGTTTGTATGAAGATTCTACGGCAATTTCGGTAAATGCAAGCGCAGGAGTACCTCAAAATCACGCAGGCGGGCACTAAAGTTTGCATGCGTATCCCTAAATCTAAGCCAACATGTCAACATATTTTTATATAGTTGGTTATCATGTCTACAAGTTCAAGACATCGGTTCTACCAAGCTACAACCTGGGTTTTGACATGCAAGGATAAAGGGAACAAACGACATGTTTATGATTTCTTTTACTACGCAACCCTAACAGGCGGTAAAGGAATTAATTATGGTATGTTTTGCTGCAATTGCAATCCTCTCAAAATGCAAAAGAAACTCTAACTAAATAATTAGGGTTTGAAAAAAAAAAAAAAAAATATATTTTTGCACGTACCTGATTAACGGCGCCGGCGGCAACAAATCCGGCAGTGACTCCGGCAGCAACGACGATGGCGGCAGCACGAGCAGAGTGCTGAATGTTCACAAAAAAAAAAAAAAAAATCGTGAAGGGAAAACAAAAGGGGTTCTCCCTTTTATAGGCAAAATTTGAAGAATTCTAATTAGAAAAGGATTCCCTTTTGCTTCTAAAAAAAAAAAAACCAAGAAGGGAAACCGGCCCACCAAAGGTTTCATGCCTGCAACGATGCGTTCACATGGACAATCACTAGCGGCTGCCTTCCAAGGTTAGTTACCTTTATTTCTTTTACGTATATTTGTCACCATCTCATGCCTACCCTACAATAGTGTAACCATTGCATGCTAGGCAGGGGACTTAATGTTGATGGTGGATTTCTATTTAAAGGTTAAAATTGTAAAAAGCCAATTTTTGTAAGCTGACGTCCTGCAAAGGATAAAAGCCTTCAGGCGATGAATACTTCTCGCCATATTAATTCATTGGATCATGTGGCAACCATCCCGAGAATTAAAACATACCCAGAACGGAGCATGTGGCAACCATCCCGACGGAGCATGTGGCAACCATCCCGGTTTTCTGTAGGTATACATCATTACTGTTAATGCTTTAATTAAAGCCTTGTGTTCGACGTGCAAACACCCGTAGGCTACCTAACGACAGGTTATACTAGCCTCGTTGAACGCATGCAAGACTTCCCATGTTAGTCTCACTTGCTGAAAACAAACCCAAAAATATATCTCATCCGTCCAACTTTGCAGGCATAGATGGAGGGTGTAGATATAGATTCAGGGGGTCCTGAGCATGCTACCATGATCACCTCGGACCCACCTTCACACATGACCGAACAGTCAAGACCAACTACGGTTGGTCCTTCCAAAACGTGCGCTCAAAGTGAGCATGACGCACGGCTATGGTTTATTTTAATCGTGAGCGTCCAACTTCACCGGCATAGTTGGACGGCTTAGATTATACCCTAAAACAAGTAGTGAAGTGATGGTACACTATTGGCGGGCCCAATTTCTACCTACATGACCGACTCCCTCATAGGCAAGCCGTGGTGCAAGAAACGATTGCCCAAACAAGGCTAGATTAACGCCTTATGCAGGTTGAGAAGATCCAAAACGATCACGACCATCCAACTTCGTCGGCATAGTTGGATGGCTTAGATTGCGCCCAGGGTCATAGAGCAAGCATGTACATGCTCACCGTCGACCCAAGATGTTTCATAAATGGTCGGTCTCCCCAAAAGAGGCACGCACAACCCAAAACCGATCGCCCAAAGTGGCCGGTCCAAATCCCTAATTAGGGTTTGCGGCGCAGAAACATCTTGAGCGTCCATCTTCGCAGGATTGAACGGAAGGCCAAGATGGAGACTTACAAGGAACCGAACATGCTAGCATGACCACCGTGGGCCCTACTTCACGTCTAGCTGATCGGCCAAGACCGGAGGTGATCAATCTCCTCGGTACGCGCGCCCAAAGGTGACATGTCACGGCCCCTCCATAAATTCTAATCTTGACCACTCGTCTTTGCCGCCTGAGTCGAGTGGCTTAGATTAAATCTTTGCGAGTCAAGCAGGCATGGGCGTGAACATCATTGTACTACCTCCATGCAGGGCTAATCGGTTCCTCCATTGGAACTCTCTAAGCATGCAAACGTTTGGGCCGAAAGAGGCAGCATGCGTGCCTCCCATCCAACGGCCGCAAGCAAGGCTACGAGTTATCTCTTCCGTCCAGATTTTCAAGCTTGGACGAATGGCTTAGGGTGCGAATCAACCAGAAAACAAGGTATCACTATGACCACCATCCGTCACTCTTCTTCACAAGGTAACCGACCAAAGCATGGCCTGTCTATACAACCTCCAAACGGTTACCTAAAGATGGCTGCATGCGATGTTATACCAAGTTCATGGTTCACCCTATACTATTTTCTGTGGGTCCCGTGATCCTCACACTCGAGACATTAATCACGTCACAACTGGGGGATACAAACTAGGGTATTGGTCTGGCGGTTTACAATGTGCAACGCGCCATCACAAGAACGTGTTAGGAAGACATGGGCAGTTAAGTCAAGATGTGAGAAGTGGGAAGCTCTGATCGTGTGAAACTCACACACAACTCCACTCTTCCCTCACTCCACTTCCTCCACTTCCCACGAGAGACGTGAAGAAGGCTTAATGACTTGTATAAATAGGTTCTCCTCCCTATTTCCAAAAACAGAAGTTGGAAAAACACAGAAAACCAAGTGTTAATCGTATTCAACACCCAGAGCCTGCCTGCAACATTTGCTAGCCTGCTCAACCTTCTGTTAACAAGTCATCAAATAGCCTTCACCTTCATACTCTCAACACCTTCTTCGCTTCCCTCCCTAAGATCAACCTCACATCCTTCACCTATGACCGAAACAAATCTGGAACGGCCGTGTCTTCGGTTTAGGCCATAATTGTATAAATTATCTCTCGAATCAAAGTGCTCATCGTGAAGCACATTTGTTGAAGGTTTAAACTCACTTCTCATCCACACACACCCAAAATTACCTAAACTGACAGAAGTAGTTTTCTCCCACAAACATGTAGACAAAGTAAAACCTCTATCTTGAAGCTTCTTTTGCATTTTTTCAAATGCAGTTATATTTTTACGACCCGCTGGAGGCATTCTTAGTATGGGAATGAAGTAAAGAATAGAAGATCAAACAAATAAGAGAAAAGTTACAACAGTAACAGACGCGGAAGTTGCGGAAGAAAAGTGAAATTCCAGAGAGAAGGAAAGAGAAAGTAAAAAGAAGAAAAAAAGAAAGAGAAGAATGAAGAAGATATATATAGAAGGTAAGAATTCTCGAGAAGATAAGTGCATTTAATGCAAAGTAAAGATGTGAACGGTTGAAGTGCATCGGTTGAAAAGGACGTGTCAGAAATTGAATGGAAGAAAAGATACGTGTAATAAATCTGTCGAAGAATGCGAAAATGTGTCAGAACAGAAGAACGTGAAAAGATGAACAGCTGCGACGTTTTAAAAAGTTTCAATTCTCATGATCTCTTCCCCTTCGCAGAAAAGACATGATAAGATGCAAGATGTAGGATCAGAATATCGCCACAGTAATACTCTTGCAAAATTTATAAACAATATTTCTGCGAGTTCTTCAACAACACACTGCGAGTGTCGCAGAATGACTCAAAGAATGACATAACGGATGATGGTAACTGAAACACGAGAAGAGCATGACGATCCTGCGAAGATTATATCATCTGCGAAAATTGACATTACAACTACTGCGAGAGTATCGCGAGTCAGATCCGAAATTAAAGGATAACTTAGATGTCATCCACTATGTAACTACCATATATAAAGAGAACTAATAGACTCAGAAGAGAGAGATCAATTGGAGAGTATTGAGATAGTTTTGAGGAGAGAGAAAATTTAAGAGAGCGGTTGTATTCTTGATTTCTTTCATTTCTTGTAATATTTATAAGAATTAATCAATAAAAGTGTTGTTCTTAATCTTCAAATATGTGTTGATTATTATGAATTCTTGTGAGGGGTGTAGTGTAGGATTTCCTGCAGATACACTAACACAAGTTCCCTCTATTAGTCCAGTAGATTTTTGGGTGGGTTGTGGCTACGAATTGGTTTTAAAATCCATGAACTAGTGGAGAAATTTTTTGACAGGGACATGGGGGACATGTGTCACCAGTATTTTGACCATTCTTAATGAATAAATACTTTGATCTTATATTATCAAATTAGCCCTTCTTTAAAGAGGAGGGATCCCCTCACAATTTTATTATCATATTATCTCACACGTTGGGCATCATTTTAGTGAATAAAAACCAAGCCGTAACGGATTCGAAGATAATATTTTGAGGATATGTTACTATTAGATAACATTTCCTGAATTGAAAAACATTATCACTTGAAGGAAATAAACTGTGAAACATTATCTCTGGTTGTCCATAGACTCCACACGGTCATTGAAAATTTAATATTGGGAGTCTAGGAGATGATACTATCGAAGTCGATCAAGGACATGTTACTATCGAGTCTGGGAAATAAATGTTATCTTGTTTTCAGTTTTTTGGTTAAAAAGGCCTTGGATGTAAATTCCTGGGTGCATAAGACAAGCAAAATATGGCTATTATTCTAATATCCAAAATCCAAAAAATACTGTTTAAATATCCTAAATTGGTTATTTGAACCAAAGTTGTATCTTTTAATTACTATAACTGACTAAAGTATCCTTCAAAATCAATACGAGTAAAACTTTAACGAGTCGGCATAAGTGTCTTAGAAACTGGTGGTCGTCTCTCACATCCAAATTCTTCTACAATTGCAATGATCGATGTTAATTCAAGCTTAATTTTTGATGGAGTATCCGTTTTATGATGTTACTCATATTCAATCACGTATGATTTCCTGGTCCAATAAGTGTAAACTTGAATCTATTGTTCAGGAACATCTGATCCCGCATCTGGTGTTACAAATCAGGCAAGTCAAAAGATACTCAAAAGCTAATAAATTGGTATTTTTCTTCGTCGACTATGAGATTAGTGGTGGAAAAAGTTGTTTTTTAAAGTTTATACAGGATTCACTCGAATTCTAAGTGGAGAAGGACATAGAGCTGTAAGTTTTTGAACAATATCTTTTGCCGACAGATCAGACAAGAAATCAAGATGTAGTTGCCGGTACAAATAATTGATTGTGAAGTTTAAAGTTGTTTGGAGTTTGAGAGGAATTAAGAGTTGGGTTCTACTTTAATACAACATGCAATTGGAGAAATTTTAGAACATCAACACCACCAATCTCTTAGATAAAAAAAATACTTGCTCTTTAGCATAACTAAGTAAAATGAATGTTTAGGTGATGAAATTTTGGAGAATTGTATGTTTGGGTGATGAACGCAGGAGAATTATGAATGGTTAGAGTTTGGATGTACTTAAAATTATTGGGTTTGCATCCAAACTCAATTTTGCAGGAGAAGAATCTATAGGGGAGCTACATACAACAAAGAGAATCATACTTTTTAATGCCACCAAAACTGCACATCATATGTATCATGTATGATGAAAATCCTGAAAGAAAATAAAAACGGGCAAAAAATAGATTTATCCCTGTAATACACAAGATGCACCCAAGTGAATCATACATATTCTTATAGGAAATTGATATTTTCCATGTTGCACCTTGGTGCATAATATATAATCTTATAGGAAATATGTGCATAATGCATATTCTTATACGAAATCGGTACACAAAATTCACCTAAGTGTATAATGTATAATTTTGACGGGAAATAGGTTTAGGCTGCTTGCACACCGAGTGGATAATGTATCTTCTTTTTTGATTTGTATAGGAAAAATGTTTTGGCCAGGTTTCACCTGGGTGCATATGCATATCTTTATATGAAATAAATTTTGCTCAAGTTGCACCTGGGTGCATAATGCATATTTTTATAGGAAATAAATTTTGGCGAGGTTGCACCTGGGTGCATAATGCATATTTTTACAAGAAATAAATTGTGGCCAGATGCACCTGGGTGCATATTGTATCCTCGGCCTGGTTTAAAAAAAAAACAAAATTCTTTCGAATTTCATATCAACAATGGATCTTGTTTCGTAGATATTTTCGAGCCCTTTCCGAAAATATAAATTTTATTAAAATCAGACTTATATTTCGGAAGTTAAGAGCTTTCTCGCAATTAATTTTAAATTGGAGAGAGAAAGGGATATATCTAAGAATAAAGTTTAAATGAAATGGTATATATGACTAAATTTTCTTATGTCTTTTTCACCCGGACATATAGTTTAGAAGTCCAATACTACCAGCCTTTAGGGACTTATGGTCATATAACCCATTTTATGTATCTTATTTCCAACAGGATATGTTACTATCAGATAACGTATTAGAGTTTCTCAAAGTGAAATAAGATTTATCTTGTTGGCAACGAAAATACATGCTAACATAGTGCTCGACCTGATGGAAATGACAAATCACGGAATCGAAGAGCTAAAGTCCAAGGATCAAAAGAAAGAGAACAAGTGTAAAAATTGCTTTGCAATCACCAAAAAAAAGTTCCAATATCAAAAGAAATAAAAATTGTACTGTTTGTACCCAAAATTACTTCTAGGCACTAAACGCGATTGATTTATGATGATCATGATGAATTAGGACTAAATTAAAAATAATTGAAAATAAATAAGAAGACAAGAATTTAACGTAGTTCGGCAAATTGTGCCTACAACTACGGAGAAATCCCGTAGGGAGAGATATTGTATTGATATGAGAATACAATAGTTATAGTATGGTTAGCTAACCTAGGATTCCACATCCCTTTGGGGTTTAGGATACATGTGTTTATATAGTTTATGTAACCTTAATTGTGATGTAAATTTGATAAGCAAGCAACTTGGGAAACAAGACTTCTGGAATCTTCTTTTACGGGTTAGACGGGCTTGATTAATGGGCTCCCCATCTATTTTAGATGGTACAAACATCGCCCCCTCTTATGCTCCAACTTGTTGGTGGTTTAGAAGATTGTTTTTCTTTCTGCATCGATCGTTGATGACCTAACTCACCCCCAAGTGTGAGTAGACATATTATAAAGAGGCCCCCAACTGAGATAACCTGCAATGAAATTTTCTCACGTGATAGGCGAGACTTTTTGCCACGTAGTGGACTTGTGATGCTCGGGAGCTAGTCAAGTCTTGAGAGGACTATAATGTGCGTGCTTGTAGTTGGAGCAAGGATTTTTGCTCGCAACGTAACAAGGATGTAGCACTTGATGCTAGGGCAGGCTGGTTGTTGCTTGTGTTGAGTACGCGTCTTTGAACGGATATCGGGCATTGGGATCGTGGTCGAGACGAGACTTTATGCTTGCCAAGGTGCAAGTCTTTCATACTCGTGTGCAAGACGAGATTTTATGCTTGCGATAAGAGTAAGACTTATGTGCTCACGTGCAAGGTGAGGCTTTTAGGTGGCAAGGATAAATATTGAAGGGTCTAAGCAATCCTCATCTCGTACTCGATCATGTTGCTGCTCTAAGTGCATATCAAAGTTTCTTGAATACATGAGTTTTTGTTTCCATTTTATAGGGAATTAAAAGACGATTCCAACGAGACATAAATCACTCAATTCGGACTTAAAACGAAGAAGTTATTAACGAAATAAGATTTTCACGAAACGCGCGTGCAGTTGATGAAGTGGCACTGCTGACTGGATAAACATGATGACGTGGCACATTGCTGGACTAGTTCGATCTGGACCTGATTTGACCAAACTGAAATGGTTGGACCATGTTAAACTGTCCCGGAATCACTTCGGGGTGAACCGAACCAAACCGAACCGGGTTGGCTGGATCGGTTAGTGAACCAGATGCTTGGATCGGCTTGAATCTAGCTTGGCTCAGATCTGAGCGGCTCGAACAACTCGGCTCATCCCGGAGCGGCTTGGTTTGATAGAGCATCTTGGCTTAGAGGCGACGGCTTGGCTTAATCGCTGCAACTTGGCTTGAGCTTCCTTTAACGGCTTCTGCAACAACTATTTTGTTACTGTTTTGGTAACAGTTTCTTCAATTCTTTCGCAATAGTTTCTTCAGCCTTCGTAATGGTTTCTTCATCCTTCATAACGGTTTTCCCAACTATCACAATGGTTTCTTCAACCTCGCAACACTTTCTTCAAATGTCTCAACGCTTTCTTCAGTCCTAACTTTTCTTCTTCTTCTTTTTTTCTGCTGATTTTTGCTAGGATCTCGTGCATGATTTCTTCCACACTTTCCTCAATAGAAAAACATGATTGTTTTACATGAATCCCATTAGTCGGCGCCAATGTTTGTACCCAAAATTACTTCTAGGCACTAAACACGATTGATTTGTGATGTTCACGATGAATTAGGGCCAAAAAACAATTGAAAATAAGAAGACAAGAATTTAACGTGGTTCGTCAAGTTGTGCCTACATCCACAGATAAATCCCATAGGGCGAGATATTGTATTGATACGAGATTACAATATTTATAGTATGGTTAGCTAACCTAGGATTTCATATCCCTTTAGGTTTTATGATACATGTGTTTCTATAACTTATGTAACCTTAATTCTGATGTAAATTTGATATGCAAGCAACTTGGGCAACAAGACTTTTGGAATCTTGTTTTACGGGTTAGACGGGATTGATTAATGGTCTCCCTGTTTATTTTTTAGATGGTACAAACATGTACATAAAACCAAAAAAAGAAGAAGAGAGAAACACAACTAGAAATGTAGGTTAATGATAAGTGTAGATATTACTTATGTTTTACATATAACTTTTGCCTCATCTTTTGATGGGAAAAGTAGGGGTGAGCATGGGATGGTATGGACCGGTTTTTACCTCATCCGCATCCAATCCAATTCACTACGTATTTCAAATTTGGAATCCACATACAATCCAACATCCAACGGATTTGCATCCAATGGATGCACAGATAAACGGATTGGGTGCAAATACTCCACTGGATTTGTGTTAGTTAAAATTTATAATGAAAAAATAAAGCATATATACATGACTTCTTATAGAACCTACACATTTTATATATGTATATAAATATAGAAGTGTCATGGACAACAGTGAAAGCAAACACCTTAAAAATTCCAAAACTATCGCTGGAGGAATTCCTAGAGAATGTTATCGAGAGTTGGGGGGTCGATTGGGAGGCCACATAAGGAGTTGTAGAGATATTATCTACTGTTGAAGAATAAGACGCGTTGAAGAACATTGGACCATTTAAATCAGTCACTGATCCAGAGGAGAGTCGCATAACAGTATCGTCATTCATACAGTTACGGTTTATTTTCAAAAGGCCTTCTGTGACAATAGTATTCTTCCAACAACTATTTCTTTGTAACAGTGGATTCTGTAACAGCCAAAAAGCGCTACGAATCACTGTTTTATTATATTTCTCATAGTTCTATATTTTAGGAGTATTTTGAGCATGATGAACTAAAACCCCAACATTGGGGCTGAAAAAGCGGGGGTCTAAAAACCTCACCCAATATTTCGGTTAGCAATCTGTATGAACTAACTCTAATATACTTTTAAGATAATCAACTAGACAGTTAGACTCAATCTTAATAAAAAGTATATCGAGGAGTTAATATCTCTATCTCTTGATTTGATCTTTACTTAAGCAAATGTAAATCTGCGAGTCTTTATCAAATACAAGAGAGGTATAAACTTGGATGGTACCAAAAACCAATATCCAAGCATCAATCAATTTCCAATCAACAACCAAAGGTTGGATTTCATAATTGACCGATACAATGCATAACATGTGACATTTCAATTATATAACAAAATATAATGAGGAATATAAATAACACAGACACCAGAAATTTAGTTAATGAGGAAACCGCAAATGCAGAAAAACCCCGGGACCTAGTCCAGATTGAACACCACATTGTATTAAGACGCTACAGACACTAGCCTACTACAAACTAACTTCGGTCTGGACTGTAGTTGAACCCTAATCAATATCACACTGATTCAAGGTAAAGTTGCGCTCCTTACGTATCTAATCCTAGCAGGATACTACGCACTTGATTCCCTTATCTGATCTCACCCACAACCAAGAGTTGCTACGACCCAAAGTCGAAGACTTGAATAAACAAATATGTATCACACAGAAAAATCGATAATAGATAAATTTATCTCCCACAGATAAACCTACGAGTTCTGTTCTATCTTTTGATAAAATCAAGGTGAACATGAACGAATCAATAACCTGGACTTATATTCCCAAAGAACAACCTATAATTATTTATCACCTCACAATAATCTAAATTGTACGGTAGAGAAATAGATATTGCGGAATCACAAACGATGAGATGAAGATGTTTGTGATTTATTTTTATCTTGCCCTATCAGAGATATAATCTCAAGTCAATTATTTAATTGAACTCGTATGATAGAAAATGGCAAGATCAGAACGCTCAACTACAAGAGAAGTAGTTTCGTCTGGCTTCACAATCCAAATGAAGTTTCTAAGTCGTTAATCGACAGGGTCTCGAGAAGAAACCTACGATTAAAGGAGAATCGACTCTACAAAACCAACTAGTATCGCATAGGAGGTGTGGGGATTAGTTTTTCCAGTTGCTAGACGTCTCTCTTATATAGTTTTCTAATCAGGGTTTGCAATCTAAGTTACCTTGGTAACAAAGCATTCAATATTCACTGTTAGATGAAAAACCTTATTTATCCGAGCTAATATCTTTTAACCGTTAGATCGAAACTTAGATTGTTACACCCAAATGAAATGTATTTCATTTAGGTTTGAGTATCCGTACCAAAATGTGTACATTTGTTTGGTTCACGAATAGTTAACCAATGGTTAGCCATATGAGCACTTTCATTCAACCATATTCATCTTTCTCATAAGTAGTTCAAATGACTCATAAGAACTAGTTCAAGAGTTGTTCAATTGCAAGGAAAACTTATGTAACTACACAAGACACAATTGAAGCAAAATCAGTTTAATTCACTTGAATAAATTCATGAACAATATAGCCACGGTTTGCAAAGATCGCATTCCTTATTGATTTATTGTTTAAGTTCATGAACAACCGATTTGAGAAATAACCAGCTTGGGTACGCGTACGGGTATGCGTACTCTAGCTACCGGAATTAGGTTTGAAAACCCAGCAGAAATTTCGGTTGAAAACTTCTATGGGTACGCGTACCTAAGGTGACTGGTTTGTAAGTTCGTAAACTCCAAACTCGGAAAAAATTCACGGACATGAACTTCCGTCAGTACGAGTACCCAACCTGTCTCCTTCACCAATACCACATGCACACATATGCACGCACTTGGTTTCATGTACATGGATTTATACACTAATGTGCGAACACACTATATATGCTTATATCCATATGTGGTTACATAATCTCAACTCTATATTTCAATCATTGAAACATTCTTCTATAATGTTATAATAGTCGTTAGACATAAAGAATCGACTATTGTCATCAAATCTATTTTCAAGATTAACGTCATCATGACTTTCATCACGGATAAAGATGAAAAGTGGTTAAAGCGAAAGCTTACCAACACATATTTCGAGAAAAAGATAGGCGAGTAAACTACGCTCGAAATAGCAAATGTGTATGTATGAAAACTATCATACTTATACGACTGTTGTCTCAAGAGTAGGAGATAGATATAATTTTGAGTACTAGATAAGTTCAAGTATCCACATACCTTTTTTGGTTGGATGAAGTTCCACCGGTTCCTTGAGTAGTTCTTCGTCTTCGCAAGATAATCACCATGGAGTCTGGAGCTCAACTATACTTCACTATCCTAGACCGAGACTTAGTCATAAGTAAACTAGAAATCAAGACGTATAGTTTTGATCACTAATATTGACAAACATGCTTGAGATAGCAACGCATGCGATTTCGACCGAGCAATGCTCTAACAATCTCCCCCTTTGTCAATTTTAGTGACAAAACTATCAATACATATAGATTACAAAATAGATAAAACTCTGTAGCTTCTCGTCCACATGCTTGATCTCCTTGGTGCTTTAACATTACTCGAAAACTTCGTCTTTTCCAATTACTCCCATGATTCCATAGATGTTCAGTTCAACATCATAGTTGTTGAAGTCCTGTAGCCATAACAATGAGAAAAAAAAATCTCTCGATCATTGTTATATAGTGTCATAGTATCATTACACAACATCAAAGTTCTTATGTCACAACTTCGACAACAATACTATGGTGATATGTATCACTCACCCTTAGTCAATATATTCGTCTCAACACGAAAACCACTCCCCCTTACATAATTGTAGTAGCAGGATTTCCCACACTACACCCCTATTAAGATCCTATAGAAATCTAAGTGAAACTAATTGAAGATTGAAGAATTAAACGACACTTTTATTATTTAGATCTCAGAAATATTTACAGAAAATATTCAAACTCAGAATTACAACTTTCTTTTCTGGAGTTTCTCTCTCCTCAAGATTTTCTCAACTCTAAAAAATACATCATCCTTTCTGGACTTATTTGAACCCTTTATATAGGAAATTACATCGTGGGTGACAGCTAAGTTTTTCCCCTTCTTTCGGATCTATTTAGCGATCTCATCGTGGTATTTGCAATGTTAATGTTCGCCAACTTTTTTAATCCTCCTGAAACAACACTCTCATAACATGTCTCTTCAATCGTCAGCTATTATGAAGCTTCCCTGGGACGCTCGCCAAATGTTGCTGAAGAATCCTTACGAAACTCTCGTGAACAATGTCATTTATACTTATAGGAATATTTGACCTTCTCGTGAAAGCGTTATTCTTACCACGAGAATATCGTTGTGGCGATATTCTGGTACTACATCTTGCCTCTTCTCATGTCTTTTCTGCGAAGAAGAGAAGATCATGAGAATAAATTGCCGTAATCTCCTATCTTTTCACCTCCATCTTTATTCTGACACGTCTCTAAACCTTTCACCAGCTGTCTTCATATAATTTTATCATCCATATATTTTTCGACACGTCATCTTAAACCGTTGTAATTTGACCATTCACGTCCTTTCATTGTATTAACTATATTTATTTTCTCGAGAAACTTCTTCTGCTATAAATACCTTCTCTCATTCTTCTCTTTTTATTTCTTCTCATTCTATTTCCTTCTTATTCTCTGCAAATTTCATTGCTTTCCCTCAAATCGCGCATCTACTATCTTTCGCCATTTTTTCAATCTCCTTTCATTCCCATTCTCTCAAAATGGTTGCTGCTGGTGCTAAAAATCTTATTGCTTTCAATTTGATGCAAGAAAAACTTAAAAATCAAGGATTTGACTTATCTTTAATCCCAGATCAAAATCCCAAATCTGTTCTTTCTCTTGAATTATTTTCTAACTTCCAGTGTTCTCGTGAAAAAATTATAGTTTCGTTAGGCCAACTTGAAGCTGGTCTTCCACTTCCTCTCTACAACCCTGAACTTCCACTCTTTTACCAAATAATTTCTGATAAGAGATTTTCACGAGCGGTGTATCAACTTGGCGGGGATTGTATTAGATTATTATTGGAATATGCCTCTCGTGGTGCTGGCAAAGGATCCCAATATTCCGAAGAACATAAAAGTCTTAAATATAAACATATTCCGATTATCCCTGCAAAGTATACTATAGATAACTTCTTTCAAAATTACCAGTTACTCCCCATGGTAAGGGATAGTACCTGTTGGGGTGTCCGTTTGCATAAAAAGAAGGTCGCTGCTGAAAATGCTCTTATGCAAGACATTGATTTTCATACCAATACAAATGATGGTCCTCGTCATTCTAATGACGATAAGTGGTTTATTTTTCCGTTATGCCTTAAAGGTCCTTATATATCCGGTTCTCTCCAACTTCCTGCGAATATCTCTCACTATGAACCATGGACTTTCAACTGGCCTGATAGGTCTTCCGATGTATATTCTCTCATCTTTTTATGCTATTATTATTTATTCCTTCACACTCTCGCTAACTTTTCCGTTATCTTTCAGGTTGCCAAAATGAAACTTAATTACCAGAAATATAGGAAACCCAGCACTCTTCTAGCACTTAGATCTTTCACAGATGAAGTAAGAAATATTCCTTTATTAATTAACAATATATTGTTGCCCCTATTTCTTATCTTTATCTGTGTTTGTAGGTAATTGAAGAATTACCACCTTTAGAGCCAAAACCTAAGGAGAAACCTTCAACTAATCATAGAGGGAAATCTACTATTTCCATTAAAGGAAGATGCTTTGCCCCTCGTGATAAAGAACCCAGCGAGCCTCCTTTGAAGAAGAATAAAACTCAGCATTCTTCTTCTCAACATACCCAATTGGATTCAATCGTTAGTAATAAATCTAATGATGAATTTATCGAAGAATTTGACGATATTAGAGAAGTTACTTCTGTGAAAAATTCTTCTTCCTCTGATTCTTCCATGACACAACTGTCCATGCTTTTTGGCGATTCTTCTCGTGGAACTGCGAATGAGTATGGCAATGAGACTCTTAATGGGCTAGCTCAAGCGCTCGTCAAAGTGTGCGATGCTCCAATCTTATCTGATAATAATTCTCTTCGTGGAATTTCTGGAACTCTAACTCCAAGCTTCTTAAATGCACTTGGTATTCTAGTATGTTTTCTTAATTGTTTCTTAAATCGCCAGATTTCTCTCGTCAAATTTTTTGTACTTATAAAACTCTGTTGCAGGTTGGGAGAGCTTCTTTTACTGCTGCTTCTAATTTAGATAACAAATGTGCTTCATTTAATAAAAAGGTTGTTAACCTTCGCCAAGATAAAGAGAAACTAGAAGCTGAAATTGCTGAACTTTGCGAGAAAAATAAACTGTTGGAAACTGAAGCTTCAGTTGATAAACAGAAGATTTTGGATCTTAACAATGCCAACAAACAACTTTATGGTATGATTTACTTTTTCTTTCTTTTAGATTTTTTATTTTTCTTTTATATAGCTTATCCAAGCAATCATTTTTGCAGATGTTTATGGTCTAACTGACGAAGCTACGTTCCTTCAAACCTTTCCCGAACCTGTAGATGATAATACTCTTCTTGCTCGCCTTAATAACTCCTTAAGTAATTTTGCTAACGAACAAATTAGATCTCTCTCTGTAGAGGAGCTTAGATCCAAGTTTAATCTCCTGAATATTGAACATAGACATAATTTAGGACTATCTAATAAATTTAAACGTCTTTATCATGAATCAAAAGAAGTAATCAATGGATTAAGAGATAGAAATAGTGATCTTGTTGATGAGAAAGATCAGGCAATTAGAAATGGCAGCGAAGCTCTAGCAGACTTCCACAAAATTCTTCTCGAATTTCAAAGGGAAAGAGATATGCTTATCTGCGAGAATAAAAATCTTCTTGCAAGAGAAACTCAAGTTCGTTCTTGCCTTCTTATTACTAGAGATGATGAGTTTTCTTGGGCAGCACAGGTTCTTGATAATGCTAGGAATAATTTAGGTATAGAAGTTAGCCTTCATGATGATCAATCCGCCTTAATTAGGGACTTGATTTCTGAAAAATAAGGTTGTTAACCACTCTACTCTATTAACATTTTGCTTTTTATTATTCTTTCTTATAACTTCTATCTTATCGATGCCTTATTCTCGCAGATTCTGAAGACAGATGCCGTGTAAGGATGAGAGAACTAGAATATATTAATCATCAACTCGCGAACGATCTTACTGCTCGCAACAATAAATACTCGCGATTAAAAGCTCAATTTGGGATTACTTCTGCAAATTTTAACAGATCCCTCCTCATTACTCATAATAATACTACTAGGAAGGTTTGTGATGATCATGGAATTCCTCATTCTTTGTATCCTGATCTTGCAAATGCAATACCATCAATGGTTCAAGATCTTGATATCTCTGATACTGATGAAGATCTTGACGAAGGTGAAGAAGAGAATAATGACGAAGAAACAAATTCTGGCGATGATGAAGAACCCAACAAAGATAATGAAGAAGAGAAATCTGGTGAAGAAGAAGAATCTGATAAAGATAACAATGTTGATAAGTGAAACAATGTATCTGTCTAACTTCTTTCTTTGATGTAATCAATCGCGAGTTTCTTCAATTTGCTGCAACTTTCTTCAATTTAATGTGTAAATTTCTTTGCCCCTTATCTGTATGAATGAAAGAACAACCTCTTTTTTGCAATATAACTTGGTCAATATAGTTTGCATCTGCTAATTATATGTGCCTTAATATCCATATAAATTTCTCATATGGTGATGAATAATAATCTTTACCATTCTATTCATTCCCATATTTGCCTCTATTATTCATCTGCAATATGAGAAAGTTAATAAACGAATATTTTGGCGAATTTCATAATTTCTGCGATATTGTCGCAAACCTTGATATTTTTGCGATCTTATGGTCTTATCATGCCTTCCTACTTAAAGGTCTTACTTTGACATAGTATTCTCTCCGCGACAAGATCGCAGGACGTCTTTACACTTTCATGTATTGACCCATTGATCTTGTCTTATCGGCATTTCTTTATTGTATTGCGACAATATGACGAGCCTAAATTTTCTCGCGAAAACAAAGCCTCGTGACATTGCCGTCGTGCGATGAAATCGCAGGACGTCTTCACACTTTCATGTAAAAACCCCTTGACCTCAGCTTAACTTTTTTATCTTATGGCTTTTTGCCTCTGTATAATTTACGCGACAATATGACAGGTCTAAATGATCTTGCGATCTTAGAGCCCCATGACATTGCCGTCTTAAGAAACTTATCAGCTCCCTAATGGAGGGTGCCGCCCTTATCTTCCCCCTTGTTGCCCATTCAAGGAGGGCACATCGGCCATACAAGACTAGCTCCTCCCATCCAGATTTACCAACAACCAGTTGTTTTCGCAGCCTCTTGTCCTTTATGCCTATATGGCTTATAGTTACAAGACTGCACCCTATGTGGGGTTTTCTTCAGGCCAAGTGCATTATAGCCAAGACTTACCAAAGATGGCCAGGGTAGGTTCGTCCGTCCCGGGAATCCTTGGCTAAACCGTGTACCTCGGCGCCTTGATCATACTCTGCACTTCTTGGAAGAGACTCTCAGTCGTCCAACCAGGGTATAACCTTATAAAGATGGAAATCCAAGATCTCTCTCCGGATAGGTTTTCTTTAACCCCTACATCCGTATGACTCAGTTCCGTAGCGGTATAACCTTATCCCTGAATCATATAAAGAGATACCCCCTTTATGACGTGCTTGTAGGTCTTACATTTACCTCTTACGAAATTGTATTCGCGAACTAAGGTGCACGCCATAAAGGTTTGTCCCGTTCTCTTAATCTCTGCGAAATTATATTCGCGTTTCTTAAAATTTCTTGCGAGCTTCAAATCTCAATAATTTCTTTTCTTTTTCTTTTTTCAACTTTTCAATTTCATTTTCTTCACTCAAACAGAAAAAACAATTTTACTTTTCCACTTCTAGCGATCTGCTCGTCATATTTCATCTTTCTATCACTTCATTCTTCTCATCTTCCTTATCATCTGTTCTTTTACTTAGTGTTTTCCCGCAGGTTGCTTGTCATTTCCTCCTTTTATGCTTTTTATACCTGTACCTTTGCTGCGTTTTATTATTTGCTTGATATCTGCGAGGGACTCGCTAGTTACTTCTTCATGCTTTTCTATTGAATCAACCATTAATTTGTCACTTCTATGTTGTTGCTTAATTCTGTATTTCCAATTGTTGTTCTTCCCTGCTCTTTCCTCACAAGACTTGATATCTATCTCATAACATTTCTTACTTTCTCCCCAATCTCCTTTAATTACTCCAACACCATTTGGATGAGGGAACTTAATGCACTGATTAAAGGTAGATGCAACACCCAATATCATGTGTAACCAAGGTCGACCAATCAAGGCGTTATATGGTGATTCAATATCGACAAAACAGAATAAAATCTTGGAAGTCATTCCTCTTAACGGAATTCTCATTGTGATCTCCCCTTTAGGCTTGTTGGAAGTTCCATTAAAACCATAGATTTTGTATGTTGATGGCATAACAGGATATCTCCTTTATATAGTTTCAATTCAGGGTTTGCAATCTAAGTTACCTTGGTAACAAAGCATTCATTATTCACCGTTAGATGAAAAACCCGATTTATCCAAGCTAATATCTTTCAACCGTTAGATCGAAACTTAGCTTGTCACACACAAATGAAATGTATTTCATTTAGGTTTGAGTAACCTTACCTAAACGTGTACATTTGGTTGGTTCACAAATAGTTAACCAATGGTTATCCATATGAGCACTTTCATATCAGCCATATTCTTCTTTCTCATAACTAGTTCAAATGACTCATAAGAACTAGTTCAAGAGTTGTTCAATTACAAGGAAATCTTATGTAACTACACAAGACACAATTGAAGCAAAATCGGTTCGATTCACTTGAATCAATTCATGAACAATATATCCACGGTTTGAAAAGATTGCATTTCTTATTGATTTATTGTTTAAGTTCATGAACAACCGATTTAAGAAATAACCAGCTTGGATACGCGTACGGGTATGCGTACTCTAGCTACCGGAATTGGGTTTGAAAACCCAGGACAAATTTTCGGTTGAAAACTTTTGTGGGTACGCGTACGGGTACGCATATGGGTATGCATACCTAAGGTGACTGGTTTGTGAACTCCAAACTCAGCAGAAATTCACGGACATGAACTTCCGCCAGTACCCGTATGGGTACGCGTACCCAACCTGTCTCTTTCACCAATACCACATGCATACATATGCATGCACTTGGTTTCCGGTACATGGATTTATACACTAATGCGCAAACACACTATATATGCTTATATCCATAGGTGGTTACATAATCTCAACTCTACATTTCAATCATTGAAACATTCTTCTATAATGTTATAATAGTCGTTAGACATAAAGAATCGACTATCATCATCAAAGCTATTTTCAAGATTGAAACGTCATCATGAATTTCGTCACGGTTAATGATAAAAAGTGGTTAAAGCGCAAGCTTACCAACACATATTTCGAGAATAAGATAGGCGAGTAAACTCGGCTCGAAATAGGAAATGTGTATGTATGAAAGCAATCATACTTATACGGCTGTTTTCTCAAGAGTAGGAGATAGATATACTTTTGAGTGCTATATAAGTTCAAGTCTACACATACCTTCTAGGTCGGATGAAGTTCCACTGGTTCCTTGAGTAGTTCTTCGTCTTCGCAAGATAATCTCCATGGAGTCTGGAGCTCAACTATACTTCACTATCCTAGACCGAGACTTACTCATAAGTAAACTAGAAATCAAGACGTATAGTTTTGATCACTAATATTGATAAACATGCTTGAGATAGCAACGCATGCAATTTAGACCGAGCAATGCTCTAACAGGGGCGACAAAGGAAGTCGTGTTTCACATTTGATTGGTAATTGTGATTGATTCTTTTGACTATTGGCATTGTTTTATATTGATTTATGATTTTTATTAATTAGTTGTGATTCTTTTGACTCTTGGCATTGTTTTATATTGATTTATGATTTCGTTTGATAGCGTATGCTTAGACTTAGAGATTTTTATGCGCCATGATTGTGATTTACAATTGATGTTTTACAAAATCTACTTTTGGCAAAGAAAAGAGTCAACAAAAGAGCTATAATTGTTACTCATCATCATATGAACCAATTGAATTTGATTAATGGTGGAATCCTGAGTCTCAGTACCACCCGATATTGTGACAATCGTGTAATATATTTTTATTACTTTTAGTGTTTTCTATTTTGAAGTCTTAAATCAAACCTTTATGAGTCTGCGTGAACGACAACTTTCTTACCACTATAAAAACACCATCAGCAATATTATCATGAGTTGATCTTTTGGGGATGAAATATATTTGGTTCGCATTTATGAGATGGGGTAGCATAGGTTGTAGTCTAGCTATGATGATTTTCGATATGACTTTGTAGCTTACATTACACAGGCCTATTGGACGAAATTATATGGGTTCTCATGGTTACTGATTTTTGGGATTAGAGTGAGATGGGTATGGTTGATTTGATAGGAGAAGGATCCACTTTCAAAGAAACTAGTAACCAGGTTAGAGATTGTGGTCTTACAATATCCTAAGCTGCCATATATAACTTGCTTGAATAACCATCAGTCCCAGGGTACTATCTTTACTGATGGAGAATAAAGCTTGTTTTATCTCATCCTGTGTCATTGGTACCTCTAGATGATTTTATTGCTCCAAAGAAAGATGAGATTGAATATTAAGAAATATATCCTCATATGATATATGAAGGTTGAGCATATAATTCCTTGAAATAAGAAACAAAAGTGGCAACAATCATAGCATTGTCATCAATCCACAAATTTTGGTTGTTTTTTATTTGATGAATTAGATGACGACTTCGATGTATTGTTGCATAAGTATGAAAGAAACCTGTGTTGCGATGTACATCAGTAAGCCATTGTATTCTTGATCTCGACTTCCAGTATTCATTCTTACAATTAAGTAAAAAAAATGATCTTGAAGCGCTCTCTCTGTAATTTGAGTGGCATGAGGAAGTTGTTGAGAAGTTGCAGTATCACATTGAGCTTGTTCTTGTGCCAAATTTATCTATGACATCTTGATTTGTTCTTCAAGTTTCCCAAAAATATGTTTACTCCATCGTCTAAGCAATTTCCTGGTGTGAATGAGTTTTTGTTGCAGAACAAAAGCGGAAGACCCACTGGTCGGGTTTTCCAAAGCTCTTTGGATTGTTGGTATGCAATCTGGATGGAGCAGCCATATATGCTCAAAGCGGTATGGTTTGTGAGGCATGAAGAAAGATGCCCTGAGATGCAAAACAATGGGTCAGTGATTAGACGCAAACCGTATATGGTTGAAAACTACAACATGAGGGAAGAAATTTCTCCATGATGGTGTTGCACAAGCTCGGTCAAGTCTTTCTTGTATGGGATTTGTTCCATATTTTCTATTTGACCAAGTGAAAGTTGTACCTATAAAGCCAAGATCCATCAAATTATAAGCATCCATAAAATTTTGAAATATAATAATTTTGTTGTGTGATACAGGTCTGCCTCCCTGTTTCTTAGTTTGTGAGATGATGTCATTAAAATCCCCACCATGAGATGTGGAGCATCATCATCTAAATTGAGAATTGTAGGTAATGATTCTCACAAGTTCATTATTGCAATTGGATGTGGAGGTCCATAGATTGCAGAAAAGAACCAAGGTGAGACCGTTGTTGAGCTCACAATAGTGTGAATAATAGATTGGTTAGCAAATATGATTTGGATGTTAACTTGATTTTTCCAAAAAATAAAAATAAAAAAGGCCACCTACGTGGCCTACAGGTGGTAGAGAAAAGCAATTAGGAAAATGTAAAGTTGAAGCTAAGTTCAGCATATATGCAGAAATAGCAATCGTTTCTGATAGAAATAAAATAACAGTTTTATGCTTGCGAGTTAGATCTTGGAACCTTTGGACTGTCAAATGGTTGTGAATCCCTTGACAGTTCCTGGATATAACACACATTGAGAACTAAATTTATTAGAAGTAATAATAAAATGAGTATCTGCATGCAGAGATACACGAGTTGCACAAATTTATAAGATCATAAAGAGGGCTAATTTAAACTAGTATAAGAAGCAAAATTAAAGGAAGATTTGTATGTAGAAAAAGACCTGGACTTAAACAATCAATAAATCTATATATCTATTATTATGAAGAAAAAAAAGTAATTCAGATCAAACAAAGATTGAAAAGAAATGGTAGAGATAAGCAAGGCCCCTTAAAACCAATTTTTTTTCCCTCTGATTACTATGACGATGAAAAAGGAAATCCCTTGAAAAGACTCGAACAGAGAAGAGAAGTCTTTTGTCAAATGCCAACACAATCTCAGAGTCATTGGTGTTCTTGAAATCAAGTAATCAACATGGATCTTCTGTAGGTACAATCAAGAGCCTTTGTAGCCTGTATGTAAACAATGGGTTTTGGTGTCTTGGATCCGTCTTTAGTGTTTTAGTATTTTAGAGTTTCTATCACGTTTTCTCATAGAAAAAATAAATAAATTTGTTTAATTTTCATTTTAAGGTAAAAGAATATTTTAGCAATTATAAATTATGATTACTAATTATGAGTTCTTCGTATATAAAATCTTAATGATGGTTTTTTAATATACAATTTTTTTTAATTTGGGCTAGAAATAATTTTCTCCTATTTCGTGGCATCGGCTGGTCCAACCCTCCTGTCAAAATTATGGTCACATTCACGAAGATATTTTCCCATGTTATGTAAAAAGAAGACGCCACAAAAAGGAAAACTTGCTAAAACATGAGTACATTTCAATGGATTTGTGTACTTGGATAAGATTTTGAATGTTGGTTGGAGAAAATTTGAAGTTACATCTATAAATGTAACGAAATATCTGAAGTGAAACCTCACATACATTGATGTTGTTAACATGGAGAAAAAATCTTTCACTTTCTCTCAGTTTGGTTTTCTTTTGGTGGTGGTTTTGATTGCTATGACTAACTATTAGTAAGTGATTATAATCCTGATTGTCATGTGTTTGGTTGTCTGAAATTTCACTAATTATATTTGTTTTTTTGGGGGTGATCACAGTGGAGGAGTTGTAGCCCAAGGACAACAAGTATGTGATGGCAACATTTTGGGACAAATAATTGTTCGTGGCGAATGTAGGAACTGTGTTACTCCCTGTAGAGAGCGCTTCAACAACGTTGTTAGGATTCAATGTGCTTCTCTTCCGTTCAATCAAATCCAGTGCTTCTGTTGCGGTCCTGTGACGACTCATGAATCATTAGAAACGTCTTAAGCGAGATCAAATGCGATTTATCAAGTCATGATCCTAAAATTAGTTCCTTTCTTAAATTTGTGTCAGATATAATAAGAAAGATTCTGGAAATCGTTAATTAGGTGAGTCATATATATAACAAGGATTAATTGCCTAGCTAATTGCCTAGCACTTTTAGGGGCGACCCCAACATAATTAGGGGAGACACAAAAAGACAAAATAGGTTGAAAATACTTATATGCCCCTTCATAATCGGGAGGTATTTTGTGCCCGATTGTTAAAACTTAATCAGAAGCTTTGTAACGCCTTTGCCTACCGATTAAAAAGGATTTTAGAAAGAAAAAAACTCATGTTGGGGCAACCTATAATCGGAAGGTAATGTAACCAGTTAAACTTCCGATTATGGCTACGTCTCAAACACGAACCAAATGGTTAGGGGTGGCTCTGCACACCCATAGCCAAGTGGAAATTTGGCAAAGGTCCGATGTAGGGCTACTTATAATCGGTAGCCAAATATCCTACCGATTATGGAAGATTTCAAAATTTTGGAGAAAATGGATTTTAGAAAAAAACTCATTTTGGGGCAACCTATAATCGGAAGGTAATGTAACCAGTTAAACTTCCTATTATGGCTACGTCTCAAACACGAACCAAATGGTTAGGGGTGGCGGCTCTGCACCCAGAGCCAAGTGGAAATTTGGCAAAGGTCCGATGTGGGGCTACTTATAATCGGTAGCCAAATATCCTACCGATTATGGAAGATTTCAAAATTTTGGAGAAAATGGATTTTAGAAAAAAACTCATTTTGGGGAAACCTATAATCGGAAGGTAATGTAATGATTATTATAATCGGAAGGTAATGTAACCAGTTAAACTTCCGATTATGGCTACGTCTCAAACACGAACCAAATGGTTAGGGGTGGCTCTGCACCCAGAGCCAAGTGGAAATTTGGCAAAGGTCCGATGTGGGGCTACTTATAATCGGTAGCCAAATATCCTACTTATTATGGAAGATTTCAAAATTTTGGAGAAAATGGATTTTAGAAAAAAAAAACTCATTTTGGGGCAACCTATAATCGGAAGGTAATGTAACCAGTTAAACTTCCGATTATGGCTACGTCTCAATCACGAACCAAATGGTTAGGGGTGGCTCTGCATCCAGAGCCAAGTGGAAATTTGGCAAAGGTCCGATATGGGGCTACTTATAATCGGTAGCCAAATATCCTACCGATTATGGAAGATTTCAAAATTTTGGAGAAAATGGATTTTAGAAAAAAACTCATTTTGGGGCAACCTATAATTGGAAGGTAATGTAACCAGTTAAACTTCCGATTATTATAATCGGAAGGTAATGTAACCAGTTAAACTTCCGATTATGGATACGTCTCAAACACGAACCAAATGGTTAGGGGCGGCTATGCACCCATAGCCAAGTGGAAATTTGGCAAAGGTCCGATGTGGGGCTACTTATAATCGGTAGCCAAATATCCTACCGATTATGGAAGATTTCAAAATTTTGGAGAAAATGGATTTTAGAAAATAGCTCATTTTGGGGCAACCTATAATCGGAAGGTAATGTAACCAGTTAATCTTCCGATTATGGCTACGTCTCAAACACGAACCAAATGGTTAGGGATGGCTCTGCACCCAGAGCCAAGTGGAAATTTTGCAAAGGTCTGATGTGGGGCTACTTATAATTGGTAGCCAAATATCCTACCTATTATGGAAGATTTCAAAATTTTGGAGAAAATGGATTTTAGAAAAAAACTCATTTTGGGGCAACCTATAATCGGAAGGTAATGTAACCAGTTAAACTTACGATTATTATAATCGGAAGGTAATGTAACCAGTTAAACATCCAATTATGGCTACGTGTCAAACACGAACCAAATGGTTAGGGGTGGCTCTGCACCTAGAGACAAGTGGAAATTTGTCAAAGGTCCGATGCGGGGCTACTTATAATCGGTAGCCAAATATCCTACCGATTATGGAAGATTTCAAAATTTTGGAAAAAATGGATTTTAGAAAAAACTCATTTTGGGGCAACCTATAATCGGAAGGTAATGTAACCGAAAGTTTTACAGGTCCAATTAACTACCGATTATAAAAGGGAACATTAGCCGAAATATCCATACATTAATCAGTATCTAATGATTCATTTTAAACTACCGATTGTTTGTAACCTACCGATTGTGGTTTTGACTACCGATTATGTAAGGTCATAGTTGCCATTTTGAAAAATCACGGATAAGGGGTAGCTAAATTTTACATTTGGGTGACCTTTTTTGTCTTTTAGTGTCACCCCTAATTGCGATTGAGTCGCCCCTAAAAGTGCAAGGATTAATTTGGGGCCTCAAATAATAATTGGGAGCCTCACCAGTTGGTCTCCCAATAGCATTTTGGGGCTACCCATTATCCGAATTTTTCGAAATGGCTAAACTATCCCCAAATTATTAGTGTTAATTAAGTTGATTAGTTAAGTTAGATTAGTTGTTAATTAGTTAAGTTAGATAATATCAGTTTTCTTCCTCTCTCTCTCAACTATCTTCGGTTCCATTGACGACACTAAGAAAATAAAAATCAGTTACAGTTAAAGGGTCGTCCACCCAAAAATCCTAAATCCTAACGATTTTTCATATACATGTAGAGAGTATGAAAAATCGTTAGGATATATGAGGAGGGAGAAAACGATTTTTCATCTGCATGTTATTTATATGAAAAATCGTTAATGTATAAGGTGTAGGAGATAACGACCATTTTTTTGGGTTTAAGATTTTTTCCCCCCAAAATAGAGTCGTCAATATATTATATAACCAATTAACGACCCTACTATGACGACCCCTTTTTATACACTAACGATTCTATATGACTAAAAACTATTTCTCTGACCAAAGAAATGGAAGGGTCGTCACCTTAAAATGGAAGGATCGTCATTTTAAAATGGAAGGGTAGTCGTGGTATAACAAAAAAATGATAACGACTATTGGCTAAGTCGTTTATGTGGCTGAGTCGTTTATGTGTGGAGAAGGATGATAACGATTCATAGTAGGGTCGTTAATTGATACCAATAGGAACTAATCTAACTTATATGGTCGTTAATTGATAACATTTGCTTCCACATTTACCCAACAATAGGAACTAATCTAACTTGTTACCCAATCGTTAATTGATACCAATAGGAACTAATCTAACTTGTTATGCAATCGTTACCCAATAGGAATTTGTAACTTATAGGGTCATTATTGTAAACGACTCAGCCATACTATAGGAATGATAACGATTCTATGTGGCTACTCTATTCATAATAGGGTCGCTAATTGATCAACTCATACAATCGTTTATGTATGGAGAAGAATGATAACGATTCTTTATGACTAACGATTCTATATGACTCACAAATTACAGTTGACGACTTTATGTATATATGGCTAATAATTTTAAGGGGTCGTTAACGACCCTATTAATTTTAAGGGAAGGATAAAATGATACTTTCAACCACATTTTGGAAACCCCCTATAATTTTTGGTGTGGGTATAAATTTCGTGAGGCCCCCAATTATTATTTGAGGGCCCCAATTAATCCTTGATATATAATCCCACTGTTATTGTCGTTTGTTAGAGCCCTTGTCATCGAGCTACATCCAATCAATTGTTATGCACATAAATGCATGATTTATATAGGGGATACCAGTCCTGCTAGGGGCTGATACCATCTCATCGATCCAATGGTCAGGATCGCCTAATATATTTTGTCCTATATGAAATGGTATCAGCCCCTAGTAGAATTGGCATCCCCTATATAAATCATGACCTCCAAAATCATGTTTTGAACTTATGTCCTCACTGTCGGACACTACGGGTTCTCTCCGGTGGATTTTTCGAAGGAATGCGGCCTCAAATTGGTTTTGAAAGCCATGAACTAGTCAGGCCGAACTAATTCATGGCTTGGTAAACTTGGGCCAAGTTAGTAAGAAAAATGGAGAGATAATAAAGAACCGTATTTTGGGCACCCTTGTTTTTTCGGGGGGACCATTGTGTTCTTTAGTGTAGGGCAACCCTTAGTAATAATTATTTCTTAATACCCAAACTGCCCTTTTGATTATGTTTTGGTTATGATTAGTGAAATCATTATTGAAATGATTAAGTAAAAACTGATTAGTGAGATTAAGTTAAAAGATGGGTTATTAAAAAAAGAATTAGATTTTTTTAGAGAGTAAATTTAGAGAAGAAGAAGGAGAAAACCATGGAAAAAAATATTTTTTCACATTCACTACGTTTGGGAATTCAAGTGATGAAAGATCGTATGATTCTTCATCTCCTAGAGTATTTGTTAATCTTCGCAATGATCCGGATATAAGTGATGTGAATGTATTCTTCCCCAACCTCAATCTCAAGATGATAATGATGGATTTTATCAACCACAACAGGAGGAAGAGCATTTGAGTTTCCAGGTATGTTCCCAACTTAGCTAATGTTGGTTGAATTGCTCCAAATTTTCAAACCAAATGTTAATTTTTGAAGTAGTTCGGTTACCTTATGTGAAGAACATGTAACCGAACTAATATGAAAGTGTAATTCGGTTACTTTATCCAAACACGCAGGTAACCGAACTATATAGTAATGGAAGTGTCATGGATTTCCTGAGTAATGTTTGGTTGTTTCGCAACCAATATTAACCAACCGAACTTTAGGCAAAATAAGATTATTCTTTGTGTACAAAGTTCGGTTTGGTCGCAATCAATAACAAACCGAACTTTTCGTAAAAATAATATTGAAGTTATTGTACTAAGTTCGGTTGGTTTGCAACCAACAACAAACCGAACTTCACGTAAAAAATAGATTTAACTTAGTGTACAAAGTTCGGTTGATTCGCACACTGCATAAAAACCACATATCTAACCGAACTATACATAATATAAGAGTAGATTAAGTATAATAAGTTCGGTTGTTTCGCTAACGTGATCCCAATAGCCTAACTAACCGAACTTATCAAACAAAATGAAATCAACAATTCCAGAGTTATATTCGGTTACCTAGATAAAATAACATGTAACCGAACTGTGTCCTTTTTATTTGTTCGGTTACATGTAATGTTGCTTTTAAACCGAACCAAGAGTTCGGTTACCGCGATAAAATTATGTTGTTACCGAACTTTATTGTGATTGCAATTGATGTTGTTCCATTTCTTGCAGATTGAATGCCAACCTATACCAATGGATGAACAACCTTCTTCGGTTGGTATGTTGTTCGAAGATACATCCCATCACTATGTCAATGATTTGTTATTTGACTTACCTATTGATGCGAAGAATTGGGCTAGAGAGCATGCCAAGAGAGCCATGTGCGTATTAGTTTTGAATGGAAAAGAAAGCAAAACTCGTTTAGAAATGTTTTGTGAGAGAAGTGGGGATCCACAATAAAGAAGTCTTCCAAACATAAGAAAAATAACTACCAAATCCGCCTTTTTAAAGGTCTTCCAAACATAAGAAACCAAATTACTAATTGTTGCAATCACTCATTCACGACGACCACTACGTGAGAATTTTCTACTCTTGCGTTTAGGATCCTTAGCTCCTCCTTCGTCACTAGGAGTGTCATCTCCACTGCTTTGTTGTTCAACCATCCGACTTGAACCTTCCCCTTCTCGGCGACCCCTTTTCACCTGCATGGTATGGCTTTGATCAACGGTGTTGGGTGAAAAAATATTAGTCCATTGGTTGTAGAGGTCCTGCTGTTCACGAGTGCTCATCGGCTCTCCACTCCGGATTTTTTCCATCATTTTCTTCAACAATTTAGCACTTGACTTCACCCTTTTTCAATGAAAATCAAAAACAACTATTAATTTTCACATACATATGTGTTAACATTATGAAAAGAAAAAATAAGAGTCGCCATATTCCATAAGATCAAGGCCTCATCACCACAGGTAGGGGTATGCTTCAAAATTTTCTAAACCTCTTTCTCCACTGCCTTTGATTTGCTTTATCAGCATGGGCTTGTTATTGTCTGTTTATTACACGAGGATGAGAAAAAAATTCATACCATTCCATATATCCCTCTTCAGCAGCATTTTACTCATCATAACAATCTTCTAATTCCACATCTAGAATAACATAATTCTCATAGTTGTTCCATTGGTCCACTGATGGAGCAGGATCGTATTTTGGAACAAATTTTTTTTCGGTATTCTTAGTTCCCCACTTATTGAGCTTGAACTTGAATGATTCCTCTCGTGGTACACTTTGGACACAAGCAAATTGTCTCAATACTCTTCGAGGATTATACATTGTAAAACTACCCGGATAAAACAAGGGTCCATTATAAGCCGAAATAGGTGAGAAATCAATAGGCTCAACATCTTCCTCTTCGTCATCTGATTGAAGATTGTATGGATGGAAAACCACATCTTCAACCGTTGTATTATCCAATGTCTCTCTCAACCTCAACAACTTTTTTTTTATTATTCTTTTCCTGTGAGTCCAAATATTCATATTTACCAGCTGTAGACTTCCCATAAGACTAAGGATCGTGAGCATAAGGCAATTTCAATTTAGGGAAGTGGTCGTACACCCAAACCTATAAGAAGAAACCACAAATATGAGTTTCATAAGTGAATATATCTTGAAACACGCAAACGATAATAATTTAACGGGGTACCTGAACAAGGGTGTATAAGCCTCCAAAATATAAACATTTAAGCCTCGAAGCTTTTCTGAGCTCCGCTTGAACGAATGATAAAATTGCAATTCCCCAACAGTAGTTGTCCACCTGATCAAGGGGGTCCAATAGCTGGAGGTAATGGGCATTTACCACGTGACCTGAAGTGTCGGGGAAGAAAATGGTTCCTAGTTGATATAACAAATAAGCAGTCACATGGTGTTTAATCTTATCCTCCGTCATGACCAACTTTCCTAGAGCAACCAAATCTTTCGTCCATCCAAACTCATCAAACAAGACTTTCAACTTGATCTTTTTCAACTTCTTCTTATAAGATCGGTCTTGGTTAAACTCATTATACTCATCACCTTCATCAGGTTCTTTTGCATCTCGTCTAAACTCACATTGTGCCTTGTCAGCGCTCCATCCTAGAAACCTTTCCACCAACTTTTCGAGAAGTTCATAACTCATGGAGGGATCGTACCCATCTCAAACACTTGTTCCGGTAATTGGTAGGCATGTGATTCTCTTGCAATCATCCGGAGTTATTGCCATCTCGCCAAACGGTAGATGAAAGGTATCCGTCTCAGGATAAACCCTCTCGAAAAATGCAGAAACAGTGACAACATCAAATTTTTGGTGCGCATGTTGTATCGCGTTCCATAGCACACAATCAAATACCGCCAACCTAACCTCAGCACATTCATTCCCTATATTCCATTTCTTGTTATTTTGACGTTTCAAAATACGAACAACATTATTATGATCCTACAAATACAACATCATATCTTATATACTAATATATACCCAAAAATATATGTCAAAATATAATTAAATGACTAAGAAATATTGATGTATAAGATAAAATACATTTGTAGCAAAGATCTTGGAAGCCCATGAGTTTTTGTAGCAAAGATCTTGGCAGCACATGAGTTTTTGTAGCCAAGCAATACCTCCCCTCCATCTCTTGGAGTACCATAAGTTGGGTTCTTTGGCGTCAAACACAAATCATCATCAGGAATGTATGCATACCTAGCACAAGGCTTTTTAGGCGTCTTTATAGGTTTTTTTACTATTTTTAATTGTTGCTCTCCCTCTTCCTCTTCCTCTTCATCCTATTCCTCCTCTGATTCGTCATCTTCATTATCTCCATCCTTATATCCATCTTCTTCACTGTCATCATTGTCATCTCCTTGTTCCTCTCCATCTTCCTTATCTCCACCTTGATTATGTTTTTGAGTACCCATATCTTCGACAATCTCTTGATGAACTTGTTGGATTACATTGTCAACATTATCTCTATTGACATCATCTTGGATGACAACACCCGGTGATGACCTACCTCCATACTTAGCATTTTTGGTTCCACACTTATTGAAACCTAAGTGTAGTTTGCCTCGAGGAGTGGGAGTTCTCAGTTCTTCCAGTGTAGGTTGGTTTGATTTTGTTCCTCTGCCCCTAATCAAGAAAACAAAAGATATTAGCTTAACCGATAAATGATTGACAAAATCATAATTTTGTTCCAGGGAAGAGTTCGGTTGCTACAGCTTTTTTGCGAAACAAATGAACTCCAAATTATATGAAATTAGGGAAGAGTTAGGTTTGTCATTTTTCTTGCGAACAAACCGAACTCAACATGTATGCAATTAGCAATGAGTTCGGTTATTATAGAACAAACCGAACTCAACATGTATCCAAATTATAGGAAATTAGGGATGAGTTCGGTTAGTAGATTGTTTTCCAAAAAATTGCGAAACAACCGAACATAATTCACAAAGTTCGGTTAAATGAGCATTCAACATATTGGTAAAATTAGAACAGTTTGGTTGCATTGTTTTTTTTTTTTAATGCTTTGAGTTCTGTTATGAAATAATTTTAAAACTTTTTGCGAACCAACCGAAAAGATTGGAAAAAGTTCGGTTAACTGAGAACTCAAAATAGTGACTAAATTAGGAGAGTTCGGTTGCAAGGGAAATTCTTTTCGTTTTGTAAAATGGCCAGCGTTCGGTTAGGAGATGGTTTTCGAAAAATATGTGAAACAACCGAACTCTACGTTCGGTTACATAGTGTTCATTCCTATTCAACCGAACTGTTCTTCGTGTTCTTCCTTTCAAGAAGTTCGGTTAACAAACTAGGGTTTCTGTGAAACACCTCATAACCGAAACCAGCACTATAACTTACAGTCGGACCCTATTTTGATGATTTTTATTCAATTAAACGAATCAAAATCAAATTAAAAATAATGGGTTTGGTTCAAAATACCTGCGGATCTTTCCCATTACAGTTTCAGGGCCGATTTGGTCTTCACCTTCCGGTTCCACTTCCTTGTCAATCTCCAATTCACTTGGCTGATTTGCTAGATGTCCTAATGGGGGGACCTTTTCCTGGGTTTCTTTTGGTTTGCTTTCGAAGAACTATTCTTATACTCAATTGATTAATCGACGATGAAAATTTTATGAATCGACGATTAATCGATGAAAACGATGTTGAAATGGGGAAGAAGAGGAGAACAGGAAGGAGGAGAACTAACTGTTTTCTTTTTTTGTCTTTTGACGCGGCTAGGTTAGATTATGTATATGTATTAAATTAACTTAATTACGGTTATTAGGTTAGGGTTAATTTCAATTAGGATAGGGGCAAATTAGTAATCTCGGGATTTTTAGGACAACCCTTAACATTGTAGGATGTGGTGCCTTAAATAACCATCCCCAAAAAAAAAAAAATTTGACGGGTCCCCAAAATACGGCTCATAATAAATTGGTAAGCATGGGCCGAGTTGCATTCATAGCATTAGAGGGAGTTTTGCAAAGTGCAATAAGATTTATTTTGCTGGCAAAGAGAATACATAATGTGTGTCCAAATCTCTAATTCGGATTTCATTTTATCTTTTGACTTAATTAGGGGATGTCTCCAAATGAAACAAATTTGTTGAAACAGAATTCCTTAACTTTTACCAAATGATGCGTGTGGAAATATTTATTTTCTTTAGATTCAAACGAAACCTTGTAACAAACAGCTAGCTTTGAGAATTGTCATACTCATACGTAACAGCGTAGAAGGTTAATTATTTGTTGCATATTTCAAAAGAAAGAAAAGAAAGAAAAGAAAATAGCACCACGAAAACTCTCATAACTGTTTGGCCCCAATAATGTTTCTTTTGTATAGGGAGTAATTGGGGATGGCAACAGCACCTAAAATATACTTGACATTCCCATGTGCGCCAAAGCATTTCATGTGTCCATATGCATGTCAACTCACTGTCTTCAAATTTATAACTTGAGCTACATGATTTTGATTTGAAAGCTTCAGATCGTATTGCATTGCTAATGCCCTGCTTTGCTTCTTAATACTATTGAGAAAAACCGCTCTACCAACAAATCCAACTACGCCGCCTATACTTTAGACATGGTATCGGTGGCAAAGTTGACCTCTCCGCACAATTGTAATTCCAACTCTCATAAACAGTAATTATTCCATCCAAAAGAAAAAGGGCCTCTCAATCATTTGTACGAGCACAGTTTCATCTGAAAAGCGACTGTTACATTTTTTACACGGGACTAAGGGAATCTAAAAGTCCTAGAAAGGAAGGGAAAGTGAACGGCTAATGTTGTTGTCAAATTTCATACTATTTTTCAGAGGAGCATGAGTTTGAATTACAGTTTCTCGATGCTACTTTACAGGTCAAAACGATCTTTTGTTCGGTCCTGGACTCCCGGTTATTGTTTTTTTTTTAATTTTTGTTAAAGCTACTTTAAAGTCTAATTTAATAGGAAAAAACAAAAAGAATATGAACAAAGAACTAGAAACAGGTGTCGGTCGGTCACAAAGACCATTCTGAGAATGTTGTTGTATTTTACTAGCCTTTATAGGCTGTTGGTAGAGGAAATGCGTGAGCGTGACACTATCTTACAAAATTATATCGCTGGCTATGTAATACATCTTCTTCTTTTTTGGGTAACCATCGGACTCATTACTCAAGTTCTTACAATTAATAGCCAAATTTAAAGCTTGAAGGTTTTGATTTCTATCTAAAATCTTAAGACCTAATAAAACAAACGTTATAGGCTTGATGTGAATGGTGTTTTCTTCGTTGAATATTTGCTTCTCCCTGTGGTAATCCCTGCTAAATCTCCCTTTGATTGCTTTGAGGTATAGTTTGTTAAAATGCTCCAAAATGTCAGTTGTTTCAGCTTGTATGTCAATGTTTGTGTGCTGCTTTTCTTCGGCCCATCTAAAAGCTAGGTCTGCTCCTCCTGTGACTCCCTGATGTTCTCCTTGAGTTGAGTGTCCTCTGCAATCAACCAGGTTTCCTGCAAGATCAAAACCTTTATTATGTAATACATCACATAGGTGCTATTGGGATACGGGGAGATGATAGACTGTTGGAATTTTAAGTTAAAATTATTATGTGAGTGAATTTTAGTTATCAAGAATTAACCTCCAAGAGATGTGTTTGGGTTATGTTGGAATTAATATACGGTTTCGGTTTCTCAGGACGTAGCCTTCTAAGATACAACGATCGCGCCTTATAGTAAGTAGCACTACAATACTTTTAGGCCAGCGAATTGACGAATTACTGCGCTCTTAGACACGACTCAAACTCTATGAAATAAACTTGTAAAACAAACTCTTCCAACTTCTTAAGAAAAACTCATTGAAAACAACTCTAAGAGATGGGCTTATATAGAGTCAATATGGTGACTCTACAAGGTGTCTTTTCACTAAAAGGTGACTCTCCATAACACATATTCATGAATAGGTGTCTTATGGTGAAAGGGCATAACCCAAACACATCTCTTGGAGTTAAAAATTTGAAAATCAATTTTTACTCATACATAATTTTGATCCAAAATTCCAACATAGACTCATCGAGCTTTTGTCCCGTGGTGTATCCCGTGTGCCAATCCAATAATTTTGACAGCGTTTTAAACATTGGGATAAAAACGGTGGAAATTGGGTCACTATTTTCTGTCTCTTGCGTGGAAATTTGCAGGAGAATCCGTCGGGATAGATATCATTTCGGATATTGGAAGTGACAAGCAAGCAAAGTAGCATTATAGATGGTAAATTAGAATCGTGTCCTAAGTACTAAATGGATCTAATAATTTTGGTACTATAATGGAAATAACAAATCATATGGAACCGAAGAGCTGAAGTCCAAGGAGGCATCAAAAGCTAAAGAAGTGTAAAAATTGCTTTGCAATCACCAAAAGGAAATGCCAATATCAAGCAGTAAAACAGTACATAAGACCAAATATAGAGAAACACAGCTAGAAAGAAGGTTGTTGAGAAGGAGATAGATGATGAGAATATGTGATCATACTTGTGTTTTACATGTAGCTTTCCCCTCCTCACCATTTGATGGGAAAAGAAGGATACTAAAATTATGATTTGGTTTTCTTTGCGTTATTATAAAGCTTGGACTCAGGGCCACAACACAAATCAAAAGATTCTTACCTCCACATTCAAAGTATGCGTCTTTTCTTAATCACCATCATTATTTATGCCCCATACTGATTACAGGAGTTCATTAACAAAACCAAACAGATGCACCGGTGAAAGTAATATTTATAGAGCGTTTGGATATACACCCAGAAATAATTATTTGATTTCTAAAAATTAAAAAATTAGTCCAACAAACAATGTGATTTGGGTATAAAATTTCAAAATAACTTTTAAAAATAAAAAAATTAATTTTTTTTATAAATTATGTTTCCAATTTCTACTCACGAAGAAGCAAAAACACTGATATCCAAACACGCCATGAGAGACAAACTTGTGTTATTGCATATGCTAAGCTGGTGATGTGCTTCTTCTCAATGGAAAGCTTATGCAACTTTCACTTTAGAGCAAAAACGTCAAGGTTCTCCCAAGAGAAATATTCACACTATTGCAAAGCAATTCACAAAGAATAAATTAAAGGTGACGATCATTAAGTAGAATAAATTCTTAAACTCGATTAGACGACAAAACTTGACCTCCATTTTAAGGCTTCTCCATATGATCTTTTAGCATATGCTTTGGATTCATCATTAAAATAAATTATTAAGTATAGCACAATGATTATTATATAATCTCACTATTAGCATCAAAAAGAAAAAGTAAAAAAAAAAAGTATGTAGCAGTAAATTCTCACCAACGAATAAAATTACAACAAAAAATGGGACACAAATCATCATCCATCCCTCAAATCTACACCAATCATAATTACACTCTCATTACATTCTATGTAATTCTTTATTTTAGTAACTTTCTAATGGTAGTATTTTCTTCTTTTGTATCCCACATGTTCCTATGTGCCTTAAACCTCTTCAAAACCCCATCAATGGCAACATCAAATGCATCTTGTGTAGACCCTAATCCATCTCTAGAATCAGCGTACACAAATTTAGGTATATACTCGATCACTTTGTCTCTCATTTTTCTCACTTCATTTTTACTAAACTTTTCTAATACACCTCTAATAGATGTACCATTAATCACATCTTTCCGGTCTATATAAACCGAGTAACTTTTCGGTTCGCTCGGTAAAAACCATTCGTACTGATAATAAGCAGACCGGTGCCAGAAGAAAACAGGAATTGAACCGGCAATCATACAATCAAAAATTGATCTCCTAGTAAAACTATCACCTCTTGGTTGTAAACAAAAATCCGATTCTAAGAACGTTTCTAGTATCGCTGAACTACCATTAACACACCGATTCCCACCACAATCAACGAGTTTACACCGATTCACACTGTCTTTACACTGATCCAGCAGTAACCCTCTAAAATCATTCTTAATCGTACCCCTTTTAGCTCCGGCAAACGAAAACAAAGTTTTTCTTACACGTGAACGTACAAAGCCTTGCCACTGAGTCAATTCCGATTCGTTTTTAGGGTGAAATCCAGTCGGATAAGGTACGCCAATATCAAAATAGTCCCATGGATTTCTTTCAATCAATAACCTAGTGATATTATGCATCGCAGGCATATAGATAAAACTAGACCCCCAATCATTATCCTTTGATCTTCTAAAATCCCAACTGATTCTACCCAACATGATGAAATGATCCCAACCCTTTGATCTCTTAAAATATACCTGTTTCTGGACCCACTTAAGTAACTTCACTGAATGATAATCACGATGGACGGAAGTATAATTATCTGACCATAAATACTTACCAACGGCGAGACCAGCATAGAAGGGTAAATAATAAGCTGAAGCAGAAGTAGGATCAAAAGTGCGACATTTATGACGTAAAATACGATTATGGTAAATAATTTCAGAAGCAAATTGATCAGTAAAATACCACGAAGATTTAAGTTTATCAGGAATTACTTTACCAATGATTCGCCCATCATTTGATGTATATTTACGACCTAACCCGTTATTGGAAATAGCTTCACAACGAGAATTCCATGGATTTAACTCATCACATTTCTCAGATAATTCTCTGTTGAACATTTTTGGTAGCTCATATACATATACTCTCCCATCACTGCATTTACCATCAGTTGGAGCAGGGATTGGGGTTTCGTCTTCCTCTTTGATGATTGCTGTGGTGGTTTGGGGTGTTGTATTGATGGTGGAGGTGTTTACTAGTGGTGGTGGTGGGAAGTGATGAAAAGAGAAAGAAACTGGGAGTGAGTAAATACAGAAAAGAAGAAATATTTGGAGTGATAACATACATAGAAGAATCCATGAACGCGGATGAGTTGAAAGGAAAGTTTGAATTGATGAGTAGCAATAAGAAGAAGAAGAATGGTCTGAAAATGATTTTGATTTTAGTAACGGTGGGTCAGTTTTTGGTAGCATTACGAGGTCAAAACTGTTTTTGGGTGATTTCCGGTGAGTAAGTTACCGGAAATAATGGTGGGATTTAGTTGAAGATGTAAAGACTAGAGAGAGAAATTTGGAAAGAAAATGTGGATGTGGTTGAGAGAGGAAAACAGAGTTGGTTTGGTTTTTAATTAATCGAGGTTTTTTTGGATGGACGCGTGTGGGAAGAGTGATGAACCGGCTGAGATGGGTAATTGACGGAGGAGATGTAAGTCAAATAAATACACGTGCCCGTTGTTTATGGAAAGATAATCTTTTTGAGGTTAAAATGTGGAAGCCATGATGTTCAAGTGTTCATATGAATCATGTCGGAGTACTATGTTTTTGTATTTTCTGTTAGTCGTAAGGTTTGGACGTGTAATACGGTGGCTAATACACCGCTTCTGTTGTGGGTCCGGGAAATTATCTCATGGACCCACTCAAGGTTGATTATCATTATACGGTGCTGGCCGGTTGTGGTGGGTAGAAGAACATATAAGGCGGCTGAACGCCGGAACCGGTAAGCATTAGAAGATTCAAAATGAAACTGGAAAATAGCCTGGACGTCCGATATTGACCAAAACCTCGATCTTTTTTTATGTTCTGCATCATCAAAATGCACCCGTGGCCTAATGGATAAGGCGTCTGACTTCTAATCAGGCGATTGTGGGTTCGAGTCCCACCGGGTGTGCTTTTATTTTTCATTATTTTATGTAATTTTTCCGATCGAAAACCGCATTTTTGTTCGTAAATCAGTGCCAGTTAGCAAAGAAAAGGAAATGTTATATTTTTCAGTGAAAAATGATCAGTGGCAAATGAGAGTTACAGATTAGATGTCAGCATCAGGCATTACATGCTGTTTTCTAGGGCGTCGTATCCGGCCGTGAGTATGCTACCAAAAAGATAGGATTGCATGCATGGTGTCTGGTTCTTGCTGCAGCTAATGCACTGCTGGATTTATTGTCCAAGTGCCAAATACAATTAAAATGGTTGGTTGGCCCCCTTAGTTTGTTGAGCCCGAGTCTAGTAATTAAAGATGACCACCGACAAATTTCTTTCATGTACAAAAAAGTTTATCATTTTAATTTTACATCTAATGTTGACACTGATGTTTACGCTTTATACCGTGCTAGCTGCAAGGCAAAGTGTCAAGTTACATCTAATGTTGACACTGATGTTTACGCTTTATACCGTGCTAGCTGCAAGGCAAAGTGTCAAGTCTCTTTCTTGTGGTTGCTGGATTTCACTCTAAAAGTGGCATAGCGGCTAATGAGGGTAACATTTAGCATCGGGGTGTACCAATCCAAATGGTGAAGGATGTGTTGTATCGGCATCGTTATATCTCCAAATAGGTTTCTACCTTCTATCCTTAAGAGCATTTCCTATGGCAATGACCAAACATAAAAATCTATTCAGCCAGGTGGATGGCTAAACTGGGTTTTCCACTATGGGAAATCATTGGGCGTTAGACTAGTAGATGCGCGTCATTAAGAAAAACGGTGGCGCTCAGAAACAGAATGCTGGCGTCAAGGAAGAAAACTCTGGCGACAGGAAGGCCGACGCCGCGTCACGGACTGTGTCGCCGGAGGTTTTCCTGGTGACGCCAACCGGTAGTTTTAAAATTTCGAATTTCACCTTTTCCCTCTATAAATTGCCGTAATCTTCGAACAATTCAGTACACCAAAATTCACTTGAATTTTCTCTTTTAAAAATGGCTGAAAAAGCGATCACACTTTTCTGCGATGCAAAACTTGAAGCTGCTGTTTCTAAGATATGTGGGAGTTTTAAAAAGATTGAAAATTGTAAAAGGGAAGTGCAAGTTTTAGAAGTTGCTCCAAGAAAATGTTCCGCTAAAAGGCAAAGAAAAGCTCTTGTTTTGAAACTTAACAACAAAAAATTCAAAAACAAATGTGAAACTGCCAAAGAGCGCGTTGAATGGAAAATAAGTCAAATGAAGATAAACAGGAGGCCGAAACTTGTACTTGATTTTTATTAAAGTTTTTAATATTTTCGAAGTTTATATCTTGTAAAATTGGAAGTAATATCAATGAATGAAAATGTTTATATTTTAAAATATATTTCCACTTCAGATTACGTGAAATTTATTACCATTTATTTAAACTTGCAAATAACATCAAACTACATTTTAATAAACCACGACAAAAATATCAAACTACATCAAATCCAGCGACATTCTCTTTGTAAAGTTCATAGCATTACGCTTTCTTCGGTAAACTTGGTCAGAGCGACGGTTTTTCAGTTCTTCGTTGGATAATCCAGAATTGCTACGATGAACCATCCACAATATTTCCGTATAATGTTTGACTTCATTATTGATGAATGAAATTCTTAGTTCTAGGCTCTTACTGTTTCTTATTGCTTCGTTCCGCGAAAATACAAAATGTCCCAGAAATGGTCATGGTTCATTGGTCTCGCCATACGATGTAACCAACATCGAACTAGAGCAACATCTTCTTTCATTGTAAATTCCGGCATCGACACTCGAGTGCAGTAACAATGTACTTGAGATGGACCATCTTTTAGAATTCTGAAACACGCTTTGAAACGAAAAGGCTTACCGTGAGCTTCCTCCCAATTATCAAGAGCTTCTTGGATCACTTCTTCTTCAGTTACACCGATGAATTTTTCTCGATCAATTTCCATTATTTGTTCAAGAAATGGCTGGACTGCAAGCCTAATACGCTGAAAATGAGCACGCAATTGACGAGTATCTCGGTTTCCTGGGTTTCCCGTCAATGAGACGAACATTGAAAACACGTTCTCCCAAAAATAACTATCATGAAAAATAACAACACCAGTGATTACCCTATGAAACAAATATGCTTTGCATAGCGTTATATCCTTTTCTTCGGTAAACTTGGGACCACGATTTCTAGGAGACATTTCTGCAAAGGAGGAGGATAGATATAATAAAAAAGAAGAAGATGTGATTTTGGAGATACAATGAATAAATTTTATAGGATTTGAGAACGAAAAATCTGTCGTTGGAAATGGAAATTTAGCCATTGGCGTTTGCTGTAAAGTCTCGGGTGACATTAGTAAAGTCGCCCAAGAATTTCCTATGAGCGCATGTTTGAATTACCATCGCCTATTTTCTATTATAAATACCCCACTAGATTTTATTCTAAACCGAACCAACCGATTTCTCTCATCATCCACCATGTTTTCTAAAGGCAAAACGAAGCAAATATTATGTGTCAAAGCAAAAGAGGTTTTCCCATTATGTTTCATGGATAACCACAATCTTATGCAATGTCCTTGGACTTTTATGCATTTGCGGACTTTTTCTGAAGAAGACACATATGGAAGGCATTTTTGGGAATGTCCCAGGTATTTTTTGGTGGAGTGGGTTGATTGAAGTTGTAGGACAAATCGATTCACTATGGTATTATGTTATTTAATTTGTTGTTTATTAGGTGTTATTACGATTATCTAAAACCATCAATATCAAGTAATTTAAATTTCACTTCGATTAAACATTGCACCATCAATTTCATAAATAAAAACATACTGCATTGAACAACCACATCATACATGAGAATAAAAGAAATACATTAAATTAAAATAATTACTACATATGCGTCAATTCTCAGCGGGCGGTGGAATTCCTAGGTTGATATAGGGATCGTATCTGTTGAGCACCCTAAGAATGTTGAAACAAGCATGGAAGGCGAAAGGACGACCGCGGTGAGATGCTGGCCACATCGCTAGAGTTCTGGGAAACACTTCATGTTCGGCTTCACCGTTCAGCTTATTTTGGTGATTCAACATTAGTTGGGCGACAAACTCCAATACATTCATTCTAATTACACTAAAACGATGGTCCAATCCGTGAGAATCACGCCCATGGATGTTCCCAGTTTCAGTGGTGAACATTCTGTAACATTTGTCCTAGAAAGTGAACATCGAATCGGGTACATTACGCATTACAGCTTCTTGTGTGTGAAAAACAAAGGCTCTACAAATAGTTAAATACTCTTGTTGTGAGAATCCAACACGAACCGTAGGAGGCATTTTTGAGAGTGAAGAAAGTGTAGAATGTGTGAATTTAGAGTTGAAAGTAGGAGTATTTATAGAATTCAAAAACTGAAGTTGTTGGATCAACAGGTTTTGCAGCCATTTAGATGGAGTCGTTGGCGCCATCGAGTCAGAGGCTAGAGTCTCCGCTGAATTCGCTAGCGTTATCATCGAAAACGCGCGTTATGGAGGAAAACACGGGCATCTCCCATGCTATCGCCCGAGTTATTGGTCATGACGCGCGCCATTTCAGTAGACGCGCGCCTATTGGAATGTCTCATTATTCAAATGAACATATTTGTTCATTTGAACATCCATTTTCTTAGTTTGTTCATCCCATAGTGGTATCAAAATGAACAAACTCTAGGTTTGTTCATTTCATAGGAATTGCTCTAAGGCCGGTTCTTATGGAGTATGCCAAAATCTTCCATTTGCTATGCTAGGTATTCTGTCAAACCATCCCCGCCGCTATTGGAAAACAAATCAAAGACGAAGATGTTAACGAGCAATCTTAACTATAGTGGCAGCGATATACTTTTTATCTATAACGATTTTGACTATATCGTTCAACATAAATAATATCACTAATGGGATTTTATCCTGTCAATAAATACTCACACCTTCTTTTCTTTCTCGAATTTTTTTAAAACAAAAATCTTTGTGCCCTAGTTATCTTTCTTCAAATTTGAGTTTAAATAAAAAGGTTAGGCAAAGTAATAGAAAAGTCAAATGATCAACCAACACCCCAGCAACAGGATTGAATTATGAGCAGAATAAAGAATTTGAGTGTGAAAATGTTAAACCACTAGCTAGTCATGTTATTACTCCATGCGCACATATGTGGCCATACAGAGCGAGTTAATTTAGTCGATTTGGTGGTATGAGTTCAATATGATGTTCAAGTACCTGCCCCATGTTGTTCAAGAAAGAGTCGGGAGATATCCTTGGGTGGCATTCATAATCTATTCAACCTAGAAACTATAAGACTCAAATTGTTCAAGTCATATTAGAAAAATGATGGAAGACTGCAAATACGGTCTTTTTCAAAGATTTTGAAATGTGGTAAATTTATTTTTTCTTGTAATTCAATTTTTAAATTTAGTTTTAAACTTTATGAACATACTTAGTTTTCTGCCAACTTTAATATATGAATATATATATATATATATTGTATAATAGGAGTTACACCGTTAGATGGGAATTACATGTGAGGAAAATGTACTTCCATTTGACAAATTAAAGTGGAAGTCGGAACGAAGATAGATAGCTCAACTTCAATTATTCACAAATGATCTAGAAGGAAATACATATCATAAAAGACCACAAGTTCATGGATGAAAGATGTCTAGGTAAAAGGTTTTTTACAATGGTACGATAAAAAAAATGAATGACAATAAGTTAGCAAATACAACATACTTGTTCTCTGGACATTTTTTTCTTCTTCTTGGTACCGAGGCTTAAACCCATGACCCTCTGAACATTATGAGGAGATCGAACGTTTGCTTGTGTTGTGGACAATAGGACAATGTCTATTTCCAAATGCTAGTTCATTGACATTATTTGGTTTTATCAAATCGTTAAAAGATTTAGAGCTAGCACCAACATATAATGGGGTCTCCAATTTTCTCAGAACTTTACATGACCCTTGGTCAATGCTCTTCGTGTACCAAAGAAAACCTGAATGGTTTTTAAGGAGGGTTGAAGGTAAGAACCATTATTTTTTATTCCCATCATTTGTTTATTATTATTCCAAATTTTGAAAAAAGTAAATTTACACAGGGTTGGTTGGTAGCCTAGCCACTTGCTGAGCACCAACAACTTTTCGGATTGTCATACTCTATGAAATAGAAATCAGCTTGCACCCCAAGTTACATCATTGTTTGCAAGACAATTCTTGAGTCGCTTCAAAAAAAACCACTGTGTCATCACCTAATTCTCCTAATGTGGTGAAGGCAAGGACGCCAAAACCGTACACATGGGACTCACAAGTAGCCAAGTACTTGTTGCATTTGTGAAGAACTGGTAAATGTACTAACCTAATAATATTACTATTTTCAGTATTGGTGGTATACTTACTTCTGTATTTGTGTACCTTATCTTAAAAATATCACCGGTGTTTTTCCAATAAGATGAAAGTACAATTCTAATAGTTAGACAAACGATCATATTGAAGATGGTCAACATGCTGTCGTCATTGTAGTTGCAGAATATCCTACAACTACACCCTCATTAGAATTTGTAAAACTTAAGAAGTTCTTGATGATGAATGACAATTTTCTTATTAATTCTCTCAATTGATTACAAAGAAGTATCTAAATGGAACTAGAATAGTTACAACTTTCTCTATTCTCTTTCCTAAGATATTTTCTAACACTCATTAAAAGAACCTCCCGAATTTTACATTTGAACTCCAATTTATAGTAAAATTTATACTATTGTATATGTGTTGCGAAGTATCGCAACATATCTTCGCAAGATTATTTTATGCTCGCAAATCTTTCATACTTCCCCGTGCTTCCTCTATCATCGCATTGTTTTGTAGCTCTTTCCTCTTATATTTATTACGATGTTCGTAAGCTAATATCTTGTGATATTCGGTACCTACATCTTACCTCTTCTCATGTCAATTCTACGAAGAAGGAATGTCATGAGAACCTCTATTCTCGTAAATTTAATATAGTTATCACCACCTATTACATTCGTGACACGTATTTTTCTTTTTCATTAAATTTTTGACACGTTTCTTCGTAACCGTTCTTTTCAACCGTTCACGTCTAATCGCATTGATGAGTTTCTATCTTCATCGAACTCTCTCTTCTTTATAAATATTATCTTTTATTCTTCTTTTTATTCTCTTATCCTATTCATCTTCCTCATCACTTCTGCCTCTGCAATTTATTCCCTTTTTCTGCTACTACGATTTCTTATCTCTTTCACTTCTTTTCCTTCCTATTTTCTATCCTACATCCAATGGCTCCAAAGAAGAAAACTATTGAACAAATTAATGCAGAGCTTGCTGATAGGGACCTCATTCTTTCTGAAATTGATGGTCATGACAATAAGTCTTCTCTCTGTATGGAGCTCTTTACTGATCTTTCTTGGAATGATCAGAAAGTTTTAATCTCACGAGGTCAAATCCTCGCAGGTCCTCCTCTTCCTCTTTATGATGTCAATCTTCCTTTATTCTATGAAATTATTTCCCACCCCAATTTTTCATGTGCCATTTATCAATTGACTGGTGATTGCATTCGCATTGGTTGAATTCACAACTCGTCTTCCGCCATCTTTTGGAAAATCTTTGTATTCAGTTGATCTTAGGAAACCTGGATTTCGAGATATGGAGATTATCGCTGCGGACTATACAATTGAGAGTTTCTTCAAAAATTACACATTAATTCCTGCGAAGAAGGAAGATAAACGTTGGGGTGTTCGTCTTCATCGTAAATCTAATATCGCAGCAGATGATCTTATGCCTCGGGAAATAATAAAACACCTCGTCGTTCTAATGATGAAGATTGGTATAACTACCCTCTAGCATTATCGGGTTCTTATATTTCTGGGATAGTAGATCTTCCTGCGAACCTTCGTGATCGTAATTATCAACCTTGGGTCTTTTCATGGCTTAGCAAAGATAAAAATGTATGTATCTCCATCTCCTTATCTTCTTGTTATTCTTCAACTTATTTTCAAATGAGGTAAGAAACACTCTTATATGCTTTTTAAACAATATATTGTTGCCTCTGTTTCTTATCCTTATTTGAATTTGTAGGTTCTTCCTGATCTTCCTGAGGTTGTTGCGAGTGAAAACAAGAACTCTACTTCTTCCAAAAGGTTAACTACGAGACAAAAAACACTTCGCTCTGCGAAGAATACCCAAACTTCTGGTAGTCAAGATGATGCTCTTCGCAAAGGAAAAAGGAAACTTGAGGATGTTGTTTTTGAGAGGAAGAAGAAGAAACTCTCGACCAATGCTTACTCCAATGTGATCTCTTCTAGCAAGAACGTTGATGAAGAACAAAATGATGAAAGTGACAAATTTCCGAGAAGGATCTTGGTTCTAATTCGATACCATTTTCGATAAGGGATATGATGATGACAATGATGAAGAAGACGAAGATTATAGTAATGCGTAAACTTTTGAATCTGCAATGATTCAAGTATCTCAAGCTTTTCTCCACTCTTCTCGTGGGTTAGAAAATTCTCCATCGCGAATGCTCATAAGCTTATTGCGAAGGCTTGTAAAGTTCTACATGTGTACTCAATAACAACTCTCTTAATGGAATTTCAAGATTCGTCTCTCCTGCTACATTATATGTTTTAGGGAGTATGGTAAGTTTCTTTTCTATTCCTTATTTGTTTCCCTTATTTCATTAATTCCTAACCCTTTTTATTTGTTCAGGTTGGAAGAGTCACTGCAATTGTAAAATGCTTTCGATTGGGAAAGACGTCATTCCATTGCCGAGAAGAAGACTTTAAGCTGTTGTAAGAAGTTAGAGGTTGAAAATTCAAAACTTCGTCAGAAAGTAGAGGATTTAAGTATTGATAATGCATAATTAACATCTCGTCACGGAGATAATCCATAATCTGCGAGCATCGCAACTAAAAATTCTTCTCTTCTTGAGGAAAATAATCAACTAAAGCTTGAAAACTCTTCTCTTCGTAATGATAAGAAGCAATTAGAAGGTAAATTCTTCATAATGGTAAGTATTTTGATTACTTTTCCTTCGTAACTTGCTAACCTATTTCTTAATTTCTTCCCTTACTGCAGAAAATTATGCGAAGATGAATGATGATATGGAAACTATTCTTGCCGGTCGCAACCAGAAGATTTCTGATTTAAGGTCTCAACTTCTAATTTCCCAGAACAACCATAGCTTATATGTCAAGCATTTCCGATCTAAGATGACTCGCAAGATTTGTGAAGACAACCAAATTCCTCTCAAGAAGTACCAGACGCTCCTTTCTGAAGAAATTCCTGATGATACCCCATATCTGGAAATCTCTGATAGTGAAGTTGACGAAGATCTCTCTGAAGAAGAAAAAGAAGATCATTTTGATGGGAATAAATCACCCGAAAAATAGCTTTACTCTTTTTTGTATATCTGCTCTAGTTCTTTTCATACAATACTTTCTTCTTTCCTGCACTTTTGATCAACCAACAATTTCTTTTTGAGGCTTAACTAGTATTAATGTCTTAATTTTGCGATGATGAATTGATATTTCTTTGACTGAGTGTTTCCCTTATTCGCATAACTTGATCATGTGGAGAGAAATAATATATCTTAAAGACTTAGATTACTATTTCCTTTCCCCCTATTATTTCTCTTCAGATGATCAAATATTGTTGGAGGTATTAGAATATCTTCCCCAATTTATCTTATGAAGCTTCAGCTTGTTGCGATTATGAATAAGAAATCCTGCCTTTGAAATGTCAGAAATACGAGGTATGAAATATCCTTAAGAAGTATAAGAAGTATAAAATATCTTTGAAGAAGTATTAGAAGTATTCAATCCGTGAAGAATTATCCAATGTATGAAGAAGTATAAGAATTATTCAATCCGTGAAGAATTATTCAATGTATGAAGAAGTATAACAAGTATTTAACATTCGCAAAACTTAATAAACATGAAATATCCGTTGAAGAAGTATAATAAATATGAGACGTTCTTGAAGAATTATAAGAAGTATTCAAATTGTGGAGAAATATTCAATATATGAAGAAGTATAAGAAGTATGTAATTCTCGTAAAATTTAATGAATACGAACTATCTGTTTTTGATTGCGAATAAAATCGCATCTTTTGTTATGTCTTCGTGATATATATATTCTTGTAAAAATTATTCAATGATATTGATGGGATTTCCTTCTTTGTTAGGACTTCATGATATATATTCTTGTAAAAATTCTTCAATGATACTGATGGAATAAGTTTCATTAATTGATGTGGTCTTATCATGCCTTCCTAAGTAAAGGTCTTATTTTGCCACTTCTTTTGTGATAATATTTTTGTATTTGCGATAATATGACGAGTCTGAACATTCTTGTGAATATACAATCTCGTGACATTATCGTCTTACGATGAAATCTCAGGACGTTTTTACACTTTCATGTAATAACCCATTGATCTCATCTTAACTTCTTTGTTATGTTCTGCGAGTTCTCTTTTTGTATATATATTATTTTTTTTAATTTTTTAGAATGCTCGCAGAAATTCAGTTGTTGCACAAATATGACAAGCCTTTATGTTTTTGCAAACAAAAATCCGCGTGACATTTGCGTCTTATAGCACGTATCATCTCCCTAATGGAGGGTGCTGCCCTTTATCTTCCCCTTGGTTTCCCCTTCAAGGAAGCGTACATCGACCATACAAGGTTAGCTCTTCCCATCCGGTTCTGCAAACAACCAGATTTTGATCGCAACCTCTTATCCTTTTTTCCTATAGGGCTTATAGTTACGAGGTTGCACCCTATGGGGTATCTTTGGGCCAAGTGCATCATTTGCCAAGACTTGTCAAGAATGGCAGATGTGCTTCAAGCCCACCCGGAACTCTTGACTCAACCGTGTACCTCGGATCCTTGATCGTTTTCTGCACTTCTTGAGAAAGACAGTATGCCTTAGTCGCCCAACCTAAATCATGTTACATCACAAGATTAGGTTGAGAATCCAAGGTGTCTAACCCGGATAGGTACCCCGTTATTGGGTTGTACCCCATAAAGTTCCATGTACTCAGGTTCCTTGGTGATGTTCCGGTGTCCCTGAGCCATGGTTATAGGTACCTCCTTAAATGACGCACTTTAGGACTTTGCCTCTTACGAAATGTTGCTTCGCGAACTAGGGTGTACGCCACAAAGGTTTGCCTGTGTAATATTTCTGCGGCTTTCTTTCTTTTTTGAAAGCTGATCACAGATTGCGGTCTTTTATTCGCAAATTAATGTTTGCGTCTTTCTTCCATGAAAGTTAATCGCAATAAATTGTTTTAATTCGTAAAATTTTATCACAATTTTTTTTTTTGTGTTTCAAAATACCTCATTTCAACTTCTTGTTTCTCATCGTACATCTTTTACGAGCAAACATATTGATTACCTTCTTTTTTCATTACCTTCTTTCTTCTTTCTTCGCAAATCACAACCCTTTGTTACCATCATAAATTTCATGTATGATTAACATTGTACTTTTATGCTTTCATGTCTTAATCCTCTGCCATTAAATTTTCACTTCTTTTCACAGCCTTTGCTCTTTTTCTCCAATTTTCTTTTTCAGTACTTTTTCCTTCGCAAACTTCTACCTCTGTATCGTAACATTTCTTCCCTTCATCCCAATCACCCTTGATAACTCCAACACCCTTTATATGAGGAAACTTTATGCATTGATGTAGAGTGGAAGCTACGCCTAGAATTCCATGAAGCCAGGGTCTTCCTATCAAAGCATTATACGGTGATTCGACATCAACAACGCAAAATAGAATTTCAGTTCGCATTCCACTTAAGGGAATTCGCATGCTTACTTCTCCTTTAGGTTTATTAGCAGTTCCATTAAAACCATAAATCCTGTAGGTAGAAGGTATTAGATCTGCGTCTTTTCCCCCCATATTTTTGTAAGCAGAATAGAAGAGGATATTGACAGAACTTCCCGTATCAATCAAAATTCTATTAAGACCAATTGATTCTTCCTCCATATCATCTTCGCTTTTCTTCCATATTCATGCAAATTGCTAACCTTACTACCAATGGGTTATCATGTACTTCACAACCTTCTGGAATTTCAGTAGCTTTAAAAGAAATTTCACGCTTCTGCCAATCTTCAAGTCGCGAAATTTTTGCAATGTTCATTATTTCCTTTCCTTCACCATCCCTCGCATTTACCCTGCTTAACACATTATCATGAAAATCCTCTATGGTTTTGTATGAGTGAACAATAGAATTACAGAAAACATTCCTCGCTTTTGATCCCACTTCTATATGTAGGGTTTCTTTTCCCTTTTCTTGTACTGTGTTCTCCCTGTGAGTTATGACTGGAGCCTGTGGTAATTGTTGCGACTGTGTTTTCTTAAGTAAAAAGTGATCCAGTTTTCCTTGATCAATCATTCGCAAGATAATCCTCTTGATATTATTGCAGTTATTTGTAGAATGTCCATGAAAATGATGATACGAACAAAATTCATGACTTCTTGGACCCATTGGTGGTTCCTTCCCCATATTCCATGGAGTTGGTATATGTTCTATCAGAATAATTGCCTGCCATATCTTCTCTACACTTGTATTCAAAGGTGGCAACTTTATTTCTTCTCTTATCATTCTTTGACCTCCTTGACCATTGTTATAATTTTGTCTATGATTCCCTTGTCCAAAATAATTTTTCCTTTGTCCCCCATAATTTTCCTGCTGTTGATCTAATCTTGGGATCTGGTTATTTCCTCCTCGATTATAGAAATTCCTTTCTCTATCATACTCTTCTTGATCTTTGCTACCCATTGCTACCATTTTTGGCTGGATATTATTGATTTTCTTCTCTTCTGAAATTTGCGAAGAAGTTTGCGAGGATGTTTGCGAAGTACACCTTACGACATTGATTATTTTAGGAAGTAAATTTGCTCTTGTATCTTGATTGTTAGTGTTTGCTACTTGGATATGACTCCATATTGTTTTGCTTTTCCTCTAATGTAATGTACTCCTCTTGCAATTCTCGTAACTCTTGTCATCATTATGGAATTCTTTTTCAAGATTTGAACATACGGTTGTTCAGTTGCGAACATCGCATTTATGAAAGATAGAATCAAGTATATCTCATCCACGCGCCCTGCCATATCACTGCACATAGTCTTCCATCTTCTTACTAAATGCTTCAAACTTTCACCAATTCTTTGTTTTAAACCAAACACATCTTCAATACCAAGCCGTGAGGAATGATTTGTGATATATGCTCCAAGGAAAGTTGCTTGTAAATGATTAAATGATGTAATAGTGTTCTTAGGAAGTCCTTCGAACCACTTTAGAGCTTCTCATGTTAAGCTTGATGCGAAGTACTTGCATAATACAGCATCGTGATTCTCTCATTGTAACATGCATCTTATATATGCTTTAATGTGCTGAATAGAACATGAAGTCCCGTCAAAGATACTGGCAAGTATAGGCAAATTGCATTTTGGTGGAATCCCTCCCAATTGTACTTCTCTAGCAAATGGAGTCCTCGCAGCTTCTTCTATTGCTTCATATAATTGCCTTTTATCTCCTCCTCTTCTATTGTTTATCATCCCTCTCATTTCCTCTAATTCTCGAAAAATCCGTGCATTTGCCTCAGAATTCTCATCCATTGGCCTCTTCAACGCAGCTTCTCTTCTTCTACGTTCTTGCGTCTCTTCTCTTGCGATCCTTCGCATTCTATCATATTCTTCATTAATGTTTTCATTTGCACAATTTTGCAAATATCTTCTTTCTAAATTATCACAATTGTTTTGTTGCAGAGCATCTTGAAATTCTTGTTCTTCCCTTTCTATTCTTCCTATCCTTCTCATGCGAATGTCAGGAATTTCTTCTTCTTCATTTCTCCTCCTTCTGTGATTTATTTCTTCTTGATTTTCCTGTATTCTGGTTCGAAAGTTTGGTTCATTCCTCGCTATTTTTGTTCGTTGATTTCCAATTCTTTTCTGAATTCTTTCATACTCAATATTTTGATTGTTACGAGCCTCTTCACGTCTTCTTACTCCATTCTCGTAATTGTTTTGATGTACTGCTTGTTGTCTCTCAGTTTCTTCCACAAGTTGCTGCTCTTCTTCTCGATTTTCTTCACTATTATGATTGTTTTCTCTAGGATTTAGCCTGGTTCGTAAATTCTCATGTTTTGTTCGTGGTTTGGTATTAAAATGAAGCGATTCTCTTGATTTCTTTCAACTTGATTCTGTGCTTGTCCTTGCATAGTACTTTCATTATTGATTGTTGGTGAATTTTGTCCTTCTCTTTCTGGTCTAACATTTGATCTTGCAACACTTTGAGATTTCCTCCTTTGTAACATCTCATTTTCCCTCCTCAATTCTTGATTTTGTCTTGTTAGATTAGCACGTTCTTCAGATTCAAACCTTCGTTCTTCTTGAATTCCTTGTCTCAATGTTTCTAATACCTCCCTTTCTCTTTTACGAATCGTTCCTCCCATCAATCTCCCATTTTCTCTGATTTGTGGTTCTCTATATTCTTCTGCTGGTGTATCAGTTCTCCAAGTGTGTATACTCACTCGATCATGATCTATTGTTTGTTGAGCTTGATTTCTTCGATTACTCCCTCTCCTACTAGGTTCTCCTGTTATATTTGCTTCTCCTCCTGCGAGTCTTACACTTCTTCTTACTGCAGTTAATGGTTATGATATATTTCTTCTTCTTGCCATTTCTCTGATGCAAAATTCTTTAGGTCCCTGTTTCTAGCGCCAATTATGTAGTTGCAGAATATCCTACAACTACACCCTCATTAGAATTTGTAAAACTTAAGAAGTTCTTGATGATGAATGACAATTTTCTTATTAATTCTCTCAATTGATTACAAAGAAGTATCTAAATGGAACTAGAATAGTTACAACTTTCTCTATTCTCTTTCCTAAGATATTTTCTAACACTCATTAAAAGAACCTCCCGAATTTTACATTTGAACTCCTATTTATAGTAAAATTTATACAACTGTATATGTGTTGCGAAGTATCGCAACATATCTTCGCAAGATTATTTTATGCTCGCACATCTTTCATACTTCCCCGTGCTTCCTCTATCATCGCATTGTTTTGTAGCTCTTTCCTCTTATATTTATTACGATGTTCTTAAGCTAATGTCTTGTGATATTCGGTACCTACAGTCATTCATATGATTCAACAGTTGTGTAGAACAAGTAATAAGTACCATCCGTGGAGATAAAATAATTATTCTTAGCTAGCTTTCTTGAATATGTTAATTAAGCTCTTTACATGAATGAACTTCTAGAGATACATTGTTTACATGCCATATCAATCAACCCATGAGTTCGAAATGTGGAAGCCCAGAGGATGGTACATCTAAGCCTTAAACGATTGTGTCATACAATCCTATTTCTGAAAAGGGTGTTTGGTATTTATGGCGAAAGACACCTTCTTCATTTGCAGGGAAGAAATGTGAAAGTCATCAACCCATATCCAAGTGGTGAGATTTCTCACGATGATTGGTTAGTTTTGACAAGGGATAGTCTACCTTGGGAACAAGCTAAAGACTTGATCCAGGAGTCTCGTGATGAAGCTGATTACCTTTTGTAGTTGCAGAATATCCTACAACTACACCCTCAGTAGAATTTGTAAAACTTAAGAAGTTCTTGATGATGAATGACAATTTTCTTATTAATGCTCTCAATTGTTTACAAAGAAGTACCTAAATGGAACTAGAATAGTTACAACTTTCTCTATTCTCTTTCCTAAGATACTTTCTAACACTCACTAAAAGAACCCCTCAAATTTTACATTTGAACTACTATTTATAGTGAAAATTGTATAACTGTATATACCTTGCGAAGTATCGCAACTTATATTCGTAGGTTTGTTCTATATTCGTAATCTCTTCACACTTTTCTCGTGTTTATGCTATTATCGCATTATCTTGCGATACTTTCCTCTTATGTTCATAAACTAACATCTTGCGATATTCGGTACTTACATCTTGCCTCTTCTCATGTCAATTCTGCGAAGAAGAAATGTCATGAGAATCATTATTCTCGTAAATTTAATATAGTTATCATCGTCTTTTAGATTCGCAACAAGTATTTTCTCTTTTATTAAATTTTTGACACGTTTCTTCGTAACCGTTCTTTTCAACCGTTCAAGTCTAATCGCATTAATGAGTTTCTACCTTCATCAAACTCTCTCTTCTTTATAAATACTATCTTTAATTCTTTATTTTTATTCTTTCATTCCTGTTCATCTTTCTCATCACATCTGCTTCTGCAATTTCTTCCTTTTTTCTTCTATTTCGACTTCTTATCTCTTTTATTTCCTTTCCTCTCTATTTTCTATTCTTTATCCAATGGCTCCAAAGAAGAAAAATGTAGAACAAATTAATGCAAAATTTGATGATAGAGATCTTATTCTTTCTGAAATTGATGGTCATAACAATAAGTCTTCTCTCTGTATGGAACTCTTTACTGATCTTACTTGGAATGATCGGGAAACTTTAGTCTCACGAGGTCAAATCCTTGCAGGTCTTCCTCTTCCTCTTTACGATGTTAATCTTCCTTTATTCTATGAGATTATCTCCCACCCAAATTTCTCACGAGCCATTTATCAATTAACTGGGGATTGCATTCGCATTCTAGTTGAGTTCGCAACTCGTGCGGCTACCGGGAAATCTTTATATTCAGTTGAACTTAGGAAACCTACATTTAGAGATATAGAGATTAACGCTGCAGATTACACAGTCGAGAATTTCTTCAAAAATTACACATTAATTCCTGCGAAGAAGGAAGATAAACGTTGGGGTGTTCGTCTTCATCGTAAAGCTGATATCGCAGAAGATGATCTTCTAATGCATGATATTGATTATGCCTCTGGGAATAATCATACTCCCCTCCGTTCTCATGATGAGGATTGGTTCAATTATCCTCTAAAGTTATCAGGCTCTTACATCTCTGGGATAGTAGATCTTCCTGCGAATCTTCGTGAGCGCAATTACCAACCTTGGGTCTTTTCTTGGCCCAATAGAGATAAAGATGTAAGTATCTCCATCTCCTTATCTTCTGGTTATTTTTCTTCTTTTACTAATCCCTTTGCAATATTTACCAGGTGAATGATCTCAAGGATAGTTATCTTAAAACTGGGAAATCCAGTCCTCGTGAGGCTTTCAACTTGTTTTCAAATGAGGTAAGAAACATTCTTATACATTTTAAACAATATATTGTTGCCTCTGTTTCTTATCCTTATTTGAATTTGTAGGTTCTCCCTAATATCCCTGAGGTTGTTGCGAATGAGAACAAGAATTCCACTTTTTCTGAGGTACTAACTGAGAGACAAAGAACACTTCGTTCTGCGAAGAGTACCCAAATTTATGCGAAGAATACCCAAATTTTTGGTGACAAAGAAGATGTTCTTCGCAAAGGAAAAAGGAAACTTGAGGATATTGTTTCTAAGAAGAAGAAGAAAAGGGTCCCAGTCAGTGCTTACTCCAATGTGAACTCTTCTAGCAAGAATATTGACGAAGAACAAAGTGATGAAGGTGATAAGTTTCATGAGAAGGATCTTAGTTCCAATTCTGATACTATTTCTGATAGGGGACATGATTAAGATGATGATGGTGATGGTGAAGAAGATGAAGACTATAGTAATGCGGAAACTTTTGAGTGTGCAATGATTCAATTGTCTGAGGCTTTTTTCCACTCTTCTCGTGGATTAGGAAGTTCTTCTACTGCGAATGCTCGTAAACTTATTGCAAAGGCTTGTAAAGTTCCTACTGTACTCAACAATAATTCCCTTACTGGAATTTCAAGATTCGTCTCTCCTGCTTCATTATACTCTTTAGGGAGTATGGTAAGTTTCTTTTATTTCCCTTGTTTCATTGATTTCTAATCCTTTTTATTTGCTCAAAGTTGGGAGAGTCACCATGCTAGCGATTTACTTGATCGGGAAAGACGTCATAATATTGCTGAGAAGAAAACTTTAAATCATTGTAAGAAGTTGGAGGTTGAGAATTTAAAACTTTGTCAGAAAATAGAGGATTTGAGTATTGATAATGCGGAATTGAAATCCCGTTGCGAAGATGATCCACAATCTGCGAGTATCGATCGGAAGTTTTTCTCTTCTTGAGGAGAATAATCAATTAAAGCTTGAAAATACTTCTCTTCGTAATGATAAGAAGCGATTAGAAGGTAAGTTTGCGTATTTTGATTACTTTGACTTCGCAATCTGCTAATCAATTCCTTAATTTCTTCCCTTATTCTTTATTCTCTTATCATTTTGCTTTGTGGATGCTGCAGAAAATTATACGAAGATGAATGATGATCTGAAAACTATTCTTGCCGCACGTAACCAGAAGATTTCTAATTTAAAGTCTCAGTTTCAGATTTCTCAAAACAATCATAGCTTAAGTATTAAACGTTTCCGAGCTATGATGACTCGCAAGATTTGTGAAGACAACCAAATTCCTCTCAAAAAGTATCAGACGCTCTTTTCTGAAGAAATTCCGGAGGATACCACGTATTTGGAAATCTCTGATAGTGAAGCTGAAGATGATATCTCCGAAGAAGAAAAAGAAGATCATTTTGATGGGAATAAATCACCCGCAAAATAGCTTCATTCTTTTATGTATATCTGCTCCAGTTCTTTTCATATTGTCTGTTTGAGTACAACATTTTCTTCTTTCCTGCACTTTTAATCAATCAACAATTTCTTTTTGAAACTTCATTAGTATTAATGTCTTAATTTTGTGATGATGAATTGATATTTCTTTAATTGAGTGTTTTCCTTATCTGCATAATTTGATCATATGAAGAGAAATAATCTATCTTGAAGACCTAGCTTAGTATTCCTTTTCCCATTATTATTATTCTTCAGATGATCAATCTTTGTTATAAGTATCAGAATATCTGCCTCATTTTAAGTTGCGAAGTTACAATTTGTTGCGAAGTAAATATGAAATCCTCCCCTTAAAATATAAGAAGTATAAAATCTCCGTGAAGAATTACGAAACATCCTTGAACAAGTATAAGAAGTATGAAATATCCTTGAAGAAGCATAATAAGTATGAAACATCCTTGAAGAAGTATACGAAGTATGAGACACCCTTGAAGAAGTATAAGAAGTATTCAATCCGTGAAGAAACATTCAATGTTTGAAAAAGTATAAGAAGTATTGAATCTCTGAAAAAGTATAAGAAGTATTGAATCTTTGAAAAAGTATAAGAAGTATTCAATCTTCGTAAAATTTAATGAATATCAATATGAATATATTGTTGCCTCTATTATTATGAATTCTTTATATATACTCTCATAAAATTTCTCCAATGATATTGATGGAATTGATTTCATTAGTTGCTGTGGTCTTATCATGCCTTCCTAAGTAAAGGTCTTATTTTGCCACCTCTTTGGTGATAATATTTTTGCGATAATATGACGAGCCTGAACATTCTTGCGAATATACAACCTCGTGACATTATCGTCTTGCGATGAAATCGCAGGACGTTATCACACTTTCATGTAATAACCCATTGATCTCATCTTAACTTCATTGTATGTAATTCTGCGAATATGTATATATATATATATATATATATATTTTTTTTTTATCGCAGAAGTATCATTGTTGCACAAATATGACAAGCCTTTATGTTCTTGCGAACAAGAAGCCTCATGACATTTGCGTCTTATAGCACGTATCATCTCCCTAATGGAGGGTGTTGCCCTTTATCTTCCCCTTGGTTGCCCCTTCAAGGAAGCGTACATCGACCATACAAGGTTAGCTCTTCCCATCCGGTTTTGCAAACAACCAGCTTTTGTTCGCAACCTCTTATCCTTTTTTCCTATAGGGCTTATAGTTACGAGGTTGCACCCTACGGGGTATCTTTGGGCCAAGTGCATCATTTTCCAAGACTTGTCAAGAATGGCAGATGTGCTTCAAGCCCATCCGGCACTCTTGACTCAACCGTGTACCTAGGCACCTTGATCATTTTCTGCACTTCTTGAGAAAGACAGTATGCCTTAGTCGCCCAACCTAAATCATATTACATCGCAAGATTAAGTTGAGAATCCAAGGTGTCTAACCCGGATATGTACCTCGCTTTTGGGTTGTACCCCGTAATGTCCATGTACTCAGGTTCCTTGGTGGTGTTCCGGTTTCCCTGAGCCATGCTTATAGGTACCCCATTAAATTACGTACTTTAGGACTTTGCCTCTTACGAAATGTTGCTTCGCGAACTAGGGTGTACGCCACAAAGGTTTGCCTGTGTAAAATTTCTGCGGCTTTCTTTATTTTTTGAAAGCTAATCACAGTTTGCGTTCTTTTATTCGCAAGTAATTTTTGCATCTTTCTTTAATGAAAGCTAATCGCAATAAAAATTTTGTATTCGTAAAAATACTTCACAAATATTTCATGTTGCGAAATATCTCATTTCATTTTCTTGTTTTTCAAAATACATTTTATTATACGCTGTGAAGAAATATACTGATTACCTTTTTTCTTCATTTTCTTTTCTTCGTAAATCATATCCATTCTCTATCATCGTAAATTTCTTGTATGCTCACTCATTGTAACTTCATTCCTTCATGCCTTAATCCCCAGCCATTAAATTTTCACTTCTCTTTGCAGCCTTTGCTCTTTTTCTCCAACTTTCCTTCTCAACAGTTTTTCCTTCGCAAACTTCTACTTCAGTATCGTAACATTTCTTCCCTTCTGCCCAATCACCCTTGATAACTCCAATACCTTTAGGATGAAGAAATTTTATGCATTGATGAAAAGTTGAAGCTACGCCTATAATCCCATGAAGCCAAGGTCTCCCTATCAAAGCGTTATACGGTGATTCAACATCAACAACGCAAAATAAGACTTCAGTTCGCATTCCACCTAATGGAATTCGCATGATTATTTCTCCTTTAGGTTTAGTGGCAGTTCCATTAAATCCATAAATCCTGTAAGTAGAAGGTATTAGATCTGCGTCCTTTCCCCCCATGATTTTGTAAGCAGGATAGAAGAGAAAATTGACATAACTTCATGTATCAATTAAGATTCTATTAATACCAAATGATTATTCGTCTGTATCATCCTCACTTTCTTCCATATTCAGACAAATTTCCAATCTCACTACCAATGGATTATTATGTATTTCGCAACCTTCTGGAATTTTTGTGGATTCAAAAGAGATTTCACGCTTCTTCCAATCTTCAAGTCGTGAAATTTTTGCGATGTTCATTATTTATCTTCCTTCACCATCTCTCGCATATACCCTACTTAACACATTATCATGAAAATCTTCTATGGTTTTATATGAGTGAACTATAGAATTACAGAAAGCATTTCTTGCTTTTGGTCCCACTTCAATGTGTAAGATTTCCTTTCCCTTTTCTTGTGTTGTATTCACCATGCGAGTTTCCATTGGGGCTTGTGGTAATTGTTGCGGTTGTGCTTGCTTGAGTAAAAAGTGATCCAGTTTGCCTTGATCAATCATTCGCAAGATAATCCTTTTGATATTATTGCAACTATTTGTAGAGTGTCCATGAAAATGATGGTACAAGCAAAATTCATGACTTCTTGGACCCATTGGTGGTTCCTTTCCCATATTCCATGGAGTTGGTATATGCTCCATCAAGATAATTGCCTGCCATATCTTTTCTACACTTGTATTCAAAGGTGGCATCTTTATTTCTTCTCTTATCATTCTTTGACCTCCTTGACCATTGTTATGATTTTGTCTATGATTCTCTTGTCCAAAATAATTATGCCTTTGTCCCCCATAATTTTCCTGTTGCTGATATAATCTTGGAATCTGGCTATTTCCTCCTCGGCTGTAGAAATTCCTTTCTCTATCATACTCTTCTTGATCTTTGCTACCCATTGCTACTATTTTTGGCTGGTTATTGTTGTTTTTCTTCTCTTCTGATATCTGCGAAGATGTCTGCGAAGAACCTATTATAACATTAATTATTTTAGGAAGTAAGTTTGCTCATGTATCTTGTTTGTGGGTGTTTGTCACAGGATATGTCTCCATATTGTTTTGCTTTTCCTCTAATGTAATGTATTCCTCTTGTAATTCTCGCAACTCTGTCATCATAATAGAATTATTTCTTCTGAAGATTTGAACATATAGTTGTTCAGTTGCGAACATCGCATTTACGAAAGATAAAATTAGGTATCTCTCATCCACACGCCCTGCCATATCACTGCACATAGTTTTCCATCTTCTTACCAAATGTTTCAAACTTTCACCAACTCTTTGTTTTAAACCAAACACATCTTCAATACCAAGTCGTGAGGAATGATTCGTGATATATGCTCCTAAGAAAGTTGCTTGTAGATGATTAAATGACGTAATAGTGTTCTTGGGAAGTCCTTCGAACCATTTTAGAGATTCTCATGTTAAGCTTGATGCGAAGTACTTGCATAATACAGCATCGTGATTCTCCCACTGTAACATGCATCTTATATACGCTTTAATGTGTTGAATATCACATGAAGTCCCATCAAATATATTGGTTAGTGTAGGTAGATTGCATTTTGGTGGAATCCCTCCCAATTGTACTTCTCTAGTAAAATGAGTCCTCGCAGCTTCTTCTATTTCTTCATCTAATTGCCTTCTATCTCCTCCTCTTCTATTGTTTAGCATCCCTCTCATTTCCGCTAATTCTCGAAATATCCGCTCATTTGCCTCAGAATTCTCATCCATTGGCCTCTTCAACGCAGCCTATCTTCTTCTACGTTCTTGCATCTCTTCTCTTGCGAGCCTTCGCATTCTACCGTATTCTTCATTAATGTTTTCATTTGCACAATTTTGCAAATATCTTATTTCCAGGTTGTCACAATTGTTTTGTTGCAGAGCATCTTGAAATTCTTGTTCTTCCATTTCTATTCTCCTCATCCTTCTCATGTGATTATCAGGAATTTCTTCTTCTTCATTTCTCCTTCTTCTGTGATTTATCTCTTCCTGATTTGCCTGAACTCTGATTCGAAGATTTGGTTTGTTCCTTACTATTTCTTCTCGTTGATTTCCAATCCTCCTCCGAATTATACCATACTCAAGATTTTGATTGTTGCGAGCCTGTTCACGTCTTCTTACTCCATCCTCGTAATTGTTTTGATGCATAGCTTGTTGTCTCTCAATTTCTTCCATGAGTTGCCGCTCTTCCTCTTGATTTTCTTCGCCATTCTGATTATTTTCCCTTGGAAATGGCTCTGTTCGTAAATTCTCCACGTTTTGTTCGTGATTTGGTACTAAAATGAAGCGATTCTCTCGATTTATTTCAACCTGATTCTGTGCTTGTTCTTGCATAGCACTTTCACTATTAACTGAATTTTGGCGATTTTTTTGTTCTTCTCTCTCTGGTCTAACATTTGATCTCACAATACTTTGAGATTTCCTCCTTTGTAATATCTCATTTTCCCTTCTTAATTCTTGATTCTGTCTTGTAAGATTGGCACGTTCTTCAGCTTGTAACCTTCGTTCTTCTTGAACTTCTTGTCTCAATGTTTCTACTATCTCCATTTCTCTTTCACGAATTGTTCCTCCCATCAATCTCCCATTTTCTCTAATTTGTGGTTCTCTGTATGTTTTTGTTGGTGTATCAGTTCTCCAAGTGTGTATACTCACTCGATCATGATCTACTATTTTTTGAGTTTGATTTCTTCGATTGTTCCTTCTCCTACTAGGTTCTCCTGTTACGTTTGCCTCTCCACCTGCGATTCTTGCACTTCTTCTTACTATAGTCAATGGTTCTGATGTATTTCTTCTTCTAACCATTTCAAAATTTTAAAACTCCTTAAAATTTCTGCTATAACAATCTTCTTTCCCTGTTTCTAGCGCCAATTATGTAGTTGCAGAATATCCTACAACTACACCCTCAGTAGAATTTGTAAAACTTAAGAAGTTCTTGATGATGAATGACAATTTTCTTATTAATGCTCTCAATTGATTACAAAGAAGTACCTAAATGGAACTAGAATAGTTACAACTTTCTCTATTCTCTTTCCTATGATACTTTCTAACACTCACTAAAAGAAACCCTCAAATTTAACATTTGAACTACTATTTATAGTGAAAATTGTATAACTTTATATACCTTGCGAAGTATCGCAACTTATATTCGTAGGTTTGTTCTATATTCGTAATCTCTTCACACTTTTCCCGTGTTTCTTCTATTATCGCATTATCTTGCGATACTTTCCTCTTATGTTCGTAAACTAACATCTTGCGATATTCGGTACCTACACCTTTCTTGATTTAACACGATTTACAAGGAAAATATTGTTATACAACCACAAATTTTGGGTCGTGTGTATTTCCCAGCTTTAGGTTGGATGCCACTTGATGATGAATACCTTCCGTCCCAACCACCACCAGAGACGGGCGTGTAATTTCGTATCCCAGTAGTCAAATTGGTCATCATCTATACCACCACTTTCTTGGGATGTACAAACTACATCTTCGTTTGGAGATATTTTTATTGTTCAAATTGTTCATTTTAGTGGTCTCGAACGGACTTATCCATTCGGTGTGTGTGGGGTGAGGTGGGGTATACACCAGTGCAGTATATGAAAACAGATGGATAACAAGTACACCACCAACTTTTTTGTTCAACAAATTGTATGGAAAATACCTAATACAATTGCAAGTAGACTATATGAATGATCCTTGATTGTATGTATATAGACAAAGAATCTGTGAACCTGATTATTAAGAAGAGTACTTTGACGATCTCAAAAATCAATATCCAAGATCAATCCTGTCGTATCTAAATAATCTAATCAGAATTCTTCCAAGTAATTAAACTTGTTATCTATCTTTCAAGATACGAATTCTACAAGAAATAAGTATCGCAATCGGTCACAATTAGATGGACATATCCATTGAGATTGAATACATACAACTTTCATAAATCCAATTATAAAGATAAACAATATAATGCTGAAAAGGAAAAGCACAAGACACCGGAAGTTTTGTTAATGAGGAAATCACAACTGCAAAAAAAACCCGGGGACCTCGTCCAGATTTGAACGCCAAACTGTATTAAGCCGCTACATACACTAGCATACTATTGATGTGATCTCAATAATGTTGTAGAAAGTGGTAGTAAGGTTGTCGTTCACTCGGACTTGATGAGATTTATTTTAAGAATTAATAAACTAAAATAAGATAAAAATATATACAAAATTTGTCACAAGATGAAGAGATGACTGGAACTCGGGATTCCACCAATTCTCACATTCATGTAGTTGAACTATTAATTCCGGATAATTAAAGCTCATAAAATAACAAACATCGACTCTAAATCTTTACCAAGGTGGATTTTATAAAGAATTATATGTAAATCACAAGCATGATGCATCTAAAGTACCTAAGACTAAGCATCCGACATCTAACGAAATCACAAATAATCAAGACAAATCATAAATCGATTATAATAGTGAAAATAGTCATAAATGAATTAAATAGAATTACCACACGGGTGAAAAACAGCTTCCTCCGTCATCCTTGTGATGGGTTCTAGCTCCGCATGGTGAAAACACGCTCAAAATTCATTTTTATTGCTCAAAGGGTGTTTACAAATAATGAAATGGAGAAAAACTATTAAAAATCGGGTTTGTAACACTTATTTCTGTTGCAAACTATTTTTTACAGAGAACGATAAATATGAAGTGTCGGTTGAACTGTAGCAATACGACTGTCTTCTGTGGTCTAAAGTTCTTTGTGTTCTTCTTCACCAGCAGAACTGGTTCATCTCTGCAACTCTGGTTTCTTCCCCTATTTAGTTCCCTAACTCTCCATAAACCTCTTTTGTGATCCCATCAGCGTATATATACCCATTTGGACCGAGAATAAATCCCTATAACTCTAAACAATCTCGTCAATCAATCAAAACTATTTTCTTTTACTTCCATGCAAGATACGGGATTTTCTTCTCTATTTTAACTCTTCACGCAGCTGGCTTATGTTTACATACTCCAAACACAGGCATTACAGGGTCAAACTCTTAACGACTCACGCCTAGTTCTGTTAAAAACACAGGAAACACGGGATAATATTCGATACTCTCGTGCACTGACTTACACCAACCTACGCCTACTTCCCGTTTTCTTTGAATCCATCTCATCAACCTATCCTATTTAATTGAAACAGGATTATCCGAATCCGAAACCAAGACAAACTCCTACAAAGTCTCCACCAAAATCCTGTCCAACCTTGATAATATATCTCCTCCCCTGTTTTGTTTAAAACAAAGATTAATCCCTGTTTTATCGTATCTGATGAACATACGTACCCTGTTTAATAGTAACACGACAATTCCCAATCATATTCTGACCAAATTCCCGACTTAATCTCATGCAAATCATATCCAGGAAATACGCAGGCGAGGAATCTATTTTTACCGATAAATTCCTTTTAAACCGAGAAGAAGGGGGTGCCCCTAACAGGTTATGGGTGCGAATAACACTAGGTGTCCCTTAGCAACTGGGTTTTCCCTTATCCAAAACTGAGAGTCCAAATAACATGTGCCCTCCGGGTGCCTTTATCAACTTTTCGAGCCGAATTTCCACACAAGTTTATTTCTCCAAAAACACCTACACATGCACAAAAACACCAAATAAGTACAAAATCAAGCACTAACATACAGACCATTGAGGATAACTTAAACACAAAAATGTGTCGATCAAACACCCCCAAACTTATTATTTGCTAGTCCTCGAGCAAATCTAATCCAGAAAATAAAATGACTACACTTAGCACGTGCAGCAAGCCGTTAAACTTCTAGGTGTCCCTAGTGGCGGAGTGTTGTCTCCAAAGGGTTTACCAGAGGTGTACCCACAAAACCTTTACTCCAGACCCTAGCTATCTACGCAGAACCTTGGAAGGTACTAAAGAATCTCCTTAGTTGGCATACTTATTGACTACAGGAGGAAGTACCCTGATGCGAAATTCCAATTGTTGTACCCGAGTTTGCACTCAAGCATACTAAAATTCATATAAAGTGACAGAGCTCTACTCAGATAGTTTCTGGACATCATAAACCGGATTCAACCAATCACATGGATAGATTAAGAATATGGATGTAGAGAAAAACATGGATGATGTTGACTAAGGTGAACCTATCCTAATGGACTGAGATACTGGTCTAGACTAATATCAACACACTGGCATATACAAGGGGACCAGTGGTCGATAATCCTAACTATAGGTCAACTCATCTGGCATATACAAGGGTACTAGTTTTCGACTTTATTGTATTTATTCCGGTTGGTCTAGTGGTCTTGTCTCAATTATTTTCTTTTTCTTTTTTGGTATCTCAATCACTCTATTTCACCCTAGCAATGGTAAAAAGAAAAACAAAAGAAGTGATCAGGATTCTTTCAATGTTTCCATCATAAGGAAATGGCAAAACTACCATGTTTTGTTTTCTAACACCTGAGCTCTGTGCTTTTATGAATAGACTCTTCTAGATGTTTCCATATAATCATATTGGTTCCTCAACTCCTACAACCAAAATGTTTCCATCCACTTAGATTGGTTAGTGCCGACCTTAATAAACATAAATTTATAGGCTCTGGAGTTTATTTATTGATACTGCAACTAAAAGGTTTCTCCCATACCCCCAAACTTAAATCTAATATTGTTTTCAATGTTCTAAAGATGAAATTAAAAACATGAACAAGGAGAAACTGTTGCCATTTGAAGCAAAAGAGATAAGGAAAGATATTACCATGTCGCATGAATATTGGGTTACCTCCCAAGAAGTGCTAAGTATCTTCAGCCAGACAATGGAAGAGATTAGTTACCTCGAAGAATCATATAGTAGCATCCGGAATAACTACGGGTCATCTGGATCAAAAAGTGCTAACCACAAGAAGAGGAAACTGCAACAGACCAGGAAGATATCCAACACACTCTTATCTAGTTTCCTGTTTAAAACAACTATATATAGCTGTGGTTCTGGTTCAGGTTATATAAATGGGTCTAGATAAAATGTTTTCATCGGATGGATTTCCTCAAAGGAAGTATCCTGAAGATCAGGTTCTAGAGCCTGGAAATACTCAATTAAGAACTTAGAAGCACATAACAGTAACCTGATTAACTGGGGATCCTCTAAGTCAATCATACTTGACTCACACAGTTGACCACAATAGTGGTCATTCATAAGCAAATGTGTCGACCCTAATCTCCTAAAGTAATTAGATTTAGTCTCAAAACTTAATAATTGACACATATGAAACTTATGCGTTCCCACAATTGGAAGGAAGGTTTTCGGTGGGAAAAAAAAGTCAATCGTGGTATCATAGACTGGGTTAACTACAACAACCATAGGATAGGTTTCTAACAACTGAACTTCTTTATGGACACAACTAGGTTTAGGAAAAAGTGTATGAAGATAATCTTTTAAAATGGTTGAGGCACAAATGTCAAGTCCCAATTTAGGGACCTTTCTAAGAGTTAAAGCACATGGAGAATGATAATCACCCCCAAACTTAGAGTTTTCAGTGTCTCTAAAAAGACTAGTCACAACTTCCCTAATTTCAAGGTCATCTGATTCCTGGAAATGGTCAATTGATTCTTCTAAGTAAGGTTCATCCTCACTCATCTCTACGAGTTCATCTTCTTTGTGTAAGACTAAAGTTTCTAAATCGCTAGACTCAAAAATAATATTCTCAGGATAAACCCGCTCCTATAAACCATCATCGGCTTCGTAATCATCATGAGGGAATACTACATCGTCTAAAACGGTGGTATCTCTAGTCAAATCCTCGTCCTTTTGATTAGGTGAATAATTATTAAAATTATTTGGATTTGAACTAGAAATAATATTATCATTGTAAAGCTCAATCGGAGTAACAAATTCCTGATCACTATGATATTTCTGATTCTTCATCAATAATATCCTCATCATAATCATCATTATAATAACATGAAAATGATCGAACCTCATCTAAAGTAGTGTTACCAATTATAACCTCGTCATATTGATTATGCAAATAACTATCTTCATTTTCAAGGGTATTATTGGAGACACTGTATTGGAAATTAAGATTATTTCGAGCAAGTTTTTCAACAATCCTATTTGTACTTTCAGTAAACTGCTTAAGAGTCTCTTCTAAAGACATTCTAGTTGACTGCTCTGGGGACTCATCTGGAATATTTAAGTTTTCTTTCACAAATAAGGAATGACTCTTGAAAGCCTCTTCTAGAGAAATAGAAGGATTGTTTTGCTCATATGACTGGTGAGTATGCGAATAGTAATTGGGCTCACCATGGTACGAACCATAACCTTGAAAAGGTGGATGCTCCCAACCACTATTCATACTATAGTCAAAGTTGAAATGTCCATTTTGAAAATTAGTCGGATAATCATTGTATTGGCTATTGTAATACCAGTTCGACATCCTAACTGCAAGGGAATTCTACACAAGCACAAATAAGGCTGACTCGACCAAAACAAGCCTATTTTATCTAGCAAATAAAAAGCATGATGGCTCCACTTAGATTGTTTCTAGACCAGCTTATAATCCTTCGAAAGGGAATTCGTTACAATCGGAGCATACACCTCTGTAATCAATCCGAGTTTAAGTAAGTTGAATAGAGGTGAGGGAAGCTATGGAGCTTTGATACCCAAGGCCTCACCGCATTACAAGGCGGTACAGTCACGCATTCAACTCACATAAACCATCATGAACTTTGAAGTATGCTTAAAAGAGTAACCAATATTTTTCGAATGACTTTCCTAGTAAGCTCGTTACCCTATTGGTCTCGTTCTAGTCAATATTTTAAGCTTGGGTTCGCTTTTGGTATCGTTTTCCTAAGGCGGGCAAGAAGAGAACGGTGATGAAATATGAACCCTTATCTTGTATGGCCAGTCCTTGCCCTTTACTAGGAAATTAAAGCAGCTGTTTTCAATACCTCAACATATATGCATACAAAATCATCCAGTAAACCCGCTGATAGGGGTTCGCGGGTTTTTAAAATTCTTACCTCCTGTTCTAGACGGGGGATGAACCGTTGAAGTCGACTCGGACCACTGACTCCTATGTCAGTGTACGAACCCGAGGGGCCGAGACAGTATCGTAACTGTCGTCCTTCCCTGTGCAGTTTATATTTAATTTTTAACCCTTCCTTAGGGTTATAAAAATAATGTCCCAAAGTCCAATGTCCAAAAATAAAAAATAAAAAAGTCCAAAAATAAAAGATTACAAAAATATAACCCTAATTACAGTTTCTAAAATAAATAAATTAACTATATACAAAAATATTATTCGTTACTCCTTCGGATTTTCTCTTTTCTTTCCTTCTTTGGCTTCGCTTTACTTCTCAACACTTTATATTTTATATAAGCTCCACACCAAGTCTGAAAGCAAATAGAAAAAAAAAACGCGTAAAAAGGAACAAAAAATAAATAAAAATAAAATAAAAATAAACCTAAAAACAAATCTAAATACAAGTCCGCGTCGGCGGCGCCAAAAATTGATGTGATCTCAATAATGTTGTAGAAAGTGGTAGTAAGGTTGTCGTTCACTCGGACTTGATGAGATTGATTTTAAGAATTAATAAAATAAAATAAGATAAAAATATATACAAAATTTTTCACAAGATGAAGAGATGACTAGGACTCGGGATTTCACCAATTCTCACATTCATGCAGTTGAACTATTAATTCCGGATAATTAAATCTCATAAAATAACAAACATCGACTCTAAATATTTGCCAAGGTAGATTTTATAAAGAATTATATGTAAATCACAAGCATGACACATCTAAAGTACCTACTAAGCATGCGACATCTAACGAAATCACAAATAATCAAGACAAATCATAAATCGATTATAATAGTGCAAATAGTCATAAAGGAATTAAATAGAATTACCACACGGGTGAAAAACAGCTTCCTCCGTCGTCCTAGTGATGGGTTCTAGCTCTGCATGGTTAAAACACGCTCAAAATTCATTTTTATTGCTCAAAGGGTGTTTACAAATAATGAAATGGAGAAAAACTATTAAAAATCGGGTTTGTAACACTTATTTATGTTGCAAACTATTTTTTACAGAGAACGATAAATATGAAGTGTCGTTTGCATTGTAGCAAAATGACTTTCTTCTGTGATCTAAAGTTCTTTGTGTTCTTCTTCACCAGCAGAACTGGTTCATCTCTGCAACTCTGGTTTCTTCCCCTATTTCGTTCCCTAACTCTCCATAAACCTCTTCTGTGATCCCACCAGCGTATATATACCCATTTGGACCGAGAATAAATCCCTATAACTCCAAACAATCTCGTCAATCAATCAAAACTATTTTCTTTTACTTCCATGCAAGATACGTGATTTTTTTCTCTATTTTAATTCTTTATGCAGCTGGCTTGTGTTTACATACTCCAAACACGGGCATCACAGGGTCAAACTCTTAACGACTCACACCTAGTTATGTTAAAAACACAGGAAACACGGGATAATATCCGATACTCTCGTGCACTGACTTACACCAACCTACGCCTACTTCCCGTTTTCTTTGAATCTAGCTCATCAACCTATCCTGTTTAACTGAAACAGGATTATCCCAATCCGAAACCGAGACAAACTCCTACAAAGTCTCCACCAAAATCATGTCCAACCTTGATAATATATCTACTCCCCTGTTTTGTTTAAAACAAAGATTAATCCATGTTTTATCGTATCTGATGAACATACGTACCTTGTTTAACAGTAACACGACAATTCCCAATCATATTCTAACCAAATTCCCGACTTAATCTCATGCAAATCATATCCAGGAAATACGCAGGCGAGGAAACTATTTTTCCCGCCAAATTCCTTTTAAACCGAGAAGAAGGGGGTGCCTCTAACAGGTTCTGGGGTGCGAATAACACTAGGTGTCCCTTAGCAAATGGGTTGTCCCTTATCCAAAACTGAGAGTCCGAATAACATGTGCCCTCCGGGTGCCTTTATCAACTTTTCGAGCCGAATTTCCACACAAGTTTATTTCTCCAAAAACACCTACACATGCACAAAAACACCAAATAAGTACAAAATCAAGCACTAACATACAGACCATTGAGGACAACTTAGACACAAAAATGTGTCGATCAACTATCAAACTTCGGACTAGGATGTAGTTGATACTGAATACACCCTCCAAGCAATTCAGTTACAGTCACACTTCTTACGTCTCTTGAACCTCGCAAGGCTCTATGCAATTGATTCCCTTATATGACGTCCTTTACAACCTTTGAGTGGCTTCAGCCGAAGTGAACACTTTTGATACCAATCTCCCCCTAATCGATAAGCCTATTTGATTTCCATTTAGATCAAAGATCTAGGTAAGGAAATCTGTTTGCAATAGACAAAGCTAGCAAACCTCACAAATTTGGAACTTACGACACGGAATAGCATCCTAGATTATTAACCACCTTTCAAGAAGGATCACTTAAGATTAATTTTCAGATATCTATCTTGAGGAATCACAAAGTCTGAGACGAAGATAACTTTGCGATTGCTATCTATCTTGCCTGAAAGAGATTACGAAAACTTCGATAACATAATAGCAAGATCAGGATACACAAACTATCAAGGTAAAGATAGTCGGACATGGATTCATGAAACCCCAAAGTGAAGTCTTTTAGTTGTAGACCTAATTATGTTTCTCAAAGGAAACTTAAGTCTATATAGGATGACTCTAGAATCAACCAGGACATAAAGTGTCATGGATTTATTTTCCCAGTTAAAAGAGCATATTTATTAATAGTTTTCAAGGACCATGGGTTGCTTAGAATCCAGCAAACGCTTTTAGGTATTGAAAACATAATTGAAGAATATACACTAGGAACCGGTTATGGAACCATGTATAATGATTACTCGGTGTGGCAAGTATACCAAAGAACTAAAGAAATTTGATGTTTATTTAAACACCTAATTTTTTTTTAATCATGACACACATACATAAGTGTTTGAGTGACCAATGAAGTCTTAGAAGTATTTAAGAGAGTTCTAGCAATGCAAAACATCATTTAAAATTAAGTCTTTGAGAATTTGCTAAAAAATGATGGGACAGCTGTTACAATGGTTCGTGAACTATTAGGCTTGTTCATGAGTCAGGACGGTTTGTGAACCAGGTTCGCCAACCTTACAATACTATCGAACTCAGTTGACCACGGTTCATGAACCGCGTTTGCCAGCTGCTTGATTATAAAAAATAACTATAAGAAATCAATTCACAACTGTTCATGAACCGGGTTCGTGAACTGTTCCTAACTGAACTCAAGGTTTGCGAACTGTTTCGCCAACCTTCCTGTGTATATGAAACTCAGATATTCATGGTTTACGAACTGGTTCGTCAACCTACCCTGAGAAGAAATATTAGATAGCTCAATTAATCCACAAATTAATTCAAATAATAAATTTCTTAGAACTAATATTGTTAAGGACCGCTGAACATCTTTGCTAAAATCATATTTCGAGATTTTTAATAAGACAAGCTTGACTTGAAATTTCTTCTTTGTAAATGTATAAGAAGTCATACGACATCGTCTCAACAGATGAAATGGTAAGATAATGAGTAAAATAGAATGGATCAGTCTCCACATACCTGATACAGAAGTTATCAAAATGCCTTCGCCGATCTTTAGTCTTCGAGTGTGATGTTTGATACTCAACCACCAAATTCTAACCTAGTCCAAGACTTTACATAGTAGACTAGTTTTGATCATCTAACGTTGACAACAAGCTTGAGATATCAAAACTTATAAGTTCAACTGAGCATTGTAAAAAAGCGGGGGCCTAAAAACCTCACCTAATATTTCGCTTAGAAATATGTATGGACTAACTCCTATATATTTTTAAGAGAATCAACTAGACATTCAGACTCAGTCTTAATAAAAAGTATATCAAAAAGTTATATCTCAATTTCTTGATTCAATCCAAACTCAAGCAAATAGAAATCTGCGAGTCTGATTGAATACAAGATAAATAACTTAAATGGTACCAAAGAGCAATGTTCAAGGATTCAATCAATTTCAATCAACAACCAAAGTTGGATTTACCAATTGATCGATACAACCCACAACCTGTGATATTTCAATTATATAACAAAATATAATGTGGAAAAGAAATAACAAAGACACCATAAGTTTTGTTAACGAGGAAACCGCAAATGCAGAAAAAACCGGGACCTAGTCCAGATTGAACACACACTGTATTAAGCCGCTACAGAAACTATCCTACTACAAACTAACTTCATTCTGGCCTGTAGTTGAACCCCAATCAATCTCACACTGATCCAAGGTATAGTTGCGCTCCATACGTCTCTGATCCCAACAGGATACTACACACTTGATTCCCTTAGTTGATCTCACCCACAACTAAGAGTTGCTACGACCCAAGTCGAAGACTTTAATAAACAAATTTGTATCACACAGAAAAGTCTATAAGAATAGATAAATTTGTCTCCCACAAAAATACCAACGAGTTTGGTAACGTCTTTTGATAAATCAAGGTGAACATGAAATAATTGATATACCAGACTTATATTCCCGAAGAACAGCCTAGAAATATCAATCACCTCACAATAATCTTAATCGACTAGAGAAACAAGATATTGTGGAATCACAAACGATGAGACGAAGGTGTTTGTGACTACTTTTATATCTTACCTATCGGAGAAATTAATTTCAAGCCAATCTTACGATTGTACTCAAATATGATATAAACAGCTAGATCAGATCACACAACTACAGAGAAAATAGTTGGGTCTGGCTTCACAATCCCAATGAAGTCTTCAAGTCATTAACCTACAGGGTCTTGATAGAAACCTAAGGTTAAAGGAGAATAGACTCTAACTTATACAACTAGTATAACACATGAGGTGTGGGGATTAGGTTTCCCATTTGCTAGAGTTCTCCCTAATATAGTCTTTCAAATCATGGTTTGCAATCAATGTTAGCTTAGTAACAAAGAATTCAATATTCACCGTCATATGAAAACCTGATTAGATTCAAGCTAATATCTTTAAACTGTTAGATCGAACTTAGCTTGTTATACACAAATGAAATGTAACTTCATTTAGGTTTGAGTAACTGTACCTAAACATGTACACCTAGTTGGTTCAACGATAGTTAACCAATGGTTAGCCATATTATCACTTTAATATCAACCTTATTCATCTTCATCATAACTAGTTCAAATGACTCAAAAGAACTAGTTAGAGAGTTTTTCAATTGCTTAGATCTCATAGAAATACATAAGACACAATTGAAGAAAAAACTATTTTGATTCACTCGAATCGATTCATGAACATTATATCCACGGTTTGCAAATATTGCATTCCTTAATTTATAAATGTCTTAGTTCACGAATAAACCGTTTTTAGAAAATAACCCACTTAAGTACGCATACCAGTACGCATACTTAAGTACCCGGATTAAGCTTGTTATTAGTTCGCAAACTCCAGCAGAAATTCAAGGGATATGAACTTTCGGCAGTACGCGTACGCGGACTTAGCTCCGGACATCCTAAACCAATAAAGTATGCATACTTTGGTTCAAGGATTTTGGACTTACACAAGTATGATTTCACATACAATGTTTATATCCATTCAAGGTTATATATTCTAAACTCTCATTTCAATCTTTGAAACATTCTTAGAGGATGTTATATAGTGGTTATTCACACACTATTTTTCATCAAAGAGATTTTCAAGAGATTGAAACAATCAACATGACTTTCATCACGAGTAAATATGAACTTGGATAAAACGAAAGCTTACCAACACATATTTCGAGAAATAGATAAGCAAGATAAACTCGGCTCGAAATAGCAAATGTGTATAATCGAAGTCTATATAGCAATACGACTTTTGTCTCAAGATAGGAGATATAATAGATATACTTTTGAGTGATAGATAATTTCAAGTCTCCACATACCTTTTTGTCGATGAAGATCCACCAGTTCTTTGCATGACGAACGCTGTGGAGTCTAGATCTCAACTACACTTACTATCCTAGTCCGAGACTTAGATATAAGTAGACTAGAAATCAAGACTTATAGTTTTGGCAACTAAACTTGACAAACAAGCTTGAGATAGCAACGCTTGCGAGTTCGACCGAGCAGTTCTCTAACAATCTCCCCTTTTGTAAATTTTAGTGACAAAACTATCAATATATATGGAATACAAAATAAATAAACTTTGCAGCTTCTCATCCACATGCATGATCTCCTTGGTTCTTCAACTTTACTCGAAATCTTCGTCACTTCCAAGTACTCCAATGATTCCAAATATATTCAAATCAGTATCATCGTTATTGAAGATCCGTAGCCATAACAATGAGAAAACAAAAGCTCTCAATCATTGTTACTTATTGTCATAGTATTATTACACAACATCAAAGTTCAATTGTATCACAACTTCGACAACAATACTATGGTGATATGTATCACTCCCCTTTAGTCAATACTTCATCTCACATGAAAACCACGCCCCCTTACATAATGATCCGCAAACTATATGTATTTTGTAGTGTGAACTACACATTAATTCTCCCCCTTTTTGTCAAGAAAATTGGCAAAGGTACGAAAACTAGTGGGATCCTAATAAAATTTCCATAGAGACACTTCATGACCAAAAGAAAGTACATATTAACTTTTTATATGCAATCATATAGTCGAAACTAAATGCATTCATCAAGGATTTTATAATACAAGATAACCCCTATAATATTCCACAGGCACACTCCCCACAAAGATTTGGCAATTAAGCACAAGTTCAATTAAGAACTCTCCCCCATAAAATGTCATTCCCGAGAGAACAACAAGAGCGACCTTACTTTCAAGAGAAAAGAATGATTTCTTTGGACATTAACAAATCACATAAGAATATGAATTTGTATCAAAAAATCTCAATTAAATTAACCACAAGAAAACCCATGATTAATTTAATCGGAAATGCTCACATAAGAGAACTTACGGAGCCGCACAATATATACATAAAAAATATGGATAAGGGAAGATCAATACTGCGGAATAAACAAAGATTCATTCTATTCTTCATTACTATTTGCACAATGACATATAATAGACTTAATCTTTGTAAACAAAAGCTCATCCTATCTTCCATCAATATTTGCATAATAACATAATAGGCTTATATTTTGTTTGTCAAAAGTTCATTCAATCTTTTATCAATACTTGCATATCGACATATGAAGGACTTAACTTTTGACCACGTATGGGATAATTAGTTCACGGATGCAAACACACATATCCTATAACAAGTTGCAATATATAAAACCATAAAGATTTATACTGCAAAATCATCTTCCAAACAAACTTTAGAATTTAAATAAATAAACCTAAAAATATTGAAGATGAAAATTGTTGGAAATAGCTATGTATAATCACAATAATGACTATTCCAAACCCTAGTTATCCTTCTTAAAAACATAAGAATAAATTCTCATAAGAAGTTTCCTATACATTGAGACCTCTGAAAAATTATTTATCGTCCCCGAACTCATTTTCGTCAATAGCCATGGGAACATATGGTTCATGAAGAAAGCAGTCAATTCCAACAAACCTTCTGAGTTGATGATGTCGAACCAGGGCCTTTTGAATTTCAAGAGTTCTCATAACAAAAGCCTTTATTTGTTGATTCTCCTTTTTTATCTCCTTCAACTCTTCAAGAACATCAGAAAACATCTGAGAATTTGAAGGAACAACTCTTGGCTTCCTCACATTCCTTATTTTTCTTTTCAAAGTTAGAGGTAACAGAGATCTTTATTTTTCCTTCATGATTGATGGATTAACAATTATATTAACATCTTTTCCATCAAAAGACATGATGCTTGGGGTATCCATATGCGTACGGTTTTGTGAGAGGAAATCACAACTCAACAAGCAGTCTTAAGTTAAAGAGAGTTTCAGGGAAGGAAAAAGGAATGTAGGGTTACAAAACCTTTATACACTTAAAATTTTCACGTACGCATAACCCATACCCTCTTTTATTAATTAAACAGGGAAGTCCTTTCCAATACCAATTAGATATGAAAAGCAACATGAATTCCAGACTTTACAATGCTCCCAGAGCAAAAACAAAAAACAAAATCAAAACAACTAAAGACTTTTCTTTTCTAAATGCCTGAGGTGTGCAAAATCTTGTTTCTTTTGATCAGGCACATGCGACAAGATGTACTAACCAACACAAATTAAGTTGTGCTGAGGTGAACAATAATCTGTCCACCATAACATTTTCGATCAGAATTCATATAACCATGTTTCTCATAGTGTTTATAGCATAAATTTCTTTCTAATGGTCTTTCCTTATCCTTGGAAACTAACTTCTTTGATGAAGATAAAATCTTACATACCTCAACGGTCTTTTGAACAAGTTTGAGCTTCTTTGCTAATCGATTCGCTCTTCATTGAAGTTTGTTGACATGCCTCAATTTGTGTTTATATTTGAAACACTTTGACAGTTCATGGCCTTTGAGCGAACAATAAGAGCATGTCAACCTGGAATATGATTCAGGCATCTAAGATATGCAAGCTGCTAGACACATAGTAGAACCTGAAAAGTTTGACAGAGAGTTTCCAACAGAAAGGTCAATTTTTTCTTCTAGATTGGTTGAGTTTTCTCCTGAAAGACTATCGAGATTGATGTATGTATTACTACAATTTTCAAAATCAATATTTTCACAAAGAAGTGCAACACTTGACTTTTCGTCTTCATTAGAATCATAGTTGTCAGACATTTCATCAAGCATTGCAGCAAGACCTTTGTTCCCAGTGAATCTTTTATGATTTGGACACTCATTTGAAAAAATGCCAAAACCTTTACACTTAAAGCACTGAGGCATATCCTCATCATCAGTTTCATCATTATCCATGTTTTTAGGAGGAACCCAATTATGAGGTTTATCTAATGACCTGGGTTTATCTCTCAAAATAAGATCCCTAAACTGTCTTGTGATCAACGAGACTGACTTGTCAATATGTTCATCTGATGAATCAGCCTCAGAAAGATCATCTTTAGAGATGTAAACACTTTTCCTTTTATCAAATAATTTAGTGTTCTTTTGTGATTTGAAAGCAACATCCTTCCCAGATTTGGATGTATGCTCATGATCAAAGATCTTTAACTTCCCAACCAGAGTATTTCTGAAAAGCGTTGCGAGATTATTTCCTTCAAAGATGCATGCTTCTTAGAATCGTATCTGGATGGCAGAGATCTGAGAATTTTCATCACAATGTCCTTTTCAGGAATAGTCTTACCCAATGCAAAGGATGCAATAACAATTTCAGACACTTTGTGATTAAACTCATTAAATGATTCCCTTCAAATACGGTTTCTAAGATATCACAATCTTCTTTAGACTTCGTGCAAGTAGTCACATGATGCTGAAGATCTGGGGTAATGGCATAAATGATAGCATTTAAGCCGTCATAATTTTGCTTTGCAATAAGGATTTCTTCTGGACTATTATCTACCAATATCCTTAGGTATAGATACATCGCCTTCTGTATTAACCGGAGGATCATAGCCATTAACAACACGTACCCATGTTTGAAAATCACTAGCTTGAAAAAAAAAGAAGCACGCATATCGATTTTCCACCATAAGTATTCTGAGCCATCGAAGACTGGTGGTACGTTTATGGAGATAGAATTTTGGTCCATAGAGTCATATCGCTTACAAACACAAAATTATGAGGTCTTTAAACGTGTTTGCCTGCTCTAATACCAATTGAAAAAGCGGGGGTCTAACAAACTCACCCAATATTTCTCTTAGCAATCTGCATGGACTAACTCCAATATACTTTTAAGAGAATCAACTAGACATTCAAACTCAATCCTAATACAAAGTATATCAAAGAGTTATATCTCAATTTCTCGATTCAATCCCAACTCAAGCAAATAAAAATATGCGAATCTGATTAAATACAAGAGAAATAACTTGAACTATACCAAAGACCAATGTTGAAGGATCAATCAATTTCAATCAACAACCAAAGGTTGGATTTACCAATTGATCGATACAACGCATAACCTGTGATATTTCAATTATATAACAAAATATAATACAGAAAAGAAATTACACAGATACCATAAAAAATTTAACGAGGAAACCGCAAATGTAGAAAAACCCCGGGACCTAGTCCATATTGAACACACACTGTATTAAGCCTCTACAGACATTATCCTACTACAAACTAACTTCGGTCTAGAATTTAGTTGAACCCCAATCAATCTCACACTAATCCAAGGTACAGTTGTGCTCCTTACGTATCTGATCCCAGTAGGATACTATGCACTTAATTCCCTTAATTGATCTTACCCACAACTAAGAGTTTCTACGACCAAAGTCGAAGACTTTAATAAACAAATTTGTATCACATAGAAAAGTCTATAGGAATAGATAAATCTGTCTCCCACATAAATACCTATGAGTGTTGTTCCGTCTTTTGATAAATCAAGGTGAACAAGAACCAATTGATATACCGGACTTATATTCCCGAAAAACATCCTAGAAATATCAATCACCTCACAATAATCCTAATGGACTAGTGAAACAAGATGTTGTGGAATCACAAACGATGCGACGAAGGTGTTTGTGACTACTTTTCTATCTTGCCTATCGGAGAAATTAATCCCAAGCTAATCTTACGATTGTACTCAAATACGATAGAAATAGCAAGATCAGATCACGTAACTACAGAGAAAATAGTTGTGTCTGTCTTCACAATCCCAATGAAGTCTTCAATTCGTTAACCTATAGGGTCTCGATAGAAACCTAAGGTTAAAGGAAAATCGACTCTAGCTTATACAACTAGTATCACACAGGAGGTGTGGGGATTAGGTTTCCCAGTTGCTAGAGTTCTCTTTTATATAGTCTCCAAATCATGGTTTGCAATATAAGTTACCTTGGTAACAAAACATTCAATATTCACCGTTATATGAAAACCTTATTAGATTCAAGCTAATATCTTTCAAATGTTATATCGAACATAGCTTGTTATACACAAATGAAATGTAACTTCATTTAGGTTTGAGTAACTGTACCTAAATGTGTACACCTAGTTGGTTCAACAATAGTTAACCAATGGTTAGTCATATGAGCACTTTCATATCAACCTTATTCATCTTCACCATAACTAGTTCAAATGACTCAAAAGAACTAGTCAGAGAGTTGTTCAATTGCTTAGATTTCATAGATGTATATAAGACACAATTGAAGCAAAAATGATTTTGATTCACTCGAATCGATTCATGAAAATTATAGCCACATTTTGCAAATATTGCATTCCTTAATTTATAAATGTCTTAGTTCACGAATAAACCGTTTTTAAAAAATAACCCACTTAAGTACGCATACCGGTACGCATACTTAAGTACCCGGATTGAGCTTGTTTTTAGTTCACAAACTCTAGCAGAAATTCACGGGATGTGAACTTCCGGAAAAACGCATACGGATACACATACTTAGCTCCGGACATACTAAACCAGTAAAGTATGCATACTTTGGTTCTACTATTTTGGACGTACACAAGTATGAGTTCACATACAATGTTTATATCCATTCAAGGTTATATATTCTAAACTCTCATTTCAATAATTGAAACATTCTTAGAGGATATTATATAGTGGTTATTCACACACTATTTTTCATCAAAGCTATTTTCAAGAGATTGAAACAATCAACATGACTTTCGTCACGAGTAAAGATGAACTTGGCCAAAGCGAAATCTTACCAACACATATTTCGAGATAGATAAGCGAGATAAACTCAGCTCAAAATAGCAAATGTGTATAATCGAAGTCTATATAGAAATACGACTTTTGTCTCAAGATAGGAGATATAACAGATAAACTTTTGAGTGATATATAAGTTCAAGTCTCCACATACCTTTTTGTCGATGAGGATCCACCAGTTCGTTGAGTAGTTCTTCGTCTTTGCATGATGAACGCCGTGGAGTCTAGAGATCAACTACACTTACTATCCTAGTCCGAGACTTAGCTATAAGTATACTAGAAATCAAGACTTATTGTTTTGGCAACTAAACTTGACAAACAATCTTGAGATAGCAACGATTGCGAGTTCGACCGTGCAGTGCTCTAACACATTGCTCTAACAATATCAGAACCAGTGGAACGATTATAACAATTAATTACATAGATTTCAGAGATTCCACTTGAGTGAGATGCAAAGACTCGGAGATATCATGATGTTTAACATTACTATTCCAGCGTATTCCAGTCATGATGGTGTAAGTCCAAGTCATGGTGGTCAAGGTTCAAGTCATGGTGATGGAAATCAGCAAAGTTTAAGACGTTGTGGAAGTTAAGGAAGTAAAAGAAGTTTGAGAAGTCGCTTTACTCCAAATATAATGGTAGATAGCTTTAATCCAAATATAGTAGTATATACTCAAGTACTAGCAGGTGATGAAGACATTGATGTGGAAACAACTCCCGGAGGATTGTTTAACCAATTGCAACTGATACTACGATCACTCTTGGTGGTGGCTTGAACACTAAAGATGTTAGAAAATCTACTATATATACCCCAATTTCGTTAAGCACATCAACATTTACCCATTTCAACCTCTCTCATTTGCAGATTGCTATTGATGCAAATTTCTCCTTCCCTGAATGAAAGAGAGATACCTTTGGTTAGCGGGTTCTTCCCTCCGCATGAATGATCTTGTTAATTTTTAAGGTTAACGATTATGATAAGATCCAACCACCAAGTGAGACTCAAGCCAGTGAGATCTCTGCTACGTTGAACAAACAGTTTTGATCCAGAAAACTTGACCAATTGAATCCTTAATGATCAGTTAAATCGATAATTTATAGTTGTAATTAATTATTTTATTTTAATTAATAAAAAGTATCTTTAAATTAATGTTCGAATCCAAACTGATTTTATATTTCATTAAGTTTTAATAAGACCAAATTTAATTAAAACACAATAATTACATAATATTTTATCAAAATTATAAATCCTTGCACAAAATCTTATATATTCTATATCATTTATCCTTAAAACATCTTCTGTTGGCTTCACAAAAAAATCAGATGGATCTCTAATTTTCTGAAAAATAAATAAAAAAATAAAAAAAATGATTTTTATTAAATAAATTGAGGCGCTAAAAAAATTAAAAAGTAAGCAAGATACTCACTATTTCGTCGGTGGACAATCCAGGGTGATCTTCTTTTATCCTCCATAGAATTTCCGCATACTTTATCACATCTGTATTGATAAAGGGAAATCTACGTTAAAGACTAGTATTTGTTATTTTTGAATTTTCATTACCAGCTAACACCATAAAGATATTTTATAAGGATATCTTCAAAATCCAATTCAAAATTGTTGAATTCCATAAGCCTACGTAGGCAAGTAGGTTAGGAGGACTTGATCGAGAGTTGTTGATTTATACAGTAAAATCGGGAATAAATACAACAAGATTACTACTTGGTTGTGTTCAACGAGGACACCGAACATGATATGTGAGGGAGGTTTGTTATTGTCCCTAATATTATCCCAACAATGAAGTATATTTACCGACAAAATGAAGCTTCCTAACTAAAGGAAAGACAGAGCCAAATGGTAAATGCGACATTGATGCATATACATGTAATTGAGTTAACCCAACTTAAGGATGATTCAAGGACATAGATTAGGCCAAGAATTGGCCTGTATATTGGTCCAAGGCATGACCAAATCTTGGAAAATACATGCAAGACAGTGACACATGCCAAATGCGTCACTATACTCTGTTATTCGACCAAGTAAAGTGAATGGCAGAAGGACCTTTGAGATGAAATAGTTGTGCAAAAGTATTTACATGACTTTACTCAATATTAAGCGTTTATTTGAGTAAAGGGAATTGGTCAATTCGAGTTCAGCAAAAGATGGTGCAAGAATGACTCCAAAGCGGCTGTTATGGTGCGCTTATTATGGTGCGCTTATGAACATTTGAATATTTTACACATGTGGTTGAAAGTTTGGACGAGTTGGGACAGTCATAAAATATTTTGCAATTGCAACAAAGTTACGTAACCATCTAAGATAGTTGTGGCATCAATTAGAAAAAGTTAGAGAAGGCTAGTCAGTTATACACAACTTTAGGCGGTTATGGAAACTACCCCATGGACACTTGGCTGTCAAAGGTTTATGCATTCGATTATGCACAATTTTGGTCATATAAGTATTGTATAAACAATAGAGAGGCATTGCAAATCAACGGGATATTAGTTTAGCAAAGGCTAGGCTTTGATAGAGTTAAGTTCTCAATGGTGAGGCTATTGTAGTCCGGGTATAGATAAATTTTGTTTATATTTTTTTGATGCAATAAAATGGGATTGTTGCACTATGTCTTTGTGTTTATTATGCTATTGACCTTGTGAGTTTACTAGTTAGTTTGATACATGGAAAACTTCTAATGTAGTATGGTATGAAATTAGAAATAAAGAGAAAAAAAGGAAGATTTATGTTGCTAAAATACCTAGGGATGAATGCATATGCATACTTTGGTATAAGTGTTCAAAACTGAGTATTTTTGGGATAACTCAATTACACGTATATGCATCAATGCATTGAGTTAGCCAAATGTTGAAGGGTGAATATGATTTTGGTTCTAGCCTCCCTAGTCACACCTAATGACAACACTTTCTAGGAATGGTAAGAGAGAGAGCTTGCTTTCCATTGTACTATGTACCTTCTTTTATAGACTTTCCCAAAAGCCCTTTCTTTTATGATATCATGCCACATGTCCTAAACCCCCTTAATTACCACTAATGCCATTCCTTCTTAATATAACCTCCTCCTTCTTCACTAATTCCTTCATTATCCCTTTTTATCTCATGGATATTTCCTTATTGGACTTAGGCCTTAGTCCCCAAGTCCCCATGTCTATGTTGGGATTGCCTCTCCTTTGGGACACCTAGTCCCATCAAGGGATATTATTTTTCATGTATCAACATTAGTCCCCTGACTATTAGGTCAATTGTCAAATGACCCAGTAGTCAATCGATCGTCTTCAAGTGCGCCCCTTTCAGAAGTTAGGGATAGAAACCTCCCCATTTTACCGGATCCACGATCCTGGGTGATGCTCGAACTTCCACGTCATGCAGGGATTTTTCAGTTTACTGTCAGTTTTTCTCCCAACTATGTAACTGCCACGTTCAAGCTTTAGGATCTCCAATATATAACTATGAGACCTACTTCCCTCCTCTTTGTTTTACTTTTATGATTTCTTTCTGCTTTATTCTAAACACCTATACACGCACCATGTCTAGCAGTTCAACAAGTAGTAGTTCATCTGAGAGGGAGTTTGAGGAGTCTGAAGAAGTGATGAACGCTGGATCTGAAGAAACCGAATATGCAGAGAAATATGAGATTCATATACCCCCTCCAGTGGATGGTAATTCATATACAATCTGAGAGTTTACCAGCAGTGCTGACATGAAACGAGCGTTGAAGCTAAGGGGGCTCCGGGGTGGTAAACATGTCGTTTCTCTAGACGATATCCTTACCACTCTCTTAAATCCTTTTATATTTCCTTATCCTTATGACCCAAGATGGCTTATGCACCCAGAATCAGATACCTTGGATGCTTTCTCATTCAAAAAGGTGTCGCACATGGCCATTCTTCGTAGCGACTATCATATCCCCACAATCGATATTCGTTCTTCGTCTGCTATGCCCGTTATATGGCCACATTGGAGATCTTACATCTTTTCTAATCCCGATCATGCATCAATCCTTTGTAAAGAAGGTATATATGAGGCTATCAACTCATCTCTTAAGCGGCAAGTGGTGAGATGTAAGCGCGACATGACACGACTCTTCTGTCATTAGGTATCTCCCGTTCATACCCTCTTCACTTCATGGGGAGAGGCGCCATAGTCTTGGAGGATGTAGTCGCTCTCACATGGCTACCCATTCATGACAGTCACTTGTATGATGAAGCGGTTGTTTTTCAGGCTCTGACTGACGAAGAAAGGAAGTTATGGGAATATATGTTAGACTGTAAAGACGACTCTCGTAATAAGCTAGTGAGGAAGGATCAATTTCCAGCCAAATGGGTAAAGGGAGGAAAGGCCGCTGTCGTAGGTAAGAAAGAGGCACCATCACCCCTGGCTAAGGGGGAAAAATGGTTAAAGAAAATAAACCCTCTTCAAAGCGTCCCGTATGAGAGCGCTTACTTGATATCTCTAGTCGCTCTTATGAAGCGTCTCAAGACTCACCGGACGCTTCAGCTCATGTGGGTTCCGAAATGGTCACTAAACGCAACCGACGTGCCTCATATTCTCTTTGGATCAAGTATTGGGCTCCACGGTTGGTGGACGGGAAGGTCTTACCCCCTCGTCGGAAAGAGGATAACCCTCGCGCTGAGTTGGCTGCTTACATCTTGTTTTGGCTTTGTCATGATATGTTTGAGTACTTCTTTCAAGATACAATTAAGATTAAGCTTGTGCCGATGGCGGTGTTATTATTTCATTGTGTCTCATTTCCTCTCGCACCGATGTTGTTGGGCGGCTTGTACCGTCACTTGGACCTATTTTTCCACGATGTTCATATGGTTAACTTGACTCATATGGTTGAGACTTACATCCCAACCTCTTTCATGTAAGCGTAGTCTTGGGAGAGCACCTCTCTGAATACACTCCTGATCTTCACGTCCTAGCAGTTCATCGTGAAGAAGATGTTGAGCAGGACGATGGCACGGTTAAGAAAGTTCACGTTACTTATGGATATCCGCGGATGGCTCTCTGGAATGGCAAGGGGAAGGTAACCAAAGGTGATATAGCTAAGTATATAGACGTGGCCAAGAGATTTATGCCATTTCCTTATCATGACGATCAATCGGGTCCAGCGCATTATGATTTTACTTCGCCTTTTGACCATGAGTTGGACTCGACGCAGTCCTTGACATAGTCGAATTTCGATTCGGTGATGGCGGTGTTACCTGGTTATCTTCCTGGTTTTTACGGAGGAAAATTTATTGTTATGTCCTATAATCCCGACCGCGCATCTCGGCAAGTTGGGTTCGATCAGGGGGCTCCTCCTAGGTTTCCATATTGGAGTATCTTTGAAATCGAAGATATTACTGCGAGTTTTGATCACTTTGTTTTCTATGGGCCAACACGTTTGAGTGACCGAGGAATCAACATTTCTTTCCCGCAGTCTATGCTTGAGTGCCCTTTGGCGGTTAACTGAAGGATCTCATGAGTATCATCTTCTCATGCGTCGCCGGTTTCTAAATTTCCTTTTGCGTGATCCGTCTCCTCCCCGCGATCTATCTTATGAAGATCTACGAATACTGCACGTTAAGCTTGATGATGTCATAGCTTCCGCGAATCGTCTTAGTTTAGGCATTAAAGGTGGACCTATGGATCTATTGGTGACTACCAGGGATCCTCCTGAAGGTCATGATCCCATAAGGAATAAAAAATGGGTGAAGCCGCATTATAATCGTAAGCCTCCCAGATTGCATGTGTCTAGGCCAGCTGTTAGTCTTTCAATGGCGCAAGTATTTGTTGCCTGTTTTAATGTGTTCCTTGTCTTTCTCTCTTTTTTTTTTTTTTTTTTTAAGAAAGTGGTGGGAACTGCATTCTCAGGAGGCTCCTCTATCCAATCCTGTGGAGTGGAAGGCCTTAATGGAGGAGTATCTGAACATGTACAAGAGCTATTGGTTTGAGAAGAGCCTTGCCAAGAAGGCTAAACGGGAGGCGGCTAGATTGTTTGTTTCCCTCCCTTGTTCTTCTGTTGATGTCTCGCCCCTTCCTCTTATACAGGCTGGGCAAAGGAGTTCATCTCAACCTCCATGAAGTACCTGCGGTAGTCTCACTCCTTCATTCGTAGATCTGTTATGGGATATTGGAGTCAACTTGTTTGAAGGAGCTGGCTGGGTAACCCCGCGCCTCCACATATCATCAGTTAAAACTCTTCGGGCAGAAACTGTTCGTTCCATGGGTGAGGCATCAGCGTCTCCTAGTGACGTGTTACATTCAATGAGTCATTCTGGTTCGAACCAGTCAGTTTTTAGTGGGTCTTCGACCCACGTGGCGCGAATAGCGAATGATCCTAAAGGTGACTTACGTAACCCCCTATTTAATACGTGTCTTAGTCTTCCTCATTCTTCTCTTCTCTTATCTCTCCCCTTATTCTTTTTGTATAAATTTAGGAGTTTCTTTGCGACGTTACTTACTTTTTATTTTTCAGATCCTGCGAGTGACTCCGAATCGTCTTTGGTCTCTTCTGCATTTCGTCGTAAATCTTTTGATCCTCCGCTTGATTCGTCCATTCCTGAGGTTATTTGTTTTGTTTGCATTGCAAGTGTTGGGTTTCCGCGTATTTACTATTGCTCGTCCTTTTTTGGTTGTAGGACATGGGTAATAACCGCAAAGAGGCCATTAAGCCTGAAATTCCTAGCGTCGATGGTGTGCGGCATGTGGTCCTTGGTGGTGATGGGTTTGCAAAGCGCGCCCGTAATCCCCAGAGAGGCGTCCCGACATTCTCAATACGCTGGCAATCCCTGAGGATATACAGTTTCGCTTGTCCAAGGTGGTGAGTGCAGCTGAAGATGGAGTCGATCCTTCAACCCACATGCTGGTCCACGGATTTTGGGTGCCATCTGTCTTTGATCCACTTATACAGACATTGTGGAGCGCAGCGGTAGTCACATGGTGAAGTAAGATCTTCTTAACATGTGTATTTTGTGATACATGACTAAGAACCTCCTGGAGGTCGCCGACCAGCTTACGCGGGTAAAGGATGGTCCTATTGATACAGCAGTGATGCATGGTTGGGAGACTACTATTGGTTCGGCAGTTCATCTCAACTTTCCGATGGGTGTCTAGATGAGATATTGAAGAAAGTGAAGGACCGTAATGACCCACGTGTGCATCTCCCAGAGCAAATTATCAACTGGAAGAAGAGCTGACAAAGCGTTCAAAGATGACTGCTGCCAAGAAAATAACGCTAAATCATCTTCTTGTATATGTGGGGGTGGCGAATGATGAGGTGATATGAGAAGAGACCGCGAAAGAGGATGTTCGTGTAGAGATCGAGAGAAAGCGACAAGAGTGGTCTTCATTCCAGTCGGCTTGATGCATGTCCCCCTGGCTATTCTATTTTTGTCGCCTATTCCGCACCCTTTCTTTCCTTTGGATAATTTATTGTGTTGTGATTTCTGGATGTTTCCTTGTGGGATGTTTCTATTTAGCGGATTATGTTTTCTTTTTTGTTAATTCTTGGTCAATCTTAAGTTTATTATTTCGTATGTGTTACTGTGCGTTGGTGGAATTTGGGCGTGGATGAAACGCGCCTACTCCTATGTTATTTTTTTGTAGAGGTTGGGTGGGATGGGATAAGGCGTGGATGGAACACGCCTACTCCCCCCTTCTGTTCAGATGGGTAGGTGGGATTGGATAAGGCATGGATGGAACGCGTCTACTCCCATTATTTTTTTTCGAGGTTGGGTGTGATGGGATAGCGCGTGTATGGAGCGCGCCTACTCCCCCCTTTATTTTTTGTAGAGGTTGGGTGGGATGAGATATGGCGTGGGTGAAACGCCTCTCCTCCTCCCTTTCTTTTTATATAGTTGTGTGGGATGGGATAAGGCATGGATGAAACGAGCCTACTCCCCCCTTCTGTTTAGATGGGTGGGTGAGATGGGATAGGGCGTGGATGGAGTGTGCCTCTTCCCCCTATTTTTTTTGTAGAGGTTGGGTGGGATTGGATATGGCGTGGATGAAACACGCCTACTCCTCCTCTTTATTTTTGTGGAGGTTGGGGTGTCTTTGGCACTCCAGTATCTTTTTGTAGATTTTGACAATCAAACGGGTGCCTTTGGCGTTTCCCTAACTATTGTGAATTTGTTGGCCGACCGGGCGCCTTTGGCACTCCCGTAGCTTTTGTGAATTTGACAGCCGACCGGGCGCCTTTGGCACTCCCGTAGCTTTTTGTATATTCGTTGGCCTATCGGGTACCTTTGACACTCTTGTAACCTTTTGTAAAATTTTAAGCCGACCGGGCGCCTTTGGCATTCCCATAGCCTTTTGTATATCGTTGGCCGATCGCGTACCTTTGGCACTCCCGTAGCCTCTTGTGTATTCATTAGCCGACCGAGTATCTTTGGCATTCCCATAACCTTTTGTAAATTTGTCAGCCGACCGGGCGATTTTGGCATTCCCGCAGACTTTTGTAAATTTGTTAGCCGACTAGGCGGCTTTGGAAAACTCGTAGCCTTTTGTATACTCGTTGGTCGACCGGGTATCTTTGGCACTCCCGTAGCCTCTTGTATATTCGTTGGCCGACTGGGTACCTTGGCACTCACGTAGCCTTTTGTAAAGTTGTCAGCTGATCAGGCGCTTTTGGCATTCTCATAGCCTTTTGTAAATTTGTTAGCCGACCAGGCGCCTTTGGCATTCCCGTAGCCTTTTGTAGATCGTGCTACTCACATTTTTTTTTTAATACTCCTCTTTATCATATATTGTTGTTGTACAACACAACTATTCATCCGTTTCATCACATCAACTACCATGCCACCTTGGCACATAGAAGGAATGATTGAAGAAATAAAAAGTAGACTTAAGAAAATCCCACAAGTCTCTATACAACACAACTACAGGGAAAGAAATCAAGCAGCGGACGGATTAGAAAATCATGTAGCGGATGGAAGCTAAGCACGAAACTATTCCACCAAAATATGGGACCAGGCAATCCCATCTTTTATCAGTCACATTTTATTTGAAGACTATGTGGGTACCACATACCCACGACAAGTTGTAAATTAAATTAAACTTCTTATAATAAAATCTATGCTTCAAAAAAAATCATATATTGTTGTTGTTTACGAGGGACGGAAGAAATGTAACTTGCCTCTTCTCATGGATTGAAGTTTTCTGTTACTGGTCAGCCTTCACCGCGGGTGGTGGAGAGTGGTCGTGCCATATTGCTTTCTTCATGTGTACTTTCTCTGTTGGTGACTTAGTGATGAGGGAGGGGATCGTATTCGATTGCTTTCTTTCCTACCCCGAGTTCTCCATCTACGCGCTTGTGTTCGAATATGCCCCGTATGGAGAATCACTCCATCATGGGGTGACCTAACCTCTGATGGTAATGGCAGTACTTGGCGTAGCTTTTATCAATTTTATTGACATCCACCATTGTTTGAGGTAGCTCGATTTCCTTTCTTGCAACCCATTGATTCGTGAGCTTGATTACCTGTTCTCTGTTGCATGGTAAAGGGGGTGGTGGGTTAGAGTCCCGCCTGGTCCACCTGCTTCCCCTAGGTCTCCCTCAGGTGTTCAGAACTGGTCCATTATTTGCTTGTTGGTGTTGGTCCTTACATTGCGCGGTGCTATAGATACGGCGTGGACTGTGTAGTTCCAAGCAATATCCATGTGTGTTTCCTCCACACAGTCGGCGATCCTTTCTGCTTCTTTTTCTAGCTCGAAAAAGTCTGAAATTTGAAGTTAATCAGGCTCCCATTGAAGGCGAGTATAATTCCGAGTATACATATTTCGACGAGCGCTCCCTCGCTGGTGTCTTCATGGTTATCTAGTGCAAGGCGTCGGAATCGCAAGATGTGATTTCCTACTTCCTTTCATGTCCACTGACCACTCCGGATCAGGTCTATCGACGTGATCTTCCTTTTAGCCGAGTAGAATTTTCCGAGGAAGAGAGCGGACATGGTCGACCATGAATCCACACTTTCCGCTTTCGAGTTACCATACTAGGTGAACGTCATGCCTGTTAATGACTTAGGAAATTATATTAGGCATAGCTTCCCGTCGGAGGCCTTGTCATTCATTGTTGATAAGAATCATCCGATGTGTTCCCCCGCATTTTCCTGTCCGTCATATGTCTTGAACTTTGGGGACACGTAGTCTTCGAGATATTGATACTCGCGGATACTTGCTGGGTAGGGGCTCCTTACAAGATAATGAGTGTCTTGCTTTACCACGTGGTAGTTTTGTTCTAGGTACGTCTCTATTTCTTCTGTGACATTCTTGTTGACTTATCATTTTTGTGTCCTTCGTCCTTTGTTACTCACTCAGAGGCGCTTTGGCCCGTTATCACCGCTTGCTCTATCCAATCATCCAATTCCTTCTTTCTTCGTACGCGTTCCTCCAGCTCTTTTTGTATATCTTGTAGGGCTAGGGATGGGGGTTTCAATGTCTGGGTTGCTTGTGTGTTTTTCTTCTGTGTTGTGCTTGCCTCTCTGTTCAGAGGTTCATACATCGTTGGTTGTGTGACCATATCTAGAGCTAGTATTTCTTCTTCGCTATCCTCATTCTCTTCTATTGTCACTTCGTCCAGGTTGGTAGGTCGGTTGGTTGATCGGTTCTCTGCTGCGTTTGATCTAGTACCTCCTTGGTGTGTCATGGTGGGCTAGGCACGAGCCTCCCACTGTGGTCGCCAAATGTTGAAGGGTGAATATGATTTTTGTTCTACCCGTCCTAGTCACACCTAATGACAACACTTTCTAGTAATGGTAAGAGAGAGAACTTGTTTCCCATTGTACTATGTATCTTTTTTTTATAGACTTTCCCAAAAGCCATTCCTTTTATGATATCATGCCACATGTCCTAAACCCCCTTAATTACCACTAATGTCATTCTTTCTTAGTATAACCTTCTCCTTCTTCATTAATTCCTTCCTTATCGCTTTTCATCTCATGGATATTTCCTTATTGGACTTGGGCCTTAGAGCAATTCCTATGGGATGCTCCCACTATGGAATGAATAAACTTGAAAAACGGATGTTCAAATGAACAAATTTGATGGTTTGAACATCGAGTCGGAAGCTCCGCCGCGCGTTTGGTGTAAAGACTCACGTCATTCAAGAACATGCTGGCGTCAGAAGCAATAACACCTGCGTTATTGTCCATAGCGCGCGTCAGAACAAATAGTCAGAGTCCATTCTGATAATGCCAGCGTCAGTCACCATGATGCCAAGATCTCAATCTGAACGGCTCCGGAACTCTTTGATCCAACGGCTACATTTCCTCAAATCTATAAATACTCCTCATTTCAACTCTAAATTCACAAATTCTACACATTCTTCCCTCTCAAATCATCTACAAAAATTCCTCCCAGAGTTTGTCCTGTTAGATTCACTAAATAAGAGGATTTAGCTATTTACAGAGCCTACGTTTTTCAAACACAAGATATTGACGCGGATATTGCTACCGGTAGGAATGTATCACAATTGACGTTCCGGCCGAAGGTTTTTGAAATGTTCGCTGCTGAAATGATGAACATTAATATGCGTGATTGTCATGGATTGGCACATCGTTTTAGTGTAATTAGTTGTAATGTATCTAAGTTCATCGCTCAACTAATAGAGAATCACAAAAATAAGCTCAACGGTGAAGACGAACATGAAGTGGGACCCAGAACTCTAGCGATGTGGCCATCATCTCACCGCGGTCGTCAGTTTGAATTTCATGCTTGTTTCAACATTCTTAGGGTGATCATCAAATACGATCCCTACACCGTCCTAAGAATTCCACAACCCACCGAGAACTGACACCTCCTATGTTGTAGTTATCCTTATCTGATGTATTTCTTTTTTAATATTCATAGCATCATCCAGCATATGTGGTTCCTCTGGACAGTTGGGATCTTGACATTGCAAATACCTGAGTTTTTTCGATTGTGATTCAATCACCATTATGATGCGTGAACAACCTTCCTGCGGACACTTTGAATACATCCAGGGGCATTGCGTAAGACTGTGGTTATCCATGAAACATAACGGACAAACCTCTTTTGCTTCGACACAAAATATTTGCTTCGTTTTGCCTTTAGACATGGTGGATTTTGAGAAAGAAATTTGTTGGTTTGGTTGAGAGGCACCCCTAGTGTGTCGTATTTATAACAATAAAATAGGCATTGGTAAGTCAAACGGGCGGTTTTACTCCAAACGCCAAATTCTATGGAAATTCAAATGGGCGCTCAGAGGAATGTCGCCGGCGTTGTTACTTCAAACGCCAATGGATACATTTTGTTTCTCTGACCTATAAATTTCCTTCCTCCCATCTCCAAAATCACATCTCCTTAATCTCCTCCTTCTTCTTTTTCACATCTCCTTAATCTCTCCCACTCACTCTGAAGAAATGTCTGTTAGAAATCGTGGTCCCAAATTTACTGAAGAAGAGGACATAACTATATGCAAAGCATATTTTTTTATAGGGTAATAACTGGTATGGTCTTTCATCAAGACACTTATTTTTGGGAGAACATTTTCTCAATGTTCGTCTCACTGACGGGAAACCTAGGAAACCGAGATGCTCGTCGATTGCGTGCTCGTTTTCAATCTATTAGGCTTACAGTCCATCCATTTGTTGCTCTGGTAATGGAAATTGATCGAGAAAATTTCATCGGTGTAACTGAAGATGAAGTCATCCAAACATCTCTTGATAATTGGGAGGAAGCTCATGGCAAACCTTTTCGTTACGAAGCGTGTTTTAGAATTCTAAAAGATGGTCCATCTCAAGCACATCGTTACTGCACTCGAATGCCGGTTCCGATCTTTACAATGGAAGAAGATGTTACTCTTGTTCGATGTTGGATACATCGTTTGAGGAGACCAATGAACAATGACCATTTCTGGGAAAGAATATTGGGACATTTTGTAGCATCGCGGAACGCAAGCATAAGAAACACTAAGAGCCTAGAACTAAGAATTGCATTCATCACTAATGAAATCAAACATTATACGGAAGTTTTGTGGATGGTTCACCGTAGCTATTCTGGATTATCCAACGAAGAACTAGTGAGTATCTTCCTGTTTGCACCCAGAAATATTTCCGGATACTAAACACGATGATTTTGATGTAGTTGATAAAAAAAAGGGTTACAAACATGAAACCAGAATAAAGAATTGAGACGCAAATTTTTACGTGGTTCGGAAAGATGTGCCTACGTCCACGGATGAATCCCCTTGGGGATTGATGTTTTTATTGATATGTAGAATCACAATCGATTTTTTCTGTGTTAGCAAGCCTCTCCATTTTTTCCTCTCCCTATCAGAATTATATTTCTCTATATTTATACAATTCTGAATTATAGCTCTTACCCTCATTATGAGGTAAACATAAATTTGTATTTATTTCCTCATGGAATTAATGTTGCATGAAAACTCCTGGATATAATTGTGCATGAAACCTCCCAGAATTAATACTGCATGCATTAATTCTGCATATATCTCCCTGCATGCCTATTGATTTTCCTTGCATGCCTCCTGACATTAATCTACCCTGCATGCCTCCCTGTATTGATTTACGGACCTCCCGTGTATTTTATACACGTGACAAACATCTCCCCTCTTAACCTCCAACTTGTTGGGGGTTAAGAATTTTGTTTTTCCTTCGCGTCGATCGTCGATGACGTAACTCTCCAGTCGCCCCCAAGCGTGAGTAGAGACATTACAAAGACGCCCCCAATTGTGATAACCTGCAATAAAATTTGCTCACGTGTTAGGCGAGACTTTTTTGCCACGTGGTGTACTTGTGATGCTCGATAGCTAGTCGAGTCTAGAGTAGAATGTAGTGTGTGCTTGCGGCTGGGGCAAGGATTTTTGCTCGCAATGTAACAAGGCTAGCGCTTGCTGCTCTGGCAGGCTGGATGTTGCTTGTGTTGAGTACGAGTCTTTGGACAAATATCGGGCATTGGGCTCGTGGTTGAGACGAGAATTTATGCTTGCCAAGGTGCAAGTCTTTCATACTCGCGAGCAAGACGAGATTTTATGCTTGCGATAAAAGCAAGACTTATGTGCTCACATGCAAGGTGAGGCTTTAGGTGCTTGCGAAGTGATGCAAGGCTAAATATTGAAGGGTCTAAGCAATACTCATCTCCATGAACCTCGAACTCGATCATGTTGTTATCCACGTACCTCGAACACGATCATGTTGCGGCTCCAAGTGCACATAAAAGTTTCTCGAACATATAAATTTTTTCTTTCATGTTCTTCGCTGATTTTGCATGGAATTTCGTGCAATTTTTTTTCGCACCTCTCTCAATGATAAAACACGATTCTTTCACTCGAATCCCCTTAGTCGGCGCTAATGTTTGCACCCAGAAATATTTTCGGATACTAAACACGATGATTTTGGTGTTGTTGATGAAAACAGAGTTAAAAACATGAAATAGCATAAAGATGAGAGACACGAATTTAACGTGGTTCGGCAGAGTTTTCCTACATCCACATACAAATCCCCTTGGGGAGTGATTTTTTTATTGATAATAGAATTACATGGGATTTTTTCTCTACCAACTACCCTTACCCTTTTTTCCCTCCATTTATACAATTCTGAACTAGGCTCTTACCCTCTTATGAGGTAAACATAAATTGTATTTATTTCCCTTGCATGAAACCTCTTAGAATTAATTTTGCATGAAACCTCCTGGAATTAATACTACATGAAACTTCCTGAATTTAATATTGCATGAAACTTCCTGGAATTAATATTGCATGCCTCCTGGCCATGCCTTACATGCCTCCTGGCCATGCCTTACATGCCTCCTTGTATTTATTTGTGGGCCTCCCGTGTATTTTATACACGGTACAAACATCTCCCCCTCTTAACCTCCAACTTGTTGGGGGTTAAGATTTTTTTTTTTCCTTCGCGTCGATGACGTAACTCGCCAGTCCCCCCCAAGCGTGAGTAAATACATTACAAAGACGCCCCCAACAGTGATAACCTGCAATAAAATTTTCTCACGTGCTAGGTGAGACTTTTTTTCCGCATGGTGGACTTGTGATGCTCGATAGCTAGTCGAGTCTTGAGTAGAATATAGTGTATGCTTGCATCTGGGGCAAGGCTTTTTGCTCGCAACGTAACAAGGCTAGCTCTTACTACTCGGGCAGGCTGGCTGTTGCTTGTGTTGAGTACGAGTCTTTGGACCAATATCGGGCATTGGGCTCGTGGTTGAGACGAGACTTTATGCTTGCCCAGGTGCAAGTCTTTCATACTCGCGTGCAAGACAAGATTTTATGCTTGCGATAAAAGCAAGACTTATTAGCTCACGTGCAAGGTGAGGCTTTAGGTGCTTGCGAAGTGATTCAAGTCTAAATATTGAAGGGTATATGCAATCCTCATCTCGAACTCGATCATGTCGCTATCCACGAACCACGAACTCGATCATGTTATTATTCACGAACCTCGAACTCGATCATGTTGCTGCTCCAACTGCACATAAAAGTTTCTCGAACATATAAATTTTTGCTTCCATGCTGTAGGGAATTGAAAAACTATTCTAACGAGCAAAATATCACTCAATTCGGACTTCAAACGAAGAAGTTATTAACGAAACAAGATTTGGATGAAGTAGGTGCGTTTGCTGGCGTGGCGTGATGACGGTGCAGAAGCGCTGATGTGTTACTGCTGACTGGGACATCATGGATGAAGTGGCACCCAAACGGTGCTGATTTTTGCTAGGAAATTCGTGGCATGATTTTTGAGCTTTTGACGCACCTATCTCAATGATAAAACACGATTGTTTTATACGAATCCCCTTAGTCGGCGCCAATGTTTGCACCCAAAAATATTTCCGGATACTAAACACGATGATTTTGATGTAGTTGATAAAAAAAAAGGGTTAAAAACATGAAACCAGAATAAACAAATGAGACGCATATTTTTACGTGGTTCGGCAAGATGTGCCTACGTCCACGGATGAATCCCCTTGGGGATTGATGTTTTTATTGATATGTAGAATCACAATCGATTTTTTATGTGTTAGCTAGCCTCTCCATTTTTTCCTGTCCCTATCAAAATTATATTTCTCTATATTTATACAATTCTGAACTATAGCTCTTACCCTCATTATGAGGTAAACATAAATTTGTATTTATTTCCTCATGGAATTAATATTGCATGAAACCTCCTGGATTTAATTGTGCATGAAACCTCCCAGAATTAATACTGCATGCATTAATTATGCATATAACTCCCTGCATGCCTATTGATTTGCCTTGCATGCCTCCTAGCATTAATCTACCCTGCATGCCTCCCTGTATTGATTTGCGGACCTCCCGTGTATTTTATACACGGTACAAATACTTCCCTTTTCCTCACTAATGAACTGCATTACAAATATCTAAAATTGTTGTTTTCTATGTTTTACAGAAAACCATCGCTCTGACCAAGTTCACTGAAAAAAGCGGAAGAGAGTTTAAGTATTTTGAATGTTATGAACTCTACAGGGAGAATGTCGTTGGATTTGATGTAGTTTGATAATTTTGTTGTGGTTTATTAAAATATAGTTTGATGTTATTTGCAAGTTTAAATTGTAATAAATTTCACTTAATCTGAAGTGGAAATCTATTTTAAAATATAAACATTTTCATTCATTCATATTACTGCCAATTCTTTTACAAGATATAAACTTTAGATAATAATAAAAACTTCAATAAAAATCAAGTACAAGTTTTGGCCTCCTGTTTATATTCATTTAACGTATTTTCCATTCGACGCGCTCTTTGACAGTTTCACCTTCGTTTTTGAATTTTTTGTTGTTAACTTTCAAAACTGAAGCTCTTCTTCGCCTTTTAACGGAACATTTTCTTGGAGCAAATTCTAAAACTTGCACTTCCCTTTTACAATTTTCAATCTTTTTAAAACTCCCACATATCTTAGAAACATCAGCTTCAAGTTTTGCATCGCAAAAAAGTGTGATCGCCTTTTCAGCCATTTTTAGAAGAGAAAATTCAAGTGAATTTTGGTGTGAGTGAATTGTTTGAAGATGATGTAAATTTATAGAGGGAAAAAGTAAAATTCGAAAATTTTAAAACTCTTTGTTGGCGTCAGCAACAAAAACACCGACGTCATAGCTTGTGACGCCGAGTTTGTCACTCTGTCGCCAGCGTTTGTGAGCTTGACGCCAACGTTCTACCTTGTAACGCCAGCGTTTTCATCTAGGTCGCGCGCCTATTGGTCTAACGTCCAGTGCTTTTCCATAGTGGAAAACCCAGTTTGGCCATCCACATGGCTGAACAAATTTTTGTGTTTGGCCATTGCCATAGGAATTGCTCTTAGTCCCCAAGTCCCCCCATATCTATGTTGGGCTTGCCTCTCCTTTGGGACACCCGATATTATTTTTCATGTATCAACACTCAACATTGGAGTATTTCCGTTCATAACCCAAGAAAAATGAAAGCCACGAATTAGATGTGTAACATTAAGTATGGTATGGTTGCAACTGGCGATCAGTGGTGAACTAATCCACATTTAGGTTTCATAGATTTTTTTTTTCTTTTTGTTTCTTCCCTTCTCTACCCCTTCTTCTATGTTTAATTTTTCCTTTGATCATCAAAATTGACTTGTTTAAAATAAAAATAATCTTACATGTTTCTGTAAAACCACATCCATGGCCAACATCAAATATTGACAACTTTGGAACCATCAAAAGGAACTATTTGAGGAGAATCCCTAATCAAAAACCATGTTGGATGTAAATTGAAATCGACCAGCAAAATATAAGAAAACATTTTTGTAACATGGAAGAAGACGAGAGTTTTAACCGCTAGCAATGTAAAAATCCTTTCTATTACATATGGAACAAAATTCTTCTCCAAACAAATTATTCTTTGGGTTTCTTCAAGAGCAATGGGCCTACATTATCACCAGTAGCTTTGTTATGTTTCACATGACCTCCATCACATAATGGGAATGTCCCTGACCTCCAGCACCTGCACAATTTCATCAATTTCTAAATAAATAACAAATTACTAAACAAAGATTAAACCCATACGATAGCTAATTAATTATGTATATATATATATATACTGACCTGCAATAGGCAGTGAGGGGTTTTGATAGTTCAGTGACCACTACAGAGTCCACTACTTTGTCTTCAGTCTTTCTTATATCAGGGTTTATCGCTTCTGCTCTGATACTAACACTATTAACTTTTGTTGCTGTTGAAACTGATCTTGTCATTGCACACTTCATTGGTGATGGGTTGTATGATACTCTAGCCCCAAACACATTGACCATTGATGATGCCATTACTTCGATCTGTCTAGCTAAACTTGTAAATATGTTTCTTTCAGGAGTAAACTGTGAACTTCAGGTTGCTGTAAAGATCTAGAGTTAGATAGAAAGAGTGGTCTTGTGAAATGAAATATAAGAGTTAGCTAGGGTGTTAAACGTATGGAGGGCACACGCTCTATGTATCAACCACAAGATTGTGTGGTTTTGGTTAATTGCTTTTAGCTAAATAACAAGAGTCATATTCTGGACTCCAGAGTAGTTTTTTTTAGCGGTTAGTACAAGTTGTACAACAGCCCTAGGACGAAAATGCAGACTTAAGGCCCGACCATATACAATTTCCATCTCTCATTTCTTAAATTTTCACCTTTCAAGTACGCATAGGTAAGATCCAACGGGAAGAACGTGCAAATTTATCTTACACTTATATTGTGTTGCTAGAGTCCAGATCCAGATGTTTATTTCCAAAGCCGGATCTGAAAGGTTTTGTGGCACCACCTAGTCAAGAGCTTTAACTCTACAACACCAATTGCAGTATCCTCCAAACTCAAGAATGACTGAGAAGTGAGAAACTATTTTCATGGGCCTTTCAAGTTTTCGTTGAAGCCTAGTAAAGGGTTTTGGTCCTCTGGTTAAGAACGTTATTTTGGGGACCCTGTTTTTTTAAAGGCACACTACCCTACATTTGTAAGGGGTATCTTAAAACGTGGACTTTAGTAATTTGCCCCCGAACCCTAATTAAGATTATCAATTAAACGGTTTTAGATTAGCCTAATATATAAAAAATTTAGATTAACCTAATATAACCTATTAACAAAAAAAAAAAAAAAAATCAGACCCTACCTCCTTCTTCTTCTTGGGGTCTTCTCTTCTTCTTCTTCTCAACATCGTTTTCATCGATTAATCGTCGATTCATAAAATTTCCATCGTCGATTAATCAATCGAGTATAAGAATGGTGCTTCGAAAGCAAACTAAACGAGTAACAGGAAAAGGTCCCCCATTAGGACATCTAGCAAATCAGAAAAGTTCATTGGAGATTGACAAAGTAGTGGAAACGGAAGACGAATTGGAGATTCAACCCGAAGTGGGCATGGGAAAGATCCGCAGGTAATTTTAACCAAACCCATTAGTTTTAATTTGATTTTGGTTCGTTTAATTGAATAGAAATCATCAAAATATGGTTTGAATGTAAGTAACAGTGCTAGGTTCGGTTAGTAGTCGGAACCCAAAAACCCTGGTTTGGTAACCGAACTTCCTGAAAGGAAGAACACGAAGAACTGTTCGGTTGATTATGATTGAAAAATGTGTAACCGAAATATTCAGTTCGGTTATTTCGCTAATTTTTCAAAAAGCCATCTTCTAACCGAACACTTCCCATTTTACCAAAATAAAAATAATTTCACTTTCCAACCGAACTCAACTAATTTACTCACTACTTTGAGTTCTCAGTTAACCGAACTTTGTCAAAACAATTCGGTTAGTTCGCACAATATTTTAAAACAATTTCTCAACCGAACTCAAAACATTACAAAGAAAACAAAAAAAACCTATGTAACCGAACTGCTCTTATTTTCCCACTATGTTGAACTATCATTTAACCAAACATTATGTAGTTTGTTCGGTTGGTTCGCAATATTTTGTTTATCGAACTACGAACCGAACTCCTTGCTAATTGCATATATGTTGAGTTCGGTTTGTTCGCAAGAAAACTTCTAAACCGAACTCTTCCCTAATTTCATAGAATTTTGAGTTCGGTTGTTTAGCAAAATAGTTGTACCAATCGAACTCAGTGCTAATGTCATTCATTTCGAGTTCGGTGAAATCGCAATTTTTTGTTTAGGCAACTACTAACCAAACTCAGTGTTAATGTCATTCATGTCGAGTTCGGTTTTTTCGCAAGAAATAGTCAGTGCTAATTGCAAACCGAACTCTAGCCCTTAACAGAATTATGAGTATGAAAATCATTTTTGGGTGAAGCTAATATGTTTTGTTTTCTTGGTTAGGGGCAGAGCACCAAAATCAAACCAACCTTCACTGGAAGAACTTAGAACTCCCACTCCTCGAGGCAAAAAACACTTAGGTTTTAATAAGCGTGGAACCAAATATGTTAAGCATGGAGGTGGTTCAACACCGGGTGTTGTCATCCAAGATGATGTCAATAGAGATAATGTTGACAACGTTATACAACAAGTTAATCAAGAGATTGTGGAAGAAATGGGTAATCAAGAACATAATCAAGGTGGAGAAGAGGAATCATCCGAAGAAGGAGGAAATGAAGATGAACAAGGAGATGACAATGATGACAGTGAAGAAGATGGAGATAATGAAGATGATGAATCAGAGGAGGAAGAGGATGAAGAACAAGTAGAAATAGTTAAAAAACCAAAAAAGACCCCGAAAAAGCCTTGTGCTAGATATGCATACATTCCTGATGATACTTTGTGTTTGTCCCCAAAGAACCCAACTTATGGTACTCCAAGAGATGGAGGGGAGGTATTGATTGGCTACAAAAACTCATGGGCTGCCAAGATTTATGCTACAAAGGTATTGAATCTTATACATGAATATTTCTTTGTCATATATTTTTCGGTATATATTAGTAAATAAGATATGATGTTGTATTTGTAGGATCATAATAATGTTGTTCGTGTTTTGAAACATCAAAAGAACAATAAATGGGATATAGGGAATGAGTGTGATGAGGTCAGGTTGGCCATATTTGATTGTGTGCTATGGTACGCGATACAACATGCGCACCAAAAATTTGATGCTGTCACTGTTTCCGCATTTGCCGAGAGGGTTTATCCTGAGACCGAAACCTTTCATCTACCGTTTGGTGAGATGGTAATCACTCCGGATGATTGTTTTCGAATCACATGCCTACCAATTACTGGAACAAGTGTTCGAGATGGGTACGATCCCTCCATGAGTTATGACCTTATTGAACAGTTGGTGGAGAGGTGTCTAGGCTGGAGCGCTAAGAAGGCACATTGTGAGTTTAGACGAGCTGCAAAAGAGCCTGATGAAGGTGATGAGTATAATGAGTTAAACCCAGACCGGTCTTACAAGAAGAAGTTGAAAAAGATCAAGTTGAAAGTCTTGTTAAAAGAGTTTGGAGGGACGAAAGATTTGGTTGCCAAGGAAAAGTTGGTCATGACAGAAGAGAAGATTAAACACCATGTGACTGCTTATTTGTTATATCAACTAGGAACCATTTTATTCCCCGACACTTCAGGTCATTCGGTAAATGTCCATTACCTCCATCTATTGGACCCCCTTAATGAGGTGAACAACTATTCTTGTGGAATTTCGGTTCTATCGTTCGTCCAAGCGGATCTCAGAAAAGCTTCGAGGCTTAAGTGTTTATATTTTGGAGGCTTATACACCCTTGTTCAGGTACTCCGTTAATTTATCCTTTGTGTTTTCCAAGATATGTTTGCTAAGTGAATGAATGTATATTTTTACTAATGAATACATATTTACTATAATCATATGTGTGGTTTCTTCTCATAGGTTTGGGTGTACGACCACTTCCCAAAACTGAAATTGTCTTATGCTCACACTCCTTGGCCTTATGGGCAACCTACAGATTAGTAAATATGAATTTTTGGACTCGCAAATGAAGGGTAAGAAAAATAGGTTGTTGAGGTTGAGAGAGAAATTGGATAATGCAACGCTTGCAGATGTGGTTTTCCATCCATACAAGCTTCAATCATATGACGAAGAGGAAGATGTTGAGCCTGTTGATTTCTCACTTATTTCGGCTTATAATGGCCCGTTGTTTTATCCTGGCGGTTGTACAATGTACAATCCTCGAAGAGTAATGAGACAATTATCTTGTGTCCAAAGTGTCCCAGCAGAGGATAAATTCAAATTCAAGGTGATGAAGCGGGGAACTAAGAACACCGAAAAGAATTTTGTTCCAAAGTACAATCTTGCTCCATCAGTGGACCAATGGAACAACTGTGAGGATTATTATATTCCAGTTGAAGAGTTAGAAGATTGTTATGGTGAGACAAATGCTGCTGAAGAAGGGTATATGGAATGGTATGAAAAATTTTCCCATCCTCGTGTAATAAACACACAACAACAATCCCGTGCTGAGAAAGCAAAATCGAAGGCAGTGGAGAAAGAGACCCAGAAAATTATGAAGCATACCCCAACCTGTGGTGATGAGGCATTGATCTTATGGAATTCAAAGGTAAGATATTTACTCTTATTTTTCCTTTTTATAAACTTATTAATTAAGCATGCAAATATAGGAAATTTATACTTGTTTATGATTTTCATTGAAAAAAGGTGAAGTCAAGTTCTAAATTGTTGAAGAAAATGATGTCAAAAATCCGTAGTGGAGAGCCGATGAACACTGCTGAACAAACGGAACTCTACAACCAATGGACAAATGTTTTTTCACCCAACACTGCTGATCAAAGCCGGAGCATGCCGATGAAGAGAGGTCGACGAGAAGGGGAAGGTTCAAGTCGAATGGTTGAACAACAAAGCAGTGGAGATGACACTCCTAGTGACGAAGGACCAGCTAAAGCTCCTAAACGCAAGGGTAGAAAAGTCTCACGTAGTGGTCGTCGTGAATGAGTGATTGCAATAATTAGTAATTTGGCATTTTATTGTGGATTTGGTACTTTGTTCTCTTATGTTTGGAATACCTCTTTATTGTGGATTTGGTAGTTTGTTTTCTTATTTTTTTGTTTTAGTAAACGAATTTCATGTTTTTGTTTCTAATTTGTGTCTAAGTAAGATATAAACGTTCGGTTTGATCGCAATTACAAAATTCAACCGAACTGAACACTACCAAAAAAAAAACGTATTACAGAGTGATGTTCGGTTGGATCGCAATTACAAATTCAACCGAACTGAACACTACCAAAAAAAAAAGTTACAGAGTGATGTTCGGTTTGATCGCAATTACAAAATTCAACCGAACTGATCACTACAAAAAAAAAAAAAATCAGAGTGATGTTCGGTTTGATCTCAATTACACAATTCCACCGAACTGAACACTACCAAAAATATTAAAAGTTACAGAGTGATGTTCGGTTACTGGGTAAAAACTGCAGGTTACCGAACTTAGTTGTTCGAAAATAAAACCATTATGTTCGGTTACATCGAAACTTTTATTACAAACCGAACGCATAGGTTCGAAAATAAAACCTTATGTTTGGTGCGCGGTTACGCATAGGTTCGAAAATTTTTACATTTTTACCAAGTTAACCGAATATGACTCTGTAACTTTTAAATTCTTTGTTAGTGTTCAGTTCGGTTAGATATAATAACTGAACTAACCGAACATAATTGTTGACCAAAACTTGTACTTGATCTGACAAATGTAACGACAATTTTTTAGTCCGTTATACACCCCAATGCTATATATATGGGTCTGATGCTTCATTTTTTGTATACCATTTCATAAAAATGGCATTTGGTAGTCATGAATTTACTTTAGAAGAAGATCTTTCTATTTGTAGAAACTTCGTACTGTGGTTTCCAAAGAGGGGTGAAGAACAGTTAAGGCATGGTCGAATTAGTAATAGTTATTGGGGGAAAATACATGAGAAATTTTGCGATGACACGGGTAACCCTCATAACCTTGAAGAGCTATCTTTGTTCATTCGATTTGAAAAAATTCAAAAAAGAGTTGAGGATTTTTTGATTTTGTATCGGATAGTTGCGAGGAATCGACTGAGGGGTGAAACATACGAGGAAATCGTTTTAATGTCAAAGAATGAATGGCGACGATGGAAAGTAAAGGATTTCAAATATGAAGATCATTTCCGCATCCTTAGAGACTTTTTCATAATGCGTTTTGGATATTAAGTCTTTTGTAATTTAATTTCGGCAATGTCATGTAATTTCATTTCCAAACCGAACTAATGTTGTAATGTAATAGTTCGGTAATGTCATTTAATGCAATTTCTTAACCGAACTTATATATTTTGAATTGCAAACCACAGTGGACCTACAATCTTTATGCCAAATGACTCCTAATAAAAACCAAATACCAAAAAACACAATCTTTCATTGTTATGTTGATTTTCAAAGCATACTTACAATCAAAAAACACCATCTAACTAAAGGTACAATTAATCATCCGCAAGGAAAATACAACCTTGGTGTATAATCGCTTCCGAATCCTTCAAAGCTTTCCACATCTCCATGTTATGTTCATACATAATGCACCAACCCAACATTTTGTCGGGGTTAAATTCATTCCAATAAGAGTATGGGCATATCGGAGGCAATGGACAATTGTCTTCTAACCGGAGGCCTATAAAATGGTTGTAGTTAATCAACACAATCACCACTCTCCTACGTTTTAGTTGCTCGACACATATGGTTTTTTTCGGAGTGTATGTGAAACTACCACATTTTGAGAACAAGTGAACCACGCAATTGAATGCTTCGGCTATTAAGTGCCCACATATCGGCATGCTCATCCAATGATCCCTTGTGATTGGATTTCCCCCGTGGAGACGGCTTTGATATCTAAAAAACTGCACATTGAGACTATCATCCCCATCGGACAACATTATCTTGTAAAATTCCGGTTTCTCCCTTAGCTTCATCAACAACCTTTGACGGACATAAGTGACATGATTATCATTATATATCTTGGAACCTTGAGTGAAAGGCCCTAGTTGTTGTACGACAACGTGGAAACCGCAATTACCATCCGCAGAGACATCATTGGTGGTTATGACGTAATCTCTAATGTAAGGAGGTAGATCTTCCAGGAACCTTTTCTCAACAGGAGGGGAAGTCATATCAATTGGACTAGGTTGAGAGTGTAACATAGGTCCTTTTTTCTTCATATCCCGTTCACTTGTCTCGCCCTTTTCAACAATATTCCTAGCCCTTATCTTACAATCTTCTTGGTACTTAGTCGCGGTATGCTCATGTTGCGAAGGATCTCTAGTAAAAGGGGTCATTTCACTCTTCCTCTTGCCCAAAACCTTTGCATATTGTCTGACTTGTTTTTTGGTTTCTTTGGTTGGTGGCCTACCTTTGGCCTTGCCTTTATTCGGTTCTTGCACATTTTCTGAAGTCTGCGGATAAACGATTGGCCGCATGTCATCCCAAAAGATTTGCCTTTCAAGATTGTTCATGTTCCGGTACCTCTCGATAACGACTCTTCCCATTCCATTATCACCAAACTCTTCTCCGACATCGCCCTTGGGAGGAGGAACAAAACTTAAGTGTTTCCAATGTGGATCTATATCGCTTAAAGGGATTATGCCATGTTCATACTTAGATATCATGTGGCGACAAGGGAGCCCAATAGACTTCATCATGTTGCAAACACACACCTCTTCCGGCTTGGTTCCCCATATGCGGATCAAATTCACCTCAACAAATAACCTCTTAATGCAAGCATGCGAAACATTATAGTGGAGTCCCTTGAAAAACCGAAGGTCCTCCATTTTCACGATGTTACCACCTTTGTCTACAATCTTTTTGTACTTCATGATGCAACTTTTTTGAAACTTCTCTTTAATTCTATCAATCTCGCGGTTGAAGTAAACCTCCATAGCGTTAAACACAACCACAAAATTATCAATACATCCAAAGAGATTTTTCTTCAATCGGTGGTGAGCCGATTCTACCAAACTTGTCGCTTGATTCCCAAAGTGTTTATGGTGGTTGGTAAAAGCATAAACAAACCGCTTTTTGTGCGGTTCCAACCATTGCTTGACCACATACGTTACAATATCATCAGGATATTCGGGGCTACGCCAATGCTCAATAAATTCGACAAGATTTAGATTGTACTCTTCTTCGGTGAGAGACCAAGTCAAAGCCTCCCATTCCCCGGATAAAGCTACCCATTTAGCATGATTTATGGTGTATTGTTCATCGAATGCCTCTTTTGCATCAGCTTGTTCATCTTCCGGTAGCTTACTAATCTCTTTGAATGATATCCTCTTTGGTGGACAAAGTTGAGGCTTGCACCTATTCATCACATTGCACCATATTTGAAATGTACAAAGCATATTACGTGCCAATGGGAAGACTCTCTCTATTGCATTCATCAATGATACTTGATTGTCCGTCACTATAACCCCCAGGATATCATCATCTCGGTAGATCGCCTTCAATTGTTGTAGCGCCCACCTATAACTTGGTTCTTGCTCGTCCTTTAGAAAACAAAAATCAATGGTAAAAGGTGACTTCGTCGACGTACGACCAACAATTTTCAACAATGGCATCTCGTATTTGTTTTTCTTGTAAGTGAAATCCATTATAAGAACTTCATGGAAGGATTGAGCCAGTTGAACACTCTTCGGATGAGCAATGAATAGATGAGTTATTTCTTCACCCTGACCTAGCTTCTTTTGAACCGCGTAGCCTTTCTCTTCAGCCAACATAAACAATTGTTGCATGACTTTTCTATCCTTCCATTGATTCTTTTTAATTGACTCAATTGCATTGTAAATGGTGGTCGGGGATGATACGTTTTCCGTGTTATCATCCTTTAATAAGCGAAGCATACCAGCTGGGGAAATACACAATCTCCTATATTTAGCTACTTTCTCCTTTTCTTGAGGAGTCAGCCTTGCGGCCATTCCATGTCCTTCAAGATGCTCCGGACGATGGTGGTTGTGATTACCTACCACCTTATCCATCGATAGAACCCATCCTTTCCTTAGTTTTGAGTAACTAAAAACTAGCTTGAACGGACATTTTATTTTCTTTGAGCACGTTGTGTTCTTCCTCGTCGTCTTTCCTTCATACACATACCCCTTCCTCTTGTGGCTAGCATCCGTATCTCCACTTCTCTCGCAAACCATTTCAAAACGAGTTTTGCTTTCTTTTCCATTCAAAACTAATACGCACATGGATCTCTTGGCATGCTCTCTAGCCCAATTCTTCACATCAATAGGTTGATCAAATACCAAATCATTGGCATAGTGATGGGATGTATCTTCGTACAAGATACCAATTGGAGAAGGTTGATCATCCATTGGTATATATTGGCATTCAATCTACAAGAAATGGAACAACATCAATTGCAATCAAAACCGGGTTCGGTAAGCTATTAATTTAAGCGCGTAAACCGAACTACAAATTCGGTGAACAAACCAAAAGGCCGTATAACCGAACATATAAAGTATATGTAGTTCGGTTACAATATATTTTACATAGGTCACCGAATACAACACTGGAACTATTCATTTTTTTGGGATTCTTAAGTTCGGTTAGGTATGCTCTTGGGATCAAGTATGCGAAATAACCGAACCTGCATAACTTAGTGTACTCTTATATTTTGTACAGTTCGGTTAGATAGTGTCTTTAAAGGAAGTGTGCGAACAAACCGAACTTTGTATGCTAAGTTTAATTAGTTTTACGTAAAGTTTGGTTGGTTAATAGTTGCAAAGCAACCGAACTTTGTATATTAAGTTAAATCATAAATTTACGTTAAGTTCGGTTAGTGTATATTGGTTGCGAAACAACCGAACATTACACTGGAATTCTTCAAACTTCCATCAATGCATAGTTCGGTTATCTGCGTGTTTGTCTAATGTAACCGAACTGCATATCCAGATGAGTTCGGTTAGATGTTCTTCACCTTTAAATCGAACTGTGATATCCAGATGAGTTCGGTTAGATGTTCTTCATCTTTCTTAACCGAACTACTTAAAAAATGTACATTTGTTTTGAAAATTTGGAGCAACTAGACCAACATTAGCTAAGTTTGGAGCATACCTGGATACCCAAATGATCTTCCTCCGGTTGTGGTTGATAAAATCCATCATTTTCATATTGAGATTGAGTTTGTGGAAGAATACATTCACTATCTAAGAAATTACTCATATCCGGATCATTGTGAAGATTAACAAATACTCTGGGAGTTAATGGAGATGAAGAATAAGATGAGCTTTCATCACAAGAATTCCCAAACGTAGTGAATGTGAAATAATGTTTTTTTTCCATGGTTTTCTCCTTCTTCTTCTCTAACTTTATCCTCTAAAAAATTCAATTTCATTTTTAATAACTCATGTTTTAATTGGGCCGACCGACCGGAGGGCCCGTAGGGAGGGAGTCCCTTTTATTGCCACTTTTTTGTTAAATGAAGAGTAACGTAAATGTTCAATTTCATAAAAAGATTGAGAAAAAATATTCCTTGCAGATTCCCGTCACCTTTTCACTAGACAAGATTATCTCTCTCTTTTAGTCCAATTACTATAACTCTTTGTGTATCCTACTTTTCAGGGGTATAATTGGAAAGCCAACTTTAATATAACATATATAAAAATCCGTGCCTTAGAATTTTACAAATTTTATCTCGTTGGAAAGGTTGTAAAAAAATCTACGCAACGAGCACAAACAACAATATCAAATTTAAACTCCATTTTCAGATTCTTTTTCGGTCGGCCCTTCCACCGTGGCAACGGTTATACTAGTCTAATCTCACTAATCAGTTTTTTCTTAATCATTTTAATAATGATTTCACTAATCAAAACCAAAAGATAATTAAAAGGGTATTTTAGGTAATATAGAAAGTATTAGATTAGGGCACCCCTACCCCAAATAACATCATGGTCCCCTCAAAAAAAGAAGGGTGCCCAAAATAACGTTCCTGGTTAATACCCGCTCAGTTTCCGCATATACATTCACAATTTCACATAAACTGGGTTCCATCTCCATTTGGATTCCCCCAAATTCGAAACCCTAAAATTATCTTGGTCATCTTCTAAGTTGTGACTGGGCTGCTAGAGTTGTCAGAGTGATGAAGAAGAAGGCTTTGTTAGTCCCAGCTGCGCAAGTAAATAATTCAATTCAAACTCTAGTTTCTGAAGTTAATGAAGAACAACTATGGGGATGGGAATCTGGTGGAGAAGGAATCACAATCATCATACTTGAATCGCAGAAGAAGAGTACTGTAGGAAGATGGAGAGTGGGGAGAAGGAGAAAGGGTGTGAGACTAATTAAGGAGATTGGGGATTTCATAAAGTTTTAGATTTGAAGATGAAAAACTGCAAGGAAGAGAGATGCTGAATTGGAAGATTTTTAGAAATAGAACTCAATATAGAAACCCCCATTTTAAGTCGGTTTCCAAGTCATACACCGACTCAAAATTCAGAGGAATTCTGAATATAGAAACCCCAACAACTACAAATATACCACCCCAGACGCTTCAATTCCTTACAAACAAATTTTACTGCTACAAAAATCTTTTGTAGAAGTTGCAGAGCATATGACAATGGCGAGAGACAAAACCCTTGTTCTGAATCGCGATGATGATGATGAATTTTCAGAAAAAGAAGAGTGTAACATTCACGGCAGACGCAGAGCAAGTAATGGTGGTCGTGGCGGTGGTAAAAGTAAGGGTGGTTCGAGTAGGAAACGAATGAGGTCAATATTTGTAGATGATGTTGCTGAAGAAGCTGATGATGCTGAAGAGGAAGATGAGGAATATGATTATTATGGAGAAAGTAGAAAGAAGAGGAAACAAAATTCTGCTGCTGTGCCGTTCATTGACGATCAAGCAATTGTTGCAAGTAGCGATGAAGAGGAATCAACTGACGGAGAAGGAGAAGATCCCTTCATAGTTTCTAATGATGAACAAGAAGATGATGATGACAGGAGGATGGGACATGGATACACGCCTCATCCTTTGCTTTTTGATGGCGAAGAAGATATCGAAGAGATTGAGAGAATAGTTCAACAACGGTATCGAAGCTATGATGAAGAAATTGATGAGGCAGATATCAATGATGTCGAGCAGCAATCTCGTTTGCCATCAGTTAAGGATTCCAAATTGTGGACAGTGAAATGTGCGATTGGTCGTGAGCGAGAGGCAGCTTTTTGCCTTATGCAGAAATGTGCCATTGATCAACCTGGGATGCATATAAGGTCTGCCATCGCTCTTGATTATCTCCAGAACTACATCTACGTCGAAGCTGATAAGGAGGCACATGTCAGAGAGGCTTGCAAAGGTCTCAAAATGTTAGATACCAGAAAAATAGTGCTTGTGCCGATTAAAGAAATGACTGATGTGGTTTTAGCAAAAGGCAAAGCTCTTGACATTGTGAAGGATATGTGGGTGCGCATGAAGATTGGGATGTATAAAGGGGATATTGCAAAAGTCGTTAGTGTGCCTGATATGCGACAAAGGGTTATGCTTAAGCTAATCCCAAGGGTTGATTTACAAGCTGTTGCTGACAAATTAGATGGTAGAAAAGTCTCAAGGAAAGCAATCGTTCCGTCTCAACGTCTTGTGAATTCAGGTGAAGCAAGGAACCTTAACATACCAGTAGACTCTAGGAGGGAACGAAGCACTGGATTGTCTTTCGATGTGATTGATGGAAAGACGTTTAAAGATGGTTTCCTATATAAAACAGTATCGAAGAAATCAATTGAATATCAAAATATTCAACCATCTTTTGATGAGCTTCAAAGATTTTGTGAGTCTGGTATGAACACTTCACTGGAAAACAGGAGAAAATTCCATTATATGAAGGGTGATGCTGTTATTGTTGTCAAAGGAGATCTCATAAATCTGATGGGATGGGTTGAGAAAGTGGAAGATGATAACCTCCATATCAAACCAAATAGGAAGGACCTGCATACAACAATTGTTGTGAATGAAAATTATGTTTGCAAATACTTCAAGCTCGGGGATCATGTGAAGGTTGTCTCTGGTACTCATGAAGGTGCAACCGGTACTGTTATTAAGGTTAACAATAATGTGCTCATATTAGTATCTGATGCGACTAGGGAGGATATCAGTGTTTTTGCTGACAACGTCGTGGATAGCTCTGAAGTAACTTCTGGAGCTACTACCAGAGTTGGAGATTATGAATTACATGACCTTGTCATGCTTGTTGACACGAGCTTTGGGGTGATTATACGATTAGAGAGCGAATCACTTCAAGTACTGAAGGGAGATCCAGATAGACCTGTGGTTGCAGTAGTGAAGTTGAGGGAGATCAAATATAAGATAGATGATAGGAAGAATACTGCCAAAGATTATTTCAATAGTGACGTGTCTGTGAGAGATGTTGTGAAGATTCTCAAGGGTCCTTGCCAAGGGAAACAAGGTACTGTCGAACATATACGTAGAGGTATATTGTTCATAAATGACTGCCATCACATGGAGCATTCTGGTTTTATTTGTGTGCAAGCACAGTCTTGTATAGCAATGGGAGGCTCAAATGCCAAGGTTTCCCTGCCTTCAAGATGTTCAACTTCAAGACAGACAGCTTATATTCCCCCTTCACCAAGAAGATATTCTACAGGACCTCCATTAGACTCTGGGGTGAGACATAGAAGAGCTGTTGCTGGGCGAGGAGGGTGTGATAATTTTGTTGGTAGCATTGTGAAAATCCGTCTTGGAAACTACAAGGGATGCAGTGGTCGTGTTGTGAGCCGCAATGGTCAATTAGTTCGGGTTGAATTGGAATCTCAGATGAAAACGGTCACAGTTAAACGTGAGGAGATATCTGTAGACGCTGGTGTTTTCACTTCATCCGGTGAAGCACCTGAACAGGGTATTGGAAGTCAGACACCCATGCATCGAGCACAAACTCCACTGCACCCATATATGACTCCTATGAGAGATCAAGGAGGACAAACACCAGTACATAGTGGTATGCGGACGCCTATGCGCCATCAAGCTTGGAATCCTTATGCTATCTCAACTTACTAGATTTGTACCAGTAGTATTCAGTAAAAAATAATTCAGTTTCGACATTTTGCTGTAATGTAATATTGTGATCTGTAACCTTGCAAACATTGAATTACAATTTTAATTAGTTTGTTGCAGAATCTTCAAAACTGGCAATTCAATTCCTGCTAATCTGTTTACTTGTTTTTCTGCTCGTACTACTTGTGTCTATTGCTAAAATTCTAGAGAGCCCATTTCAGTTTTTTTCAGATTTGGTTGGTTCCTATAACCTTTTAACAGCGTCGCTATATATCCAATGCAAAGGCTTGTGTTTACAGTCATGAACATCATCCCAGCACTCAACCTTAGAAGGGTGAAAGCCTGGATTTTTTGCAGTCGTTGGGCTCCTGACATCTGAAGTGCTTAATTTGACCTGGGCATAAAAAAAACTGTTCTCATTGGTGGAACCGAACTGAAAAAGCTACAAGGCAAATACCAGCTATTGGCCTCGAAGATTATCACATTTTTAGCTTACGATGTAGATTGGATTTGATCATCAAGTTTAAAAACTCACCAAGCATCTTAAGAAATAATGCAAGCACACGAGTCCTGAACTCAATGGTAGCTATATTCTTGATCTTACTAATTATGATCTTGTCCTTGGGGACTTCATTGTTAGGTGAGAGCAAAAAGAGTGAAGGAAAAATAAATATCAAGAACCAAATTGCAAGGCATGAAGGAATGGCGATGATGTTACTAAGCAGTGAGTACTGACTAAGACCAGGAAAGCCCATTTATTTTAGGGGGAGGCTTGCCGAAGCCTTTATTCAATGTTTGGTCAAAATTAGAATTATTCAATTTGACTCGTATGGAATTTTGACTGGTAACCTAACAACAAGCTGGCACTAACACCTGGCCTATAAAATGAATAAAAATAGAAGTACTTCTCAAATATTCGAGGGATATGGTCCGGTCCGGTTCTCCTATGGAACCGGTCCCTGTACTTGGTGTTGACCGGGACTGAAATTTAAGAACTGGTACCTGTACCTACGGTACCGGGTTTTTCCCATTTCATACAGAGCTCAGGATCCTCTTCAAATGAATAAAGCATATCAGACTGAAATTCCCATTTCATTTCATTGTCGTTGTTCCTATTCCTAAATATCACCCTCAGCACATCCATAGGGTGACCATGATAATTTTTTGAATTAGGGAAACCAACTTCCCATCTATCATTACTGTAACAGGATTAAAACGAGAAGATTTTTAACAAAAAATTACTAGGTGAAATGACTTGAATAAGAACACCAGATAATAACCACAGGACTCCAAAACAACAAATACTAAGAACTCACTCAAGCACGAATTCCCATAGGGCCTCATACCTTGCATCCAGTGCATTGATCTTCTCTTGGGTGTAAAACCAATTAACGTCCCAAACTACAATTTGGAACTCCAGAAGACCTAGATAGATTCAATTACATGATATTAGCATTCTGCAAACACTAAGCCATTCTACCCAATTTCTACTGAATCACATAAACTTAGCCTTTCAATCACCTGATTCACCACCAGATCTCCTTTTTCCACTCAAACCCATGAACATTAAGACCATTCTTCTCTGGTTCTTTCACTCTTTATTGCAGCAACATCACCACCACAATCCAACATCATCTCATACTTGTAATTCATTATCTCTATATTCATCAATTGTAGCAACAACAACAATATCTCATCGATTAAACCATCATCTTCTTTGCTAATTCTCAATCTAACTCAATCCCAATCTAAATTTCATCTCAGGAACCCCAATTTCAGTTCATCAATCATCTTAAATCTCAACAGCAGCAACTTCTTATCTCAAATTTTGAACCCAAAAACTCCAACCACCTTCTCAATTCTTCGATTCACAGCAAACCCCTAACCCGTTTCACAATTTAATCTCTCATCTCTAATTTAATCAAACATATTTGAAGTTACCCAAAAATTAGTGAATGAATTACCAACTGTGGAATTGTTGTTAGTAATTGATGATACTGGTGGTGGTGGCGGAGAAGAAGGTGGTGATGGTGGTGAATATGATAGATACTCATTGTCTGGGATGGTGAAGAAGAAGAAGAAGTGAACCATGGTTTTCGGTTCTGAGAAAACAAGAAGAAGACTGGTTGTTTACTCGATAGATAAGAATAAGATGAGCATATATACCTAGGATCTATGGCCACGGTTACTTCTAACTAAAATATCTAACGTGTATTATTCACCGGGACTTTCAAGCCGGTACATACCGGTACTTCCCCAGAACCGGTCCATGTACCTGGTGTTGATCGGGACTTAAATTTGAGAACCGGTCCATGTACCGTTTACTCCGATTCCGGTACGGTTCCAAGCCGGTATATGGACTCTACACCGGTTCTTGTGCAGCCTTATTCAGGATTGGTGTTGGCAAGGCCAGTTTTTTTTAAAAAAAAAATTATGTTATTAATGAGTGAAATTGTGGTCTCCTGTCAGGAGACTACACATTGAAGTTTCAATGTTACTAAAACTTTCAAGAGGTAGGCATGACTCTCTAGTTGATTTAGTTGATGCATCAGCTACCTGATTATCATCGTGATTGGCAAAATCAAAAGTACAAGAAATAAAACTGGAGATTAAATGTTTGATCTCTTTTCTTAGATTCCTATTCTCCCACTTTATGAAAAGTGAATGACTGTTGATTGAATGACTAGCTTTACATCTGTCTTTATCTGAATTTTTGAGAGCTGTATTCTCTAAGCCCAGTACAATGCCTTACGAATAGCCATGCACTCCACATCTTCTGGACTTAGTGCTCCACTTCCATAAGTTCCTTTGATTCCAAGACAGCCACCTGCGAAATCACGCATTACAATGTCAGTTCTAAATTGGTTAGTGTAGTGATCAAAAGAGGCATCAATATTGAACTTAATAAATCATTCTAAAGGTGGTTTCCATCTAGAAACTTTGATATTATTGGGGTCAGAGCATAAATAATTATCTGAAGTATGCACGTGAGAAGCAAGAGGATAAATAATTTTATGCACAGTGTTATGAGGGTTAAGTGATACTCCCTTAAAAACTACATCACATCTATCCTTCCATATTATCCAAGCTCCAAACATTAGAGAATAAATCCATTTTTTACCATCAGTAGAGTGAGTAGAAGAAAACCAGCTAATAACCCATTCAGAAACTGAGTTGCAGCTAACTCTGATTGAATCAATATTAATGTTCTCCATGTAGCTCTGACATGTCTACATTCAAATAAAATATGCTCCATTGTCTTTTCAGCGCCACAACAAATGTCACATCTAGTATCTGGTTCATCAGTATATGTAGCCCTGTTACGCTTAGTAGAGTGTATATCTCTTATGCATTTCCATGCAAATAGTTTGATACGTTGAGCAACCCTACAGCCCCACAAATCTTTCCATGCTCGTTTGTTCACTGCAATCCCATTAACTTGAACTTCTCTGTCATTGTAGGTCAGCATTTTGTAAGTGCTCTTTACTGAAAACTTACCATCCTTAGCAGGCATCCAAATCATTGTGTCTTTTGTTATCAATGAAGAGACTTTGAATCTTGAGGGAAGTATAAGCATCAAATAGAACATTCAGTAAGTTGACATTCCAATGAGATGAATCAGGAAGAAGTAGTTCTTCCACATTATCATAAAATCAAAAAGATCACTCATGGGAGTATGTGGATGGTTCATACCAAGAATCCTTCTTTCCTTTCATATCTTAGTATTCCTGCCATTATTAATTTCCATGAAGTAGCTTTGTTGGTCAATAAGAATACCTTTTGTTATATCATTCCACGTATATGAACAGTTCTTAGCTGAGATGTTTTAATGAATAATATCTCCTGATTTGAAGTATTTACTTTCCAGGACTTTAGCTATCAAATTATCAGGTTCATTGCATATTCTCCATGCAAGCTTAGTAAGCATTGCTAAGTTAAGTTTCTCCATATATCTGAAGTCTAGTTCACCCCTCTTTGAAGGCATGCAAACATTCAACCAAACAGTTGGGTTATGGACTCTATTACTGTTATACCCCCAGAAAAATTTCCTTTCAATACTTGTCAGTTGTTGAAGAAGATTTGTTGGTAACTTAAAAGTTCTCATTTGATAAATTGGGACAGAGTTAAGAATATGCTTGATTATGGTGCCTCTTCCTGCTTGAGAAAGAGAGATAAAAGACCATGTATAAAACTTGTTTTCAAAATTTTCCTTTATGCTTTTGAAAGATTCTTGTTTTGAGTGTCCAAGAATAAGTGGAGAACCAAGATACTTTTCTTTTGAGTTCATTGCTTTAACTCCAAGAATTTGTCTTAATTTCTCTGCCACCTCAAGCTTAGTCTTCTTACTGAAATGAACTGCACTTTTATCAAAATTTATAACTTGCCCTGATTGTGAACTGAAATTTTGAAGTAACTCCAGTAAGTTGTTAACATAGGTGAGATTTGCTTGAGTAAAGATCAAGCAATTATCTGGAAAAAGCAAATGATTAATGTCTGGTGATAATGCAGCCACTTTAATACCTTTAATTGTTTTATCCATTTGTGAAGCTGAGAGTTGTTTTGAGAGAAACTCCATATCAAGAATAAATATATAAGGTGATAGTGGATCACCTTGTCTGATACCTCTAGATGGTGAGAATTCTTCACATGCTGAACCATTAAGCATAACTAATAATGTAATAATATTGATACATTGATAGATTAAGTCACATAAATCTTTACTGAAATCAAAATAAGAAAGAACTTTAATCAAGAAAGGCCATTCTAACATGTTAAAGGCCTTTGACATGTCTAATATCGGTGTTATCCATCCAGTTTCTCCTATTTTCTTCTTCATGGAATGAATAATTTCTTGTGCTCTCACTGTGTTGTCACAAATTAGCCTCCCTGAAACATATGCAGCTTGAAAAGGTGATATAATCTACTCCATAAGAGGTTTTGTTCTGTTAACAATAACTTTAAAAATAATCTTGTAAGAAGTATTACACGGACCAATTGGTCTGTAATCAGCTGCACAAGTACTTTTCTTATTTTTTGGGATTAGAGAGATATAAGTTTTATTGATCTGCCTGAGAATGTGCTTAGTTTCAAAAAACTTTTTAACCATAAGACAAACATCTTCACAAACTATGCTTCATTGAATTTCGTAAAAACCAACTTGGAATCCCTCATGACCTAATGCACTCCAGTTCTCTATGCTTTTAAGAGTAGTGTGCATCTCTTCATCTGTGGGGATTCTTGTGAGAGATATATTGTCCTCTTCTGAAATGATTGTTGGCGATATGATGTACAGACCTTCATCTATGAATAGCTAGGTTGTTGGATATGCTGATGCTTTTAAGTTATTGATTGAGATGTTGAGAGACTTGATCCCTTGACTGTAACCAATTATTGTTAGAATCTTGGATTGAACATATATCAATTCTTTCTTATATAAAGGAGAATCTTCAATCCCATGTGTCATATGGATATTCATTTTCAGAAATATTGAAAAACTAGAGCGCCACGTGAGATGCCAAGTCACACCCCATATGTACAGTCAGATTAGACTGAATAGATACGTCTTTTGGTGAACACAATCAGATTAGGATGAATAGATACGACTCTTGGTGAACGATTTTTACTAAATAACAAGATGGATGAAAAGAATGTTTACCGCCACGACTCTTTGTTTTTTATCAGTACCGACTAGACTCTTCAATGCTTTAATAATTTTCTCTTCGCCACTGAATACACACCTCTCCGACCCCTTCCTCTTCGTCATCTTCTATTGAATGACTCTTCAAGATGCAGTATAAACAAGGGTTTTCTTCCAATTTGGATGTACTTGAAGAAAAAGAAATAAAGATTTTTCTGTTTTACCACTATAGAATAGTAACTATAAGAATTCAGTTCTACATAGTTTCCTATCACTTTATCTTGATTCTGATTAACAAAACCACTTGGAGAATTTTGTGAAGGAGAACATTGCTTCAAACTTTCATGGACTGGCTCCTTTAAGTACTGAGACGTTTTCAACCACACACATCTTTGGTAATTAACATAGAGTTAATAACTTCGGATTTAAGGTCTTTTTGATCAGATTCGTTTTTGGGAAACGTTTTTTTTAATCTTTGTTGCATTTAGTACGTATTTGTATCTCTTTGGAATTCCCGACATCATCTTTCAAATGCAGAATTACCCGTTGCAAAGACAAAAAAAAAATTAAAAATTTAATTCTACAACAACTCAAAGGAGGAAGCGAAGAAGAAAGATCCAATCTCAGGTATGATTCTACTTCTACTATGGAGTTATTCACCATTTGTTCTACAAGTCATGGTACAAGTATTCCCTAAGTGATGAGGAAGGAGATGGAAGCAAAAATGATCGAATGAGAGCTCTAGCGAGGAGGGAAACGAAACTGCTGCTGGACAATGGATCAAAATAATTAAGTTGGCGAATCAATAGCAACCAGGGTAAATGAAGTGACTAGACTCAAGAAACCAATGACAGACGGAAGATGGTTGTCGACTGTGATTCTTTAGATCTCCGCTTTTAACTTTTGATTTAAGGATTTGAATACTGACCTTACTCCGATTTTTCTTGAAAGAAAGAATGATTATCCTAGGCATACGCGGTGTTCAAAATTATGTATCCCATTATCTTTTATGTTTAATTCACTTCATTTAATGATTTTTTTATAGGATTGAGCAAGGAGTTTCATTGAATAAGAAAGAGTGTACCTTCTTTCATGCAAAATTAGGTAAACAACCATCATATTACCAAATTTGTTGACCTTCGTTTAATGGAAATTAGGCTTTTTTTTTAATCTGATTAATATAACAAACGATAACTTAAGACACGAAGTCCCGTCTCGATATTTCAGTTCATGAGTTTTATTTGTTGGGTTCCTTTTGTTGGATTCGTCATTTTAATTGTTTTTGCAATTAGTTCATGGAACACTAATTTCGTCATTTTTGAGTTTTTGCAATGATATCCTTTTAATAGTTTTTGTGATCTGTGTTAATATGAAGTAATTGATTCATAGATAAACAGTAAATTAGAGATGTACATGGTAGGACTTGGGACCTTTATTCATCCAATCTTTTTTTCCAAGTGGGCGATTTTTTCGCTTCTTTTTAGTTGAATTACTGACTCTTTAATGCTTATATTTCCTGCATTCTCTATAAATTTCATGCGAAAACAGAATAAAATTCTTTCAGTTTATAAGTTATATAACCATCTTCGTTATTCTCCACAGGTGCACATTCTTTGAGATTACATAATTATCTTGACTTCGTATATTCTCAATGAGATATTAAGTGATTCTTTAGGAAGAAATGGATAAAGGCTAATTAAATTTCAACTCATGCAATCTTTCGTGCTCTCAGATATAAACAACATTCATGACATGCAAGACAAGAACATACGAGCTATACTATATCGATGAAGGATGCAATTGCAGGTAGTAGCTAATGGGGGTGCAGAGAGGAATGAGTTACAGAAGACAACTCAGAGATTTCCAACTCTTTTAGAAGAACAATAATTAATTAAGTACCAAATATGAAATATAACGGGCGAAGACGAAGTTGAATAAGAAGAAGCATGATCCCAATTAAGCTCCTCATGTAGCACATAACGCTTTCATGTAGAGAAAAAATTGGATTACAACATCCATGATGACACTAGACCGTGCACTAATGCACGGGCATAAAAGCCCTTGTTATTCTTTGTTTTCCTTCTGTTGACCTAAGTGTGGAAGTATTTGTTGTTTGTGTCCATATCCTTGATGAAGTGATACCTGGAATTTTGTTGATAGAATTTAGCCTTTACTTTATGCCACTTGCTTAGTTCATTATTGATGTTGATTACCTCGTTGTCGATGCTTGGATCTGAAGGCGGCTCTTGAAGTTTATGTAACTCCAATTGGAGGATGTCCACCTTTTGGTTAATGTTGTCAAAATGATTTTTGTTCCATAAGGATAACTGAAAAAGCGGGGGTCTAACAACCATACATAATATTTCAATTAGAACTATGTATGCACAACTCCGAGTTACTTTCTAGAGAATCAACTAGACTCAATCAAATAGAAAATATATCAAGGAGTTATTATCTCAATCTCTCGATTTGATTTACTCAAGCAAATACAATCTGCGAGTCTCAATAAAAGAAAGATAACTTGGATGTAACCAAAGACCAATATCCAAGTGTCAATCAATTTAAATCAACAACCAATAAGGTCGGATATTCTAATTGATTGAACAACGCACAACCTGTATTATTTCAATTATATAAAAATATAATGCGGAAAATAAATAACATAGACACCATAATTTTGTTAACGATGAAACCGAAAATGCAGAAAAACCCCGGGACCTAGTACAGATTAAACATACACTGTATTAAGCTGTTACATATACTAGCCTACTCCAAATTAACTTCGGTCTGGACTGTAGTTGAACCCCAATCAATCTCACACTGATCTAAGGTACAATTATCCTCCTACGCTTCTGATCCCAGCAGGATACTACACACTTGATTCCCTTAGATGATCTTACCCACAACCAAGAGTTGCTACGACCCAAAGTCGAAAACTTTAGCAAACAAATCTGTCTCACATAGAAAAGTATACAAGATAGATAAATTCGTCTCCCACGAATAAACCTATGAGTTTTCTTCATTCTTTTGATAAATCAAGGTGAACAGTAACCAATCAATAAACCCATACTTATATTCTCGAAGAACAGCTCAGTTTTATCAATCACCTCACAATAGTCTTAATCGACGCAGCGAAAAAAGATATTGTGGAATCACAAACGATGAGACGAAGATGTTTGTGATTACTTTTATATATTGCCTATCGGATATAGAAATCTCAAGCCAATTATTACAATTGTAATCGTACGATAGAACATCAATATAGATCACACAACTACAAGAAAAGTAGTATCGGTCTGGATTCACAACCCCAATGAAGTCTTTAAGTCATTAACCTGGTTTTAGAAGAAGAAAACCGAAGGTTAAAGGAGAATCTACTCTAGCTTAGCAAACTAGTATCACACAGAATATGTGGGGATTAGGTTTCCTAGTTGCTAGAGTTCTCCCTTATATAGTCTTTTAAATCAGGGTTTGCAATCAATGTTAGCTTAGTAACAAAGCATTCAATATTCACCGTTAGATGAAAACCTGATTAGATACAAGATAATATCTCTCAACCGTTAAATTGAAAACTTAGCTTGCTATACACACATGTACTTGACGATTTTGGGTTTGTGTAACCGTACCCAAACGTGTACAATAGTTGGTTCAATATTAGTCAACCAAATGGTTAGCCAAATGATAACTTTCATATCAACCATATTCTTCTTCACCATAACTAGTCCAAATGACTCAAATGAACTAGTTAGAGAGTTATTCAATTGCTATGAGATCCCATGTACTACACAGGACACAATTGAAGCAAAAACGATATGATTCACTCGAATCGATTCATGAACTATAAAGCTACGGTTTGCAATAGAATTCCTTAGATTATTAAGATAAGTTCACAAACATCATTTTTAGACATAACCTACTCAATTTCGCGGACTCAAGTTAACCGGTTGGAGTTTACAAACTCCAGCAGAAATTATCGGGTCGAGAACTTTCGTCAGTTCGCGGACTGAAACCGAGCTACAACTCCAGCAGAAATTCTCGGGTTCTAGAACTACGCCAGTTCGTGGACTGAGTTGATGGCTCACGTTCCGGTTTCACTTGATCAACAAAGTTCGCAAACTTCGGTTCAAGCAATAAGGACTTATACATATATGTGTTTCCACAACAATGTTTCTATCCTCCAATGGTTATATTGTCTAAACTCTTATTTCAATCATTGAAACATTCTCAGATGGCGTTATATAGTTGTTCGTCACAAACTATTTTTCGTCAGAGCGATTTCCAAAATGATTGAAACATAACATGACTTTCGTCAATAGGTAAAGATGAAGTTGGCTAAAGCGAAAGCTTTACCAACACACATTTCAAGAAATAGATAAGCGAGATATACTCAGCTCGAAATGACATATGTGTATATTCTTAGTCTATATAGTAATACGACTTTTGTCCCAATATAGGAGATATAATAGATAGACTTTTGAGTGATAGATAAGTTCAAGTCTCCACATACCTTTTAGTCGATGAAGATCCACTGGTTCCTTGAGTAGTCCTTCATCTTGTATGATGATTTCCATGGAGTTATTGAGCTCAACTACACTTTCTATCCTAGTCCGAGACCTTAGCTATAGTAGACTAGAAATCAAGACTTTATAGTTTTGATCACTAACATTGACAAATATGCTTGAGATAGCAATGCATGCGAGTTCGACCGAGCAATGCTCTAACAATCTCCCCCTTCGTAAATTTTAGTGGCAAAACTATTAATACATATGGAATACAAAAAATATATAAATAAACTTTGTAGCTCCTATTCCACATGTCTAATCTTCAACAATACTCGAAATCTTCGTCACTTCCAAGTAGACCAATGATCCCAAAGGTTATAAGTTTAGTATCATCGTTATTGAAAATCCGTAGCTATAACAATGAGAAAACAAGAGTTCTCAATCATTGTTATACAGTGTCATAGTATTATTACACAACGTCAAAGTCCAATTGCATCACAACTTTAACAATAATACTATGGTGATACTTCACTCCCCCTTAGTCAATACTCCATATCACATGGAAACCACTCCCCCTTACATAATGATCCGAAAACCATATGTATTTGTAGTATGAACTACATTTAAATTCTTCCCCTTTTTGTCAATAAAATTGGCAAAGGTACAAGAACGGGATCCTAATGAAATTTCCGTAAGAGACATTTCATGATCAAAGGTAAATTTTTATCATCTTGTTTAGATGCAACCATATGGCCGAAGCTAAATGCATTCATCAAGGAGTTCATAAAGATACAAGATAACCCCTCTAATATTCCACAGCCGTACTCCCCACAAAGATTTGGCAATTAAGCACAAGTTCAAAAGAACTCTCCCCCATAAAATGTCATTCCCAAGGGAACAACAAGAGCGACCTTAATTTCAAGAGAAAAAAAGGATTTCTTTAGACTCAATAAATTAATACAAGTATGAATTTGTAATCCAAAATATTCAATCATACTAATCAAGGAAAACCAAGATTAATTTGACTAAATATGCTCGACACAAGTAAGCTTATGGAGACTTAAATCAATTAGATTAATCACAAGAGGACTCATAAATAATCTAATTGTCGTACTCAATCAAACTTATTACAAAATTAATATATTTAATTGGTCACACTCGACATAAGAAATTCTATGGAGCAATGACTAGGTTAATCACAAATAACCAACCCAATCGAACAGATGCTAAAACATAATTAAAACTTACAGAGTGATAACTAAATAACCACACAATATGATTAATTTAGTTCAACATGTTCAACATAAAGTACCTTACGGAACAACAACTAAGCTAATCACAAAGCAATCAACTTTTGTTGTTTTAGTGCTCAACATAAGACACTTCATGGAACAACACAGTACTTACACAAAATTATGGATCGAAGAATCGACCTATACCGTGGAATAAGCAAGGATTCATTCTATGTTTCCATCACTATTTGCACAATGACACGCAATAGATATAATCCTTGAATCACAAAATATTTTAACCTATCTTACATCAATAATTGACAATATAGGCTTAACTTTTGTGTTTTGCCAAAAGTCTATTCATTTTTTTATCAATATGTGCATACCAATTCACGAACGACTTTACTTTTGACAAAATATGGGACAATTAAGTTCACGGATGTAAACACACATATCCCATCAAAACATTGCAATATATAAATCCATAAAGATTAATACTACAACCATCATCTTCCAAACAAGTTTAGAATTTAAACCAATAAATCTAAAAACAAAAAGATGAAAACTTTGGACATAGCTATGTGTAATCACAATAATGGATATTCCAAACACTAGTTATTCTTCTAAACAAAAGAGAAAAATAGAAGATTTACTAGGATATAAGACCTTTGAAGAATTCTTTATCGTCCCGGAACTCCTTGTCGTCAATATCCATTGGAACATAAGGTTCATTAAGGTAGGAGTTTATATCAATAAACCTTCTAGGTTTCTGTTGTCGAACCAGGGCCTTATGAATCTCGTGAGTCTTATACACAAAAGCCTTTATTTGCTGAATCTCCTTTTTTAGCTCCTTTAACACTTCAATAACATCAGAAAACTTCTGATAATTTGAAGGAACAACTCTTGGCTTCCTCATATTCCTTCTTTTTGTTTTCAAGGTTGGAGGCAATTGATATTTTTATTTTTTCTTCATAATTGATGGCTGAGCAATCATATTACCGTCTTTTCCATCTTAAGACATCATTCTTGGAGCGTCCATGAACGTATGGGTTTGTGAGAGGAATTCACAATTAGCTCAACAAGTATAGTCTTGAGATAAAAATAGGTTTTAGAGAAGGAAAAGGAATGTAAGGTTCGAAACCTTTAACATGTTCGTAAACAACCAACTCTCAACCCTATGAAGAGTGTAATTATCGATAATACCCTTTCTTTTTGTTTGATAGACAAAAATTAACAAACCTAAGAAAAGAAAGAAGAAAAACTTTTCCTAAAGCGTGAGAGGTACAAAATCATTGTCTCTTTAGATCAGGCACATGAGACAAGATTTTAAAAACAACACAATCTAGTTGCGTTGTGGTGAAAAATAATTTGTCCACCAATTTCCTCCCACAGACCTCTGTCTATCAAAACTATTTGACCATAATTCTTTTCTAATTGTCTTAGTTTATCCTTGGAAACTAACTTCTTAGACGAAGATAAAATCTTACATACCTCAGTAGTCTTATGATAGGTGTCTAAAACACCTAATTTTACATCTAGTGTTTATGCTTTCTTTGCTATTATCCTTGTGAATTGCATCTCTTATGTTTAGTTTTGAGTTATTAGGTGCTTTGGAGTCATTCAGAGTGAAAGAATAAGAAAACGTTCAATTGGAGCTAAATGAAGCGAAAAGGTCAACTCACATGCGAGTTATATTTGGAGCATGCTATGTTACGTAAGGAGCGAAGAATGAACTGTCAGTTTTCTGAGACTGACAGGTCAAATAGTAATTGGTTAGCCCTTATCCAGCAACTGGGTGACTCATTCAGTTCCCATTCTATTACTAAACCCAAGAATTCAGAGGAGGATTATTTTCAATCATTTCCTTACTTAATTTAGAGAACAAAAATTGAGAAACGACTGTGCATTCTTTTGTTTGAAAATCAGAGAGATAGGTCTTGAGAAAAGAAGAAGATTGAATCAGTATAAGTTGTGATCTACGTACAGTTGAGCTTTGGTGATTCTGTGATGAATCAATTACAACGAGAATTGGAAGAACTAGGGTTTATACGGCTGTGTACCAGGTTCAGATCGAGAAGTCAGTGAGGGTTTAGACGGTTCTGTATCTGTATTTGAACCGAGAAGAAAATTTATTGAATGGTTGAATTCAAGGGATTGATGATGGCTGATGAGCAGAGCAAAAGAGAGTTGTTGTTGGCGGAGGAATTGATAAAGGGTTTTGATGATTTTAGAAACTGAATTGAGAAGAACTAGATTGTTTACTGAGATGGGTTTGAGTGATTTCGAGTTCTGGTAGTGTTGGCAGGGTATGGAATTTAGGTGGTATGGCCGAGAGAAGATTTGAGTCATTACAAAGGAGTTTCTGGTGATGTTCAGGCGTTGTATATAAAGCTACATGTATATGAAGCTACAATTGAGTTGGCTGAGAAGGAGTTGAACTGCAGGAAATGGTCGTAGCTACAATAAAGGGGTTAGTAGTATGCATTGAGCAGCAGGTGTAGCTGTTGAGAAGAGGTAACAAGTTGAATTGAAGTTACAGCTAAAATGGTCGATGTATGAATGAAATGCTTAGATGAATGTTAAGATTGAGCTTTACAGGAAGAGAGAGATGGTTATAATGTTGATGTGTAGTTGATGATACTGCGAGCTAGATGGAGTTATCTGTAGCTGCGGTTAGGATGGAATATGAAGCTGCAATGGTGACTTAGGGAGATTTTAAATGGTTCAGGGAAGGTGAAGTTCGAAGATATCGAGACCAAGTGATAAGATCTATGGACTGAGCTTGGAAATAGATGGAGCTGATGCTGTGCTTATATGGAAGAAATCTGTGATGATGGTGATGACATAGATTCTCGGTTAGTGATGGTTTTGCCGGTAGTTGATGGATAGGGAAGTAAGCTCGGGTTTGAGTATGAATCATTGCATGGGCTCTAATGGTTTGATGTGGTGATGTTCAGAGATTCACAGTAATGGTGTTAGCTGTTATACCAGTGATTGAGTGATGGTTGTAGATGATGGAGTTCATGGAACAAGTCAAGGACAATACAAAGAATGGGAATTTGTTGTGATAGAACCGACGATGTATTTGAGTCTTGGCTTGCTGAGAACGATGAAGGTGGTTTGAGTTAACTTGTACAGAGCCTGGAAGTGGCGATGAGATCAGCTTTCTGTGTTATTCATAGGTTTTGTGGTTGATAGCAGTTGCGTGATCGAGACAGGGAGGTTTGGATGCTTCCATTTCATGTGAATGATGGTTTTACTTACTGATGGTATTGGTTGAGCTGCATGAAAGAGTTCAGTTATGGCACTGTGGTTTACAGGGAATGGTATTGAGCCAATGGTGGTGGTTGTAACTCAAGCTGCAAGCTCAGAGTGGTTGAATTCAAGTTGAAGATGCTGCAATCCATGGTTGCGGACGGATGGGTTAAGAGTAGATTCGAAGGCACTAATGGAGTTGGTTATTATGCAATGGAGAAGCACGGTGTTGGTGTTGGCTGGTGCTATTGAAGCAACAGATGGATGTAGTTTGTAGGATCAGAATATCGCCACAAAAATACTCTTGTGAAATTTATAACGACAGTTCTGCGGGCTCTTCAACAACACACTACAAATGTCGCAGATTAATGACGTAATAGACAACGACAGCATAAAACACGAGAAATATGTGAAGATTTTTTGACTGTAGAGAAAGCTCGCGAGAATGAAGCAGAGCTCTCGAGAATGAAGCGGATCTCGCGAGAATGAAGCGGAGCTCGCGAAAATGAAGCGGTTGTTCGCTAGAACAAGGCGGGAGCTCGAGAGAATATGGAGAAAGCTTGCGAGAGTGTGGAAAGGGATCCTAGAAGTATGAGTTGTATGTGAGCTGTCATCCATTATGTAAACACCTATATAAAGAGGAGAGCAGGAGAGAGAAAAGGGGGGACACAATTTTAGTAAGAGAGGGAGAGATATTTTGCAGAGATATATTTTTGGAGAGAAAATGTATTTTTATTTATGATATTCTTCCCGAAAACTAGATCTAGGACTCCATTAATAGAGATTATCAATGTAAAACAAATGTAAGTTTAAACAATCATAGTGAAGAATCATGGATGTAGATCAAATTGATCGAACCATGTAAAAATCTGTGTGTCCTTTTATAATTTAGTATTTTAATTATCATTTTTATATCAAATGAGTTTAGATTAAGAAATTATTATCAAGATATTACAAGGGGTGTGTTGTGGGAATTCCTGCAACTACATTTTGGCGCTAGAAATCATTTAGATTGCTTGCTGGATTGAGGAAGATTCAAAGAAATAAGCAATTGTTGGTGATGAATTGAACGAAATCCGTGACATACAAGGGAAAATATGGGAGTTCTAGTGATTTCCTCATACTTTCATACAACGAATAGCACCAATAGTTAAAAGAAGGCAAACGGGAGTAGATTGGAAGATTATCTCTCCCATGAAATCAGTAGAGTCTTCATAGACATTTAGCATCAGAAGGACAAATTCCACTCTTATCTCTCTAGTTTTTGCTTTTCATATTTAGAATTGATGATTTACAACAAAATTTTGGGCAAAATTTCATATATGTTAAACTTCGCTTTTAAGAAAAATTCATTTTTTTTTTTTTGAATTTTCAAATCAAAGTAAATTGTGTTCACAGGTTTGAAACAAGTAAATCAAGATCCTAAAAAACTACTACAAATCGACAGATAAACTTTCTTTTGATTTACTCAATTCAACAACGAGAATAGACTTTTCTAGTCATTGTTTACGTGAAGCAATTCAAAGAACGAAGGAACTAAGGACGAAACTATTACAAATCGAATCATTATTTTATTAATGTGCAGAGAAGAAAATTTATTTTATTATTAATCATTATTTTATTTATGTGCAGGGAAGAGCAATTATTTTATTATTCGTTGGGAAAGCTTAGAGTACCAAGCAATCGAATTATCACCAGCTATGAGGCCATCTCTGTCCATTTAGTTGTTTGATAACTTGCGAAAGAATGGACAAAAAATAATTAAAAGAAAGATGCGCAGAGGGATGGGACAAGAGCATCATCATGTTAACAAAAGATTAGTGGAAGAAAGCAGCTTCAAAAGAAGGGAGAACATTCGGCCTTAGCGAAGAAAAGAACAAAATTTATAGCACAAAGGAAGGTGCACGTATGGATAAACTGAAGGAAAGTTGACTAACAACATATTAACTCAAACCAGAAAACAATTCTTTAGAAATACGAAGCAGCAAAGAAGCATGAGATGCAAGTTTACATTACAATTAAATTCGCATGGACATTATGAAGACAATAATTACATACTAAAATGCCACAGTACATATTTGTGAAATTACAATGAATTCTTTATGTAAGCTTCGTAGGAATAGAGAAGGGCAAAGGGAAGGCAACTTCAAAAATGCACAAAGCAAGCGAACTCTAAAGACGTAGCCGCAAGGGAAAATAAAACACACAGACACACAATAATGGTTAAGAAGTGGATGCTTCTTTCGCAAAGAACGGTGAAAAGAAAAACGGAAAAACATAGCAGCAAAGGGTACCAGTCAACAAAACCTAACAAAGACACATTGGTATATAAATTAGATCTCTGGCGACCACAAACGATGAGCCAGATTGACACGCAGAGGGTGAAACCAACACCAACACGATGTGATGAAGATACAAAAAGGAAAGAAGATGTTCGCTGGGAGAAAAACAAAGGAATATAGAACCTGCGAGGAGAAAAGGAATGGATCAAAAGGAGACCAGCGAGGAAGCAACGAAGAGAATGAAACCATACTAAGAGTAACGCTTAAAAACTGAGAACAAGGCTGAACAAGGCTACAGAATATGATTATTTTGCTGACTTCGTTATCAACTTCAACGAACAAGGCTGTCAAAAAACTAAGAATAATGCTTCCGCGAAGACTACAGCAACACCAAAATTACAAAAATTTACAGAGACAATCGCAGACATAAAGTTACAAAAATTTAGCTTAGAAAAGTTACCGGCAGATGTGGAGAGGATTTCGAAAAATTTCTTCGCAGATTAATACCGGCAGTAGGGAATGGAGTAACAACAAAGTCTTAGCGAAGTTGTCGCAGTTCCAGCGAAGATAAACTTACCCCGCCTTCCTTGACTCCATGAATCACGTGGACATTAACTCATAAAATAGTACTTCGCCAGTTATACTCACTGAATGAAAAACCTTCAAGAGGATAAAATATAAATTCACTGAATGCTTCATTAACTGAGAGAAGAACAATCACAAAAGCCTATGAAGTCCACTGTTAAAAATAGAGAAACTCTCCTGGCTTGGCGAATAAATCAACGTCAATTAATAAAAAGAGAGCAACAGAAAATACAAGTTGTCTTGAGAGAATAACCATGCATTCATGAACTTCGCAAACGAGTTCATCTAGTTACAGAAGCCATTAATTAAGGAAGAATAAATTATTCGAAGCTTACTTCGCCTGGTCATTATCATCAGCAAGTGACGAAGAAAAGCACATCATCGCAGCAATCATCGCAGACTCTCATTTGACTTTAAGTACAATCAACGCAAACTCTTTCCACAGACCTTTTGACTTCGTATTTATGAGATTTTGTAATCATCGCAAACGCTCTTCGCATCCATCATCGCAGACAATTCTTTATCCTTTCTAATAGAGCGATAAAAGGAGAAAATTTAAGAGCAAATTAGTACGGGAAATCTAAGCAAGGAACAATCATCGAAGGAATGGCAAGAGTTAACCAACAATGGCCAAAAAAATATAATATGCGAGCTTACAAGAAGAAGAAGATTACACCTAGAGCTAGAGAAATTATGGAAGAAGAGTTGATCGGATTTAATTTAGCAAGCATTTTCTTCGCAATATTATCTTATGCCAGTGGTTTTATTCGCAAGCATTTTCTTCGCGATATTTTAAGGAAAGTTACAAATAGCAAAACTAGTGGAACAACAGCAGCAAATGATTATTTCTCAATTTTGAAAAGAATAAAGTTGATGATTATTTCGCAAAGAATGATTGACAGAAATCACAGAAATGAAAGAAATGACAGAAATGAAAGAATAAAGAAACGTGAATAAAATTTCGCAGAGACATAAGAATGGGACGAACCTTTATGGCGTACACCCTAGTTCGCGAATAACATTTCGCAAGAGGCAAATGTAAGACCTAAAGTGCGTCATATCAGGGAGTATCTCTTTGAATGGCTCATGGATAAGGTTATACCGCTGCTGGAACCTGAGTCATGGAGATTGGGGTTATTGAAAACCCATCCAGGAGAGGTACCTTGGATTTCCAACTATATAAGGTTATACCCTGGTTGGAAGACCGAGGGTCTCTCCTAAGGAGTGTATAGTATGACCAAGGCGCCGAGGTACACGGTTGTGCCAAGGGTGCCAAGGGCGTACGAAAATACCCTTGCCATTCTTGGCAAGTCTTGGCTATGATGCACTCGGCCCGAAGAAAACCCCACTTAGGGTGCAGTCTTGTAACTATATACCATATAGGCATAACGGATAAGAGGCTGCGAAAACAACTGGTTGTTTATAAGACCGGATGGGAGGAGCTAGTCTTGTATGGCCGATGTTCCCTCCTTGAAGGGGCAACCATGGGGAAGATAAGGGCGGCACCCTCCATTAGGGAGATGACAGTGTCAAAAAAGACGGCAATGTCATGGGGCTTTACGTTCGCAAGAACATTTAGGCATGTCATATTGTTGCATGACAAATATTATAAAGAGGAAAAAAGCCAAGAGAAAAGATAAGATGAGATCAATGGGTTTTACATGAAAGTGTAAAGACGTCCTGCGATTTCATCGCAAGACGACAATGTCATGGGGCTTCGTTCTCGCAAGAGAACTTAGGCCTATCATATTATCGCAGAGAAATTGACAAAACAAGGATAAGGCAAGATCAATGGATTTTTGCATATAAATGTAAGAACGTCCTGCAATTTTGTCGCAAAAAGAAAAATTGGCAAAATAAGACCTTTAACTAGGAAGGCAAAATAAGACCAATAGAATAATCTCAAACATTAACTATTTTCTTTTAAGAATGCTGGAAAGATTTGTTAATCGCAAAAGAGATAATGAGAAGCAAGAAATTCTATTTAGAATCTCTTAGAAGTATTATTCAGAATTTCTCAGAAGTATTATTCAGAGTCTCTCAGAAGAATTATTTATAATTTCACAACACTATTCATAATTTCGCAGTTGTAGTTACAGAATAACCTACAACTACACCCTCAGTAGAATTTGTAAAACTTAAGAAGTTCTTGATGATGAATGACAATTTTCTTATTAATTCTCTCAATTGATTACAAAGAAGTATCTAAATGGAACTAGAATAGTTACAACTTTCTCTATTCTCTTTCCTAAGATATTTTCTAACACTCATTCAAAGAACCTCTCGAATTTTACATTTGAACTCCTATTTATAGTAAAATTTGTACAACTGTATATGTGTTGCGAAGTATCGCAAGATTATTTTATGCTCGCAAATCTTTCATACTTCCCCGTGCTTCCTCTATCATCGCATTGTTTTGTAGCTCTTTCCTCTTATATTTATTACGATGTTCGTAAGCTAATGTCTTGTGATATTCGGTACCTACATCTTGCCTCTTCCCATGTCAATTATAAGAATAAGGAATGTCATGAGAACCTCTATTCTCGTAAATTTAATATAGTTATCACCACCTATTACATTCGCGACACGTATTTTTCTTTTTCATTAAATTTTTGACACGTTTCTTCGTAACCGTTCTTTTCAACCGCTCACGTCTAATCGCATTGATGAGTTTCTATCTTCATCGAACTCTCTCTTCTTTATAAATATTATATTTTTTTCTTCTTTTTATTCTCTTATCTTATTCATCTTCCTCATCACTTCTGCCTCTGCAATTTATTCCCTTTTTCTGCTACTACAATTTCTTATCTCTTTCACTTCTTTTCCTTTCTATTTTGTATCCTACATCCAATGGCTCCAAAGAAGAAAACTATTGAACAAACTAATGCAGAGCTTGCTGATAGGGACCTCATTCTTTCTGAAATTGATGGTCATGACAATAAGTATTCTCTCTGTATGGAGATCTTTACTGATCTTACTTGGAATGATCAGAAAGTTTTAATCTCACGAGGTCAAATCCTCGCAGGTCTTCCTCTTCCTCTTTATGATGTCAATCTTCCTTTATTCTATGAAATTATTTCCCACCCCAATTTTTCATGTGCCATTTATCAATTGACTGGTGATTGTATTCGCATTCTGGTTGAATTTGAAACTTGCGCTGCTACTGGAAAATCTTTGTATTCAGTTGATCTTAGGAAACCTGGATTTCGAGATATGGAGATTATCGCTGCGGACTATACAGTTGAGAGTTTCTTCAAAAATTACACATTAATTCCTGCGAAGAAGGAAGATAAACGTTGGGGTGTTCGTCTTCATCGTAAATCTAATATCGCAGCAGATGATCTTCTCATGCACAATATTGATTATGCCTCGGGAAATAATAAAACACCTCGTCGTTCTAATGATGAAGATTGGTATAACTACCCTCTAGCATTATCGGGTTCTTATATTTCTGGGATAGTAGATCTTCCTGCGAACCTTCGTGATCGTAACTATCAACCTTGGGTCTTTTCTTGGCTTAGCAAAGATAAAAATGTATGTATCTCCATCTCCTTATCTTCTTGTTATTCTTCAACTTATTTTCAAATGAGGTAAGAAACACTCTTATATGTTTTTTAAACAATATATTGTTGCCTATGTTTCTTATCCTTATTTGAATTTGTAGGTTCTTCCTGATCTTTCGGAGGTTGTTGCGAGTGAAAACAAGAACTCTACTTCTTCCAAAAGGTTAACTATGAGACAAAAAACACTTCGCTCTGCGAAGAATACCCAAACTTCTGGTAGTCAAGATGATGCTCTTCGCAAAGAAAAAAGGAAACTTGAGGATGTTGTTTTTGAGAGGAAGAAGAAGAAACTCTCGACCAATGCTTACTCCAATGTGATCTCTTCTAGCAAGAACATTGATGAAGAACAAAATGATGAAAGTGACAAATTTCCTGAGAAGGATCTTGGTTCTAATTCTGATACCATTTATGATAAGGGATATGATGATGACAATGATGAAGAAGACTAAGATTATAGTAATGCAGAAACTTTTGAATCTGCAATGATTCAAGTATCTGAAGCTTTTCTCCACTCTTATCGTGGGTTAGGAAATTCTCCTACTGTGAATGCTCGTAAGCTTATTGCGAAGGCTTGTAAAGTTCCTACTGTACTCAATAACAACTCTCTTAATGGAATTTCAAGATTCGTCTCTCCTGCTACATTATATGCTTTAGGGAGTATGGTAAGTTTCTTTTCTATTCCTTGTTTGTTTCCCTTATTTCATTAATTCCTAACCCTTTTTATTTGTTCGGAGTTGGAAGAGTCATTGTGAAATTTGCTTCCGATTGGGAAAGACGTCATTCCATTGCTGAGAAGAAGACTTTAAGCCGTTGTAAGAAGTTAGAGGTTGAATATTCAAAACTTCGTCAGAAAGTAGAGGATTTAAGTATTGATAATGCAGAATTAACATCTCGTCACGGAGATAATCCACAATCTGCGAGCATCGCAACTGAAAGTTCTTGTATTCTTGAGGAGAATAATCAACTAAAGCTTGAAAACTCTTCTCTTCGTAATGATAAGAAGAAATTAGAAGGTAAATTCTTCATAATGGTAAGTATTTTGATTACTTTTCCTTCGTAACTTGCTAACCTATTTCTTAATTTCTTCCCTTACTGCAGAAAATTATGCGAAGATGAATGATGATCTGGAAACTATTCTTGCCGGTTGTAACCAGAAGATTTCTGATTTAAGGTCTCAACTTCTAATTTCCCAGAACAACCATAGCTTATATGTCAAGCGTTTCCGAGATAAGATGACTCGTAAGATTTGTGAAGACAATCAAATTCCTCTCAAGAAGTACCAGACGCTCCTTTCTGAAGAAATTCCTGAGGATACCCCATATCTGGAAATCTCTGATAGTGAAGTTGAAGATGATCTCTCTGAAGAAGAAAAAGAAGATCATTTTGATGGGAATAAATCACCCGAAAAATAGCTTTACTCTTTTTTGTATATCTGCTCTAGTTCTTTTCATACAATACTTTCTTCTTTCCTGCACTTTTGATCAACCAACAATTTCTTTTTGAAGCTTAACTAGTATTAATGTCTTAATTTTGCGATGATGAATTGATCTTTCTTTGATTGAGTGTTTCCCTTATTCGCATAATTTGATCATGTGGAGAGAAATAATATATCTTAAAGACTTAGCTTAGTATTTCCTTTCCCCCTATTATTGCTCTTCAGATGATCAAATATTGTTGGAAGTATTAGAATATCTGCCTCAATTCAATTTGTGAAGCTTCAACTTGTTGCAATTGGAATAAGAAATTCTCCCTTTGAAATATAAGAAATACGAGGTATGAAATATCCTTAAGAAGTATAAGAATTATAAAATATCTTTGAAGAAGTATTAGAAGTATTCAATCCGTGAAGAATTATCCAATGTATAAAGAAGTATAAGAATTATTCAATCAGTGAAGAATTATTCAATGTATGAAGAAGTATATCAAGTATTTAACCTTCGCAAAATTTAATAAACATGAAATATCCGTTGAAGAAGTATAATAAATACGAGACGTTCTTGAAGAATTATAAGAAGTATTCAAATTGTGGAGAAATATTCAATATATGAAGAAGTATGTAATTCTCGTAAAATTTAATGAATACGAACTATCTGTTTTTGATTGCGAATAAAATCGCATGTTTTGTTATGTCTTCGTGATATATATATTATTGTAAAAATTCTTCAATGATATTGATGGGATTGCCTTCTTTGTTAGGACTTCATGATATATATTCTTGTAAAAATTCTTCAATGATATTGATGGAATTGCCTTCTTTATTAGGACTTCATGATATATATTCTTGTAAAAATTCTTCAATGATACTGATGGAATAAGTTTCATTAATTGTTGTGGTCTTATCATGCCTTCCTAAGTAAAGGTCTTATTTTGCCACCTCTTTTGTGATAATATTTTTGTATTTGCGATAATATGACGAGTCTGAACATTCTTGAGAATATACAACCTCGTGACATTATCGTCTTGCGATGAAATCTCAGGACGTTTTTACACTTTCATGTAATAACCCATTGATCTCATCTTAACTTCTTTGTTATGTTCTGCGAGTTCTTTTTTTCTGTATATATATATATATATATATTTTTTAGAATGCTCGCATAAATTCATTTGTTGCACAAATATGACAAGCCTTTATGTTTTTGCAAACAAAAAGCCTCGTGACATTTGCGTCTTATAGCACGTATCAGCTCCCTAATGGAGGGTGCTGCCCTTTATCTTCCCCTTGGTTGCCCCTTCAAGGAAGCGTACATCGACCATACAAGGTTAGCTCTTCCCATCCGGTTCTGCAAACAACCAGCTTTTGATCACAACCTCTTATCCTTTTTGCATATAGGGCTTATAGTTACGAGGTTGCACCCTATGGGGTATCTTTGGTCCAAGTGCATCATTTGCCAAGACTTGTCAAGAATGGCAGATGTGCTTCAAGCCCACCCGACACTCTTAACTCAACCGTGTACCTCGGCGCCTTGATCGTTTTCTGCACTTCTTGAGAAAGACAGTATGCCTTAGTCGCCCAACCTAAATCATGTTACATCGCAAGATTAGGTTGAGAATCCAAGGTGTCTAACCCGGATAGGTACCCCATTATTGGGTTGTACCCCGTAAAGTTCCATGTACTCAGGTTCCTTGGTGATGTTCCGGTGTCCCTGAGTCATGGTTATAGGTACCCCATTAAATGACGCACTTTAGGACTTTGCCTCTTACGAAATTTTGCTTCGCGAACTAGGGTGTACGCCACAAAGGTTTTCCTTGTAATATTTCTGCGGCTTTCTTTCTTTTTTGAAATTTGATCACAGATTGCGGTATTTTATTCGCAAATTAATGTGTGCGTCTTTCTTTAATGAAAGTTAATCGCAATAAATTTTTTGAAATTCGTAACTTTTGCAAATTTCCTGCGAGCAAACAATATTCGTAAAATTTATCATGAGTTTTATGGATAATACCTTTTCAAATACAGTCTATTCCAAGGTCTACCAAGTCTCAAACCCATGTCTCTCCCCTCTGGATCCATCAGACGATAAGCTCCACTTCCCACAACCTCTTTGATAACATATGGTCCATCCCATTTTGGTGCTAATTTTCCTCCATTTTCTTTTTGATATGGAGGTGTTTCTCGTATGACCAAATCACCTGGTTGATATTCATGTTCAATGACTCTCTTGTTATACTCTCGAGCTAATCGTTCCTGATAAATTTTCATATGGTGCAACACCTTTTCTATTTTTTCTTCCAAATCATCCAGTTCACTTAATATCACCCCTGCACTTAAATTTCTTTCCCAAGCTTCTTTCTTTGTTGTCGGAATTACAATTTCTATTGGTAATACTTCTTCTACTCCATATGTTAAGCAATAAGGAGACATTCCAGTTGCCTATCTTATAGTTGTATTGTATGCCCAAACTGCACTAGGTACTTGCTCGCACCACCCTTTGAGATGTCCTTCTAATTTCTTTTTGATTGTATCTGCGATTGTTTTATTTGTTGCCTCTGCCTGCCCATTAGCTTGCGGATATAACGGAGTTGACTTCCCACATTTTATCCTAAAAGTACTGAGTAACATCTCTATATTCTGCCCTTCAAATTGTTTTCCGTTATCAGATACTAACTGTGCTGGAACTCCGTACCTGCAAATGATGTTCTCAAATATGAACGTAAAGACATCTTTATCACGAATATGATGTACTGCTTTTACTTCTGCGAGCTTTGTTAAATAATCTGTTGCAACTATCAAGTATCGTCTTTGTCCGGATCCAGGTAGAAATGGTCCAACAATATCCAACCCCCATTTCCCAAAAGGCCAGCAACTTGTTGAAGAAGTTAATGTTGCCCCTGGTGCATGAATTATTTTACCATGTCGTTGACATTCCTTGCATCTTCGTATCAACAATTTTGCGTCTGTATGCATATAAAGCCAGTAATATCCTTGTATCTTTGCTCTATACGCTAGAGATCTTCCCCCACTATGATTACCAGCTTCTCCTCCATGTAACATCTTCAATATTTTTTCTCCTTCTTCACGAGTTAAACACCTGAGAGGTGGTCCACTGAAAGATTTTTTGTATAAAATTCCTTCTCGCAGCTCATAGTTTGTTGCACGACTCTTTAATTTATGTGCTTCTAGTCTGTTCCTGGATATTTCTCCTGTTGCGAGATATGCATGAATTTTCTTTCTCCAATATGCGATGTTGTTTGGTAATTCCCTTTCTACTTTCATCGCAACTGCCTCCTCAATTTCTTTTTCTTTGTTCACTGATGGGTGTTGAATTATCTGGATTTTGATATTTCTTGTATTAGGATTTGTCATCATACTTGGAATGAATGCAAAAGCATCTGCGAGTCGATTTTATTTCCTTTTTATATGTCTCCATTTTAATTTTGGTATCTTCGCAGATAATTCATCAACGAGTTTCTTATATTTCTTCAAAGAAGACTCATTTGTGGTATAATCCCCTTTAATTTGACAAATTACCAACTGCGAATCATTTGTTATCCTTATATTTTCAAGCTTCTTTTCTATTGCGATCTTCAATGCATGCACTACAGCTTCGTACTCTGTTTCATTGTTCGTGGATGCAAATTCTAGTCTGAATGAGAATGTTGATCTCTCTCCTTCTGGTGAAATTAACACAACTCTTATTCCATTCCCCTCGTTGTTGGATGATCCGTCTACTAAAATTTCCCATCTATTTGGTTCTGTTAACAGGTCTTTTGGATTCCCAAATTCTTCTTCAACATCCATCATTTCTTCTACTGCTTCATCTTCTTCCAAAGGAAATTCTGCTAAGAAATCTGCGACGACTTGTGATTTTTGCGATGATAATACTTCGTATTTTATCTTTTAATGGTTTACTTGTGCATTCCACCTTTCTATTATACCTGACCTTTTTGTGTTCTTCATGATTGATTCAATTGGAACTTTGGTTACCACTTTTATCACATGTGCTTGGAAGTATATTCGTAACTTGAATGATGCATAAACCAGGGCTAAGATTAACTTCTCCATTTTAGAATAATTTTTCTCTGCTGCGTTAAAAGTTTTACTAATGTAGTAAATGGGCCTTTCTATTCCTCGTCTTTTCGTAATGTAACTGCGCTTAGATCATATGGAGTTGTTGCGAGGTATACCAATAATTCTTCGTCTTTCTCTGGTTTCTGTAATATGGATGTATTTGTGAGATATTCTTTGATTCCTTGAAAATATTTTTCACATTCATCAGTCCACTTGAATTTTTCTCCCTTCTTAAGTATGTTGAAAAAATGTTTGCACTTATCTGACATTCGCGAAATAAATCTTCCAAGTGAAGCCAAGAGTCCGTTTAGATTTTGTACTTCCTTTACCGTTGCAGGTGTTGGAATGTCACGAACTCCTTGTACTTTTTCTGGATCAACTTGTATTCCCTCCTTTGATACTATATATCCCAAGAATTTCCCAGACGCAACTCCAATTATACATTTTTCAGGATTTAATTTGATGTTGAACTTTCTCATTTGTTCAAATATTTCCTTCAAATCTTGCACATGATCTTTGGCTTCTTTGCTTTTTATCAACATATCATCTACATATACTTCCAAAGTTTTATGTATCCACTTTGCGAACACCTTTTCAACCATTCGTTGATATGTAGCACCCGCATTTCGCAAACCAAATGGCATCTTCACATAACAATATAAACCTCTTGGAGCAAAAAAGGCTGTATGTTCTTGATCTTCTTTTGCGAGTGATATTTGATTATACCCTTTATATCCATCAAGTGAAGTAACTCTATCATGTCCTGCAGCTGATTCCACCATTTGTGGTATGTCTGGTAATGGAAAACTGTCTTTGGGACAGGATTTGTTTAGATAAGTGAAATCTATACAAATTCTTATCCTTTTATTCTTTTTCGGAACAATGACCATATTCGCAATCCATTCTGGGTATTTTTCTTCCCTTATGATTCCTGCATCCAGCATCTTTTGTAATTCTTCTTCTATCTGTGCATGATAATTTTGTGAGATCTTCCTTATTCTTTGTTTGAATGGTCTTATGTTTTTATCTATGTTCAATCTATGACACGCCACTGATGGATCAATTCATGGTATCTCATCTACACTTCCTGCGAATATATCTTTATATTCTCGCAAGAGATCAATAGTTCTCTTCTCTTCTTCTTCATCCATCTTAGTTCCAATTCGCAAGAATAAAGGCTCCTCTTTACTTCCAATATTTACTTCTTTGGTTGGTTCAGCTGCGACATAGCTGGGACTTTTCTCCCCCATAGGTGTTGGTTCTTTGATTATTTTCACTGGTTCCCCTTCCTTTTCTGGAATCTCACTTGGTATTCCTCTCCCTTCCTTTGCTCTTATTGTATACACTCTAAATTCTTCTTCCTTTTTTGCTTCCTTCGCAAGTTTTCTACGAAACTGTTTCTTTCTTGCTCTCCCTCCACACTTTTTTACTTCAATCTGATAACAAAATTTTGCACTATCAAGATCTCCTTTTATTTCCTGTATTCCATTTGGTGTAGGAAATTTGATTTTCTGATGTAATGTTGAAGTAACAGCTTTGATCGCATGAATCCATGACCTTCCTATCAGCATATTATATGGAGATTCCATATCTATCACACATAAGACTATATGTGTTTTGATTTCTCCTAGCAATACTTGTAATGTTATTTCCCCTTTGGATTTTGTTGTAGATTTTCCCAATCCATGAATAAGACATTTTGAATTTGTGATTTCTTCATCTTTAATTCCCATCCCCTTAAGTGCATGATAGAATATGATATTAACAGAATTCCCTGTATCGATCAAAATTCGGTTTAATTTCCATTTTTCTATAGATTTTGAAGCTTTCTTCTCTTCTCGCATGACCGGAATTGTGACCACCAATGGTGAAGTGTGGTTCAAGTCTTCATTTGGAATTTATGCTACTGAAAATGTGATTTTCTGTTTTTCCCATTCTTCCAAAGTTGTTATTTTCTCCACCTCCATGATCTTTCTTCCTCTACAATCTCGCTTGTATATCTTTCCCTTCATGTTATTATGAAATTCATCAATCATTGTCTTTGTGATCATATTACATTCTTCTTTTTTGCAATCTTTATCTACTGACTCCATTTGATCTTCAAATTTTCCACAATTCCTTCAAATTTTAGCTATCACAATCCTCAGTCCCTGTTTCTAGCGCCAATTATGTAGTTGCAGAATAACCTACAACTACACCCTTAGTAGAAGTTCTTGATGATGAATGACAATTTTCTTATTAATTATCTCAGTTGATTACAAATAAGTATCTAAATGGAACTAGAATAGTTACAACTTTCTCTATTCTCTTTCCTAAGATATTTTATAACACTCATTCAAAGAACCTCTCGAATTTTACATTTGAACTCCTATTTATAGGAAAATTTGTACAAATGTGTTGTGAAGTATCGCAACATATCTTCGCAATATTATTTTATGCTCGCAAATCTTTCATACTTCCCCGTGCTTCCTCTATCATCGCATTATTTTGTAGCTCTTTCCTCTTATATTTATTACGATGTTCGTAAGCTAATGTCTTGTGATATTCGGTACCTACAGCAGTAATATTCGTGGTACTATTTCAGGAACACTATTCATAATCTCGCAGACTCATTCAGAATCTCGCAGACACATTCGGAATCTCGCAGGAGATGTGATTATTTTGCAGAATGTGATTATTTTCTTAAAGAGATTATCGCATAAGGCAGAGGCAAGATAATAATAAAGAAACAATTTACTCATTCAACATTTTTTCAAGGATTCTACCTTCATAGATAAAGAACATAGGCAACTATGGATTACCAAGCAAACATTTTATGTTCTTTATCTTCTCGGCAAGAATCATTTCCAAAATGGACAAGAATTTTCAAAAAAAATGAAGTAATAATTTCGCATGAATAGAGGCAATACTTATGACTTTCATTCAAGGACGTATACTTCTTATATTTTGAGGATTGAGTACTTCTTATATTTCTTCAAGGATACTTCATACTTCGCATACTTCAAGAGTTGATACTTCTTATTTACTTCGTAAAGATCTGGAACTTCACAAAAGAATAGAGGTAAGTACGTACTTTTCAAGTCCAATATTCTTTCGCTCGTTCCGTCATCAGCAAATATCAAAGACTACTACAACAACATATTTTTTCTTAAAGATTGCTTTTCAAGCAATATTTAAGAAAAAAGAGGCAAGATGTAGGATCAGAATATCGCCACATCAATACTCTTGTGAAATTTATAACAAAAATTCTACGGGCTCTTCAACAACACACTACAAATGTCGCAGATTAATGACGTAATAGACAACGACAACATAAAACACGAGAAAGATGTGAATATTTTTTGGATGTAGAGAAAGCTCGCGACAATGAAGCGGATCTCGTAAGAATGAAGCGGAGCTCGCAAGAATGAAGCAGAGCTCGCAAGAATGAAGCAGGTGCTCGCTAGAACAAAGTGGGAGCTCGCGAGAATAAGGCGGGAACTCGAGAGAATACGGATCATCCATTATGTAAACACCTATATAAAGAGGAGAGCAGGAGAGAGAAAAGGAGGGACACAATTTTAGTAAGAGAGAGATATATTTTGCAGAGAGATATTTTTGGAGAGAAAATGTATTTTTCTTTATGATCTTCTTCCCGAAAACTAGATCTAGGACTTCATTAATGGAGATTATCAATGTAAAACAAATGTAAGTTTAAACAATCATAGTGAAGAATCATGGATGTAGATCAAATTGATCGAACCATGTAAAAATTTGTGTGTCCTTTTATAATTTAGTATTTTAATTATCATTTTCATATCAAATGAGTTTAGATTAAGAAATTATTATCAAGATATTACAAGGGGTGTGTTGTGGGAATTCCTGCAACTACACAGTTAGAATGAATTGGTTGAACTGTGACTGAATGAATGATGATAGATGAATGTTTAGGTTGTGCAGGGAGGAAGAGACTGGCCAAAATTGGCTTGGAAATTGCCTGAAAACAGAGGAAACTCTATCAAAATTTTATCTTGCCGAGTCGACTCAGTGATTCGCGATCCAACTCACTGGACCCGGTTTGACACGGAGAAAGGCTTGTGCTTATTTTGACGGGGCTTGGATTGTGGGCTATGTTCTGAGGCAGAAGAAAATTTATGGGCCAGACAGTGAGATAGCCGAGATTGGAGAAAAAAGCTATATAAAGGGTCTATTATCTATAAGATAATCTTTATCTTCTACTTTTGTTTCTAGGGTTTACAACATGATAAAATTTCTTTTTCTCCTTGTTATGAACTCATATGCCATGAGTACTTAATTTTATTATTGGTTATGGATTAGTTGGAATTCACATAACATGATTCTTTGATTCAATATATTAGTTTTGTCTCATATTTATCGTTCACGATTCTCTGAAAATTTAGTTGTATGATTGACGTATTGCAACATGATTGATTGTTTGTTTTGTCAAGTTTCAAATTGGTAGAACTTGTAATCACATCTATTGCTAGTTTAGGGTTTATTATACGTAAAAGTGATAATCCTTGAATACAAGTAGCATAATTGTGAATATTGCTTGTAGTGATACATCTTAGTAATCACAAGTGCATCGTGACCTTTGTTAAATTGAATTAGTGCGTTTTCCATGTTCGACTGCTTTGATTGGCTTGATTTCTTAGCACTTAATGCATATAAGGAATTAAACTTGATTAGCGCTTTTACACGTTAGGTTGTTCTCTTAGATAGAACTCATACTCGCATCTTTTAATGTGTTCGTTGATGACAAGAGGGAATTAGCGGGATATTCTTGCGATCAACGTATCCTAGGGATTTTGATAATGAGAGATTAAATATAAATTCTAGTTATTATGACAAGAGCATGTTAGTGAATGGAAACGAAATCCTTAACCAATATCTTTACATCTTTGAATTTATTTGTTTACTTTTCTTTATTTGCTTTTATTTTATTTTAGTATATAAAAATCAGAAAACCCCCCATTTTTTTATATAGGTGTTGATGGTGGATTTTAAACAAGGGGTAAAATCGTAAAACCCCATGACCTAATGTTGCCCGCAACACATTAACTGAGAGCATTTAATTCAGATGTAAATAATTATTAGGGGTATTTTTTCAAAATACCGGATTAGGGTTTTCGACACAGAACCATAATCCCAAACCAAGCCGCATACTGCGCCCCATGGCAAAGACGCCAAAACAAGCCGCATACTACGCACCATGGCAACGACACCAGGACCAAGCCGCGTACTGCGCACCATGGAAACGACGCCAAAACTAAGACGCATACTGCGCACCATGGCAACGACGCCAAAACCAAGCCGCATACTGCGCACCATCGCAACGACGCCAAAACCAAACCACTTACTGCACCCACCGGCAACCATGTCAAACTAAGCCGCTATGCCGTTTGGCACATGCCAAAAATAGCGCCCTAGGCTTGCAAACCGTGCAACTAGGTCAACTTCGCCGTGCGTGCCATTGGCACATGCCAACACGCACCACTAGCCAATTTATAAGCCGCTATGCCGTTTGGCACATGCTAAAAATAGCGCCCTAGGCTTGCAAACCGTGCAACTAGGTCAACTTGGCTGTGCGTGCCATTGGCATATTCCAACACGCACCACTAGCCAATTTCCAAGTCGCTATGCCATTTGGCACATGCCAAAAATAGCGCCCTAGGCTTGCAAACCGTTCAACTAGGTCAACTTGGCCATGCGTACCATTGGCACATGCCAACACGCACCACTAGCCAATTTCTAAGCCGTTATGCCGTTTGGAACATGCCAAAAATAGCGCCCTAGGGTTGCAAACCGTGCAACTAGGTCAAATTGTCCGTGCGTGCCATTGGCACATGCCAACACGCACCACTAGACAATTTCCCAAGTCGTTATGCCGTTTGGCACATGCCACAAATAGCGCCATAGGCTTGCAAACCGTGCAACTAGGTCAACATGACCGTATGTTCCATTGGCACATGCCAACACGCAGCCACTAGCCAAACCCAATTCCAAGTCTCTATGCCATTGGCACATGCCAAAGTAGCGCCCTCAACTTGGCCAAAGTGGTCGTGCGTGCCATTGGCATATGCCAACACGCAACCACTATCCAATCCCCATTCCAAGCCACTATGCCATTGGCACATGCCAAAGTAGCGCCCGCAACTTGACCAAAGTGGCCGTACGTGCCATTGGCACATGCCAAACACGTTACCACTAGCCACTTTATATTCCAAGGCATTCCGCGCATGCCATTGGCACATGCCACATGCTCCACTAAGCGACTTTGACATTTCCATCCACATTCAAAGTACAACTCGCGACCAAGGAATTCCGCACATGCCAAATGCTCCACTAAGCGACTTTGGCATTGCCATCCACATTCAAAGTACAACTCGCGGCCAAGGCATTCCGCATATGCCAAATGCTCCACTAAGCGACTTTGGCATTGCCATTCGCACTCAAAGTACAACTCGCGGTCAAGACATCCCGCACATGCCATTAGCACATGCCGCAACACTTCACTAGCAACTTTGGCATTGCCAATTGCGCCCAACTCTCGAGACATCAACACAAACTGGGGGATGCTTTCTTGGGGTTTTGGTTTGGCGGTCACAGCGTGCATCGTACACTACGCTCGCAATAAAGCAAGGCATGCAAGGAATGAATACGGTTAATTAAATAAGGAAATTTATGGTGAAAACGTTTTTTTACCATAAAGCCAACGGTTTCCACCTCCTCTGTTTTAATTGACACATTTACTCAATTCCTTAATGAGGCCAGGGTACGTTCAATCTCACTTGTATAAATAGGTTTCACCTATTCTGCCAAAACACACAAGTCTTGGTCAGGAAAAATACAACACTATCAGATAGAAACTTTGCATGCTTTCTCAAAATATTCCATCACTAGCAAGCTTCCGAAAGCTTCTACACTTCTGATACAAGTCGAGATACTACCTAGCTAGATCTCTCTGGTCTCATCACCCTTTTTCGCTATCCTCCCCAAATAAACCCTTCTCCTACACTTTGTGACCGAAGCAAATCTGGAACGGCCATTTTCTTGGTTTAGGCCAGAATTGTACAAATTGATATCTCAAATCAAAAGTGCTCACGTGCATCACATTTGTTTAAGGGTTTAAACTAGTCTCTCCATCATCGAATTTACCAAATTCGGGAGAGGCAATTTTCTCCCATAAACAATTGGTGACCACAGCGGGAGTTTTAATCTCTCGGTTACAATATCTACTTCTAGAAATCGATCTCGCGTCTCGATACAAGCATCAACAGCAGAAGCAGACAATCGGTTTGGAGATCTGCGACTCAACTACCAGACAACCCAGTTGCCAGCCGTAAAAACTACATGGGAAACTGGGGACTCCGATTTGGGGACTGGCTGGCGGATTTTCAGCAAAACTATTACTAGCAATTGGGTACTTACTGGAAAAGTCACCGGCAAAACCATTTCTTATACGAAAATAGGCATATTTACGACGAAAGATCCATACAGCAAGTAAGTCTAGCCCGGGCAAGATATTTGATCTGTTTTTGGGTTCTTAGTAAAACCATTATACCATTACTTTTTGTGTTATTGCTAGCACACACTTTTATAAAAACAATATTCCCTTCGCAAGGCATAATCAAAGTTATATATTAAAACCATTCATCCCAGAAAATAATCCAACATCTTAAAAAAACATCAACCAACTACCAAAATCATCCAGACTCCGAAATCAAGCACCCAAAGTGTTCCTCGAAATAAATAAAAGGGAATCTAAAGAAGAAACATTCAAGGGAAGTTGTCCAGCAGAGGTTTACTCTTCTTAGCAAGATGGTCCTTCGCATCTTCAATAGCCGCTCTCTTCATAGCTAACACCTTGGACAACTCCTCAGCTTCCGCTTCTTGCCGTGTGATTTCCTCCGCAGAAGGGATTTTGACTATTGTATCCTTCAATTTCCGAATCTCAGCAAGATTTTCGACGAACCACAAAGCATTGAATTCCTTCTCCACACACACATCACGGTGATGTTCCCAGTTAGCAATGATGTCTTCAGAAACGGTGCAGCCAGTTGCCCCGCACATGTCCTCAATATAAGATAAAGCTTCTTCCACACGTTTAACCAACGCAATACGACTAGTGACCTTCCTGGTCGTATCCATGTGTCCATACTTCTTCCATATTTTGGTATACAATGCCTCATATTTGGCCAGCACGCTGAAACCGCCGACCAACACGTGACCTGGGTAAGGAACCAAGTACGGAGGATCGAAAATGGCGCCTGCAACCAGATCCGCAATCTGCGAAGGGTTCCCTTCCGCATCTGTGCTAGAAAACAGAGAATCATTTCCCGGTCGACCTGCATTCATGCTTTGTGATTGATCAACTTCCGTCTCCAAGCCATCATCAGCGGTCACAGTCACTACATGCGGATTTCCAACTTCCATCTCCAGGTCATCACTGACGGTTGTTATCACTAAGGGCAAGTCTTCATGTGCCTCCACCTCAGATCCATCTCCTGAGTCAGATTCCTCCTGCAAGATTTGAGTTAGACGTTTTCAAAGGGAGGAGGAAGAAAAAGAGGCGCGAAACCTACCGAGCCACTTTCCGAAAGGGATCCAGCGCTGATATTGGAAGAACCACCTTCACTTTCCGAACTTTCTTCTTTCTCTGTCAAACTTTCTTCTTTCTCTGGCGCATCACCATTGTGAGAAGGCTCGATACCTCCAGAATTACTCAAAGGAGTTACCGTCTCTTAACAGCGAGCAAGAGCAGCAAAAGCATTAACACTACCAAATCCCTGGAATAAACGAGACACATACCTTCAGCAGAAATTCACACATTTGGAAACAAACCAGCAAAGAGGCGACACATACTTGGTTATTTGAAGAACTGAAAGACACAAGGGCTGAAGGAGGATCCTTTGAAACCGTCTGAAACCCACCAGCACGGTTTTTCTTCCTCTTCTCTTTCACTTGGGGACTTTCAGAATTGCCAGACGACTTTCGCTTGAAATCTCTCAACATTGGGTACTTCTTCAAAACTTCTTGGTAAGGCTTACCACGAACATTCTCCACCGCGTCATCGACGAACTTGCGAATCATAAGACGCTCACGGCACTAGAACTCGTTGTAACTAGAAGTCTTCGAGGGAGCTCTTTCTGATTGAAAGAAATGAAGACGGATACCTAACTCAAGGGCACTAGCATCGAAGGCAGCACGCAATGAATCCTCAGGAAGCACCAGCTGGTGAGCAAGAGGCGCCCCTTGATCGAAACCCATGTGACAAGCGGAACGGTCAATATTGTAAGAAGCCATCAAAAAAAAACCCCTAAAGAAAGCCGGCATGTTATCCGGAATGCAGCTTTGCATAAACAAGTTTTCACTAATACTCAAGTCGTCATATGAAGACAAGATCGCATCCGGAGCATAACCAAAAGTATTAATTTGAGTCACAGACTTGTGGACCGGCTCCCATGGGCGAAAGTTGATCTCGTGCATACTTTTCAAAATGCTCCCACAACCACGCTTGTAGAAAAACGATGTGCACATACGAGTCCACTTTCATAAGACCATACGAAACTTGCATATTCGTGACTAAGTAATCCAGATGCACATACAAGGAGCTGAGGAATAGCTTGCCAATGGGTAGAACTTCAACCTTCGCCAATTTCACGGAAATCAGTAGCAACCCCAGTCTTATCTCCTTCTTGCCAGAGCCGTCGTCAAAAATGTCTCTAGGCAACCAGAGAGCCAAAAATGCTGCAACGTGGAGATCGCTGCTCTTCTGTTTAGCCTCCAACTCTTCCGGAAACTACTGAGATATCCACCAGCTGTAAAAGCACCTTCCATCTTATTTATAGGCAGGATTTTCGACTTCGCAGAAGAGTCTTTTCGGGCAAATTCTCCCAACTTAGTAGCAAGGTCATCTCGCATATTCTTCTCATCTTCTGACAATTGGATGTTAAGATTCCCGGTCACTGGAAGATTCAGCAAGAGAGCCACACTCTCCAGGGAGAAAGTTATTTCACCCCATCTACAAATAATCGTGTGAGTATCCGAATACCACCTAGAGAGGAAAGCAACCAAGCCCGGAACATCTTTCCTAACCTGGAGACTTACTAAAGCTCAGACAACATCAATGATCTGTGCTTGAGTCAAGTTGGAATTTATATGCTCCTTACTCACCATAAACTCAAACCACACATCAAAGGAACGCAATGGGCTTTGACACATTCTGAAATCGATATTGGAAGAGGCGTACAATCCTTTATGCAGACGAAGCCGTATAATGTGCTCCGGCCGGACCGAACGGGTTTTCTTTTCATCTTCACCACCAGTCAATAAAATTGGCACGAAATCTAGATGATTTCTCCGAGCAGGAGTGAGGGGTTTGGTAAAGAACTCATTATCTATGTTTGGTTTCGAACTATCAACATCTTTCGACGAAATGGAGCTTTGTTCATGTAACATCTTGTCGGTCTTCCTCGTTTAGCAACAAGATATCTACACAAAAAAAAACAGAGAAATTATGAAATTATCTCCCAAACACATAACCGCGCTCGACAAGAGAAAAACCCCTGACACATGGGAGAATAGTATTTTCTATGGTTTTGAAATACATATACATTATTCTACTTCGGGATTCATATACTGTAATTCTTTCGGGTTCATATGAAGCACATATAGAGTATTCTTCTTCGGGATTCATATACAGTAATTCTTTCGGGTTTATATGAAGAACATATACAGTATTCTTCTTCGGGATTCATATACAATAATTCTTTCGGGTTCATATGAAGCACGTATACAATATCCTACTTCAGGTTCAAAATTACATGTGCAGTATATCTTCTGGGTTCAAGTACATATACAGTATCCTACTTCAGGTTCGAAATTATATGCGCAGTACATTTCTCGGGTTCAAGTGCATATACAGTATCCTACTTCAGGTTCGAAATTATATGCGCAGTATATTTCTCGGGTTCAAATACATATACAGAATCTTTCTTCGGGTTCAAAATTATGCGCGCAGCATCCTCTACGGAATCAAATCATATATATACAATATTATCTACAAGAAGCATGCCAACCAATCATGTGCGCGATATCAACGCAAGATTTATAAAAGAAAAAGCACCTACTGCTAGGGTTTGCACCTACAAAGGAAAATAAGAGAAGTATTAGAAGACACACCTGGATAGCCGTTTTCTCCTTTATCACTTTACCTCTAGCAAGAAAAAAGAAAGGAACAAAAGCGCAAGGTAAAAGAAAAAAAAACTTCATGTATATATATACATGCGGTTTCCACAATAAGGAAGGATTCCCCTTTTTTCTCCCAAAAGCTGCGCGTGTAAGGGAAGTTTGGGCCCACAAAAGGAGCCCAACTTCCCAATAGCCGCTCAAGCCTCCAACTCCAATGCCTTTCGAGCATGTCGGTCCCACCAAATGCCCTTCCCAAACTTGCGCTCAATGCCCAACTCTCCGGGCCAGCCCGCTCACTATACTCCGGTCCCACCGCACCAACTTCTCAACTCGCGCCGGCATCTCAATACTTCCCATCTTCCAATTTGTGGCAACCTCCCGATTCACGCAAAACTGCCAAGGACAAGGATTCCGAATCCAATTCGCATCTCAAAAAAAAAAGGTCAGATAAATCTCCTCACTTCTCTTTCAGATTTTGTCTTGGCACCATCTTATGCTTACCTCGCAACAAAGCTCATGTTCCGAGCTAAGCAGGGGACTTAATGTTGATGGTGGATTTTAAACAAGGGGTAAAATCGTAAAACCCTATGACCTAATGTTGCCCGCAATACATTAACTGAGAGAATTTAATTCAGATGTAAATAATTAATAGGGGTATTTTTTCAAAATCCCGGATTAGGGTTTTCGACACAGAACCCTAATCCCAAACCAAGCCGCATACTGCGCCCCATGGCAACGACGCCAAAATAAAGCCGCATACTGTGCACCATGGCAACGATGCCAGAACCAAGCCGCATACTGCGCACCATGGCAACGACGCCAAAACCAAGCCGCATACTGCGCACCATGGCAACGACGCCAAAACCAAACCACATACTGCACCCACATGAAACCATATCAAACTAAGCCGCCATGCCACATGCCAAAATAGCGCCCTAGGCTTGCAAACCGTGCAACTAGGTTAACTTGGCCGTGCGTGCCATTGGCATATGCCAACACGCACTACTAGCCAATTTCTAAGCCTCTATGCCATTTGGCACATGCTAAAAATAGCGCCCTAGGCTTGCAAACCGTGCAACTAGGTCAACTTGGCCGTACGTGCCATTAGCACATGCCATCACGCACCACTAGCCAATTTCCAAGTCGCTATGTCGTTTGGCACATGCAAAAAATAGCGCCCTAGGCTTGCAAACCGTGCAACTAGGTTAACTTGGCCGTGCGTACAATTGGCACATGCCAACACGCACCACTAGCCAATTTCTAAGCCGCTATGCCGTTTGGAACATGCCAAAAATAGCGCCCTAGGGTTGCAAACCGTGTAACTAGGTTAACTTGGCCGTGCGTGCCATTGGCACATGCCAACACGCACCAATAGCCAATTTCCCAAGTCGCTATGCCGTTTGGCACATGCCACAAACAACGCCCTAGGCTTGCAAACCGTGCAACTAGGTCAACATGACCGTGCATGCCATTGGCACATGCCAACACGCAACCACTAGCCAATCCCCATTCCAAGTCGCTATGCCATTAGCACATGCCAAAGTAGTGCGTGCCATTGGCACATGCCAACACGCAACCGCTAGCCAATCCCCATTCCAAGCCGCTATACCATTGGCACATGCCAAAGTAGCGCCCGCAACTTTCCCAAAGTGGTCGTACGTGCCATTGGCACATGCCAAACACGTTACCACTAGCCACTTTCTATTCCAAGTCATTCCGCGCATGCCATTGGCACATGCCACATGCTTCACTAAGCGACTTTGGCATTTCCATCCGCACTCAAAGTACAACTCGCGACCAAGGCATTCCTCATATGCCATTGGCACATGCCAAATGCTCCACTAAGCGACTTTGGCATTGCCATCCGCACTCAAAGTACAACACGCGGCCAAGGCATTCCGCACATGCCAAATGCTCCACTAAGCGACTTTGGCATTGCCATCCGCACTCAAAGTAAAATTCGCGGTCAAGATATCCTGCACATGCCATTGGCACATGCCGCAACACTTCGCTAGCAACTTTGGCATTGCCACTTGCGCCCAACTCTCGAGACATCAACACAAACTGGGGGATGCTTTCTTGGGGTTTTGGTTTGGCGGTCACAGCATGCAGCATACACTACGCTCGCAATAAAGCAAGGCGTGCAAGGAATGAATACGGTCAATTAAATAAGGAAATTTATGGTGAAAACGTTTTTCACCATAAAGCCAACGGTTTCCACCTCCTCTGTTTTAATTGACACATTTACTCAATTCCTTAATGAGGCCAGGGTACGTTCAATCTCACTTGTATAAATAGGTTTCACCTATTCTGCCAAAACACACAAGTCTTGGTCAGGAAAAATACAACACTATCAGATAGCAACTTTACAAGCTTTCTCAAAAGCTTCCATCACTAGCAAGCTTCCGCAAGCTTCTACACTTCTGATATAAGTCGAGATACTATCTATCCAGAACTCTCTAGTCTCATCACCCTTCTTCGCTATCCTCCCCAAATTAACCCTTCTCCTCCACTTTGTGACCGAAGCAAATCTGGAACGTCCATTTTCTTGGTTTAGGCCAGGATTGTACAGATTGATATCTCGAATCAAAAGTGCTCACATGCAGCACATTTGTTTAAGGGTTTAAACTAGTCTCTCCATCATCGAATTTACCAAATTCGGCAGAGGGGATTTTCTCCCATAAATAATAGAAAACCTAAACATATTGACAACCTAGACCTCTCTGTGGGAACGATCCTTTCTTGCCCTTGCTATATTATATATTTTGAGTAGTAAGAAAGTGTAATTTATTTTTGACGCATACGATAACAATCATCTTCTGCGCAAGTTTAAGTTTTCTTGATAGATGATTTTATCTTCGTTGAAGTTTGCTGACATGCCTTTGTTGGTGTTTGAACTTGTAGCACCTTGAGAGTTCATGACCCTTTAATGAACAATATGAGCATGTCAGACTTGGATAAAAATCAGGGTTCTGGAATGTGCAGGAAGCTAAGCACATAGTGGATCCTGAAATATTATAAGTTGTGTTTCCAAAGATTGGGTCAACTTCCTTTTCTAGAATTGTTGGATTTTTTTATGAAAGAATATCAAAATTGATACGTGTATTGCTACAATTATCAAAATCAATATTTTCATAAAGAAGTGCAACACTTGATTTCTCGTCTTCATTAGAACCATAATTTTCAGACATTTCATCAAGAGTTGCAGCAAGACCTTTATTCCCAGTGTATTTTCTCTGATTTGGACAATCATTTGCATAATGACCAAAACCTTTACACTTAAAGAACTGAGGCATATCCTCATCATTAGTTTCATCAATATCCCTGTTTTTAGGAGGAACACGATTATGAGGTTTGACTGATGCCTTAGGCTTATCTCTTGAGAAATGTTTACTTATCTTCAACAGAAGATCCCTAAACTGTCTTGTGATCATCGAGACTGATTTGTCAAGATCTTCATCTGATGAATCTGTCTCAGAGTGATCATCTTCAGAGATACACACTTTTTTACTTTTATCAAGTAATTTATTGTCCTTTAGTGATTTAAACGCAACATCCTTAGATTTTCATGAATGTTCATGATCACAGATCTTAAGCTTTCCAACCAGCGTATTTCTGGAGAGATTATCCAGGTTATTTCCCTCAACGATGGCATGCTTCTTAGAATCGTATCTAGATGGAAGCGATCTGAGAATTTTCATCACAATGTCCTTTTCAGGAATAGTCTTCCCCAACGCAAATGATGCATTAACAATTTCGGACAATTTGTGACTATACTCATCAAATGTTTCTACATCTTCCATACGAAGGTTTTCCCAATCAGAATTAAGGTTTTGATGCCTAGATTCCTTTTCATTGGTATTACCTTTAAATACGATCGCTAAGATATCCCAAGCTTCTTGCGACTTAGTGCAATTAGACACATGTTGCTGAAGATTTGGTGTAATGGCATGTATGATTGCATTCAAACCGTCTAAATTTTGCTTTGCAGCAAGAATTTTGGCAGGGGTGTATTCACCAATATTCTTTGGAACGTTTACGTTTCCAACTGCCACGACGGGAGGATCATAGCCATTAACAACATATACCCATGATTGAAAATCACGTGCTTGAAGAAAAGCTCGCATAACAATTTTCCACCATAAGTAATTAGAGCCATCGAAGACTGGTGGTACATTTATTGAGATAGGACCTCTGTCCATAGAGTCAGATCGCTACAAACACAGACCTATAAGGTATTGAACGTGTTTGCCTGCTCTGATACCAATTGAAAAAGCGGGGGTCTAACAACCACACCCAATATTTCGATTAGCAATCTGTATGGACAACTCCGAGAACTTTCTAGAGAATCAACTAGACTCAATCAAATAGAAAATATCTCAAGGATTTATTATCTCAATCTCTCGATTTGATTTACTCAAGCAAATATAATCTTCCAGTCTTAATCAAAGAGAGATAACTTGGATGGTACCAAAGACTAATATCCAAGTGTCAATCAATTTAAATCAACAACCAATAAGGTCGGATATTCTAATTGATTGAACAACGCACAACCTGCATTATTCCAGTTATATAAAAATATAATGTGGAAAAGAAATAACACAGACACCATAATTTTGTTAACGAGGAAACCGCAAATGCAGAAAAATCCCGGGACCTAGTCCAGATTAAACATACATTGTATTAAGCCGCTACAGACACTAGCCTACTCCAAATTAAATTCAGTCTGGAATGTAGTCGAACCCAAATCAATCTCACACTGATCCAAGGTACATATATGCTCCTACGCCTCTGATCCTAGCAGAATATTGCGCACTTAATTCCCTTTGCTGATCTCACCCACAACTAAGAGTTTCTACGACCCAAAGTCGAAGACTTTAATAAATAAATCTGTCTCACACAGAAAAGTCTATAAGATAGATAAATTCGTCTCCCACGAATAAACCTATGATTTTTGCTCCGTATTTTGATAAATTAAGGTGAATAAGAACCAATCAATAAAACCAAACTCATATTTCCAAAGAAAAGCTCAGTTTTATCAATCACCTCACAATAGTCTTAATCGACGCAGCGGAAAAAAATATTGTGGAATCACAAACGACGAGACGAAGATGTTTGTGATTACTTTTATATCTTGATTACTTTTATATCAAGCCAATTATTATAATTGTACTCGTACGATATAAGATGCAAGATCAGACCACACAACTACGATAAAAGTAGTATCGGTCTGGCTTCACAATCCCAATGAAGTCTTTAAGTCGTTAACCTGGTTTTAGAAGAAGAAAACCAAAGGTTAAAGGAGAAACGACTCTATCTTAGCAAACTAGTATCACACAGAATGTGTGGGGATTACATTTCCTAGTTTCTAGAGTTCTCCCTTATATAGTCTTTCAAATCAGGGTTTGCAATTATTGTTAGCTTGATAACAAAGCATGCAATATTAACCGTTGGATGAAAACCTGATTAGACACAAGCTAATATTTATCAACCGTTAGATCGAAAACATAGATTGTTATACATACATGTAGTTGACGATTTTGGGTTTGTGTAACCATACCCAAACTTGTACATTAGTTGGTTCAACACTAGTTAACCAAATGGTTAGCCAAATGATAACTTTCATATCAACCATATTCTTCTTCACCATAACTAGTCCAAATGACTCAAATGAGCTAGTTAGAGAGTTATTCAATTTCTATGAGATCCCACATACTACACAAGACACAATTGAAGCAAAAACAATGTGATTCACTAGAATCGATTCATGAACTATAAAGCTACGGTTTGCAATAGCATTCCTTGGATTATTAAGATAAGTTCACAAACATCGTTTTTAGACATAACCTACTCAAGTTCGCGGACTGGGTTCGTGGACTCAAGTTAACCGGTTGGAGTTTACAAACTCTATCATAAATTCTCGGGTAGAGAACTTCCATCAGTTTGCGAACTGAAACCGAGCTACAACTCCATCAGAAATTCTCGAGTTCGAGAACTACGCCAGTTCGCGGATTAAGTTGACGGCTAACGTTCCGGTTTCACTTGATCAACAAAGTTCGCAAACTTCGATTCAAGTAATAAGGACTTATACATATATGTGTTGCCACAACAATGTTTATATCCTCCAATGGTTATATTGTCTAAACTCTCATTTCAATCATTGAAACAATCTCAGAGGGCGTTATATAGTTGTTATTCACAAACTATTTTTCGTCAGAGCGATTTCCAAAATGATTAAAACATAACATGACTTCCGTCACTAGGTAAAGATGAAGTTGGGTAAAGCGAAAGCTTTACCAACACACATTTCAAGAAATAGATAAGCGAGATATACTCAGCTCAAAATGACATATGTGTATATTCTTAGTCTATATAGTAATACGACTTTTGTCTCAAGATAGGAGATAGAATTGATAGACTTTTGAGTGATAGATAAGTTCAAGTCTCCACATACCTTTTAATCGATGAAGATCCACTGGTTCCTTGAGTAGTCCTTCGTCTTGTATGATGATTGCCATGGAGTTCTTGAGCTCAACTACACTTTTTATCCTTGTAGTTGCAGGATTTCCTACACTATACCCTTGTCAAGAATCTATGAAAACTAAGTCATAATTGTGGAAGAACAACAACACTTTTATTAAATTCACTTTCAGGAAGATTTACAAGAAATATTAAAACTCAGAAGTACAATTTCTTTTTGGAGTTTCTCTCTCCTCAAAGTTCTCTCAGCTCTCAAAAATGCATCATCATTTTTTGGATCTATCGTGCACTTTATATAGGGATTTACATAGTGGAAGACATCTAAGATTTCCCCCTAATTCGGATCTTACTTTGCGATCTCATCGCCATAACTTCAGTCTTCACCATCACCAACTTTATAACCATCGTGAAGCAGACTTATTCTTCATATGTCTTTAATCGTTAATCGTTATATCACTCTTCTGTGACACTCGCCAAATGTTGTTGAAGAATCTTGCGATAATCTCGTCAAAGTATCGTTAATACTTGTAGAAACGTTTGGGATTCTTGCAGAAATTTTGTTAATATCGCGGGAATAACGTTGTAGCAATATTCTGGTACTACATCTTGCCTCTTCTCATGTATTTTCTGTGAAGAAGAGAAGATCATGAGAACTAATATTCTTTATTATTCTTCGCAACTTTTTTCAATGCATGGATTACAGCTTCATATTCTGTCTCATTATTAGTGGACGCAAATTCCAATCTAAATGAAAAAGCTATTTTTTCTCCTTCTGGTGAAATGAAAACAACTCCAATCCCATTACCTTCTCCATTTGACGATCCATCCACTAATATTTCCCATATGTCAGGTTCTGTTAATAGCTCTTTTGGGTCTCCATGTTCTTCTTCTATATCCATCATCTCTTCTACAGCTTCGTCATCTTCTAAAGGAAATTCAGCTAAGAAATCTGCGATAACTTGTGATTTTGGCGAAGATAGAATTTCATATTGAATATTAAAATACCCTACTTGCGCATTCCATCTCTCAACTCTGCCTGATCTTTTTGAAATTTTCATCACCGATTCAATTGGCACTCTCGTTAACACTTTGATCTTATGCGCTTGGAAGTAAATTCGAAGCTTAAAGGTTGCGTGTACCAATGCTAGAATTAGTTTCTCAATCTTTGAATAATTTCTTTCTGCTGAATTAAATGTTTTGCTGATATAATAAATTGGTTTTTTTACCCCTGCGTCTACTCGCAATAACACAACACTTAACGCATATGGAGTTGTTGCGAGATAAATCAATAATTCTTCTCCCGGTTCAGCTTTTTGTAATATAGATATACTCGCCAAATGTTATTTTATTCCTTGAAAAGCTTTTTCGCATTCATCTGTCCATTTGAATTTTGTTCCCTTCTTGAGTATGTCGAAAAAATGTTTACACTTGTCTGAAGATCGCGAAATGAACCTTCCTAGCGAGGCTAAGAGTCCATTTAGTTTTTGCACATCTTTTACCGTCGCATGAGTTGGCATATCACGAATTGCTTGTACCTTTTCTGGATCAACTTGTATTCCCTATTTTGACACAATATACCCCAAAAACTTCCCCGAAGTTACTCCAAAGGTACACTTATCAGGATTCACCTTAATATTGAATTGCCGCATTTGATCGAAAATTTCTCTCAAATCTTGCACATGATTCTCAGCTTCTTTTATTTTGATCAGCATATCATCTACATATACTTCTAATGTTTTGTGGATCCACTTTGCGAACACCTTTTCCACCATTCTTTGATATGTTGCACCAGCATTTCGTAAGCCAAATGGCATCTTTGTATAACAATATAATCCTCTTGGAGGAAAAAATGCAGTATGTTCTTGATCTTCTTATTTGAGAGGATTTGATTATATCCTTTATAACCATCCAATGATGATATTCTTGTGTTTCCTGCTGCTGATTCAACCATTTGTGGAATATCTGGCAACGAAAAACTATCTTTTGGACATGCCTTGTTTAGATCCGTAAAATCTATGCAAATTCTTATCCCTTTGTTCTTTTTTGGGACCACCACCATGTTTGCAATCCATTCTGGATATTTTGCTTGTCTTATAATTCCTGGGTCGAGCATCTTCTGTAATTCTTCTTCTATTTGAGAATGATATGTTGTTGCGATCTTCCTTATTCTTTGCTTGAATGGTCTTATGTTTTTGTTGATTTCTAATTTATGACATGCTATTGACGGGTCTATCCCTGGAATCTCATCCATGTTCCATGTGAAGATATCTGCATATTCTCGCAAAAGATTTATACTTTTTTTTCCTCATCTGCCTCCATTTTAGTCCCTATTTTCAGTATTTTAGGTTCTTCTTTACTTCCAATATTTATTTGTTTTGTTGGTTCAGCAGTAGTGTAGCTGGCTTCAGGTTCTCCCATTGGTGTTGGCATTTTCACAATTCTCGCGAACTCATCTCCTTCTCGCGAAACTTCACTTGGTATCCCTTTTCCTTTTTTTGCCCTTATCATGTAAATTTTGAATTCCTCTTCTTTCTTTGCTTCTCTGTTCAATTTTCTGCGAGATTTTCGCAGCTTTGGACGTTCTTCACAATTTCTTATTTCAATTTGGTAGCACAATCTCGCGAAATTCACATCTCCTCTAATTTCTCCAATTCCACTAGGCATAGGAAATTTAACACATTGATGTAATGTTGATGCCACAACCTTAATTGCGTGTATCCATGGTCTTCCCAGTATCATATTGTACGGAGATTCCACATCTACCACACATAATGATATTCGTGTTTCAATTTCTCCTAGTGGAATTCGTACCATTATCTCGCCTTTAGGTTTTGTTACAGACTTTCCGAAGCCATGAACATAATACGTTGAATGAGACATTTCTTCATCCTTATATCCCATCTTCTTGAAGGTACGATAAAATATCATGTCTACAGAACTTCTTGTGTCTACTAAAGTTCTATTCATAGCCCATTCTTCTTCAGATTTTATCGATTTCTCCTTTCTCATTGGTATAGTGGTTATTGTGACCACCAATGGAGATGTATGACTTGAATCTTCTCCTGGTATTTCTGCTGCTGTAAACGTGATTTCTTGTTTTTCCCAATCTTTCAATGATGATATCTTCTCCACTACCATAATATTCCTTCCTTCATAATCCCGTTTATGTATCCTTCCCTTGATATTTTCATGAAATTTATCAATCATTTCTTTTGTTATTATATCATCTTTCAATTTTCTACAATCCTTTTTTATTCTGATCATTCTTCCTTCAATTTTCTCACCTAATTTTGAACAATTTTTATCTTCTTCTTCGCTTTTTCTTCTATTTTAGTTAATTCATTCCCTGTTTCGGGCGCCAAAATGTAGTTGCAGGATTTCCTACACTACACCATTGTCAAGAATCTATGAAAACTAAGTCATAATTGTGGAAGAACAACAACACTTTTATTAAATTCACTTTCAGGAAGATTTACAAGAAATATTAAAACTCAGAAGTACAACTTTCTTTCTGGAGTTTCTCTCTCCTCAAAGTTCTCTCAGCTCTCAAAAATGCATCATGATTTTCTGGATCTATCGTGCCCTTTATATAGGGATTTACATAGTGGAAGACAGCTAAGATTTCCCCCTAATTCGGATCTTACTTTGCGATCTCATCGCCATAACTTCAGTCTTCACCATCGCCAACTTTATAACCATCGTGAAGCAGACTTATTCTTCATATGTCTTTAATCGTTAATCGTTATATCACTCTTCTGTGACACTCGCCAAATGTTGTTGAAGAATCTTGCGATAATCTCGTCAAAGTGTCGTTAATACTTGTAGAAACGTTTGGGCTTCTCGCAGAAATGTTGTTAATATCGCGGGAATAGCGTTGTAGCGATATTCTGGTACTACAATCCTAGTCCGAGACCTTAGCTATAGTAGACTAGAAATCAAGACTTTATAATTTTGATCACTAACATTAACAAACATGCTTGAGATAGCAACGCATGTGAGTTCGACCGAGCAATGCTCTAAAAATAACTTCTTTCTAGTAATATGAAATCGATTAACCAATTGATAAGCTGGTGTCTATTAACACTAGATTTCCAAGCATTAGCAATAATAGTGGAACATGAAGCATCATTTAGCCAAGTCAAAAAGAACTTAAAAGTTTTCCAGCATTTAGGTAATGTAACATCAGTGTCTAGCATAACAGGGCTATGATCAGTACCTAGTTGAGCAAGATATAAAAGCCCATATTTTGGAACATTTAAGGTCCAATTCCCATTTCTTAAGGCCATATCTATTCTTGATATTATAGTGCCAGTTTCCATGTTATTATTAGACCAAGTATAATCTTTACCTACAAAGCCTATATCTTCTAATCCACAACTAGAGAAAATATTATTAACCCAGTCATCAGTGGAAGAAGAAGTACCTACATCATTATCAATAATATGGAAATTTAAGTCACCTATAACAATCCAAGGGCCATTATTAGCTCTACTAATTTGATGAATGTAACTCCACTGTTTTTTTCTTTCTTTGCATAGTTGAATTGCCATACATACAACTCAACAAGAATTATGGCTTGTTAGGATCAGAATGGACTATTACATTAATTAAACATGTTCCTATAGGTATCAACTATATCACATGTGAAACCTTTTTTCCAAAGTAAGACTAGACCACTAGATAAGCCTACTGGTTCAATGAATGCGCTATTTGGATAATGGAACTATTTGAAGAGAGGTTTGCATTTGTTTTGATCTATTTTTGTTTCACATAGGAAAATAATATCTGGGTTTTGAGTTCTTATGAGATCACTCAGATGATTCCTATTGGTTGCATTTTTGAAATCTTGAACATTCCAAGAGATTATCTTTATGCTAATAAAGAAAGAAAAAAGTAACAGGTAATTGAAGTTTTCCTGAAAATAAGAAGCTTCACGGATGAGTGACAGAAATAAATTATGGTGAGAATAATTTTAAAGTATGCGAAAATAACCACAGGAAACTTTAAAAAGAAAAGATTTATGAGTTCAAAAATTACCTAATTCTTTTTTTTTTGTGTGTGTGTTTGCATTCTGGTTATCTCTAGTGGTGACCCTTTGAGATATTTGGAAATATGTGTAGGAAACATTGTTGGAAGTGGTGCCTGTAGTTTCAATATTACTTGTCTTAGTGAGACAATCTTCAGCAGCCCTGTGTCTTTTTCCAAGCCTATTAGTTTCTTCATCTTCCGTACCCTATGACTTCTTCATCAAGAAATACAAATTAACGACGACTCCATCCTTGGGAGGAACGAAAACTGCAGTCTTCAGTGAGGCTTTGTTATTCTTCTTAGATATATGAGCATTTAGTTGATAACAATATTTTTCCTTATATTAGTCACTTTGCCAAAAAAGTATGGCTTTTCATGACCTTTGTCCAGAAAAAAAATTGCATCCCTGCATGCTCCCTTGCAGTGTTTGATGACATAACATTCAGTGCAGATTCCACTCGGTTTTCTTTCATAAGAAAATTGATCCAACGAAAAATCCCAGCATTAATTACCACTTTAATTCCTTTTATCAAAGGGTTTGTAAGATCAATATTGACACATACTTTTACAAGATCGCTAGAAACTGGAATGGCATCTCTAGGTTCAATGGCAATGACTTGACCCATGATTTCACCTATCTTGGTGACTACAACAACATTCATATGCTCAGGTAGTAAAAACTTTCAGCTAAATCCATAATTTTTGAAATCCCCAATATTTTTTTTGTGTAAATCATGTCAAGAATGTAATCATGCACCACCAGGAGATGCTCATTGACATTCCAAGGATGTTCATCTATGACTTTGTTTAACAGAGTCCAGTTGATAAACTTGAAAATCATTATGTTTGTGTCAGCCTCTACGATTCTTAAATCCTCAGATGTCATGAAAGGCCACGTGAACCCTATGAACTTCTGCACTTTCCCAGCTTTCATTCTTCCTTCTATTATAATCTTTCCAATTGAACTTGTGAAATGAAAAGGGAACCCAAATACACCACAATCGTTTTTTTTCAACCTATAAGTCCTCCACCGAAAGTGATTGTCTATGGACAAAGTCGAGACAATACAACTAATCGGTTCACACTTTGTGTGATTGTCTATGGATACGAGATCGAGATAATAAAACAACAAGATTACTTATGTGATTGACTATGGATATAAGATCGAGACAATACGAAAACGAAGTATGTTACTTGATAATAGGTTCGGACTTAACCAAACTCTATAGGATCACTATCAAGTAATGCAGAGTTAATGTTTCTGTAATTTAATTTAAATTATATAAACAAATATAATTGCGGAAAATAAAAGTAAATCACACAGCCAGATATTATTAATGAGGAAAACTGCAAGTGCAAAAAAAATCGGGACCTAGTCCAGAAATGAATACTCTCGGAATTAAGTCGTTAAACAAAATTTACTCCAACTTCGTATAGTTGAAACAAAACAACTACCACTAGTTCACTTAGTTTCCTCAGTATCCTTGCGTTTCCGACTTCGATGAGTGCACGCACTGGTACAATTCCTTTGGATCGTATTCCAAACAGTAAAGGAACAAGAAATCTGTTTAGTAACAACTCTTTTGATTCTTTCAAGATAAAGATATCTCAAGTCGTATGTAAAGGCTCTTCCATTTAATCTAATAAAATCCTTTGCCTGATTAGATCAATCTATAAAATAACTACAAAATTAGTTAAGTTTGGATTCGTAATCAATCAATATAGATTCCAATAAGAAACTATAAAGTGATGTCGATCTCACATAACTAATCAATCGAATAAATCTGATTTTAGTTGGATCCCATCCGATCAAGGTTTGTGCACATACAAAGATATGATAACTAATAAGAAATATTATTCGTCTTCAAATCTTATTTAATCTTTAATAATAAATCACAACACCAGTTGAATCTCTTGTGATCAACCATGCACAGAACAGAGTCTGCTAATAATAGATTATCACAAGATATCTTTAGATCTACAAACAGTTCTAAAGATCCCGCCGATCTAGTTTGGGTGAATCTTATATCAGAAGAGAAGATTCTCAAGAATAAACAAACTAGGTGCATCAAAGTTTCAACAACCATTAGTCAAACAAATCAATCAAAAACAATAACACTGTAATTATCTAGTTTCCCACCAACAGTACTCGTAAATCTTGTTGATCCCACGGAAGTTTTTAAACGAGCGGTCGTAAGAGATTTCACCTAATTAGGATACTTACCTCTCCGAATAGACGGCTCCACCAGAAACAACAAGAAATGAAGTTTTCGTGGCTCTTAGGATAGTTTGCTAGAAATGCAAACTTAGGTATTTATATACCAAGGATGTTTGGACACCAAGGAATTTCCAAAAATGAAAATATTCTCACGATATGCAATGAATAGCAAAATTAAGTTTTCCTAATTCCAATAAATGCTTGTCCAAAATTTCTGAAATCTCTCAATAGAAAATCTTCGATTAGTAAATGCATATTACTAATTTTTATTCTCTAGAGATATGCATTTAATTGCTGGTAATTAGAGCATATAAAACCAAAAACCTTAAATAAAAGATTCTCAATTTATTTCGGCAAAGGATCTCCTTGAGTACTAGGGAATATCTTTGAACAATAAATGATAAGAGTTATTATACGTGTTCAAAGTATGTTGACATCTCTTCACTGTAAATCCTTATTTATATTTACATGGATTCACATTCTTGGAATAGGTTATACCATACTTCCAAACAAGTTTAGAATTGGTTGACCTGTATTCCAAGATAACTCTGTGATTGATCAAATATCAAATCACATACATGGGTTCAATTGGTTAAACAAATCACTAGGATAAGTTATACCTCAATATGGAAATACTTGTGGTCGGTCACACAAGTTACCAGGACCGGTTACATCAGTTTCCAGTACCGGTTACCATATTCCCATGGTATTTCTTGTGATCAGCCACACTAATTACCAGGATCGGTTATACCAATTACTAATTAGGATCGATTACACAATACTCTGTGATTGGTCAACTCAATTACTAGGATCGGTTACACCCATTACTATGATCGGTCACACCAATTACAAATATCGATCATACCATATCATGGTGATTAGTTAGGATCGGTGATACCAATTAATAAAAACTAGTCATACCAAATCATAAGTCAGGCATTGCAACTAGTTACACCAAGATACATAACATAGTTGCGATCGGTTCTACCATCTCACACATATTGGTAATCCTAAGATTTGCAATGAATAGCCATATCAATAAGCCTAATGATTTCTCTTTCGATTCAAAAAAAACAAGTTCATGAATGTACTTCCTTTAAACAAATGTAAAACATTGTTTCCTAGGATGAAATCTTCACCATAACCCATTCATATAATCATAACAGTATATACAAGATTATGTCGATGTTATATCTACGAAGTTCAAAAGATAAGAGTTATAATTCGTAGTCTAATTCCCTAATACTATGATCATACAAATATGACCATGTAACATTACTAGAGCATTATACAATATGTACAGTATATACAACTTCACAGTTGTGTTTTCAATATAGCACGACTTGAAAGATATGTTAGGAATGAAACAGTTCAAGTTAATATTAATTAATAACCTTAATTGGAAGGATGATGTCATCATTGTAGTTCGCTACTTATTCACACTCTTCAAGTCTTTAGAGTAATACTTGTATGTCTAAAAATTTCTAGACTTTCTAGTCTAACCTAAACGAAGTTGAATCGAGTATATAATCAAGCGACTTTAGATGAGTTTTGACATACTAAAATATGACAACCAAACTTTACATACCAACGCTTAGTGAGTTCAACCGAGCTATGCTCTAACAATCTCCCCCTTTGTCAATTTTAGTGATAAAACTCTTATTACATATGGATAAACAAATTACATAAGAATTCATTTTACATACGCTTGATTCCAAGTTTCAACAACACATTAACCTGCATATATTCAATCAAAAAATGTCGTTGTTGATATTTGAATAACAAAAGTTTTTACTCCCTCTAAAGGTAAACTAGGTAAATATTCAATCTGAACATCTTTGTAACTCCCCTTTTTGTAGTCAAAATACTACGACAGCAATATGATATGTTTCTCCCCCTTAGTCAATGCTTTACTCTTCCTTAGATATAACATTTAAGCACAATTGTCCTTTCATTAGTGATTGCAAATCACTTATTTACTCCATATATTTCTCCCCCTTTTTGTCACAAAACGACAAAGGTTTGACCAAACAAAAGAAAAACCGAAAGGATCTTACAAATATAAAAGACTTGTAAACAACCTATAAGAGTTAAGCACGAAGGTTTTACATACCACTTTAGATAACCAATATCAAAACCGAAACTACAAGTAATTTAGTTTTAATATGTTATCAAGGAAACAATTGCCCGAAGCAATTTTCCCTAATAGTTTAAAAATTCGACTAAGAAACTTAATTCCCTAGTTAAACCATGATTGTCAAAAAAAAAAGTTTTACGCATACACAACCGGTTTATTTCGATAAGACAAAAATAAAGATCAGAATTAACTTTATTTCTCTCATCGGGTTCTAATTATTCAGAAAATAACTTATACCTTTATATTTAGACAATAAAAACACTAGGTTAGTTAACTAGTTTTTCTTTCCAAGGCATTCAATTATACTTGAATAACCGAATCCTCTAATTGGTAAGTCTAACTAAGATCAGAATTTACTAATTTTCTCTTACCCAGAATCGATTTGGACTAAACAAATGATCCCATATTTTGCTAATCCATAAACAATACATACAAACCAAAATAAATTGACTTGCACAATTATTTTCTTAACCGAAAGCAATTGAAACAAACATAGACATTATAGTACCGCAATTGCACCGAATTTCGTTAAGCAAGAACACTTGAGACCCAAAAATAAAGAAGATACCAAACAATAAGCTAAATAAACTGACATAGTTTTTCTTAACCTGAAACATTTGAATCATACACATACACATACACACCCATACATAATAATGGAACATATCAATTGTACCGAAATTTTGTTAAGAAAAAGCAAAATATATGCAATATAAACATGCTTTTCTTAAACAGTAAAACCATTATCTAACAAATTCATTACCTCAAATTTCGCATCCTCTTTTCCCCAGAAAGACATATCATTAAGCGCAAGTTCAAACAAGAACTCTCTCACAGTGTGTTGTCATCCCCTCGCAGAAACAAAAGAACAATAACATAAGCAACCTTTACCATAGAAAGGTTGAATCGGTTTTAACTAATGTGTGACAATAGAAAAAGTTGAAAGCCCGAAACACATATGTTATGCTACATACAACTCATGTAAACATAAATTGATTAAACATATTGTGAATTTTCACATATGAGTTTTAATTAGAACACCTTATGATCCTTTGATAAAGCCTACCAACATGGGGTAGAACTTAATCCCGCTAAATCAAAAAGCCTCACTAACCATAAGGACATCACTATGATATTGAATATTAAGGTTAATAAAAACCGAAATCAGATATCCCATAAACCGAATACACATATCAAAAATATAAACATTCATTCACATGCTATGTAATCGGTAACTATCACAATAAATAATTTTATTCATAAATAATGATAGTTTTATTCAAAAAGGCCTTTCAGTGGAATTAGCACATTGAGTACCCTAATTTTAAACAAGAATTTAATCCTATTTTTGATTTGTATGCCTTTTCAGAGAGTTTCTTTTGAAGGTTCTCAGCTTCTGTTAGATTTATTTTACAGTAGTCTAACCCACTTTTAAATTCTGCATAATCTTCATGCCATATATAATTAGCAATAGATTGTTCATACCCAGAGATTCCCATTATGGCAGCAACAATATCATCTTTGAGTAAATCTCTTCTCCCAATGAGTTCCATTGTTCCTTCGAGAAGACTTGAAGCAAACACTTTTGAGAGAGTTATCTTGATGGGAAAAGAAAAATATTCGTAGCAAAGTGCATATTTCCCTTTCTCAAAGTATGTGGAGCTTGACTCGAGAATTCACTCAATCTTTTCCACACAATAATCACAGACAACATCACTACATTATCTTTCCTTTATTACGAAGGAAATAATATGTAGTACCTTTGAACGAGGTACAGAACTGCAAGGGTTAATTACATCCAAATTTTTTTCTGTTAGATCTTCCTCACTAACTAAATAGGGATAGAGCATTGTATAATATCACAAAGCTTGATACTGTAAGAAGGAACATGATATATATATTTCGAAAAAGGTTTAAGGAAACCTTTAAATTTCGGGAGTATTATGCAAATAAGGAAAGTATCCTTTTAATTATCAAGAATCAAAACCCATCTAATGTATGCGATCAAGACAAAAAATTTTTTTTTTTTTTTAAATCGCATATTAATAAGGTTTGTATAATCATAGATTCCTGATTGACTTCATTTTTGATTTTTGACTTTGCAGTAGTTTTTCTAAGGATACCTGTGAATCAATATCACTGGATGTTTTTATCCTCTTTGAGTCTAATAATAATTAGACATTTATAGTCATCTTTATCTAAGATTACAACATGATTGTTTTTCTTAGCATTTACTTTAGATGACCCCTTTTTAACTTTCACTTCAGACTTGGGCATCCACTTGTAGGTGGATTTGGGATGAAGATTTTTCATCTCATGCAACATTGCATTTTTCCAAGAAGAATCATCAGATCTTATATTCCTGTTGACGAAGGCATTAACCTTTTTATCATTGCACTGTTTCGTTTAGGAATACTCCTTGTAGGATATGAATGCAAATTATTATAATAATTCTTTTGTTTCAAAGTAGGACAATGCTGACCTGAGATTTTTTTATAGGTAAATTTACTCAATTCTTTTGAAACAAAGGATATAGTATCCTGCATCTTTCGAATTTTACAACTCCTTTGCATATGACCTTTATTTCCACAATAATAACAATGTTTACTAAATGGAGTGCAGTTTTTAGGATTACCTTTGTGCGTTGTTCTCCCTTATGCCTATTTATCTGAGACTTATCATGATTGTATCTGAAACTATTTTCTTTTAAATTCTTTGTTAGAGCACTTCTTGGTCAAACTCGCATGCGTTGCTATCTCAAGCATGTTTGTCAATCTTAGTGATCAAAACTATATAGTCTTGATTTCTAGTATATTATAGCTAAGGTCTCGGACTAGGATAGAAAGTGAATTTGAGCTCAAGAACTCCATGGCGATCATCATACAAGACGAAGGACTACTCAAGGAACCAGTGGATCTTCATCGACTAAAAGGTATATGGAGACTTGAACTTATCTATCACTCAAAATTCTATCTATTCTATCTCCTATCTTGAGACAAAATCCGGTTTACTATATAGACTAATAATATGCACATGTGATATTTTGATCTGAGTATATCTCGCTTATCTATTTCTAGAAATATGTGTTGGTAAGGCTTTCGCTTCCGCCAAGTTCATATTTTCCTAGTGACTAAAGTCATGTTATGTTTCAATAACTTTGGAAATCGCTCTGACGAAAACTAGTTCGTGAAAAAAACTATATGACGTCCTTTGAGAATGTTTCAATGATTGAAATGAGAGTTTAGACTATATAACCATTGTGTGATATAAATATTGTTGTGGAAACACATATATGTATAAGTCCTTAACACTTGAACCGAAGTTTTCGAACTTTGTTGATCAAGTGGAACCGGAACGTGAGCAGCAACACAGTCCGCGAACTGGTGTAAGTTCTCGAACCCGAGAATATCTTCTGAAGTTGAAGCTTAGGAGCAGTCCGCGAACTGATGTAAGTTCTCATCATGAGAAATTCTACTGGAGTTTATTAACTTTAACCGGTTAGCTTGAGTCCGCGAACTCAAGAGGTTATGTCTGAAAACGTTGTTCGTAAATTTATCTTAAATTACTAAGGAATGTTTTTGCAAACCGTGGATTTATAGTTCATGATTAATGATTCGAGTGAATCACATCGTTTTTGATTCAGTTGTGTCTCTTGTAGTACTTGAGATCTCATAGAAATTGAACAACTCTCTAACTAGTTCATTTGAGTCATTTGGACTAGTTATTGTGAAGAAGAATATGGTTGATATGAAAGTTATCATTTTGCTAACCATTTGGTTGACTAATATTGAACCAACCATTGTACATGTTTGGGTACGGTTACACAAACTCAAAACATCAATTACATGTGTGTATGACAAGCTAAGTTTTCGATCTAACGGTTGAAAGATATTATCTTGTATCTAATCAGGTTTTCATCTAACAGTAAATATTGAATGCTTTGTTCGTAAGCTAACATTGATTGCAAACCCTGATTTGAAAGACTATATAATGGAGAACTCTAGCCATTGGAAAAACTAATCCCCACACACTTTTCTAGTGTGATACTAGTTTTTTCTAAGCTAAAGTCAATCTCCATTAACCCTTGAGTTTTCTCTCTAAATTCGAGTTAACGACTTAAAGAATTCATTGGTATTGTGAAGCCAGACCGATACTACTTTTCTTGTAGTTATGTGATCTGATCTTGGTGTTTCTATAGTATGAGTTCAATTGTAATAATTGGCTTGAGATTTCTATCTCCGATAGGCAAGATAAAAGTAGTCACAAACATCTTCGTCTCATTGTTTGTGATTCCTCAGTAATCTTCTTCGTTGCGTCAATTAAGTTTATTGTGAGGTGATTGATGAAACTGAGCTGTTCTTCAGAAATATAAGTCTGGTTTTATCGATTGGTTTCTGTTCACCTTGATTTATCAAAAGACGGAACAAAAATCATAGGTTTATTCGTGGGAGACGAATTTATCTATTACTTGTAGAATATTCTGTGTGAGACAGATTTGTTTTCTAAAGTCTTTGACTTTAGGTCGTAGTAACTCTTAGTTGTGGGTGAGATCAGATAAGGTAATAAAGTGCGCAGTATCCTGCTGGGATCAGAGGCGTAGGTGCATAACTGTACCTTGGATCAGTGTGAGATTGGTTGGGGGTTCAAATACAGTCCAGACCGAAGTTAATTTGGAGTAGGCTACAATGTATATTTAATCTGGACTAGGTCCCGGGGTTTTTCTGCATTTGCGGTTTCCTCGTTAAAAAAATTCTAGTGCCTGTGTTATTTCTTTTTCGCATTATATTTTTATATAATTTAAATAATACAGGTTGTGCATTGTTCAATCGATTAGAATATCCAACCTTATTGGTTGTTGATTTAAATCGATTGACACTTGGATATTGGTCTTTGGTACCATCCAAGTTATCTCTCTTTGATTAGGCTCGCGAATCTTATTTGCTTAAGTAAATCAAATCGAGAGATTGAGATAATAACTTCTTGAGATATTTTCTATTGATTGAGTCTTGTTGATTCTCTATAAAATAACTCGGAGTTGTCCATACAAATTTTTAATCGAAATATTGGGTGAGGTTGTTAGACCCCCGCATTTTCAATTGGTATCAGAGCATGCAAACACGTTAAAGACCTTACAAGACTGTGTTTGTGGCAATCTGAGTCTGTGGACAGAATTTCTATTGTGCATACCAAAACGTCTCCTAAAGCTTTTGACCATGTCAAGTGTCTTGGAAACACATCAAAGGATTATTCCATAGTTGATTCTTCCGAATCCCGAGGTAGAAAGAATGTTCAATGTGATAATGACATTTCTTCCTCTCATAAGGCATGTGACACTATGGCAGAAGCTGAAAAGGAACTCACCAGAATTTCAAAACATACAGATGAAGATATTTATTTTAATGATCATGATCAGCTCATTGATGAATTTGAAAAGTCTTTTAATCGATAACGTGATCTCTATCATATCATAAACTCCTTCTCTAAGAACATTGAGAAACTTCTACAAGAAACTACTCTATAACAGGAAAAGATTAGTACTCTTGAGGAAGCTGTTAAAGAGGACTCAATTAGAGAAAAACATTTTTTCGAGACTCATTCATCTGATCTCAACAGACTTCGTGGTGAAAAAGAGAAACTTTGTGCATCTCTTACTCAAGCTCAAGAACAGTATAAATCCTTGGAAAAGGAAAACTCTGTCTTAAAGAGAAAATCCTCTGTACAAACTAACTCACGTGATATTTTGTACAAGACAAATTATTCTCCAGAAGAAGATTGTGTCGAGAAAGTTTACATAACTTTCAATCTTCTCGTAAGGCTATGGAATCTAAACAGGTGCCAGGTATTGCTTCTCCTCCACGAACCTGTACTTTTTGTGGGAAATAGAATCACTATGCTATCCATTGTTTTGCAAGAAGAAAACAAATTTCTAAGCTTCGTAATTTGCTTTTTTCACTGTCAATGGAACAGATAGTCAGTCGAATAAAGCGGTGAATCGTAGGCCCACAAGAAATCAGAAACCTTATGAGAATGATCTCTAATCTAGATATCATCACAAGGATAAAGTTCTTTCAGGCAATTCTTTTTGCAGTATTAATAAGAACATTTTCTGTACTTATAAGGATGTTTCTGATAAATCTATGTAGGATCAGAATATCGCCACTACAACACTTATGCGAGATTTACTGCGACAGTTCTGCGAGTTCTTCAACAACACTTTGCGAGTGTCACAAGATAATTTAAGAGTGGCGTAATAGTTGTCGAATGAAGAAACATGAGAAGAGCATGATTGCCCTGCGATGGGAACGACGCTTGCGAGAATGGACATTATAACTACTGCGATAATATTGTGGGTCAGATCCGAAATTAAAGGATAACTTAGCTGTCATCCACTATGTAACTTTCCTATATAAATAGACCCAGTAGATTCAGAAAGGGATGATGTATTTTTTGAGTATTGAGAAAATCTTGAGGAGAGAGAAAATTCAAGAGAGCGGTTATATTCTTGACTTCTTCTATTTCTTGTAAACATTTCTGAGAATAAAATAATAAAGTGTTATTTTTAATCTTCAATTATGTGTTAAATACTGTGAATTCTTATCAATGGTGTAGTGTAGGATTTCCTGCAACTACATTTTGGCGCCCGAAACAGGGATTGAATTAACAAAAATCATAGAAAAAGCAAGGTAGAAGATGAGAGTTATTCAGGATTAAGAAGATAATTGAACAAATCAGTGAAATAGTTGAAGGAAGAATGATTATAGCCAAAGAGAATTGTAGGAAATTGGAGTGTGGTATGGTAACAAGAACAATGATCGACAAATTCCATGAAAACATTAAGGGGAAGATACATAAATGAGATTTTGAAGGAAAAAAAAATTATGACGGTAGAGAAAATATCTTCATTGAAGGATTGGGAAAAGCAAAAAATCACATTTACAGCAGCATAAATACTAGAAGAAAAGTTAAATCACACATATCCTTTGGTAATCACGGTATCCACTGTACCAATGGAAAGGGGAAAATCAATAAAATATGCGAAAGAATGGGCCGTGAATAGAACTTTGGTGGACGCATGAAGTTCTGTGGATATAATATTTTATCATGTATTTAAGAAAATGGAATACAAAGATGAAGAAATGTCTTGTTCAACATATCATATTCATGTCTTTGGAAAATCTTTAACAAAACCTAAAGGTGAAATAGTGGTACGAATTCCGCTAGGAAAGATCGAAACACAGGTAAAATTATGTGTGGTAGACGTGGAATCGCCATATAACATGATACTGGGAAGACCATGGAAACATGCAATCAAGGCTGTAGCATCAACATTGCATCAATGCATCAAATTTCCTATGCCCGATGGAATTGGAGAAATTAGAGGAGATACTGATCTTGCGAAGCTGTGTTATCAAACTGAAGTGAGAAATTATGAAGAGCGTCCAAAGCTGCGAAAAGCTCGTAGAAGAATGGCAAAAGAGACAAATAAAGAAGAAGAATTTAAAGTTTACATGATAAGAGCAAAAGAAGGAAAAGGAATACCCAGAGAAATATCGCAAGAAGGAAATGAACTCGCGAGTGTTGTGAAAACCTCAACACCAATGGGAAAGCCTGAAGCCAACTACACCGCAGCAGATCCAACAAAAGAAGTAAATATTGGAAGTAAAGAAGAACCTAAGATGCTAAAAATCAGAACGAAGATGGATGCAGATGAAGAAGAGCAAACCATAAACCTCTTGCGAGAGTATAAAGACATCTTCGCATGGAATATGGATGAGATGCCTGGGATAGACCCATCAGTTGTATGTCATAAACTAGAAATCAACAAGGAAGTAAGACCATTTAAGCAAAGAATAAGAAAAATCGCAACAACATACCATTCCCAAATAGAAGAAGAATTACAGAAGATGCTTGATGCGGGAATTATAAGGCAGGCAAAGTACCCGGAATGGATTGCAAATATGGTGGTGGTTCCAAAAAATAATAAAGGGATAATAATTTGTATAGATTTTACTGATTTAAACAAAGCTTGTCCTAAAGATAGCTTTCCATTACCAGATATTCCTCAAATGGTCGAATCAGCAGCGGGAAATGATAGAATATCTTCATTAGATGGGTAGAAAGGATATAATCAGATTCCTCTCGCTGAAGAATACCAAGAGCACACCGCATTCTTTTCCCCAAGAGTATTATATTGTTATACAAAGATGCCCTTTGGTTTACGAAATGCTGGTGCAACATATCAAAGAATGGTGGAAAACGTGTTTGCAAAATGGATCCATAAAATATTAGAGGTATATGTAGATGACATGTTAGTCAAAAGTAAAGAAGCTAAAAACCATGTACAAGACTTAAAGGAGATCTTCGATCAAATGCGACATTTTAACATCTAGGTGATCCTGAAAAATGTATTTTTGGAGTAGCTTCAGGGAAATTTTTGGGATATATTGTGTCAAAGGAAGGAATACAAGTTGATCCAGATAAAGTACAAGAAATTCGTGACATGCCAACACCAGCAACCGTAAAAGATATGCAGAAGTTGATCGGGCTCTTAGCCTCGCTAGGAAGATTTATCTTGCGATCTTTAGATAAATGCAAGCATTTCTTCAACATACTCAGGAAGGGTACAAAATTCAAGTGGACAGACGAATGTGAGAAGTCTTTTCAAGGAATTAAAGAATATTTGATAAACATATCTATTTTACAGAAACCAGAGCCCGGAGAAGAATTATTGATCTACCTTGAGACAACCTCGCACGCATTAAGTGCAGTATTATTGCGAGTGGATGCAGGAATAGAAAAACCAATTTATTACATCAGTAAAACATTTAATACCGCATAAAAAAATTACTTAAAGATTGAGAAGTCAATTCTGGCATTGGTTTATGCAACATTTAAACTTCACATTTATTTTAAAGAACATAAAATAAAAGTATTAACAAAGGTACCAATTGAGTCAGTAATGAAGAATTCAAAAAGATCAGGCAGGGTTGAGAGATGGAATGCACAAGTAGGGCACTTTGAAATCAAATACGAAATCCTATCCTCGCCAAAATCACAAGCTGTAGCAGATTTTTTAGCAGAATTTCCTCTAGAAGATGATGAATATGTAGAAGAAATGATGGACATAATATAAGAACATGGAGACCCAAAAGATCTATTAAAAGTACCCAACATGTGGGAAATATTGGTGGACGGATCATCAAATGGGGAAGGTAATGGAATTGGAGTTGTCTTTATTTCACCAGAAGGAGAAAAAATGGCTTTTTCATTTCGTCTGGATTTTATTTTTTTTCGTCTGGAATTCACATCCACTAATAATGATACAGAGTATGAAGCGGGGGTGCATGCGTTAAAATTCGCAATAGAAATGAAGTTGAAAAACGCAAGAATTACTAGTGACTCACAATTAGTTATTCGCCAGATAAAAGGAGAATATACAACAAATGAACCATCTTTGAAGAAATACAAGAAACTTGTCAAAGAATTGTCTGCGAGAATTACAAAAATAAAATGGAGACATATATCAAGAAAAGATAACAGACTCGCAGATGATTTTGCTTTCATATCTAGCATGATGATAAATCCAGCTGCGAGATTCATAAAAATTCAGACACTTGTATCACCGTCAATCAATAAGGAAGAAGAAGATGAAGCAGATGTGATGATGATAAAAGGTGGTGAAGAAGAACCAAAAGGAAATATTGCAGATTGGCGAACAAAACTCCATGCATATTTGGCAAGAGGGGAGACACCAAGAAATAGATTAGAAACACATAAATTAAAAAGCCGTTTAACAAATTATGAATTAACAGATGGAGTATTAATTATATCTCAAATCTTTTAATGGACCATCACTATGATGCTTGACAAGGGAAGAAGGACAAAAGGTGTTAAAAATGTTGCATAATGGAGATGCTGGTAATCACAGCGGGGGAAGATCTTTGGCATACATAACAAAAATGCAAGGTTATTATTGGCCATATATGCATGAAGATGCGAAGATTGTCAGCGATATGGAAAGAGAATACATGCACCAGGGGCACCATTATCATCCTCAACCAGTGTGTGGCCTTTTGGAAAATGGGGGTTGGATATCGTGGGACCATTTGTATCGGGTTCTGGACAAAGAAGATATTTAATTGTCACTACAGATTATTTCACAAAATTGGGAGAAGTAAAAGTAGTGCAACACATCCACGACAAAGACATTTTTACATTCATATTTGAAAATATAATTGCAGATTTGGGATTCCTACACAGTTGGTATCTGATAATGGAAAACAATTTTAAGGACAGAATATCGAATTGTTACTTAATGCATTTAAAATTAAATGTGGAAAGTCGACACCACTATATCCACAGGCCAACAGATAGGTAGAGGCAACAAATAAGACAATTGCAGATATACTGAAGAAGAAATTAGAAGGACACCATAGGGCATGGTGCGAACAAGTACATAATGCAATATGGGCTTACAATACAACTAGACGGGAAGCTACCGGAATGTCACCTTTTTGTTTGACATATGGGGTTGAAGCTATGTTACCAACAGAGGTTGCTATTCCTACAATAAAAAGAGAGGCTTGGGAGAAGAATCTTAGTGCTGGGATGATTCTAAATAAACTGGATGAATTGGAAGAGAAGAGAGAAAAAGCTTTACAGCATATGGAAAATTATCAGCGAAGAATAGCTCGTGAGTACAACAAACGTGTCAAAAAACGTGAATTCCAACTAGGTGATCTAGTGCTGCGAGAAACACCAAGTTATTAGCGAGAAAATGGTGGTAAAATGGCAAGAAAATGGGATGGACCATACATCATTAAAGAGATAGATGGAACCGTGGCATACAAATTAATGTATCCTGAAGGCAGAGATGTTGGTCAAATACTTGATAGACCATGGAATAGATTATTCCTGAAAAGATATTATCAATGACAAATTCTGCGAGATTAGAGATGCTGGTATGTTATATGATGAAACAAATAATATATTTTACTATATTACATCTGCGAGATTCTTCCAATAACAGAGCAAGTAAGAAATGCGAAAATATCGCAAGAAACGCGAATAAAAATTTCGCAGAGATTAATAGAATGGGATGAACCTTTACGGCGTACACCCTAGTTCGCGGATACAATTTCGCAAGAGGAAAATGTAAGACCTAAAGTGCATCATATAAGGGGGTATCTCTTTACATGATTCAAGGATAAGGTTATACCGCTGCTGGAACCTGAGTCATGGAGATGTTGGGGTTAAAGAAAACCTATCCGGGGGAGATACCTTGGATTTCCAACTATATAAGGTTATACCCTAGTTGGACGACCGAGGGTCTCTTCTAAGGAGTTCAGAGTATGACCAAGGCGCCGAGGTACACGATTGAGCCAAGGGTGCCCGGGGCGTACGAAACTACCCTGTCCATTCTTGGCAAGTCTTGGCTATGATGCACTCGGCCCGAAGAAAACCCCACTTAGGGTGCAGTCTTGTAACTATAAGCCATATAGGCATAAAGGACAAGAGGCTGTGAAAAAAACTGGTTGTTGTTAAGACCGGATGGGAGGAGCTAGTCTTGTATGGCCAATGTGCCCTCCTTGAAGGGGCAACCAGGGGGAAGATAAGGGTGGCACCCTCCATTAGGGAACTGATAAGTGTCTAAAGACGGCAATGTCATGGGGCTTTATGCTCACAAGAGCATCTAGGCCTGTCATATTATCACGTGACAAATATGCTACAGAGGCAACAAGCCAAGAGAAAAAGTTAAGATGAGATCAATGGGTTTTTACATGAAAGTGTAGAAACGTCCTGCGATTTCATCGCACGACGGCAATGTCATAAGGCTTTGTTCTCGCAAGAGAGCTTAGACTTATCATATTTTCACAGAGAAATTGACAAAATACAGATAAGGCAAGATCAATGGGTTTTTGCATGCAAATGTAAAGAAATCCTGCAATTTTTTCGCATACAGAAAAAATTGGCAGAATAAGACCTTTAACTAGGAAGGCAAAATAAGACCAACAGAATAATCCCAAACATTAACTATTTTCTTTTAAGAATGCAGGAAAGATTTGTTCATCGCAGGAAAGATAATGAGAAACAAGTATCCTTCAGGATTTCTAAGAAGTATTATTCAGAATCACACATCAGGATTATTAATAATATCGTAGTATTATCCATAATTTCGTAAGTACTATTCGCAACACAATTCGCAAGGAGAAAATGGGGAAACAATTGATCATTACAAGAAAGATAATGAAGGGCAAATAGGGGAGTTAATAAATAAAATATCATTATCTTTCTTGAGAATATTCAAAATAACAGAAATAAAGTTTTTCCAAAGTTGCATAAAGATACATTGCTCGCAAGAAAGAGGAAGAAAAAGAAAACAAAAAACAAAACTCAAGCTTCATTGTTGGTCTCGCCAGCTTCATTCTCCTTGCCAGTATTCTTCGCGTAACGATCATCTTGAGTCTTTTATTCATTTAACTTTTCACCAGTAATTGCTTCACCACCAGTAGCTACTTCTTTAAAAGGATTATTTTATTCTTCTTCTTCTGTTGGGTCTTCTTGAGAGACATCTTTTTCATCACTTGCATAGTATAGATCATTATCAATGGGAAGAGGAACTTCATCATCATCTACTTCTAGAGGATCAATGGATACAGGAGGGAGAGACTGGGATATCAGAACATCATTCACAAGAATTTCAACACTAAGATGAACCTTGCGAAGGAAACCTCTATCGCGATTTCTAATCTCCACATTTTTGAAGTATTCAAGGTAGTCATATCTCCTCTCTGCACGATCGCGAGATTGAACAAGATGGGCGGTGAGATTTCCATTTTCTTTGCAAACTTTAGCCAGTTTTTCAGTCAGGTCAGAAATGGTAGAATGAAGAAATTTTTCAGATTCTGTGAGAAACATAAGTTGACAAGAAGATATTCAGATGAAAACCTCGCAAGAAATATAACAAAGAAATTAAATAAAAAATTAACAATCAAGGCAGTCAAAATGACTACCTTCTTTTTGAGAAGTTAAGTTTCAAATTAGTGTTAAGAAATAATTCTCTCATTGGTTCATGGCATCATCAAAATTATCTCCAACTATACCCTTCAGGCGAGATTTTATAATTACTTCTTTAGAGAGAAGATAAGCATTTTCTTGCTAATAAGGAGTAAGATTCTTCTAATTGAGAATATTGATCTTGGAGTTTACTGGCCTTTAAACTTAGAGTTAACCTGCCCTTGATAAGCTTATCTTTATCAGCGGGAGAAGATTCAGTTACTTCCTTGAGTTCATCATTTAATAAACGAAGAGATTGTTCTTGGTTGTTACACACTTTCTGAAGAACATTTATTTGCTGCGAGGAGATCGCAATCTTGTTTAAAAAGCTACGTTTCTCCTGAGATAAGGTTTTATTCTCATCTGATAAATATTCCATCGCCAAGTTAGCTCGGGTTAACAAATATGAAAGGCGAGTAACTTCGCTACTTAATAGATTTTGCCTTTGAAATAATTGATCGTTCTCATTGGTAAGATTATTTATTTGATCGATCGAGTATGTGTAGAGATTATCTAATCTATTATATTGATCCATCCAAGAATATTTCTCAACACGATCTTCTTCAGCAACAGACTCAAATTCAAATATCTTCATTAATCGTTTCTGATTTAAATCTAAATAGGCAAACCAAATATTTAAAAGGAAATTGAGTACAAAAATGATGAAAATATACAAGAACAGAAAAATTAGAGGCAGAGGCAGAAGAACTATACCTTTTAACTCCTTGTTTTTATTACGAATATTTTCATAATCTAGTAAAGAGTTGCGAAGCTTGTGATCAAGAATATCACATTCTGAAGTTTTGGCTTGGAGACTTCTCTTTAGAGTTTCAACTTCATTTTCTAAAGACGCTCGCGAAGCAGTTCGATCAGGACCAAAATATTTGATTAAAATCTCGCAGACATCATATTTGAAAGGGTCAGTAGAATATTTCCTGGCATCATCTAAAATTTCAGACGAAACTTTAAACGCAGCATCAATCCCTACTGCTGCTTCGTTAGATGAGGGAAGAGGTGTAGAGGTTAAATTGGTAATGATGGCGAGTTGGAGATTTGAGTCATTTATGATGGTTGCATCATCAGAAGGTGGAGTATCTGGAAAAGTAACGGTTGGAGGCAAAATAGGAGAGGAAGAAACTTTGTTCATAACAGTTTTGGGAGTCTCATTTATTGGAGGATTAATGGCATTAGGGGTATTGATAATGAAATTCTCACAAATAGAGGATGGAGGTTCCATCTGCGAAGTAGTAGAAACATATTTTGAAGATGAAAATTTGGGAATAGTAATATCAGTCTCAAGAGTCTTGGTTTTGCGATATTGCTTGTGAGGTCTAACAACATTATCATCACCATGCGAGTAATAATATAGATAAGAAGCAGAGGCAACAATATTGTTATTAAGAAAACAAATGTTTCTTCCTACCTTATGACTGCAGACTTCCTTTTCTTTTCAGCGAGTTTTTGTTGTAAATCTTCTTGAAGATTAGGGTTTTGGTCGACAAACTGGGTGTTGGATGTAGTTCCACTGAAAAGAAAACATGGTGTAGGATTTATACACAATCATGCAAAAAAGATCAAATAAAGTGAATAAATAGGATTTAGACAAGCGAAATCGAGTTTAATAATGTCATAAGAACACATACCTTGGAGATTCCATTGAAGCAGCAGCAGGTAAATTTGCAGAAGTTAAAGAAGAAGGTTGCAGGTAGAAAAACTTTGCAGAGAATGAAGAAGTGAAGAAGACGAAGAAGTAAAAGAAGAAAAAATATTTCTTTGATAGATTCTCTCTTTTATAGACAAAAGGATGGTAACCGGGTAATAAAATATTAATCGGTAAAAAGAAGAATATTCGACACATGTAGGCGGTAACGCTTAATTTACGGAGTTTTGTTGGTCATAGAAGATGAAATGATGAATAGTTGCGGCATTTTATTTCTCATGATCTTTCCTCCTTCGCAGAAAAGACATGAGAAGAGGCAAGATGTAGGATTAGAATATCGCCAATACAACACTTCTGCGAGATTTACAGCGACAGTTCTGCGAGTTCTTCAACAACACTTTGCGAGTGTCACAAGATAATTTAAAGAGTGACGTAATAGCTGACGAATGAAGAAACACGAGAAGAGCATGATTTCCATGCGATGGGAACGACGCTTGCGAGAATGGACATTATAACTAATGCGATAATATCGCGGGTCAGATCCGAAATTAAAGGAAAACTTAGCTGTCATCCACTATGTAACTATCCTATATAAAGATACCCAGTAGATTCAGAAAGGGATGATGTATTTTTTTAGTGTTGAGAAAATCTTGAGGAGAGAGAAAATTCAAGAGAGCGGTTGTATTCTTGACTTTTTACATTTCTTGTAAATATTTCTGAGAATCAAATAATAAAGTGTTGTTTTTAATCTTCAATTATGTATCAAATACTGTGAATTCTTATCAAGGGTGTAGTGTAGGATTTCCTGCAACTACAATCTAAATCTAGAAAATGGATTCCTATCCATTCCGATTCTCTTTATCCTATTGCAAGAGGCCCTAGTTTTAGTCCTTCTGATAAGAAAGATGATCAATCAGTGTCTTATTTCACTAGAAAGAGCACATATCAGAGACAGAAGGATAGAGATGAACAACATTCGTTTGATGAGATAAAGACTCATACTTGTGTGAATTAATCACAAGGTTGAATATCTCACATACAAAAAAGCCTAGTTGTGAGAGAATTGGATAGGTATACTCCATAACTATGTGACTCTAATTATCTAGTTAATCTCTTATCGTTTTTAGAAAGATAATTGTTCAGACACTAGTTTGTGAGTATTTTTTATTTTTAATTGTTCATTTTCTAAAAACACCTTTGAAAAATAAAAGTATTTCTTGTTTCCATGTAAAGATTTGTGAAAAACCATCTTACGGGTTCACGTACGGTTCAAGTTTTCCCTTAAAACCTATCCCATAACCATAAATCTCTCGAGTTTTTCTTTATATACCTATCCTATTGAGTTACTCTTTTACTCTAGGTTTTACGTTATCAATGGCTTCCTCTTCGTGCTCTTCGGACTTGACTAATGATGTAATTGATAAGGCGGTATATTGCAAACTCGATAAAGAAAAGGAATCTCTTATTCAAATTGAAGGTTCTCTTCCTCAATCCTCTGATTCACTCTCGGATATAGAAGAGATTGAAGAGATTTCATCAGATGTAGTTATTGACTTCCTAATAGAATTTGAGAAGGCTAAGAAATTACTTATTGATACAATGAAGTGGTTTGATGTGGTAAGAAATGAGTTGAAAAAGGTTAAGTTTGATCTTGTTCTCATGAAAAACCATGTCAAAGAGCATCCCAATAAGGATATCACAAGTATAGAAGATGTTGTTTTTCACAAGCTTCAAGATCTTAAGGCTCAAGAAGGTCCCGAACTGTCGTTTTGAACCTAGTTAGGTATGACATGGAAGCTTTTATGTTTGGTTCTTACTGTCTAGTAAATCTTCTATGTTTTATTTAGAAGAATAAATAGTGTTTTGGAATAGCAGTGATTGTGATTACACATAGCTATATCCAATGATTTCATCTTCTTGTTTTTAGATTTATTGGTTTAACTATAAACTGGATTGGAAGATAATGGTTGCAGTATTAATATTTTTGATTTTATATATTGCAATATTTTGATGGGATTTGTATGTTTACGTCCGTGAACTTGATTATCCCATATTTTGTCAAAAGTAAATTTGTTCACGTATTGGTATGCAAATATTGATAAAGGAATGAATGGACTTTTGGAAAAACACAAAAATTAAGCCTATATTGTCAATTATTGATGTAAGATAGGTTAAAATCTTTTGTGATTCAAGGATAAAGTCTATTATGTCACCTTGTGATGGAAAAATAGAATAGGTCCTTGTTTTTGTTATCCACGGTATAGAGCTTATTTGTTCCATATTATTATGTATTTCCGTGAAGGTTCCATTGTGTATCTCATGTTGAGCACGATACGACTAAGTTGATTTTTTATTGGCATGGTTGGTTGTTCAATGAGATGTTATATGTTGAGCATTATGAACTAAATTAATCAACTTGTGTGGTTATTTAGTTTGTATTCCATAAGTTCTCTCATGTTGAGCACATGTACGGTTAAGGTTGTCATTTCCTATGATAATCTTAGTCGGGGTTCCATAATCTCTTATGTTGAGCCCAAATGAACTAAATCAATCATCTTGTGTGATTATTTAGTTAGCACTCCATAGATTTTTCTCATGTCGAGTGTGGACAATTGAATTGATTACTTTGTGACTAGTTTAATTGTGTAATCCAGTTAGAATATTTATGGGTTTTCTTGTGAATAATCTAATCGATGAATTAAGTCTCCATAAGTTTACTTGTGTTGAGCATATTAAGTCAAATTAATCATGGTTCGCTTTGGTTAATATGATTGAATATTTTGGATTCCAAATTCATACTTATATGCAATTTGTTGAGTCTAAAGAAATCTTTCTTTTCTCTTGAAATTAAGGTCGCTCTTGTTGTTCATTTCGGAATGACATCTTATGGGGGAGAGTTATTTTGAACTTGCGCTTAATTTCCAAATCTTTGTGGGAGTGCGGATGTGGAATTTTTAGGGGTTATCTTGTATCTTTATAAACTCCTTGATGAATGCATTTAGCCTCGGCTTTATGATTGCATCTAAACAAGATGATAGAACATTTACCTTTGGTCATGAAATGTCTCTTACGGAAATTTCATTAGGATCTCGTTCTTGTACCTTTGACAATTTTTTGACAAAAGGGGGGAGAATTAATCATAGTTCACACTGAATACATATGGTTTTCGGATCATTATGTAAGGGGAAGTGGTTTCCATGTGAGGTGGAGTATTGAATAAGGGGGAGTGAAGTATCACCATAGTATTGTTGTTGAAGTTGTGATGCAATTGGACTTTGACGTTGTGTAATAATACTATGACATTGTATAACAATGATTGATAACCAATGCTTTTCTCATTGTTATAGCTACGGATTTTCAACAACGATGATACTAAACTTACAACCTTTGGGATCATTGGACTACTTGGAAGTGATGAAGATTTAAAGTATTGTTGAAGATTAGGCATGTGGAATAGGAGCTACAAAGTTTATTTATATGATTTTTGTATTCCATATGTATTAATAGTTTTTCCACTAAAATTGACAAAGGGGGGGATTGTTAGAGCACTGCTCGGTCAAACTCGCATGCGTTGCTATCTCAAGCATGTTTGTCAATCTTAGTGATAAAAACTATATAGTCTTGATTTCTAATCTACTATAGCTAAGGTCTCGGACTAGGATAGAAAGTGTAGTTGAGCATAAGAACTTCATGACGATCATCATACAAGACGAAGGACTACTCAAGGAACCAGTGGATCTTCATCGACTAAAAGGTATGTGGAGACTTGAACTTATCTATCACTTAAAAGCCTATCTATTCTATGTCTTATCTTGAGACAAAAGTCGGTTTAATATATAGACTAAGAATATGCACATGTGACATTTCGAGCTGAGTATATCTCGCTTATCTATTTCTAGAAATGTTTGTTGGTAAGGCTTTCGCTTTAGCCAAGTTCATCTTTGCCTAGTGACGAAAGTCATGTTATGTTTCAATCACTTTGGAAATCTCTCTGACGAAAACTATTTCCTGAAAACAACTATATGACGTCCTCTGAGAATGTTCCAATGATTGAAATGAGAGTTTAGACTATATAACCATTGTGGGATATAAACATTATTATGGAAACACATATATGTATAAGTCCTTAACACTTGAACCGAAGTTTGCAAACTTTGTTGATCAAGTGGAACCGGAATGTGAGCACCAACCCAGTCCTCGAACTGGCGTAAGTTCTCGAACCCGAGAATATCTACTGAAGTTGAAGCTCAGGTGCAGTCCGCGAACCCAATCCGCGAACTGACGAAAGTTCTCATCCCGAGAAATTTTGCTGGAGTTTATTAACTTCAACCGGTTAGCTTGAGTCCGAGAACTCAAGAGGTTATGTCAGAAAATGTTATTCGTGAACTTATCTTAAATTACTAAGGAATGCTTTTGCAAACCGTGGCTTTATAGTTCATGATTAAATATTCGAGTGAATCATATAGTTTTTGATTCAATTATGTCTCTTGTAGTACTTGAGATCTCATAGCAATTGAACAACTCTCTAACTAGTTCATTTGAGTCATTTAGACTAGGTATGGTGAAGAAGAATATGGTTGATATGAAAGTTATCATTTGGCTAACCATTTGGTTGACTAATATTGAACCAACCATTGTACACGTTTGGGTACGGTTACACAAACTCAAAACGTCAAGTACATGTGTGTATGACAATCTAAGTTTTCGATCTAACTGTTGAAATATATTAGCTTGTATCTAATCATGTTTTCATCTAACAGTGAATATTGAATGCTTTGTTAGTAAGATAACATTGATTGCAAACCCTGATTTGAAAGACTATATAAGGGATAACTCTAGCCATTGGAAAAACTAATCCCCACATACTTTTCTTGTGTGATACTAGTTTTCTCTAAGCTAGAGTCGATCTCCATTAACCCTTAAGTTTTCTCTCTAAATTCGGGTTAACGACTTAAAGGCTTCATTGGGATTGTGAAGCCAGACCGATACTACTTTTCTTTTAGTTGTGTGATCTGATCTTGCTGTTTCTATCATACGAGTACAATTGTAATAATTAGCTTGAGATTTTTATCTTTGATAGGCAAGATAAAAGTAGTCACAAACATCTTCGTCCCATTGTTTGTGATTCCTAAGTAATCTTCTTCGCTGCGTTGATTAAGTTTATTGTGAAGTGATTGATGAAACTGAGTTGTTCTTCGGGAATATAAGTCTGGTTTTATCGATTGGTTCCTGTTCACCTTGATTTATCAAAAGACGAAACAAAACTCATCAGTTTATTCGTGGGAGATGAATTTATCTATTACCTGTAGACTTTTATGTGTGAGACATATTTGTTTGCTAAAGTCTTCGACTTTGGGTCGTATCAACTCTTGGTTGTGTGTGAGATCAGCTAAGGGAATTAGGTGCGCATTATTCTGCTAGGATCACAGGCGTAGGAGCATAACTGTACCTTGGATCAGTGTAAGATTGGTTGGGGTTCAACTACAGTCCAGACCGAAGATAATTTGGAGTAGGCTAGTATTTGTAGCGGCTTAATACAGTGTATGTTTAATATGGACTAGGTCCCGGGGTTTTTCTACATTTGCGGTTTCCTCGTTAACAAAATTCTGGTGTCTGTGTTATTTATTTTCCGCATTATATTTTTATATAATTGAAATAATACAGGTTGTGCGTTGTTAAATCGATTAGAATATCCGACCTTATTGGTTGTTGATTTAAATCGATTGACACTTGGATATTGGTCTTTGGTACCATCCAAGTTATCTCTCTTTGATTAGGCTCGTGAATCTTATTTGCTTGAGTAAATCAAATCTAGAGATTGAGATAATAACTCCTTGAGATATTTTCTATTGATTGAGTCTTGTTAATTCTTTAGAAAACAACTCGGAGTTATCCATACAGATTGCTAATCGAAATATTGGGTGAGGTTGTTTGACCCCCCGCATTTTCATTCTCACTCGAGCTTTTTGGAGAATCAGGAATGTCAGCTGGTTTAGGTAGATCCTCTGGTGTGGAAGAGCATGCACCTTTACAAATTTTATTACTTTGTTGGTTGAGGAAGTATTGATTCTTGATATCCCAAGCCACGCATGTCACCATGACTTCTTCCTGTTTCCAACAAGGAATATAAGTTGGTTGTGCTCTCATTGAGCATTTTTAATTTTGGAACTTCTTCTTCCAATAGCTTAACTTTTTCAAGAGCGTTGACAAGGTCGACCTTAAGAAGGTTTTTTTTTGTTGGAAGAAACAGACTCCTCCTTTTATCCACACATTAAATGTTGAGGATTAATCCTTGTTTCAGTTTCAACAAGTTTCTTATTCAACATATAATGTTTCATGTAGAGATTCTCATAATCAAGAGTCTTTGAGTTTGGGCTTTCTCTGCAGTCTTTCAGAAGATATCGAGCATTTTGATATCTGGAATAAAACTAGAGAAGATATTTCTAAGTTTCCTATTTTCACTGCAGAGAGGAGCAAGTAGACAAACAACATCTGACGTGGTTAGCCTTTTTGTAGAAACGACACCTAATAGTGAAGAAAATACAGAGATATCTTCTTCTACATTTTGATCAATTTCTGAATCACCGTCTTTGTAAATTTCATCAAGTTGTTTTCTAAGGCAAGTTTGCCAATCATCGTAATCTTCATTATATTGATCACTTTGTTCAGTAGATTCACAGAGAATGATTTTATTAGGTGTTGATTCTTCATCTTGTTTTTCATTAACTAAATCATTTAGAGATTCAACTGTAACCATTTTAGTTCAAATCTTATAGCTTGGATTGCACCAAACAAGGATTATTATATCTTTTCGTGTTTTCCTGCTCTGATACCAATTGAAAAGATAAGGGTACCCAAATACACCATAATATTTTTGTTTCAACCTATAAGTCCTCCACCGAAAGTGATCGTCTATGGACAAAGTCGAGACAATACAAATAATCGGTTCACACTTTGTGTGATTGTCTATAGATACGGGATCGACACAATACAACAACGAGATAACTTGTATGATTGACTATAGATACAAGATCGAGACAATATGACAACGAAGTATGTTACTTGATAATAGGTTCAGACTTAACCAAACTCTATAAGATCACTATAAAGTAATGCAGAGTTAACTTTTGTGTAATTACTTTAAATTATATAAAAAATTATAATTATGGAAAACAAAATTAAATCACACAGCAATATTTTGTTAACGAGGAAGACTGCAAGTGCGAAAAAACCCCGGGACCTAGTCCAGAATTGAATACTCTTAGAATTAAGCCGTTATACAAAATCTACACCAACTTCGTATAGTTGAGACCAAGCAACTACCCATAGTTCACTTAATTTCCTCAGTATCCTTGCGCTTCTGACTTCGATGAATGCACGCACTGGAATAATTCCTTTGGATCGTATTCCAAACAGTAAAGGAATAACAAATATGTTTGGTAACAACTCTTTTGATTTTTTCAAGATAAAGATATCTCAAGTCATACGCAAAGGCTCTTCCATTTGATCTAATAAACTCCTTTGCCTGGTTAGATCAATATATCTAATAACTACAAAAGCAGTTAAGTTTAGATTCACAATCAATCAATATAGATTCCAGCAAGAAACTATAAAGTGATTCCGATCTCACGCAATTAATGAATTGAATAAATTTGATTCTAGTTGGATTACAGCCGATCAAGGTTTGTACACACACAAATATATGAGAACTAATAAGAAAACTTTTTCGACTTCAAATCTTCTTTAATCTTTAATAATAGCCTGCACAACACCAGTTGAATCTCTTGTTAACAATGGATTATCACAAGATGTCTTTAAATCTACAAAAAATTCTATAGATCCCGTCGATACTTCGATCTAGTTTGAGTGAATCTTTTACCAGAATAGAAGATTCTCAAGAATAAACAAACTAGGTGCAATCAAAGTTTCAACAATCGTTAGTCAATCAAATCAATCAAAAACTAATAACACTGCAATTATCTAGTTTCCCACCAACGGTACTCGTAGAGCTTCTTGATCCCACAAAAGTTTTTAAACGAGCGGTCCTAAGAGATTTCACCTAATTAGGATACTTTCCTCTTCGAATAGACGGCTCCACTAGAAACTACACGAAATGAAGTTTTCCTGGCTCTTAGGATAGTTTGCTAGAAATGCAAACTTAGGTATTTATAGAGCAAGGATGTTTGGACACCAAGGAATTTCCAAAAACGAAAATATTCTCAACATATGCAATGAATGCCAAAATTCGGTTTTCCTAATTCCAATAAATGTGTAGGAGCATAATCTCGCAGCATTATTATGCTTGCAAATAATTAACGACGCAGCAAATGATAGCTTGCGAAATTGTGGAGAGAAAAGACATCTTGCGAGCAAGGCTGCGAAGACTCGCATGACATATTTTAGATCCGAAATTGCGGGGCAACACAACTGTCATATTTTATGTAAAATCATATAAATAGTCATTTAGGCATGAGAGAAAGGGAAGGTTCTTTTGGAGAAAAGATTTTGGAGAGACATTTGAAGTTAGAATTTTATAAAAGAAAGAGAGAGACTTATTTTCTGGAGGATCTTCTTCCCCAAAAATCTAGAGCTCCAAATATTCATTAATGGAGTCTCAATTGTATAATCATGTAATTACATACAATTACTAGTGAAGAACCATGGATGTAGATCACAATGATCGAACCATGTAAAAATCCTTGTGTCTCTTTTACAATTTTAGTACTTTAATCTTCATTTTCATATCAAATAAATTAGGTCACCAAATCAAATTAATGGAATCTCATGAGGGTGTAGTTGTGGGATTTCCTGCAACTACAAAATGCTTGTCCAAAATTTCCAAAATCTCTATATAGAAAATCTATGATTAGTAAATGCACATTACTAATTTTTATTCTCTAGAAATATGCATTTACTTGCTAGTAATTAAAGCATATAAAACTAAAAACCTTAATTAAAATATTCTCAATTTATTTCGACACATGATCTCCTTGAGTACTAGGGAATATCTTTGAATCATAAATGATAAGAGTTGTTGTACGTATTCAAAGTATGTTGACATCTCTTCACTATAAATCCTTATTCATATTTACATGGATTTACATTCTTGGAATAGGTTATACCACACTTCCAAACAAGTTTAGAATTGGTTGACCTGTATTCCAAGATAACTATGTGATTGATCAAATATCAAATCACATACATGGGTTCAATCGGTTCTACCAATCACTAGGATTAGTTATACCTCAATATGGAAGTACTTGTGATCGATCACACAAGTTACGAGGACCGGTTATACTAGTTACCAAGACCGGTTATATTTTTATCAACCAATAATGCTTAGTCTACCGCGTCCAAAATCCCGCAGCCTGCACCGCACCTCAAATTTTTTGTGGGTCCCATATGCCCACCCCCTCCCAACTCCAGCGGGTCCCAGGGGCTCTCTCTTGCGGTATTTTTGACGGTGATTTTCACGGTCAACGTAGCATCATCCTTTATCAACTGACTGCGCTGTCATCGATGACTCATGATTTCCAAGGTTAATGGGGGTTCCAATTTGCTTGGGGGTGCACCAACCCAAAAGCAATGGATAGTTTTTCTTATCGGCCAACCAAAAGGAGGCCTTATATAGGATGAGAAATATGCATCTGTCCGTCACAATATTTGTGCAGAGAAAGAAAAAAAATTTACAATTTCGTGGAATTGAGATTCAACTTGACATAATCGACCAAATTGATCAAACAATTCCGTTATATACAGTCGTATAAACATATTTCCAGTTCAAACTTACAAAAAAAAATCATTAGATTGAACAAATAATTCAGACTCTAAGCGGGTGAAGAAGATGACTGTGTCTGATAAACGGGTCGGGTCCCGTTTGACTCAAATTCTCTACTTTCTTTGATTGACAAGAAAATATTTGTAGATAATTATTCATACCCATTGTTGTTGAAGACTTGTTTATCTAAATCACTCTCTTTGCATTTGTAACCCTCTTATCTAAATCACACAGTGCAATTGAATTGATCAAGGGTTTTGACTTCTCTTGCTAGTGGAAGAACAACTAATAAAATGAGAAGATAAATACAAAAGAAAATATGAGATATTTTTTTTTATCACGTTCATTCAAGTTTCTTCAGATTTCTTTCGATTTTGAAAGATGAAATAAAAGAAAGCATTCCCCTTGTGTTATAATGAATTGACAAGTTGGCAGAAAAATAGGAGATACTTAGATCTGTGGGATAATGTTGTAAAAATTGGATTTATGTACTTAAATACTTGCATACTTGCAGTTACGTCTGCATTTTAATGGAGTTAAAGGAGGAAAAAGGAATGGTGCAAGAGATGAGTGGCACCAGGAGAAGAGGAAAATTATTAACTAGAGTCATATGTTCAAACGGAGTTTACAAAAATAACCCTTGATTTTTATACTAGGTGACCACGTGTAGATCATGCGTATTAGCTGTTCCTGTACATGGCGAAGGCAGGAGTACAGAAGAAACCAGATCTCTCTATTATCCTTAGATACACATAAATGTGTATGGGCCATATGGCAGCCTACGCATTTTTAGTTTTAGTTCAAATCTTTGTGTTGTTTATACTGGTAGTTTATGGATATAAGGTTTTTTTTTTTTTTTTTTTTCTGAGAAACACACCGATTCATTAACACATAATAAAATTACAGACATCCTCTATGGGTTCTTGAGCATTCTGGTTTTATTTGTGTGCAAGCACAGTCTTGTATAGCAATGGGAGGCTCAAATGCCAAGGTTTCCCTGCCTTCAAGATGTTCAACTTCAAGACAGACAGCTTATATTCCCCCTTCACCAAGAAGATATTCTACAGGACCTCCATTAGACTCTTGGGTGAGACATAGAAGAGCTGTTGCTGGGCGAGGAGGGTGTGATAATTTTGTTGGTAGCATTGTGAAAATCCGTCTTGGAAACTACAAGGGATGCAGTGGTCGTGTTGTAAGCCGCAATGGTCAATTAGTTCGGGTTGAATTGGAATCTCAGATGAAAACGGTCACAGTTAAACGTGAGGAGATATCTGTAGATGCGGGTGTTTTCACTTCATCCAGTGAAGCACCTCAACAGAGTATCGGAAGTCAGACACCCATGCATCGAGCACAAACTCCACTGCACCCATATATGAATCCTATGAGAGATCAAGGAGGAGAAACACCAGTTCATAGTGGTATGCGGACGCCTATGCGCCATCAAGCTTGGAATCCTTATGCTATCTCAACTTACTAGATTTGTACCAGTAGTATTCAGTAAAAAATAATTCAGTTTCGACACTTTGCTGTAATCTAATATTGTGATCTGTAACCTTGCAAACATTGAATTACAATTTTAATTAGTCTGTTGCAGAATCTTCAAAACTGGCAATTCAATTCCTGCTAATCTGTTTACTTGTTTTTCTGTTCATACTACTTGTGTCTATTGCAAAAATTCGACAGAGCCGATGTCAGTTTTTTTCTGATTTGGTTGGTTCCTATAACCTTTTAACGGCGTCGCTAAGATATCCAACGCAAAGGCTTGTGTTTTTTTTCACTTACCCTATGTGAACTACAGTCATGAACATCATCCCAACACTCGACCTTAACAGAGTGAGCGAGCCTGGATTTTTTGCAGTCGTTGGGCTCCTGACATCTGAAGTGTGCTTAATTTGACCTGGGCATAAAAAAAAACTGTTCTCATTGGTGGAACCGAACTGAAAAAGCTACAAGGCAAATACCAGCTATTGGCCTCGAAGATTACCACATTTTTAGCTTACGATGTAGATTGGATTTGATCATCAAGTTTAAAAACTCACCAAGCATCCTAAGAAATAACGCAAGCACACGAGTCCTGAACTCAATGGAAATGGCTAAAGCACATGAGTTGAAACGTTCAAACACAGATACAGTGTGAGATTCCCAAACTCATTTGCACATGCTCATTGCTCACTTAACAACAGAATAGGGATAAGATATTACACTGGGATTACATGCAATTGACTACTGCTCTGCCAAGCAGGCACGGAGCTGTGTATGATCTAAGGGGGACAGCAGTCCCCCCTAGAATTTCCTAATTCCATAATTAGGCTTTGCATAATTATCATTTTAGGCTTGAAAAATTTAAGTATTTATAGATTTTCCCCCATATTTGTGTATATTACATAGAGAGCCTTGAATATTTTACTATACATTTTAAAAACTACTGATATTAAGTATTTATCATACAAAATTTGGCTTAAATATCAAAATTACGTATGAAAGTAGTGAAAAATATCAAAATATTAAATCCAACCATAAATCTAAACATCTAACAACTTATTGGATATTTTGGTAACATCATTTGAAGGAAAATACCAAGGCCTAAAAAAAAATTGCGGCCTTCGGCCGCTTACTTTTACGGCAAAACTAATATACCTATACATATTTGTCCCCCCAAACTTAATTTCTAGCTCCGTCCCTGCTGCCAAGATGCTTCCTTTGTCAGACGAATGCACAGAAACCTTGCTACAGCCGGGACAACAAGGGCTACTCCAATAACAGAGAGATGTTGCATGGACCTTTCAAGTGCATATAGCGTCAAAGATAAGGTCCAATGGGAAGAACGTGCAAATTTATCTGACACGCATCTTACACCGATATATTGTGTTGCGAGAGTCCATCAAGATGTTTATTTCCAAAGCCGGATCAGAAAGGTTTTGTTGCACCACCTAGTCAAGAGCTTTAACTCTATGAGCACAAATGGTACGTACACGATTAGGCGAGCCTTTGAAATACAATTTGAGTTTCCTAAGCAATTGGGATAACTGGATAAGTACTAAAGAGTAACACGTAATGCTGCTAGCCAGCTCCAACTGCTAAAGAAAATAGGGCAACAGTAGATAAACATATGCCCTCTTTAAAGCTAACACCAATTATTGTAGACGAGTGAACTATTTTATTATGGGCCTTTCAAGTTTTCACGCTATTGTTATAGCCTAGTTAAGGTTTAAAGGTTTCGGATACAAGTTGTCATTTGTGGTAGCAGTCTGTGCACTTTTAGTTGCAATAACAATGATAGCTATATTCTTAATCTTACTAATTATGATCTTGTCCTTGGGGGATTACTTCAATGTTAGGTGAGAGCAAAAAGAGTGAAGAAAAAATAAATATCAAGAACCAAATTTGCAAGGCATGAAGGAATGGCGATGATGTTACTAAGCAGTGAGTACTGACTAAGACCAGTAAAGCCCATTTATTTTAGTGGGAGGCTTGCAGAAGCCTTAATTCAATGTTTGATTAAAATGAATATAAAAGGTTTTCCCAATTTCTTATCCCTATTTTTCTTATTTCCCATCCCTTTTACAAATTCTAAAATCAATTTGACTATTACCATTTTTATTTGTCTTCTTCTTAGTTCATCCTTTTTTTTTTATTAAACAAAACCAACAACTTCACAAACCCTAAATTAGATTCCAAATAATTATTATAACACATATAATTCTTCTTTTTTTGTCCATTAAATTGTGATTCGGCGATGGCGATTAATTGCTATACCATTATCATGAAAGAATCCATTATTGAAAATCTAGGAAAATAAAAATCTCAAACCTTAATTCCATTCAATTGCACTTGAATCTCTTGTATCTACCAGGAAGATGCTAGTCAAATCACATAGTTAGTAGCATACAGTTGGTTTTACTTTAAATCAACATACTGCTCGACCTTGTAGCACTGTAGCACATGCTTCAAAATTCGACCTAACAAGAAAGAAAAAAAGTGGATTGTGTAAATCATTAACGCTATGATCCAACTTATTTTAAGTGACATGATGGGTTGTCCACCTTTTTTTAACATCTAGCCTACATGTAGACAGAACTTTCTCCTTCTCTGTATTCAAGGTGGTGATCAATTACGGAGATGAAGGTAGTGATCGGTGGCGATAGAGAGGAAAACATAAATTACCTAGTTTTTTTTTAAAAATTTAGTTGTGGGATGATTTAATTGTTGGGCGTAAATAAAAAGTCAAGATATGGCATTTAGGACATATGAACTTTTATATGAGTGGTACTTAGGATAATTAGGGATAGAAATTAAGATGGATGGGAAATAGGAAAAGTGGGGTTGGGAAATAGGGAAAACCATATAAAAATAGAAGAACGAAATCGAATGAGAAGTACTTCTCAAATATTTGAGGGATTACTTCAACAAAGACTATTATAGGGAAAACCATATAAAAATCGATTATTTAATTGATTATTTTGTGAGTGCTTCTATTGATTTATCTTTCAGTGGTTCTTATTTGCATAAACCCATTAGTCTGTTTGCTACTGATATTGAAGATTCATTCAGTTTAAAGTATTCTCTTTTATTTAGGAACTTTGACTTGGGTTGTCTTAGTATAGGTCCAAGTTTGCATACCTTCTACTTTCAATTACATTGTCACTATTGTAGCACTTGTAAGAGCATTCTGTCTAGCAGTAGTCAGTGTCTCCCTCAAAGATTAGTAGTTACTAGAGTGTTAGTCCCAAGTTATCTTTTGCCTAATTCTGTTTGTAAGTGGGTAATTTGTGTTTTCTTTTGTCTTGTTTCTCAGTTTTTTTAGTGATCTACAAATTAATACTAAGTGGCATAAGGAGGTTCTCATAGTTCATTCTCCTAATTTAACTATGAGAATCTTGTCGTGGAACTGTCAGGGTTTCGGCAACCCCTCCACTAGAACTGCTTTGTGGAATGCCATTAGGGCTCAAAATCCCGACATTGTTTTCTTATGCGAAACCAAGAATGACTCCACTAAAATGGGTAAATATCTGAAAAGATTCAATTACCCAAATAATTGGATTTATCCTTTTGTTGGTCTATCAGGGGGTATTGCCCTTTTGTGGAAGAGTGGTTTCGATTTAGAAATTATTCAAAATACTGATAAAATGATAAATACTATCTTTTTTTTTACCCTTCCAAACCTGAGTTCATATGCACTTTTCTTTATGGTTCTACATATTATGAGGAAAAGATGCAACAATGGAACTACATTAAATAAATAGGTAACAAAGCTACACATCCATGGGTTCTCATAGGTGACCTTAATATCACCATGGCCACTCATGAAAGGTCTAGCTTTACTTGTCCCAAAACTACCTCTATTCCTGAAATTAAAAATATTATTGATGGTGTTGATTTAACTGATATTGGATTCATTGTCACCACCTAATTTGATTAAAGACAGACTTGATAGGTCATTGGTAAATGGACATTGGCTCAATCATTACGGTAACTCCAAAGTTTCCCATATTGATTCTATAGGCTCTAATCATATTCCAATTCTCTTGGTTACTTATCCTAATTCTAATCAAGGGAAAATACCTTATACTAATAAGTGTTGGTTTAGAGACCCTGCTTCTCATGAGGTCATTCGCAAAGCCTATGATCTAGAAGTAAGGGGATCACATGCTTATCAATTTACTAATAAATTAAGAAATATCAAGTTTGGTTTGAAAAAAATATAATACTGACCATTTTGGTAATATTGATAATAGGGTAAAGGAGTTAGAGTCTAAATTACATACTTTCAACTGCAAACCTATTAACATACAAAACGCTGAGTCTATTAAAAATGTTGAAGACTCTCTTGAGCATTGGCGAAAAATTCAAGAAGAATTCCATGCTCAAAAGTCTAGAAAAGATTATATTAAGAGCCATGATAGAAATACTAGCTATTATCATACTTATGCTAATAAAAGGAAGCATTTCAATCATATTTATGCTCTTAAGCTCAGTAATGGTTAGTGGTCTAATGACAGAGCTAATCTTGAAGACCTTTTAATTTCTCATTTCAGTGGCATTAGTACCTCTACCAATCCACTTCCTAATAGAGATTTTCTCAACTATATAGACCCATGTATTAGTGATCTGGACAATGACAAACTATTGAGTCCAATAACTATTAAGGAAGTTAAATCTACTATCTTTCAAATGAGATCTTGGAGTGCTCCAGGGCCTGATGGATTTCCACCAGGTTTCTACAAGAAAAATATTGATCTTTTGATAAATGATGTGTTGCTTATGGTAAGTAATTTCTTTGAGACAAAGCATATTTTCAAAGAAATGAACCATACTTTCCTCAGTCTAATTCCTAAGATTAACAATCCTTCTACTCCTGCTGATTTTAGACCAATCTCTTTATGTAACACTAGTTACAAAATTATTTCTAAAATCATAGTTAATAGGATGAAACCATTGCTAGGAAAAATTATATCACCTTTTCAGGCTGCCTATGTCCCTAACAGAAATATTCATGATAATGTGGTGATAGCTCATGAGATGGTTCATACTATGAAATAGAAAAAGGGTAGAAGTGGTTATATGGGTCTTAAGTTAGACATGTCGAAAGCTTTCGACAGAGTAGAGTGGTATTTTTTGGTAGATATTCTTAAGAGGTTTGGTTTTCCCAATGATTGGTGTGATCTAATTCATCAATGCATCAGTACAACTAATATCTCTATCATGTTAAATGGTACTCCATGTAATTCCTTTAAACCCTCTAGAGGGTTAAGCCAGGGAGATCCCTTGTCTCCATACCTTTTTATTATATGTATGGAGTCCCTTTCACGATATCTACTTTATGCTGAATCTTCCAATCTTATTCATGGTATTAAGGTTACTAAAGATGCTCCAAGCATTTCTCATCTGTTTTTTGCAGATGATTGCCTTGTTTTTAGTAATGCTTCCCATGAAGAAGCTGATAATTTGTTGTCTTTAATTCATGATTTCAGTGCTTGTTCTGGACAAGTCATTAATCTTCAAAAATCTGGATGTTTTTTCAGTAAAAATTGTAAACCAGATTTTTGTGTTTCCATTATTAGGCAGCTCAAAATAAATAAAATTGATCTTAAAGAGAAATACCTTGGTATTCCTCTTTTTATTGGTAGATCTAAAAATGAGGCTTTTAACAATCTTTCTGATCACTTTGATAAAAGAGCTGCTAAATGGAAAGGAAAACATTTTACCCAGTCAGGTAGATCTGTTATGGTTCAACATGTTCTTCAATCTTCTCCCATTTATCATATGAACACTTTTCTTCTTCCAGATGACATTATTTATAAAATGGAGAAATATCAAAGAGATTTTTGGTGGGGTAAAAATCATCCAGGTGGGAGTTACCCTATTACTTGGGATAGCATTTGTTGTCCAAAGCTACATGGTGGCTTAGGTTTTAAAAATCTAAAACATTTCAATTTGGCTCTTTTAGCTAAAACTTCCTGGAACCTCATACAACACTCCAATGATATGTGGGTAGTCATTCTAAAATGTAATTATTTTAGACATGTACATCCCTTACACCATCCCAAAACCAAAGTGTCTTCTCGGGTGTGGAAGTGTATCTGTAAGGGGTTAGAAATTATTAGAACTAATTGCATTTGGGAAGTTAAAACATGTGAAAATATTTTGGCTTTTCAGGATAATTGGATAGACAAACCTAGTGAAACCATGTGTCTGGCTTATCCAAACCCCAACCTTAAAATGTCTGACTTTATTGTAGAAGATACCAAACATTGGAATGTTGATCTACTTCAATGTTATTTCACCCCTGAGAATTTTCAAAAAATTAGAAACACTGGATTGCCTTCGACTGGTAATGACAGATTAGTCTGGATTCATACTATAGCAGGTGTCTTCACTGTTAAATCATCTTATAGAGTTATCTCTAGTCAGAATAGACCTCAACTTAGTCCTCAACAAGCTCAACCTTATAGAGATATGTGGAATACACCTGTTTTACCAAAAGTTCATCTTTTCCTTTGAAAATGCTTAGGAAATATCCTTCCCACCAAATCCAAAGTTTTTAGATATTCCCCTGATTAGAATGCTATTTGTACTCTTTGTGGTGACAACCAAATTGAAACTGCAGAACATCTTATTCTTCATTGTACCTTCTCAAAGGAGGTTTGGTCCTTAATCCCTAATGGACATAGAGTTCTTCAAGATTCTAGTACTGCTATCGATATTCAAACCTGGTTAAGCAAGTGGCTCTCCAACTGTAAAGATAAGTCTACGTTATGTCACATACTCACTGCTGACTGTACCATATGGAGGGATCGATGCTCCAAAAAGTTTCAAGGAAAATCTTTAAATGCAGCTATTACAGCTTCATATGCCACGAAAATTGCAGGAGAAACTATAGCAGCTGCCTCCAACAGCTCAGTGCCACCTACATCTAGAGAAATTACTTTGTATTCGTCACCAGCAGCTTTACCTACAAACTGTGCTATAATATATTGTGATGCTTCTTACAGAGATGATTCTAACAGAATCGGTATTGGTATTTACTATATTGATGGAACGGGGAACTACGGAGGCTGCGAAGATTCTACAGGGATAGATCGAGACCCAGAAGAAGCTGAATGCCTTGAAATCATTGCTGCTATCATGTGGGCCAAGACTCTGCATTTGGAAGTGATTTGCATCAAAAGTGCTGCCAAGAATGCAATTTCTTATCTCAGGAATAAGGGTAACCAGATTAGCTGGTTCAGTAGTTCTATATTAGATGATTCTATTTTCATTTTAGAATCTTTTTCTTTCCATTCAGTTAGTCATATTAATAAGAATTTAGAATTTTTACATATGGTTGATGCTGCTGTAAAATACAGCAGACAACATAACAGTTCTAGAGAATGGATGGCATCAGTGGCTCCCTTCCTCAACCAAATGTAATCGGCTTTATTTTTAATTAAAGTTTTTTTTCCTAGCAAAAAAAAAAAACAAAGCCTATTATAGGGGATCCAAACATTGGTTTTGAGGGCTCACCAAATGATAAAATAGGATTATGAAATAGTAATCAACAAAATCCCATATCCAACTAATTTTTGTAATGACTAAAATACCCTCCATGAATTATAAAATTAAATTTATTATCTTCTGCTTCTCTTTTCATTCATAAATCATGATGAAGTTGATGATCATAATTTCATCATGATGAAGATGATGAATACAAAAAACTAAATCTATTATCTTCTCCTTCTCTATTCATTCACAAATCATGATGAAGATGATGATCATAAAAAAAAAAACCTTATTATTATTATTATTATTCTTTCTCTCTTCTTATTCTCTGTCTCGATGAAGATGACGACCACAAAAAGAAAAAACTAAGAAAATCCATCACTTATTTTTGCTTTTGAAAACCCCCAAATTCAAACCGTAAGCCAACCTACGATTAAAAAACTTCAATCGAATCAACCGTAGGTAGAAGTTACGGTACGAAAGTATGATTTTTTTCAAACTGTAGGGTTTTTGAACCCATAATATACAGTTTGGAAGTTAAGAACTCCAAACCATAGATGAATTACGGTTGGGAAACCAAACTGTAGGCACTATCTACGGTTTGGAAACCAAACCATAGGCACTGGCTACGGTGGGGAAACCAAACCGTAGGTATTGTCTACGGTTGGGAATATTCGTACTTTCAATCCGTAGGCAGCTCTGAAACCGTAGGCATTGTCTACGGTGGGGAAACCAACCGTAGGCATTATCTACGGTGGGGAAACCAAACTGTAGGTATTGTCTACGGTTGGAAAAATTCATACTTCCAAACCGTAGACAGTTCTGAAACTGTTTTTTTCAAAAACCTAATTCGATCGATTCCGCCTATCCATACATTAAAGACAATGAAATAAGATAGGTTTTTGATTTTTACCTTATTAAAGTCATTGCGGGTGGATTAAGTGGTGTTAATCGATAATGAATTATTTTGAGAATTGGCGATTAATCGAAGAAATAGGCGATGGAGGTGATGAGGTGATGGCTTCCATTAATTTTAGGTTTCAATATTTAATATGTTAAGGGTATTTATGTATTTTTATTATGAATTAGGTTCCCTTATCTTTATTGTAGGATATTTGAATCCTTGGGAGCCCTCAAAACTCTTTTTTTGGAGCCCTTATAGATTGCACTGCGGAATGAATATCGGGTTTTTTTTTTTTTTTTTTTTTTGAAGCATTCAGGATTGTTTTCGGCAAGGCCAGTTTTTTTTTATTTTTTTATAACTAAAAATTATGTTATTAATAAGTGAAATTTTGGTCTCTTGCCAGGAGACTACATATTGAAGTTTCAAAGTTAATAAAACTTTCAAGAGGTAGGCCTAACTCTCTAGATGATTTAGCTGATGCATCAACTATGTGATTATCATCATAAGTGACAAAATTAAAAGTACAAGAAATAAAACTGGAGATTAAATGTTTGATCTATTTTCTTAGATTCCTATTCTCCACTTTATGAAAAGTGAATGACTAGCTTTGCATCTGTCTCTGTCTGAATTTTTGAGAGATGCATTCTCCAAGCCCAGTGCAATGCCTCACGAATAGCCATGCACTACACATCTTCTGGACTTAGTGCTCCACTTCCATAAGTTCCTTTGATTCCAAGACATCCACCTGAGAAATCACGTATTACAATGTCAGTTCTAAATTGGTTAGTCTAGTGATCAAAAGAGGCATCAATATTGAACTTAATAACTTTTTCTAAAGGTGGTTTCCATCTAGAAACTTTGATATTATTGGACCCAGAGCATAAATAATTATCGGAAGTATGCACGTGAGAAGCAAGATGATAAAAAAAACTTATGCAAATTGTTATGAGGGTTAAGTGATACTCCCTTGAAAACTACATCGCATCTATCCTTTCATATTATCCAAGCTCCAAACATTAGAGAATAAATCCATTTTTCACCATCAGTAGAGTGAGGAGAAGAAAACCAGCTAATAACCCATTCAGAAACTGAGGTGCAGTTGGCTTTGAATGAATCAATATTAATGTTGATGCCTCTCTATACATCTCTGGCATGTCTACATTCAAATAATATATGCTATGTTGTCTCTTCAGCACCACCACAAATGTCACATCTAGTATCCAGTTCATCATTATATGTATCCCTTTTACACTTAGTGGAGTGTATATATCTTATGCATTTCCATGCAAAGAGATTGATACGTTGAGAAACCCTACAGCTCCACAAAGCTTTCCATGCTTGTTTGTTCACTGCAACCCCATTAACTTGAACTTCTCTGTCATTGTAGGTCAGCACTTTGTAAGTGCTCTTTACTGAAAACTTACCATCCTTAGCAGGCATCCAAATCATTGTGTCTTTTGTTATCAATGAAGAGACTTTGAATCTTGAGGGAAGTATCATCATCCAAATAGAACATTCAATAAGTTGACATTCCAATGAGATAAATCAGGAAGAAGTAGTTCTGCCACATTATCATAAAATCGAAAAAGATCACCCATGGGAGTAGGTGGATGATTATTACCAGGAATCCATCTATCCTTTCATATCTTAGTCTTCCTACCATTATTAATTTCCATGAAGTAGTTTTGTTGGAAAATAAGAAGACCTTTTGTTATACCATTCCATGTATATGAACAGTTCTTAGCTTAGATGTTTTGATGAATAATATCTCATGATTTGAAGTATTTACTTTCCAGGACTTTAGCTATCAAATTATTAGGTTCATTTCATATTATCCATGCAAGCTTAGTGAGTATTGATAAGTTAAGTATCTACAGGTATCTGAAGGCTAGTCCACCCATCTTTGTAGACCTGCAAACATTCAACCAAGCAGTTGGGTTATGGCCTCTATTACTGTTATACCCCCAGAAAAATTTCCTTTTAATACTCGTCAGTTGTTGAAGAAGATGTGCTGGTAACTTAAAAGTTCTCATTTGATAAATTGAGACAGAGTTAAGAATATGCTTGATTATGATGCCTCTTCCTTCTTGAGAAAGAGAGATAAAAGATCATGTATAAAACCTGTTTTCAAAATTTTCCTTTATGCTTTTGAAAGATTCTTGTTTTGAGTGTCCAAGAATAAGAGGAGAACCAAGATACTTTTCTTTTGAGTTCATTGCTTTAACTCCAAGAATTTGTCTTAATTTCTATGCCACCTCAAGCTTAGTCTTCAAACTGAAATGAACTACACTTTTCTCAAAATTTATAACTTGCCCTGATTGTGAACTGAAATTTTGAAGTAACTCCAGTAAGTTGTTAACAGAGGTGAGATTTGCTTGAATAAAGATCAAGCAGTCACCTGCAAAAATAAAATGATTAATGGTTGGTGATAATGCAGCCACTTTAATACCTTTAATTGTTTTATCCATTTGTGCAGCTGAGAGTTGTCTTGAGAGAAATTCCATAGAAAGAATAAATAGATAAGGTGATAGTGGATCACCTTGTATGATACCTCTAGATGGTGAGAATTCTTCACATGGCGAACCATTAAACATAACTGACAATGTAATAGTATTGATGCATTAATAGATTAAGTCATATAAATCTTCACTGAAACCAAAATAAGAAAGAAATTCAATCAAGAAAGGCAATTATAACATGTCAAAGGCCTTTGACATGTCTAACTTCAGTGTCATCCATCCAGTTTCTCCTCTTTTCTTCTTCATGGAATGGATAATTTCTTGTGTTGTCACTGTATTGTCACTAATTATCCTTCTTGAAACATATGCAGCTTGAAAAGGTGATATAATCTACCCCATAAGAGGTTTCGTTCTATTAACAATAACTTTAAAAATAATCTTGTAAGAAGTATTACACGGACCAATTGGTCTGTAATCAACTGCACAAGTATTTTTCTTATTTTTTGGGATTAAAGAGATATAAGTTTTATTAATCTTCCCGAGAATGTGCTTAGTTTCAAAAAAAAATTTAACCATAAGACAAACATCTTCGCCAACTATACTCCATTGAATTTTGTAAAAACTAACTTGGAATCCCTCATGACCTAATGCACTCCAGTTATCCATGCTTTTAAGAGTAGTGTGTATCTCTTCATCTATGGGAATTCTTATGAGAGATATATTGTCCTCTTATGAAATGACTGTTGGCGGTATATTATACAGACCTTCATCTATGACTAGGTTGCTGGATGTGTTGATGATTTTAAATTATTGAGTGGGATGCGAGTGATTTGATCCATTGACTGCAACCAATTATTGTTAGAATCTTGGATTGAACATATATTATTTTATGTTTTCTTTCTATTGACCTTAGTGTGGATGTATTTCTTGTTTGTGTCCATATCCTTGATGAAGTGATACCTAGACTTTTGTTGATAAAATTCGGTCTTTATTTTTTTCCGCTTGCTTAGTTCATTATTGATGTTGATGACCTCGTTGTTGATGCTTGGATCTGAAGGGGGCTCTTGAAGTTTATGTAACTCCAGTTGGAGGATGTCCACCTATTGGTTAACGTTTCCAAAATTATTTTTGTTCCATAAAGATAACTTCCTTCTAGTAATATGCAATTTATTAACCAACCGATAAGCTGGTGTGCCATTAACACTAAATTTCCAAGCATTAACAATAACAATGGAACATGAAGCATCATTTATCCAAGTCAAAAAGAACTTAAAAGGTTTCCAGCATTTAGGTAATATAACATCACTTTCTATCATAACAGGGATATGATCAGTACCTAGTTGAGAAAGATGTAAAAGCCTAGAGTTTGGAACATTTAAGGTCCAATTCCCATTTCCTAAGTCCATATCTATTATAGATCTTATAGTGCCAGTTCCCATGTTATTATTGTACCAAGTATAGTCTTTACCTACAAAGCCTATATATTCTAAGCCACAACTAGAAACAATATTGTTAACCCAGTCATCAGTGGAAGAAGAAGTACCAACATCATTATCAATAATATGGAAATTTAAGTCACCTATAACAATCCAAGGGCCATTATTAGCTCTACTGATTTGATGAATGTAACTCCACTGTTATTTTTTCTTTACATAGTTGGAATATTCATACATACAAGTCAACAAGAATTATGGCTTGTTAGGATCAGATTGGACTATTATATTAATAAAACATGTTGCTATAGGTATCAACTATATCACATGTGAAAGCTTGTTTCCAAAGTAAGACTAGACCACTAGATAAGTCTACTGGTTCAATGAATGCGCTATTTGTATAATGAAACTGTTTGAAGAGAGGTTTGCATTTTTTTGATCTATTTATGTTTCACATAGGAAAATAGTATCTGGGTTTTGAGTTCTTATGAGATCACTCAGATGATTCCTATTGGTTGCATTTTTGAAACCTTGAAAATTCCAAGAGATTATCATTATGTTGATAAAGAAAGAAAAATGCAACAGGTGATAGAAGTTTTCCTGAAAATAAGAAGCTTCACAGATGAGTGACAGAAATAAATGATGGTGAGGATAATTTTAAAGTATACGAAAATAACCACATGAAACTTTAAAAAGAGAAGATTTATGAGTTCACAAATTACCTAATTCACTTTTTTTGTGTTTGCATTCTGGTTATCTCTAGTGGTGACCCTTTGAGCTATTTGGAAATCTGCGTAGGAAACATTGTTAGAAGTGGTGGATGTAGTTTCAATATTACTTGTCTAAATGAGACAATCTTCGGCAGATTTGTGTCTTTTTCCAAGCCTATTAGTTTCTTCATCTTCCGTACCCTCTGACTTCTTCAGCAAGAAATATAAATTAACGATGACTCCATCCTTGGGAGGAATAAAAATTGTAGTCTTCACTGAGGCTTTGTTATTATTTTTAGATATAGGAGCATTTCTTGTTGAGTTGATAACGATATTTTTCCTTATATTAGTCGATTTGCCAATAAATGTATGGTTTTTCATGAGCTTTGTCCAGAAATTTTTTTGCATCCTTGCATGCTTCCTTGCAGTGTTTGATCACATAACATTCAGTGCAGATTCCACTTGGTTGTCTTTCATAAAAAAAATTGATCCATCGAGAAATCCCAGCATTAGTTACTGCTTTAACTCCTCTTCTCAAATGGTTGGTAAGATCAATATTGACACATACTTTTACAGGATCGCTACCAACTGGAATGGCATCTTTAGGTTCAATGGCAATGACTTGACCCATGATTTCACATATTTTGGTGACTGCAGCAACATTCATTTTTTTAGGTAGTAAAAACTTTCAGCTGAATCCAAAATTGTTGAAATCCCCAATGTTTTTCTGTGTAAACCATGTCAGGAATGTAATCATGCACCACTAGGAGATGCTTATTGACATTCCAAGGATGTTCATCTATGACTTTGTTTAACAGAGTCCAGTTGCTAAACTTGAAAATCATTATGTTTGTGTCAGCCTCTACGATTCTTAAATCCTCAGATGTCATGAAAGGCCATGTGAACCCTATGAACTTTTTCACTGTCCCAGCTTTCATTCTTCCTTCTATTATAATCTTTCTAATTGCACTTGTGAAATTATTAGGGTACCCAAATACAATACAACTATTGTAATCCTTCTATTATAATCATTCTATTGTTTCAACCTATAAGTCCTCCACCGAAAGTGATCGTTTATGGACAAAGTCGAGACAATACAACTAATCGGTTTAAACTTCGTGTGATTGTATATGGATACGAGATCGAGATAATACAACAAAAATATAACTTGTGTGATTGACTATGGATACAAGATCGAGACAATACGACAACGAAGTATGTTACTTGATAATAGGTTCGGACTTAACCAAACTCTATAGGATCACTATCAAGTAATGCTGAGTTAATGTTTGTATAATTTATTTTAAATTATATAAACAAATATAATTACGGAAAACAAAAGTAAATCACACAACCAGATTTTGTTAACAAGTAAAATTGCAAGTGCAAAAAAAAATCGGGACTTAGTCCAGAATTGAATACTCTCATAATTAAGACGTTATACAAAATCTACACCAACTTAGTATAGTTGAGACCAAGCAACTACTCCTAGTTTACTTAGTTTCTTCAGTATCTTTGCGCTTCCGACTTCGATGAGTGCATGCACTGGTACAATTCCTTTGGATCGTATTCCAAACAATAAAGGAACAACAAATCTGTTTGGTAACAACTCTTTTGATTCTTTCAAGATAAAGATATCTCAATTCATATGCAAAGGCTCTTCTGTTTAATCTAATAAACTCTTTTTCCTGGTTAGATCAATCTATCAAATAACTACAAAAGTAGTTAAGTTTAGATTCATAATCAATCAATGTAGATTCCAACAAGAAACTATAAATTGATGTCGATCTCACGTAACTAATCAATCAAATAAATCTAATTTTAGTTGGATCCCAGCCGATTAAGGTTTGTGCACACACAAAGATATGAGAACTAATAAGAAATCTTATTCGTCTTCAAATCTTCTTTAATCTTTAATAATAAATTGCACAACACTAGTTGAATCTCTTGTGATCAATCACACACAGAATGGAGTCTGTTAACAATGGATTATCACAAGATGTCTTTAGATCTACAAACAGTTCTAAAGATCCCGTCGATCTAGTTTGAGTGAATCTGATATAAGAAGAGAAGATTCTCAAGCATCAAAGTTTCAACAACCACTAGTCAAACAAATCAATCGAAAACTAATAACACTGTAATTATCTAGTTTCCCACCAACGGTACTCGTCAAGCTTCTTGATCCCACGTAAGTCTTTAAACGAACAGTCGTAAGAGATTTAACTTAATTAGGATACTTTCCTCTCTAAATAGATGGCTCCACTAGAAACAACAAGAAATGAAGTTTTCGTGGCTCTTAGGATAGTTTGCTAGAAATGAAAACTTAGGTATCTATAGACCAAGAATGTTTGGACACCCAAGGAATTTCCAAAAAATAAAATATTCTCACGATATGCAATGAATAGCAAAATTCCGTTTTCCTAATTCCAATATAAATACTTGTCCAAAATTTCTGAAATCTCTCAATAGAAAATCTTCGATTAGTAAATGCACATTACTAATTTTTATTCTCTATAGATATGCATTTAATTTCTTGTAATTAAAGCATACAAAACCAAAAACCTTAATTAAAAGATTCTCAATTTATTTCGGCACATGATCTCCTTGATTACTAAGGAATATATTTGAACAATAAATGATAAGAGTTATTGTACGTGTTCAAAGTATGTTGACATCTCTTCACTGTAAATACTTTTTCATATTTACATGGATTCACATTCTTGGAATCGGTTATACCACATGTCCAAACAAGTTTAGAATTGGTTGACCTGTATTCCAAGATAACTATGTGATTGATAAAATATCAAATCGCATACATGGTTCAATCAGTTCTACCAACCACTAGTCAGTTATACCTTAATATGAAAATACTTGTGATCGCCACACAAGTTACCAGGACCGGTTACCATATTACTGTTATATTGCTTGTGATCGGTCACACCAATTACCAGGATCGGTTACAACTGTTAGAGCATTTCTCGGTGGAACTCGCATGCGTTTCTATCTCAAGCATGTTTTTCAATGTTAGTGATCAAAACTATAAGTCTTGATTTCTAGCCTATTTATAGATGTCTCGGACTATGACATATATAGTGTAGTTGAGCTTAGATTTCTCGGCGTTCATCATTTGAAGACGAAGAACTACTAAGGGGAGCTTATGGAACTTCATCGACAAAAGGTATGTGGAGACTTAAACTCATCTATCACTTGGAAAGTTTATTTTTACTTTATCTCCTATATTGAGACATAAGTCATATTTACGATATAGTTTTCTATATACACATTTGAGATTTCGAGCTGAGTATATCTCGCTTACATATTTCTCAAAATATATGTTGGTAAGATTTCGCGTTGACCAAGTTCATCTTATATAATGAGAAAATTACCGAGTAACATGTTACATGGTTTGTGTGATACAATAATTTGGTGTAAGACTTGGAATATTTCGATAATGATTATTTCAATATCTTGAAAATTGCTTTGATGCTAATAGTGTGTGAAAACGGCTATTGTCATTATAGAAGAATGTTTCAATGATTGAAATAAAGAGTTTAGAATCTTGTAACCTTCTTTGGATATAAGCATATTGTGTGTTCGCACATTTGTGTATAAGTCCAAAACCGGAACCAAAAGTATGCATACTTGTGTGTATACAAAACGGTTGAAGGAGACTGGATAAGAATGCATACCCGTACGCATACTAGCAGAAGTTCACGTCCATAAATTTTTGCTGATGTTGGATTTCAAAACCAATTCATTCAGTTACCTAAGTATGCGTACCCGTACACATACTGGCGGAAGGTTCACGTCCGTGAATTTCTATTGAGTTTAAAAAAACCAAACTCACAAAACCGGTTACTTAAGTGATTACTTTCTAAAATCGGTAGTGTACATGAAATTAAACATTTATCAATAAGGAATGCCATATTTGCAGACCATGGCTTTAATGTTCATGTATTGATTCGAGTGAATCAAACCGATTTTGTTTCAATTGTGTTCTTGTATAAATCTATGAGAATATAACAATTGAATAACTCTTTAACTAGTTTCATTTGAGTCATTTGAACTAGTTATGGCTAAGATTAATAATGTATATGATAGTAATCATATGGCTAACCTCGGTTAACTATTTGTGAACCAATATGGTATACACGTTTAGGTACGGTTACATAAACCTAAAAGAGGGTACGTTTCATTTGTGTGTAACAAGCTAAGTTTGATCTAATGGTTGAAAGATATTATCTTGGTTGAATTAGGTTTTTCATCTAACGGTGATTATTGAATGCTTTGTTACCAAGGTAACTTGGATTGCAAAACCTGATTTGAAAAACTATATAAGGGAGAACTCTAGCAACTGGGAAACCTAATCCCCACGCCTCCTGTGTTACTAGTTGCATAACTAGGGCCGATTCTCCTTTAACCTTAGGTTTCTTCTCGAGACCCTATAGGTTAACTACTTGAAGACTTCATTAATATTGTGAAGCCAGACCCAACTTTTCTCTTTGTAGTTGCGTGATCTGATATTGTTGTTTTTATCGTGATTGAGTGCAATCGTAAGATTGGCTTGAGATTTATATCTCCGATAGGAAAGATAGAAAAGTAGTCACAAACACCTTCGTCTCATTGTTTGTGATTCCACAATATCTTATCACGCTAGTCGATTACGTTTATTGTGAGGTGATTGATAATACTAGGATGTTCTTCGGGAATATAAGTTTGGTTTATCAATTGGTTCCTGTTCACCTTGGTTTTATCAAAATACGGAACAAAACTTGTAGGTTTATCCATGGGAGATATATTTATATATTCCTATAGACTTTTCTGTGTGAGACAGATTTGTTTATGAAGTCTTTGACTTTGGGTCATAATAACTCTTAGTTGTGGGTGAGATCAGCTAAGGGAATCAAGTGTGTAGTATCCTGCTGGGATCAGAGACGTAAGCAGCGCAACTGTACCTTGAATCAGTGTGAGATTGATTAGGGTTCAACTACAGTCCAGTCCAAAGTTAATTTATAGTAGGCTAGTGTCGGTAGCGTCTTAATAAAGTGTGGTGTTCAAACTGGACTAGGTCCCGGGGGTTTTGAGCATTTGTGGTTTCCTCATTAATAAAATTCTGGTGTATGTGTTATTTCTTTTTCGCATTATATTTTGTTATATAATTAAAATATCACAGGTTGTACGTTAATCTCAATCAATTAGAATATCCAATCTTTGGTTGTTGATTTACATTGATTGACAATTGAACATTGGTCTTTGGTACCATTCAAGTAACTCCTCTTATATTCAATCGGGCTCGTAAATTTCTGTTTGCGGATTGAGGATTGAATTAAGAGTTAGAGATATTAAGCTCTTTGTTATACTTTATTCTAGATTGGGTATGTCTGTCTAGTTGATTCTCTTGAAAGTGTATAAGAGTAAATCCTATCATATTTCCAAACGAATTGTTGGGTGTGGTTGTTATACCCCCATATTTTCAATTAGTATCAGAGAAGGAAAATACATTAAAGACCTTACAAGTATGTGTTTGTAGCAATATGATATGGACAGAGGTGCTAACTATATAAACGTACCACCATTCTTCGATGGTTCAAATTACTTATGGTGGAAAATTGATATAGTGCCTTTATTCAAGCGCGTGATTTTAAATCATGGGTATATGTAGTTAATAGCTATGATGCTCCCGTTGTGGCAGTAGGGAATGCGACCGTTCCTAAGGATATTGGTGCATATGACGCTGTTGAGATACTTACTTCAAAGAAAAAATCCGACGGTTTGAATGCCATCATACATGCCATTACCCCAGATCTTCAGCACCATGTGACTACGTGGACTTGGTCTAAAGATGCTTGGGATATCTTAGAAACCGTATTCGAATGGAATACCAATGAAAATAAAGCTAGTCTTCAAAACCTTGATTCTGATTTGGAAAATCTTTGTATGGCAGATGAAGATTCATTTGATGAGTTTAATCACAAAGTGTCTGAAATTGTTAATACATTATTTGCATTGGGTAAGACTATTCCTAAAAAGGACATTGTGATCAAAATTTCCATATCGATGCCATCTAGATGCGATTCTAAGAAGCATGCCATCGTTGAAGGAAATAACCTTGATGCTCTCTCCAGAAATACGTTGGTTGGAAAGCTAAAGATCTTTGATCACGAGCATACATCCAAGATTGGAAAGGATGTTGCTTTCAAATCACAAAGGAACACTAAATTACTTGACAAAAGTAAAAGTGTTTATGTCTCTGAGGATGATTTTTCTGAGACTGATTCGTCATATGAGGATCTTGACAAGTAAGTCTCTCTAATCACCAGACAGTTTAGAGATATTTTATTAAAGAGAAGTAAACGGTTTTCCAAAGTCAAACCTAAGTCACCAGTTAAACCTCACAATCGCATTCCTCCTAAAAATAGGGATGCTGACGAGGATATGCCACGGTGCTTTAAGTGTAAAAGTTTTGGTCATTTTGCAAATGAGTGTCCGAACCGTAGAAAATACAATGGGAACAAAGGTCTTGATGCAAGTCTGCAACTCTTGATGAAATGTCAGATCATTATGATTCCAATGAAGATGAAAAATCGAGTGTTGCACTTCTTTGTGAAGATATTGATTTTGATAATTGTAGCAATAGATACATCAATCTTGATATTCTTCCAGAAGAAGACACAACCCATATGGAAGACAAAATTGATCTTTCTGTTGGAAACTCTTTGTCTGATTTTTCAGGTTCCACTATGTGCCTAGCAGTTTGCATATCTAAGGCATCTGAATCAGCCTATCAGTTGACATGCTCTTATTATTCAATTAAAGGCCATGACCTTTCGAAGTGTTTCATGTACAAACACAATATGAGACATGTCAAGAAACTTCAACGAAGAGCAAATTGGCTAGCAAACAAGCTTAAACTTGTTCAAAAAACTGCTAAGGTATGTAAGACTTTATCCTCTTCAAAGAAGTTGGTTTCCAAATATAAGAAAAAACATTAGAAAAGATAGTTTGGTATAAACATTTTGATGACAGGGTTCTATGAATTCCTTTCAAAAAGGTTATGGTGGACAAATCATTGTTCACCGCATCACAACTTAATTGTGTTGCTATGGTGCATCTTGTCTCATGTGCCTGATCAAAAGAGACAAGACTGTGCACACCTCAGGCTTTAGGAAAACAAAAGTTTTTTTCTTCTTAGTTTTTTTTTTTTGGTTTGCAATTTTGGAATTCTTTCATATCTAATTCATATTGGGAGAGACTTCCCTGTCTTATCAATAAAAGGGTGATTCTTGTCAATTCCACTCTCCTTAGGGTCGTGAATTGTGCGTGTGCGAACCTGTGTGGTGAAAAGGATCTGTATCCCTACATGCCTTTTTCCTTCTCTGAAGCTCTTTTCATCTTAAGACTGCCTGTTGAGTTTAAATTGTGAATTCCTATCACAAACCCATACATGTATGAAGACTCCAAGCATCACATGTTTTGATGGAAAATATGTTAATATGATTGTTAAGCTATCAATCATAAAGGAAAAATAGAAATCTCCGTTGCCTTTAACTTTGAAAAGGAAAAGAACAAATATGAGGAATCCAAGAGCCATTCCTTCAAATTCTTAGAAGTTTCTGATGTTCTTGAAGAGTTAAAGGAAACAAGGAAGGAGATTCATCAAATAAAGGCTTTTGTCATGAGAACTCTCGAAATTTAGAAGGCCATGGTTCGGCATCATCATCCTAGAAGGTTTGTTGGAATAGACTCCTTTCTCCATGAACCTTATGTTCCAATGGCTGTTGATGATAAGGAGTTCGGGGACGATAAATAATTTTTCAGAGGTCTCAATGTCTAGTAAATCTTCTCTTCATGTTTTTAGAAGAATAACTAGGGTTTGGAATAGCCATTATTGTGAGTACACATAGCTATGTCCAACGATTTTCATCTTCATGTTTTTAGATTTATTTGTTTAAATTCTAAGTATTTTGGAAGATGATTTTTGCAATTTTAATCTTTATGATTTGGTATATTGAAAATTGTTATGGGATATGTTGTTTACGTCCGTGAACCTTGACTGTCCCAAACTTGTTCAAAAGTTATCTCTATTATGTCGATATGAATGTGTTGATAAAAGATAGAATGAGCTTTTGACATTACAAAAGTTAAAGCCTTTTATGTCATTATATTGATAAAAATAAAGGATAAAACTTTTATTTTCAAGGATTAAGTCGATTATGCAATTGTGAAAATGGTGATAAAAAATAGAATGAATTCATGTCTATTCCGCAGTGTTGGTCGATCTCCGATCCACATTGTTGTGCATATATTGTGTTGCTCCATAAGTTTTCTTATTTTTGAGCATGACCAATTGAATTGATCATTTTCTTGTGATTAATTTAGTTATGCATTTCGATTGGATTGTTCATTAGTGCTCTTGTGGATAATTCAATTCAATACTTTGGATTCAAATTCATGTTTGATTTGGTTTGTCCAAAGAATCCTTATTTTCTTGTGAAAGTAAGGTTGCCTTTGTTGTTCTTTCGGAAATGACATTTTATTGCTAAACTTACAACCTTTGGAATCATTGGAGAAATATGCTTTTTGAAATCATCATCTGATTTTGCTGTTAGAGCTATCTTAGGTCAGCGAGTTGATTAAACAACCTATGTGATCTACTCGGGGGAGGCACAAATGAATTATTCAATAACCGAAAAAGAGATGCTAGCTGTTGTGTTTGCATTTGTGATCTTATTTGATAGATTAAAATCATCATATATTCGACTCATGCGTGGGATATCTTTTATCTAAAAAGATGCTAAAGGCTCGAGCGGTTCTGATGGATACTCTTGTTACAAGAGTTCAACCTCGAAATATTAGGGTCGAGAAAATGTTGTGGCAGATCACTTATCTTGAATCCACTCTTATTAGGGAATCTAAATCATTAGGAAATTGTCCCCAACTCCGAACAAAGGGATGTCATCTCTTTTTGTCATGATCAAGCATGTGGAGGCCAAGTTTGCAAAGATCTTAGTGGAATATGACGGTGCCTAAGGCTTTAAATTGGGAAGTATATCAAAACGAAACATGATGCCCCTACAACCCATTTTGATTGTTGGGCTTTTGATGTGTGGGTATTGATTTCATGGGTCCATTTTTTGAAGGAAAGTTGTACATTGTTGTTGCTGCTGATTATGTTTCTAAGTGCGTAGAAGCAATTGCAACAAAACTAATGACCACAAGGTGGGTACTTTCGTTCTTAAAGGAAAACATATTTTCTCGATTTGGAACTAGAGCTATAACACGGTGGTTCACAAAGGCCTTTTGAGTCATTAGTTCGCAAGTATGGCATAACTCATAAAGTCGCAACTCCATATCATCCTCAGGTTTCAAATAGGGAGATTGTAGAAAAGGAGTCCAGAAAGATTGGTCTTTAAGATTGAATGATGCATTATGGGCTTGTAGAACAAAGATATAAAACCCTACAGTGGCATGAACTTGTGTATGGGAAGCCTTTATTGAACTTGAACATCGTGATTGGGCTATTAAAAAGCTTAACTTTTCTCTTGAGGCGGGTACACATGAAAATCCAACTCAATGAGTTGGAAGAACTTAGGAATGATGCTTATGATAGTGCAAAGGTGTACAAGTATAGAATGAAGGTGTTCCATATTGTCAAGTCATTCACTGTGTTTTATTGTACAACTAATTGAAACTCTTTTGAAAATTACGCTCTAAATGGACATGCCCGTTCTTAGTAAGCACATTTTCCCCTACATACAGAGAATGAAGATGTAGCAACTAAGAATGGGGGAGAGTTCTTTTGAACTTGTGCTTAATTTCCATATCTTTGTAATCTTTCCTTTGGGAGTGTTTCTATCATATTTTGAAACATTGAGGGGTTAGATTTGTGTGGAATATTATAGCGGTTATCTTGTATCTTTATAAACTCCTTGATGAATGCATTTAGCTTCGGATTTATGATGGCATCTAAATTTGTTAAAGCATCTCCGGGGAAATTTCATTAGGATCCCACTAATTTTCGCACCTTTGCCAATTTTATTGACAAAAAGGGGGAGAATTAATGTGTAGTTCACACTACAAATACATATGGTTTACGGATCATTATGTAAGGAGGAGTGGTTTTCATGTTGAGATGAATTATTGACTAAGGAGGAGTGATACATATCACCATAGTGTTATTGTCAAAGTTGTGATATAATTGAACTTTGATGCTGTGTAATAATACTATGACACTGTATAATAATGATTGGGAGCATTTTTTTTCTCATTGTTATAGCTACGGATCTTCAACTAACAATGGTGCTAAACTTACAACCTTTGGAATCATTGGAGTACTTGGAAGTGACGAATATTTCGAGTCATGTTGAAGATTCCAAGGAGATCAAGCATGTGGATGAGAAGCTATAATTTTTTTTTTATTTTGTATTCCATATGTATTGATAGTTTTGTCACTAAAATTGACAAAGGGGGAGATTGTTAGAGTATTGCTCGGTCAAACTCGCATGCATTGTTATCTCAAGCATGTTTGTCAATGTTAGTGATCAAAACTATAAAGTCTTGATTTCTAGTCTACTATAGCTAAGGTCTCGGACTAGGATAGAAAATGTAGTTGAGCTTAGATTTCTCGGCGTTCATCATTTGAAGACGAAAAACTACTGAGGGGAGATTGTGGAACATCTTACATGGTTTGTGGAGACTTAATCTCATATATCACTTGGAAAGTCTAGTTCTACTCTATCTCCTATATTGAGACATAAGTCGTATTTATGATATAGTTTTATATATACACATTTGAGATTTCGAGCTAAGTATATCTCTGTTGATGGTGGATTTTCATTTAAAGGCTAAAATTGTAAAAGCCAAAAAATTGTGCGCTAACATCTTGTAAAAGATATAGCCATTAATGAGTGATGGATACTCCTTCACTTTATTAATTCACTTAGGATGGAGCATGTGGCAACAATCCCATTCTGTGAATAAAATACGAAATTCATCCAGGTTGGAGCATGTAGCAACAATCCCATATACCCTGTGAATTTCCAGCATTATTAATTAATGCGCAACAGCCTTGTATTTCCTGTACTCATTATCAGTGCGGCATGACGACTGAGTGTTGCTCTCAGCAGAGCAACACGAATCTCCAAGCATTATAATGAAAGCATGTACGAAATACACGAACATGCTTAACTCTCGGTGTGTTATACTAGCCCGATTGAGCCACTCTCGGTGTGTTATACTAGCCCGATTGAGCATCTAGACTGACTGTATCAGTCTGGATATGATCACGGCCATCCAACTCCACCGGCCTGATTGAATGGCCCAGATCGATTCCATAACCCCCAAGCAGGTATGGAATACCTGCCGAACCAACGCGGACCCTGCATGGTCGGCCTCCCTTGGCCTAGCTTGCCAAAACGTCCAAACCATAGCAGTATGGATGGAAAACCCTAAATTTGGGTTTGCGGCACATTACATGTGTCGCAAAACAGCCTCAACCATCCATATTCGTAGGTGTAGATGGAGGGTGCAGGTGTAGATTCAAAGGGCATGGAGTATGTCAACACAATCATCGTGGGCCCACTTACATACCTGACCAATCGGTCAAGACCAACCATGGTTGGTCATTCCAAATTGTGCGCCTGAATAGAGCATGACGCACAGCCTTGAAGCCCAAAATTAGGGTTTTGCGAGCGTCCATTTTCTCCGGCACGAATGGAGGGTCCGAGATTAGATCAAAGCAGGTCCGGTCATATTAACATGACCATCGTGGACCCGTCTATCCCCTCACCTGATCGTCCAAGGCATACCATGCCTGACTATCCCAAATCGTTCGCTCCAACATGCGTGGTCGCACCTCCCAAGCCGCAAACTAATCTCAACCGCTCGATTTCTCCGGACGAATTAGGTGGCTTAGATCGTGTTTTCATGGGACGGTAAGGCATATGCGTGAACACCAGCTTACCACCTACACGTTGGAGTAGTCGACCAAGACCGACCAAGCCTGGTCGTCTTGGAACGCCCGCCCGGAGTTGGTATGGGAAACGGCTTTTGCAGTACTAATCTTCTGTCGCAATTTGATCTCGACCACTCAACTTCTCCAGATGAATTGAGTGACCCAGATCATGTTTTTATGGGACGGTAGGTATATGCGCCTACACCGTCACACCATATACACACATGCATGATCGTCCAGTCCAGAATAGTTCCCTAAGCCTGGTTTCGGTCAGGGTGAAGAGCAGTGCTTGCGCACCTCCTTCGAAACCCTAATTCCACCAAGTGTCGCAGATGAGTGTCTCAAAGATCATCTCATCCGTCCAACTTCACCAGCTCGGTTATATAGCGCTGGCCAGGAGTTAATTAGTCAGTACGGAGTCATGGTGATCACTATCCGCCACTTTACCATACCATGTGGTCGGTCAAGGAAGGGTTTGCATGTGCAACTTCCAAACCATGCTGGATATACTCAATGCATTACCTGCATAGTATACACACGATACTTCACAAGTATCAATTTCCTAAATTCTTCCTGGGTTTTTCTTTCGGGCTGTTTTCCCCTCCCGAACGAGCTTAAAACTTAAATATTCCCGTGTTAGGAGATAGGAAATTCTTTTCCGTATGGAATGGAAGGGTGGACCATCAAAATCCGAGTCCATACTAGAATTCTACAACGATTCTAGTAAGGGGCGCTAATTAGGGTTTCTAGTGCAACAATCAACGGTTGCCCCTCCTCTCAAGATGCAAAATCTCGGCCGTCGAAGGTCACCAAGCTAGCAAGTTTCCCGAGCCTGACTTACCAAGCCACAACAACATTCTACATGTTTTCCAAAAACATTCAAGACATCGATCATGTCACAAACTGGGGAATACATACTGGAGTATTGGTCTGGCGGTTTACAGCGTGCAGCGCACAACGCGCCATCATAAGAACGTGTCAGGAAGTCATGGACGGTTAGTGATGATGGGAGAAGTGGGCAAGCTTGGTCGTGTGACACCAACACACTACTCCATTACTCCATCACTCCACTTCCCACGAGATACGAAGGTTAGGCTAAAAGGCTTGTATAAATAGGTTCTCCGCCCTATTTTCAATAACAACACAAGTCCAGACAACAGAAGCAAGTGTTGATACAATCGTATTCAAACACCGGAACTGATAGCTTACATCCTGCAAGCCAGTTCAGTTTTCTGATACAAGTCCCGCATAGCAACACCTTCACATTCTCAACACCTTCTTCGCTTCCCTCCCTAAGATCAACCCCATCTCCTTCACTTTGTGACCAAAACAAGTCTGGAATGGCCATTTTTTGGTTTAGCCTGGACTTGCACAGATTGATCTCTCGAATCTACAAGCACTCACCGCGCAGTGCATTTGTTTTAGGTTTAAATTCATTCCTCATCCACACCCCAAATTACCAAAATTAGCAGGAATATTTTTCACCCATAAACAATTGGCGACCACAGTGGGAGGTTGATCTCTCGATCGTAAAGTCAATTTCTTCGAAATCCGATTCGATTTTCTCAACTTCAAAAAGGGTAGATCTTAGAACCAATTCAATCAACAATTCATTTCAAGATGGTGGGACTCAGGTATGGATCATCAATCAATTCTGATGGAGCTAGTGTGGATAACACTCCCGGTGTAGATGTACCTGTCAGTGGAGCTACCATGGTCAATACATCTCGTGGACCCGTCAATTCTATCACCAACACTAGCGGAGCAGGAGATATTCCAGTAGGTGTAACTCCTCCCATCACCAGAGCCAGAGCAGCCGTGAATCCTGGCATCTCCTCAAGTGTAATGCCTCCGGTAGTTACCAGAGCATCAACTTCCACTCCTTCATCAAGACGAGGAGCTGGAGGAACGAGAGGAGGACCATCTCCCATTACCATTGAAGACTTGATGGAGAAGCGGGAAGTTCTTGATAAGACTCAAACGGATATGGCCGCAACTCAGAAAGAGGTACTCACTTTTATTAAGACAATTAACTAATCGATTTCCATAAGAGCCGCGACAGCCCCTGGAGCCAACAAGGAACACATTCACCGCACCAGAGAAGGTACTTCAGCAATGCGGACCTACATGGACCTGATCAAAGAAACGACATCAGATATGAACAGTCCTGTCATGGAGACTCCTACACTGGGGACTGATCCTCACAACGATCCTCCTCAAGTTAATATTTTCACTATGAACCAGAGTCCGGTGGATCGGGAAGCGGTTTCTCTAGTGGAAAGTTTATGCGAACTTTCACACCTCTCGAAGAATCAGCGCGCGGATACATTTTTCTGCAATCAACCAGAGGAAGGTCACAACCATGCCCTACATGTCACTGCACGCATCAAGGATTCGGAGTTCAAAACGTCCCTTATCGACACAGGAGCGTCTTCGAATGTGATTACTCTTAAGACTCTCAGGACATCCAAAGTTCTCCCAGGCAAGGTCGTACGGAATCCTACCACAATGACGGACTTCAAGGGAAACCAAACCAGCACATACGGGAGAATCTTTGCGGAAAGAATCAGACAAGTTCGTTGCATCCCACTCCCCACGTAGGCATCAATTCAGGAAGACAACTTGCATCATTGAGGGATAGTACCCACGATGCATCTTTGCTGAGGAAGCATTCTTCTCCATCCTATGAAGCCACGACCCACGTTCACACGAAGAGGTAATGAACTTTTGTGGCGAGTCGTAACCAGAAATGGAAAACGGTATACCGACGCTGCCATTATAAATTAGCAGGGGATACTGTTACCCAGTCTCTCACCCAGTGGAATGCTACAACAGTAACGAAACTGTAGTTGCAGAATAACCTACAACTACACCCTCAATAGAATTAGTAAAAACTCGAGAAGTTCTTGATGATGAATAACAATTTTCTTATTAATGTTCTCAATTGATTACAAAGAAGTATCTAAATGGAATTAGAATAGTTACAACTTTCTCTATTCTCTTTCCTAAGATATTTTCTAACACTCACTAAAAGAACCTCTCGAATTTTACATTTGAACTCCTATTTATAGTAAAACTTATACAGCTGTATATGAATTGCGAAGTATCGCAATTCATACTCGAAAAATTACTTCATCCTCGCAAAACTTCATATTTCTCCGTGCTACTTCTATCATCGTATCATTTTATAACTCTTTTCCCCTTTATTTATTATGATACTCGTGAACTATTATCTTGCGATATTCAGTACTTACATCTTGCCTCTTATCATGTCAATTCTACGAAGAAGAAATGTCATGAGAATCCCTATTCTCGTAAATTTAATGTAGTTATTACCACCCATCAAGTTCGCAATACGTCTTTTTACTTTTCCCTTATCTTTCTGACACGTTTCTTCGTAACCGTTCTTTTCAACCGTTCACGCTTACTCGTATTAATGAGTTTTTATCTTCATCAAACTCTCTTATAAATATTATCCTTTGTTTTTGCTTTTTATTCTCTTATTCATCTTCTTCACCACTTCTGCCTATGCAATCTTTTTTTTCTTTCTATTTTCCCTCTTATATTCAATGGCACCAAAGAAGAAAACTATTGAACAAATTAATGCGGAACTTCTTTGATAGAGACCTTATTCTTTCTGAGATTGAAGGTTATGATAATAAATCTTCTCTCTGTGTGAAGCTCTTTACCAACTATGTTTGGGATGATCAAAAAATTTTAATCTCACGAGGTCAAATCCTCGCAGGTCTTCCTCTTCCTCTTTATGATGTTAACTTTCCTTTATTCTATGAAATTATTTCCCACCCCAATTTTTCTTGTGCCATTTACCAATTGACTGGTGATTGTATTCGCCTCTTAGTTGAATTTGCAAATCGTGCCGCTTTTGGGAAATCTTTGTATTCAGTTGATCTTAGGAAACCTGGATTTGAAAATATAGAAATTGTTGCTGCTAATTATACAGTTGAGGGTTTCTTCAAAAATTACACACTAATTCCTGCGAGAAAAGAAGATAATCGTTGGGGTGTTCGTCTTCATCGTAAAGCTAATATCGCAGCAGATGATCTTCTCATGCACGATATTGATTATTCTTCAGGAAATAATAAGACACCTCGTCATTCTAATGATGAAGATTGGTATAAGTACCCTTTAATATTATCAGGTTCTTATATTTCTGGGATAGTAGAACTTCCTGCGAACCTTCGTAACCGCTATTATCAACCTTGGGTTTTTAGAAATGTATGTACTTCCATCTCCTTATCTTTTTGTTACCCTTTAATTTCAAATGAGGTAAGAAACACTCTTGTATTTTTCTAAAAAATATATTGTTGCCTCTGTTTCTTATCCTTATTTGAATTTACAGGTTCCACTTCTTCCTGAGATTGCTGCGAGTGAAAATAAGAGTTCTACTTCTTCTAAAAGGCTTAATGCAAGACAACAAACTCTTTGTTCTGCGAAGTTTACCCAAGCTTCTGGTAGTCAAGATGATGCTCTTCGAAAAGGAAAAAGAAAACTTCAAGATGTTGTTTACGAGAGGAGTAAAAATAAGATACTCTCAACCAAATCTCATTCCAATGTAATTTCTTCTAATGAGAACATTGAGGAAGATCTTGGTGATGAAGATGATAAATTTCCTGAGAAGGACTTTAGTTCTAATTCCGATACCCTTTCTGACAAAGGAGATGATGATAATGATGTTGATGAAAGTGGAAATGAAGATTATAGTATCCCAGAAACTTTTGCCTCAGCAATGGTTAGCATCTCTGAGGCTTTCCTCCATTCTTCTCGTGGATTAGGAAATTCTCCTACAGCGAATGCTCGCAAACTTATTGCGAAGGCTTGTAAAGTTCCTCTTTGTAATTGATAATAACTCCCTCAAAGGAATTTCAAGATTCGTCTCTCTGCTTCATTATATGCTTTAGGTAGCATGGTAAGTTTCTTCTCTATTCCTTGTTTATTTCCCCTTATTTTGTTGATTTCCAACCCATTTTTTCTTGTTTAGGTTGGAAGAGTTAGTTGTCAGTTTTGCTTCCGATTGGGAAAGACGCCATTATATTCTTTGAGAAGAAAACTTTGAATCGTTGTAGGAAGTTAGAGGTTGAAAATTCAAATCTGCGTCAGAGAGTAGAAGATTTAAATATTGATAACGCATAATTAATATCCCGTCACGAAGATAATTCAAAATCTGCGAGCATCGCAATTGATAATTCTTCTTTTCTTGAGGAGAATAATCAATTAAATCTTGAAAATTCTTCTCTTCGTAATGATAAGAAGCAACTACAAGGTAAATTCTTTGCGATGGTAATTATTTTGGTTACTTTTCCTTCGTAATTTGCTAACCAATTCCTTAATTTCTCTCCTTCTTTGCGAGAAAATTATGCGAAGATGAATAACGATCTGGAAACTATCCTTGCTAATCGTAATAAGAAAATTTCGACTTGAGATCTAAAACTTCTAATTTCCCAAAGCATAACCATAGTTTATATGTCAAGCGTTTTTGATCTAAGATGACTCGCAAGATTTGCGAAGATAATGAAATTCCTCTCAAGAAGTACCATACGCTCCTTTCTGAAGAAATTCCTGAAGATACTCCATATCTGGAAATCTCTGAAAGTGAAGTTGAAAATGATAGTGAAGTTGAAGAAGAAGATCATTTTGATGGGAATAGATCGCCTGAAAAATAACTTCACTCTTTTTTGTATGCCTGTTCTGTTTCTTTTCAATATAACACTTTCTTCTTGATTGTACTTTTAATCAATCCAACAATTTCTTTTTTAAAAGCTTAATTTGAATTAATCTTTTTTTGATGTTTGTTTCCCTTATTCGCATAACTTGATCATGTGGAGAGAAATAATATATCTTAAAGACTTAGCTTAGTATTCCTTTTCCCCTTATTATTGCTCTTCAGATGATCAACTCTTGCTGGAAGTATTAGAATATCATTCTCAATTTATCTTACGAAGTTTTGTCTGATTGTGATTATGAATAAAAATTCCTCCCTTTGAAGTATAAGAAATATGAGCCTTTTGCCTTTTGCGGAATGTTGCGAGGTAAATAATAAATCTCCCCTTGAAGTATAAGAAGTACGAAATATGAAATATCCTTAAGAAGTATAAGAAGTATAAAATATCTTTGAAGAAGTATTAGCAGTATCCAATTCATGAAGAATTGCCCAATATATGAAGAAGTATAAGAATTGTATGAAGAAGTATAATAAGTACTTAACCTTCGCAAAATTAAATATCCGTTGAAGAAGTATAATAAATATGATATACTCTTGAAGAAGTATAAATAGTATTGAATTTGTAGAAAAATATTCAATATATGGAGAAGTATAAGAAGTATTTAATTCTCGTAACATTTTACGAGTATGAACTTATCTGTATTTGATTACTATCAAAATCGCATCTTTTGTTAAGTCTTCGTGAGAATTCTTCAATGATGTTATCTTCTTTGATAGGACTTCTTGTAAAAAATCTTCAATGATATTGACAGAGTTGTCTTCTCTTCAAAACTTCTTAATGTATATTCTTGTAAAATTTCTTCAATGATATTGACGAAGTTGTCTTCTTTTCAGATCTTCATAATGTATATTCTTGTATAATTTCTTCAATGATGTTGATGCAATGGATTTCATTAATTTATGTGGTCTTATCATGCCTTCCTAAGTAAAGGTCTTATTTTGCCACCTCTTTTGTAGTTAATTTTTGTATTTGCGATAATATGACAAGTCTGAACATTCTTGCGAACATACAACCTCGTGACATTATCGTCTTGCGATGAAATCGCAGGACGTTCTTACACTTTCATGCAAAAACCCATTGATCTCATCTTAACTTCTTTGTATAGTATTTTAGCCTCTTCAGGAAGTGTTGCGACAATATGACATGCCTAAATATTCTTGTGAACATAAAGCCCCATGACATTGCCGTCTTGCGATGAAATCACAGGACGTCTCCACACTTTCATGTGGTGACCCATTGATCTCATCTTAACTTCTTTATTATGTTCTGCGAGTTCTTTATTCTTTTCTTTTTTTCTCTTTTTTTTTTTTTTTAGAAGGCTCGCAGAACTTCATTTGTTGCACAAATATGACAAGCCTTTATGTTTTCGCAAACAAGAAGCCTCGTGACATTTGCGTCTTATAGCACGTATCAGCTCCCTAATGGAGGGTGCTTCCCTTTATCTTCCCCCTGATTGCCCCTTCAAGGAAGCGTACATCGACCATACAAGGTTAGCTCTTCCCATCCGGTTCTACCAACAACCAACTTTTGATCGCAACCTCTTATCCTTTTTGCCTATAGGGCTTATAGTTACGAGGTTGCACCCTATGGGGTATCTTTGGGCCAAGTGCATCATTTGCCAAGACTTGTCAAAAATGGAAGATGTGGTTCAACCTCACCCGGAACTCTTGACTCAACCGTGTACCTCGGCGCCTTGATCATTTTTTGCACTTCTTGGGAAAGACAGTATGCCTTAGTCGCCCAACCTAAATCCTATTACACCGCATTTTATATTGCGTAATGTCGCTAGATTAGGTGATAATCCAAGGTGTCTAACCCGGATAGGTACCCCATTATTTGGTTGTACCCCAAAATTTTTACCATGTACTAAGGGCCCTTGGTGGTGTTCCGGTTACCCTTAGCCACGTTATAGGTACCCCCTTAAATGACGTACTTTAGGACTTTGCCTCTTACGAAATATAGCTTCGCGAACTAGGGTGTACGCCACAAAGGTTTGTCTGTATAAAATTTTCTGCGACTCTCTTTCTTTTTTGGAGGCTGATCACAGATTGCGGTCTTTTATTCGCAAATTAATGAAATTTTAATCGGAATATAAATTCTGAAATTCGTAACTTTTCCCAATTTCTGCGAGCAAACAATATTCGTAAAATTTATCACGAAATAAAAATTTTGTTTTGCCACATACCTTATTTCCACGAGCAAACATATCTTGATTACCTTCTTGTTTTATTATTTTCCTTCTTCTTTCTTCGCAAATCACAATCCCTTATTATCATCGTAAATTTCTTGTATGATTATCATCGTAACTTTATTCTCTTTTTCCTTAATCCTCTGCCATTAAATTTTCACTTCTTTTCTGACCTTTGCTCTTTTTCTCCAATTTTCCTTCTCAGTGAGTTTTCCTTCGCAAACTTCTACTTCTGTATCGTAACATTTCTTTCCCTCAGCCCAATCACCCTTTATAATTCCAATACCCTTCATATGAGGAAACTTTATGCACTGATGTAGAGTGGAAGCTATGCCTAGAATTCCATGAAGCCATGATCTTCCTATCAAAGCATTATATGGTGATTCGACATCAACAACGTGAGAACATAATTTCGGTTCGCATTCCACTTAATGGAATTAGCATTCTCACTTCTCCTTTGGGCTTGTTGGCAGTTCCATTAAAACCATAAATTCTGTAAGTAGAAGGTATTAAATCTGCATCTTTTCCCCCATAGTTTTGTAAGCGAGAATATAAGAGGATATTGATGAACTTCAAAAGTATCAATCAAAATCCTATTAAGACCAATTGATTCTTCCTCCATATCATCTTCGTTTTCTTCCATATTCATGTAGATTGCTAATCTTACTACCAATGGATTATCATGTGCTTCACAACCTTACGGAATTTAGGTGGCTTCAAAAGAAATTTCACGTTTACTTCAATCTTCAAGTCGTGAAATTTTTGCGATGTTCATTACTTCCTTTCCTTCACCATCCCTCGCATATACCCCGCTTAATACATTATCATGAAAATCCTCTATGGTTTTATATGAATGAACAATGGAATTACGAGAAAACATTCCTTGCTTTTGATCCCACTTCTATATGTAGGATTTCTTCTCCCTTTTCTTTTGTTGTGTTCTCCTGCGAGTTATGATTTGGAGCTTTGTGGTAATTGTTGCAAGCGTATCGCTTAAGTAAAAATTGATTTAGCTTTCCTTGATCAATCATTCGCAAGATTATCCTCTTGATATTATGGCAATTATTTGTTGAATGTCCATGAAAATGATGATATGAACAAAATTCATGACTTCTTGGACCCATTGGTGGTTCCTTTCCCATGTTCCATGGAGTTGGTATATTCTCTACCAGGATAATTGCTTGCCATATCTTTTCTACACTTGTATTCAAAGGTGGAAACTTTATCTCTTCCCTTACCATTCTTTGACCTCCTTGACCGTTGTTATAATTTTGTCTCTGGTTCCCTTGTCCAAAATAATTTTGCCTTTGTCCCCCATAATTTTCTTGTTGTTGATCTAATCTTGGAATTTGGTTATTTCCTATTCGATTATAGAAATTCTTCTCTCTATCATACTCTTCTTGATCTCTACTACCCATTGCTACCATTTTTGGCTGGCTATCATTGATTTTCTTCTCTTCTGAAATTTGCGAAGAAGTTTGTGAGGATGTTTGCGAAGTACCTGCTACTATATTGATTATTTTGGGAAGTAAATTTGCTCCTCCCTCTTGATTGCTAGTGTTTGCTACTGGATATGACTCCATCTTGTTTTGCTTTTCCTCTAGTGTAATGTATTCTTCTTGCAATTCTCGTAACTCTTTGTCATCATTATGGAATTCTTTCTTCCTCGAAGATTTGAACATATAATTGTTCAGTTGCGAACATCGCATTTATGAAGGACAGAATCAAGTATCTCTCATCCACACGCCCTGCCATATCACTTCACATAGTCTTCCATCGTCTTACCAAATGATTCAAACTTTCACCCACTCTTTGTTTTAAACCAAATACATCTTCAATACCAAGACGTGAAGAGTGATTTGTGATATATGCTCCAAGGAAAGTTGCTTGCAAATGACTGAATGACGTAATAGTGTTCTTAGGGAGTCCTTCGAACCACTTTAAAGCTTCCCCTGTTAAACTCGATGCGAAGTACTTGCATAACACAACATCATGATTTTCCCATTGTATAGCACATGAAGTCCCATCAAAGATACTGGTAAGTGTGGGCAAGTTGCATTTTGATGGAATTCCTCCCAATTGTACTTCTCTAGCAAATGGAGTCCTCGCAGCTTCTTCTATTGCTTCATCTAATTGCCTTCTATCTCCTCCTCTTCTATTGTTTATCATCCCTCTCATTTCTGCTAATTCTCGAAAGATTCGTGCATTTGCCTCGGAATTCTCATCCATTGGTCTTTTTAATGCAGCTTATCTTCTTCTACGTTCTTGCGCTTCCTCCCTTGCGATTCTTCGCATTCTATCATATTCTTCATTAATGTTTTCATTTGCATAATTTTGCAAATATCTTCTTTCTAAATTATCATAATTGTTCAGTTGCATAGCATCTTGGAATTCATGTTCTTCCCTTTCTATTCTTCTCATTCTTCTCATGCGAATATCAGGAATTTCTTCTTCTTCATTTCTCCTTCTTCTGTGATTTATTTCTTCTTGATTTGCTTGTACTCTGATTCGAGAATTTGGTTCATTCCTATCCACTTCTGTTTGTTGGTTTACAATTCTTCTCTTAATTATTTCATACTCAACATTTTGTTTGTTACGAGCCTCTTCATGTCTTCTTACTCCATTCTCGTGATTGTTTTGATGTATTGCTTGTTGTCTCTCAGTTTCTTCCATAAGTTGTTGTTCTTCCTCTCGATTCTGATTGTTTTCTCTAGGATTTGATCTTGTTCGTAAATTCCCCATGCTTTGTTCGTGGTTTGGTATTAAAATGAAACGATTCTCTTTATTTCTTTCACCTTGATTCTTCGCTTGTTCTTGCATATTATTTTCATTATTGATTATCGGTGAATTTTTTCCTTCTCTTTCTGTTCTAGCATTTGATCTTGCAACACTTTGAGATTTCCTTCTTTGTAGTATCTCATTTTCCATTCTCAATTCTTGATTTTGTCTTGTTAAATTGGCACGTTCTTCAGCTTCGATCATTCGTTCTTTTTGAATTCCTTATCTTAATATTTCTAACATCTCCCTTTCTCTTTCAAGAATTGTTCCTCCCATCAACCTCCCATTTTCTCTGATTTGTGGTTCTCTATCTCCTTCTTCTGGTGTATTAGTTCTCCAAGTGTGTATACTCACTTGATCATGATCTATTATTTGTTGATCTTGATTTCTTCGATTACTCCTTCTCCTACTAGGTTCTCCTGTTATATTTGATTCTCCTCCTGCAAGTCTTACACTTCTTCTTACTACAGTTAATGGTTCTGATGTGTTTCTTCTTCTTGTCATTTTTCTGGTACAGGAATTCTTCAAATCCCTGTTTATAGCGCCAATTATGTAGTTGCAGAATAACCTACAACTACACCCTCAATAGAATTAGTAAAAACTCGAGAAGTTCTTGATGATGAATAACAATTTTCTTATTAATGTTCTCAATTGATTACAAAGAAGTATCTAAATGGAATTAGAATAGTTACAACTTTCTCTATTCTCTTTCCTAAGATATTTTCTAACACTCACTAAAAGAACCTCTCGAATTTTACATTTGAACTCCTATTTATAGTAAAACTTATACAGCTGTATATGAATTGCGAATTATCGCAATTCATACTCGCAAAATTACTTCATCCTCGCAAAACTTCATATTTCTCCGCGCTACTTCTATCATCGTATCATTTTATAACTCTTTTCCCCTTTATTTATTACGATACTCGTGAACTATTATCTTGCGATATTCAGTACTTACAGAAACACAAGAACAAATGCTAGATGCTCCACAATAGCTGCAAGGTGGCACCAACTCCACAACTGATGAGATTAAAATCGTTGAGGAATCTCCTAGGCCTATCTCCATCAGCTCAACCTTATGTACGGATAGACGCACGAAGATCGTGGAACTTCTCAAAGAGTACCAGGACATATTGGCTTGGAGATATGTAGAAATGATGGATTGGTCACCCATTATCTACATGTCATACCTGGATCCAAGTCGGTTAAACAGTTACAGTTCAGACACGAGGAAAATGGATAGATCAGGTGATGCATAGAGACTTGAACAGGTGATGCTCCAAAAATGATCCTCCTCTACCTAACATCGACATGTTAGTAGATGCAACCATCAGACATGGCATATTCTCCTCCATGGATGGATGTAGCGGATACAACCAGATAAGGATGTATGATAATGACGCAAGTAAGATAGCTTTTCGAACTCCTCTCTGAATTTTTTTTTTTATTATACCATACTGCCATTTGGTTTAAAGAATGCCGGTGCAACGTATCAACGCTCTATGATGACAATCTTCCACTGGAGCTGATACCTCAAGGGAGCAGCCTCAAGAAGATAACGATATACACGCATCATATCGAACAAGATCTGGGCGAGTCACTTTATCAGACAGTGGTATACGTCTATCATGCTATGTTGGAGAATCTGCGCATCCTCTGGAGCTGTTGAACGCTCATCTACAACGACATATGCCCTGATAGAAATAACCAGGCCTGCCGGTAATGAAGAGCCTCATAATGTTCATAGGGGCATATATCTCACCAACATGCGATGCAACCTTCATCTTTCTGTAAGAAGTTCCCTGAAGTAGCAAGAGGAAAACTACCGAGATACAACATCATGCGCGTCCGCCAACTCTAACTCCAGTACCACATGCACGACTCCCACAATAATGAAACAACGTCCAAGATATTCCTGGCTCGATAACAACCACTACGAACAAACCATGTAAACCACGCTTGGGGACTGATGCTCAGCATGAAGTTCCTTTACCGTCAGTCAGGGAATTCTTCAACACAAGAGAGATGGTCAGTCAAGAAGCATGGAATTCGCAAGGGTAAATCGAACTGAAGAGGAATCCACTTAAATGCTCCCTCCAGCAGAAGATGCTTCAATGGTCTATTCAAGAGACTCCTCAACGCTCTCTCCGGGACCCACATTCGCTTCATAATCCTGCTTTAACACCCTCTCCAGGATCCACCTAAACGTTCGAACCAGAATCCACTTTAACATCCTCTCGAGCCATTTCAACACTCAAGCTACATCAATAATCTGCGCTCTGGTCAAGTTATCTTTGATGTACTCATTGCTCAATATATGTCTCATTCATCCTTCATGAGAGTCCAGCGGAGCATGAGAACCTTGAAGTCGATAGGAGAAGGGTTATCTTGTGGAACAAATATTTTCATATAGTTGAAAGGGCACGGTGAACAACTCGTCATCAATGTTCAAAATATCTTTGAAGCTGTCAACACCTCCTGACTTGGCACTAGCATTATCCCCAGAAGACATCTCTACAGGAGTTCTTTTCTTTATTCTACAATAAAAGACAGGAGTCAGTAGTTGTATAAAAGCGTGTGAGATGTGTAGTCACACATGACATAACACACATTCACGTTGGAGTACACAAGTCTGGTATTGATCAATTCATAAGTCCGGTATTGCTCCAGTTTCAAGTCCGGATTTAATCAAGTCACAAGTCCGGTATTTCTCCAGTTTTAAGTCCGAAGTTGATCAAGTCACAAGTCCGGTATTGCTCCAGTTTCAAGTCCGGAGTTGATCAAGTCATAAGTCCGGTATTGCTCCAGTTTCAAGTCCGGAGTTGATCAAGTCACAAGTCCGGTATTGCTCCAGTTTCAAGTCCGGAGTTTATCAAGTCACAAGTACGGTATTGCTCCAGTTTTAAGTCCGGATTTGATCAAGTCACAAGTCCGGTATTGCTCCAGTTTTAAGTCCGGAGTTGATCAAGTCACAAGTCCGGTATTGCTCAAGTTTCAAGTATGGTATTGATCAAAGTCACAAGGCTGGTATTCGAATAAAGTAAGCGCACGCAGCAGGGACGGTTTTCATTCGAAACACATGGTCGTCATTCAGTCAGGCATGCAGCAGGTCCCACTTAATACCAGCCCCATATTGGTCGAAGCAGGAACAGCCAGCCACAAGCAAAGAAGACATGCAGCGGTCCCACTTGATCAGGCACAATCATCCCCATATTGGTCGAAGCAGGCACAGCCGGCCCCAAACAAAGTAGGCATGTGGCACGCAGTGGACCCACGTTTAACCAAAGCAGGCGCATGATGAGTCCCACATTTAACCGAAGCAGGCGCATGATGAGTCCCACGTTCAACCAAAGTAGGCACGCAGTGGACCCACGTTTAACCGAAGCTTCATATCAAGCCCACGTTCGATCAAGCAGGCGCAACAGCCCCACGAACGAAACAGACGTAACAGTCCATCAAAGCAGGCAAGACTGACATCATGCTAGGGGAACGCTCGCCTGGACGTCTCTTGAATGTGACATGCTCGAAGGACATGACGACCCGTCACAGATTGATCTCTCGAATCTACAAGCACTCACCGCGCAATGCATTTGTTTTAGGTTTAAATTCATTCCTCATCCACACCCCAAATTACCAAAATTAGCAGGAATAGTTTTCACCCATAAACAATCTCGCTTACATATTTCTCGAAATATGTGTTAGTAAGCTTTCGCATTGACCAAGTTCATATTATATCATGAGAAAATTACCGAGTAGCATCTTACATGGTTTGTGTGATACAATCATTTAGTGTAAGACTTGGAATGTTTCGATAATGATTATTTCAATATCTTGAAAATTGCTTTGATGCTAATAGTGTGTGAAAACGGCTATTGTCATTATAGAAGAATGTTTCAATGATTAAAATAAAGAGTTTAAAATCTTGTAACCTTCTTTGGATATAAGCATATTGTGTGTTCGCACATTTTTGTATAAGTCCAAAATCGGAACCCAGAGTATGCATACTTGTGTGTATACAAAATGGTTGAAGGATACTGGATAAGTATGTGTATCCATACACATATGACGGAAGTTCACATCCATGAATTTTTGTTGATGTTGGATTTCAAAACCAACTCATTCAGTTACCTAAGTATGCGTACCCGTACGCATACTGGCGGAAAGTTCACGTCCGTGAATTTCTGCTGAGTTTAAAAAAACCAAACTCACAAAATCGGTTACTTAAGTACGCGTACTTAAGTGGTTACTTTCTAAAATCGGTAGTGTACATGAACTTAAACATTTATCAATAAGGAATGCAATCTTCGGAAACCGTGGCTATAATGTTCAAGTATTGATTGGAGTGAATCAAACCGATTTTTCTTCAATTGTGTTCTTGTATAAATCTATGAGAATATAGCAATTGAACAACTCTTTGACTAGTTTTATTTGAGTCAAATTAACTAGTGATAGTTAAGATGAATAAGGTTGATATGAGAGTAATCATATGGCTAACATCGGTTAACTATTTGTGAACCAACATGGTGTACACGTTTGGGTACCGTTACATAAACCTAAATGAGGGTACATTTCATTTGTGTGTAACAAGATAAGTTCGATATAACGGTTGAAAGATATTAGCTTGGTTAAATCATGTTTTTCATCTAACGGTGATTATTGAATGCTTTGTTAACAAGATAACTTGGATTGCAAATCCTGATTTGAAAAACTATATAAGGGTGAACTCTAGAACCTGGGAAAATTAATACCAACACCTCATGTGTGTTACTAGTTGCATAACTAGAGTCGATTCTCCTTTAACCTTAGGTTTCTTCTCGAGACCCTATAGGTTAACGACTTGAAGACTTCATTGGGATTGTGAAGCCAGACCCAACTATTCTCTTTGTAGTTGCATGATCTGATCTTTCTGTTTCTATCGTGATTGAGTGCAATCGTAAGATTGTCTTGAGATTTATATCTACGATAGGCAAGATAGAAAAGTAGTTACAAACAATTTCATCTCATCGTTTGTGATTCCACAATAACTTGTTTCTCTAGTCAATTAAGTTTATTGTGAGGTGATTAATAATACTAGGTTGTTCTTCGGGAATATAAGTACGGTTTATCAATTGGTTCCTGTTCACCTTGATTTTATCAAAAGACGGAACAAAATTAATAGGTTTATCTGTGGGAGATAGATTTATCTATTCCTATAGACTTATCTGTGTGAGACAGATTTGTTTATCAAGTCTTAGACTTTGGGTCATAGCAACTCTTAGTTGTGGGTGAGATCAGCTAAAGGAATCAAGTGCATAGTATCATGTTGGGATCAGAGATGTAAGGAGCGCAGCTGTACCTTGAATCAGTGTGATATTGATTAGGGTTCAACTATATACTGTTTCGAAGTTAATTTGTAGTAGGCTAGTGTCTTTAAATGCTTAATACAATGTGGTGTTCAAACTGGACTAGGTTCCGGGGTTTTTCTGCATTTTCGGTTTCCTCGTTAACAAAATTCTGGTGTCTGTGTTACTTCTTTTCCGCATTATAGTTTGATATATAATTGAAATATCACAGATTGTGTGTTAAGATCAATCAATTAGAATATCCAACCTTTGGTTGTTGATTTACATTTATTGACACTTGAACATTGATCTTTGGTACCATTCAAGTAACTCCTCTTATATTCAATCGGGCTCGAAAATTTCTATTTGCGGATTGCGGATTGAATTAAGAGTTAGAGATATTAAGCTCTTTGTTATACTTTATTCTAGATTGGGTATGACTGTCTAATTGATTCTCTAGAAAGTGTATTGGAGTAAGTCCTCTCATATTTCCAAACGAATTGTTAGGTGTGGTTGTTAGATCCCCGCATTTTCAAAACCAATTACCAGGACCAGTTACTAGTTACAAGGATCGATTACACAATAATCTGTGATCGATCACACCAATTACTAGGATCGGATATTCCCATTACTAGGATCGGTCACACCAATTACAAATATCGATCATACCATCTCATGATGATTACTTAGGATCGGTTACACCAATTAGTAAAAACTAGTCATACCAAATCATAAGTTAGGCATTGTGATTAGTTATACCAAGATACATAACATAGTTATGATCGGTTCTACCATCTCACACATACTGGTAATCCTAAGATTTGCAATGAATAGCCGTACCAATAAGCCTAATGATTTCTCTTTAAATCCATAAAACAAGTTATTGTTTCCTATGATGAAATTTTCATCATAACCCATTCACATAATCATAATAGTATATACAAGATTATGTCGATGTCATATCTACAAAGTTCAAAAGATAAAGCGTTATACTTCGTAGTCTAATTCCCTAATACTATGATCACACAAATATGACCATGTCACATTATTAGAGCATTATACAATATGTACATTATATACAGCTTCACAGTTATGTTTTCAATATAGCACGACTTGAAAGATATGTTAGGAATGAAAAAGTTCAAGTCAATATTAATAACCTCTAGTGGAAGGATGATGTCGTCGTTGTAGTTCGCTACTTATTCACATTCTTCAGGTCTTCAGAGTAATACTTTTATGTATCAACATTACTAGACTTTATAGTCTAACATAAACAAAGTTGAATTGAGTATATAATCAAGCGAGTTTAGATGAGTTTTGACATACTAAAGTATGACAACCAAACTTGACATACCAACGCTTGGTGAGTTCAACCGAGCTATGCTCTAACAATCTCCCCCTTTGTCAATTTTAGTGAAAACTCTTATTACATATGGATAAAAAAATTACATAAGAATTCATTTTACATACGCTTGATTCCATGTTTCAATAGCACAATAACCTGCATATATTCAATCAATAAATGTCATTGTTGACATTTAAATAACAAAAGCTTTTACTCCCCTTAAAGGTAAACTAGGTAAATATTCAATCTGAACGTCTTTGTTATTCCCCTTTTTGTAGTCAGAATACTACAACAAAAATATGATATGTTTCTCCCCCTTAGTCAATGCTTTACTCTTTCGTTAGATATAACGTTTAAGCACAGTTGTCCTTTCATTAGTGATTGTAATCACTTGTTTACTCCATATATTTCTCCCCCTTTTTGTCACAAAATGACAAAGGTTTGAGCAAATAAAGGACAAACCGAAAGGATGTTACAAATATAAAATACTTGTAAACAAACTTTAAGATTTAAGCACGAAGGTTTCACATACCACTTTAGATAACCAATATTAAAACCGAAACTACAAGTAATTTAGTTTTAATACGTTATCAAGGAAACAATTTCCCGAAGCAATTTTTCCTAATAGTTTAACAATTCGACTAAGAAACTTAATTCCCTTGTTAAACCGTGATTGTCAAAAAAAATGTTTTACGCATACACAACCGGTTTATTTCGATAAGACCAAAATAAAGATCAGAATTAACTTTGTTTCTCTTATCAGGTTCTAATTATTCAGAAAACAACTTATACCTTTCTATTTAGACAAGAAAAACACTAGGTTAGTTAACTATTTTTTCTTGCCAAGGCATTAGATTAGACTTGAATAACCCAATCCTCTAATTTGATAAGTCTAACTAAGATCAGAATTCAATTAGTTTCTCTTATCCGGAATCGATTTGGACTAAACAAATGATCCCATATTTTGTTAAGCCATAAACAATACATACAAACCAAAATAAATTGACTTGCACAATTATTTTCTTAACCGAAAGAAATTGAAACAAACATAGAAATTATAGTACCGCAATTGCACCGAATTTCGTTAAGCAAGAACACTTGATTCCCAACAATAAATAAGATACCAAACAATAAGCCAAATAAACTAACATAGTTTTTCCTAACCGGAGACAATTGAATCATATACACACACATCCATACATGGAAGAGAAGCATGCAGGGACAATTACTACAGGAGGCATGCAAGGGCCAGCTATTACAGCAGGCATGCAGGTATATTTATTGCAATTCATGCCTGCATATAAAACGAAAATTTGAAACATATAAATGGACGGTATCACAACCAAAATGGTAAGAAATCTTCCCCATTAAAAATCATGTGAAAAATCTCTTGCTAACTTAGGCATCGGAGGGTTTTTTGCATGTACCCCCTCCCCCCCCCCCCCCATTACTTAATTTAATTGGAGAATAAACAACGGATCAATGTCCAACAAAATTATGATCAAATTCGTGTTTGGGATAGAAGTAATTTTACCATACAAACAGTGGCGCCGACCAAGGTTTTTGAGAAAAGATAATCGTATTTTACCAAATCGTGTTATGGAAGTAATCAAATAGACTGCACGAAGGGTCGATTCTGTTAAAAATCCTCAACAGCGCAGGAGCGAGGCTGAAAGACACGAAATTGAAGTTTAGTCATCCCCAGCAGTTCCCACTGGAAACATGCAGGGTCAAAATCATGATCATGGAAGAACCCTAGATCGTGATCGAGATTATGCTTATAACAGATCCCTGGATTGAGGACGAGATCGAGGTCGTTTCTGTGACAGAGCTCCGGATCTAAATCAGAGAAGGGAAAAACAACCAGTTATCGATAACGAAGGAATGGATGTTGACGGGGAAAACCCAAATGTTCGTGGAAATAGAGGCCGTGTGTTCGGCAGCCCATCTAAGAGGAATAACGATCGACAAGACCTGCGATATGGACGCACTGCAACTTCTAGTATAAATGAAGAATTGTTATGCAATCAGCTGAACGAGTTGGAGAATGAGAACGCTCTCCTGAGATTGGAATGTGAGAAATAATCTCGACCAAGGACTGGTAATATAAACAAATGGAACGGTCATTCTGTATGGCAGCGGCTTGGAAGTCTAATTAGTCCGCAAACTGTAGATCGAAACAGAGAAGTGATCGATCTTGATCGGTCGAAAAAAAAATCTGTTGGTCACTGGAGATCTACCTAAACGAAGGCGTGTACTACACCGCCGAGCAGGGACCAGGACAGCTGCAACTCAGTAAAGTGCGGCCAGAACTACCACCGGTTCGAAACGCCTCAGGAATGATGAAGATCGAGATTGGCACGATGATGAAGAATTTCCGCATGATTACAAATCTCGTTCAGAGCAAGGCAGAGCTGGAAAAGAACCTACTGGACCCCAGAGGAAAAGAATGAGATCTAAAACTCATATTCCATAGGACAAAGATTATGAGTAGGAAGACAGTTCCTCATATGGCGATGTGGACCCAATAACAGAAGATCGCCTTTACAAGATGATCGAGAAAGTAATGTCGAAAAAGCACTCCAGAGAAGAAAAGATAGACCGGTTGCATGGATCTGCAGGAGCTCCTTTCAAGCTGAATATCAGAGAATTTCGACCGCCAATGAATTTTCAAATTCCAAAACTGCCAGAGTTCGACAAGAAGATAGGTGATCCATATTAGCATGTTTTACACTATGAAACTTCCATGACTCTATGGCAGCACAGTGATGAGTTGATGTGAAAAATATTTCCACAGTTACTTGCTGGAGGAGCAATAAAGTGGTTCAAAAAACTCCTGGCACAGTCGATCGGTACTTACCATGAACTGGTTGGAGAATTCTGCTCCCACTACAAGTACAACAGACATGATCATAAGGGATGCCACGATTTTCTCCTTCTAGGAATTCGGGAGGAAAGCATCAAACAGTTTACTCGACGCTTGAAGCAAGAGTTAGCAGATCAAGATGTTGTCAATGATCAAATCGTCATCGAAGATTACAAGAAGGCGTACCAGCACAATCAAAGAGGTGTGTATGTTTCCTTAGTCAAGAGACCACCAAAGACTCTAGAAGGACTTTATGATCTAGTGGAAGAATATGCTCGAGTGGAGGATGATTCCAAAGCTTGAGAGATGAGGTATGTTAACAGATCATCCAGTCATCCAAATGATGGGAGGAAAGACAAGTCGAAAAACCATTTGAACGGCCATCAAAATGATCAAGGTGAAGTCCGAGAGAAGAACCAAGGTGAACGAATAGAAACTGGATTCCAGAAATGTCATGATATGAAGCTGACACCGCTGAACATACATCTTGCAGAGTTATATGAGAAAATCAACAAGTATTTGAGCCCCCCTCATCCTTTGCCAGCATAGACACGTGATAAACATGATAGTATCAAATAATGCAAGTTTTATAAATACCATGGTCACAAGACCGAGAATTTCCACTCTTTACAGATCTAGGTCCAGCGAATGATCGACGCTGGAAAACTGCAAGAGTACGTGAAAAAGGATTTTAGGAAATGTCCTGGAAAGTTTAGCATATCACATGTGATTAACGCACATGTGATAAATGTTAGTCACGCCAGGATCCATTCAATGACCAGGCGGGCATCGGAAGATGAAACCAGGAGAAAGATCAGGCAGTATAAGAATGGTACTTGACAAATCATATCGATTTTGTCAGTGGAAATGGAGAAGAGATTCGGGAGCTTGGGTGCATAAAGATCGAGTTCTCTGAGGCAGACATGATAGGTGTATATGCTCCACATAATGATACTATCATTATAACTTCTTGGATTGGCATGTTTCGTGTACACCAGATTCTAGTGGACACAGAAAGCTCAGTGAGCGTGCTGTTTTCAAGAGCTTATTCTTCTATGAATATGCCACATGACTTGATAGAGGAGGATGAAAACCCAATTATTGGTTTCAGTGGCGAAGTTACAAAGGCGATTGGAAAAGTGAAGATACCTATAACGGTGGCTGACAAGTCAGTTTTGGGTAATTTCTTATTACTTGATTGTCGAGCTCCCTACAACGCGATTGTAGGTCGAGACTGGCTGTACGAGATCATTGTAGTCACATCATCATATCACTAGTGTTTGAAGTTCATTTCCCCAGAAGGAGTCGTGAAAGTTAGGAGTGTTCAGATGGCTACCCACAAGTGTCACGACAGTACAATAGATGAATACAAGAAGTCAGAAGTCAGCGGAAACCAGATCATTCGAGTCAAGAAGAAATAACAATAACAGAATCCTTTCCCCCCAGAATTATATAGGGTAGAGGACGCATCTGAACCCCCAACAGTCGAGAAACAGATCGAGGTCCATATTGGAGATGAAGAGCATAAAACAACGTTCGTAGGGGAATATCTGCCTGCACATGAACGTGATGGCTTGATTACATTGCTAAGGGAAAACGTCGACGTTTTCGTATGGAGTTTAGCTGAGATTCCTGGGATAGATCCGAATGTAGCCTTCCACAGGCTAAATGTCGATGAGAAGTTCCATCCAGTTCGTCAGAAAATTAGGAATATGGCGCAAAGCAAAAAAGATGGAGTTACCGCAGAATTTGAAAAGCTATTGGAAGCTGGCTTTATTTGACCAGTGCAGTATCCTCGCTGGCTGTCTAATGTCGCACCCGTTCCAAAGAAAAATGGTAAAATTTGTGTATGTATCAATTTTACTTATTTGAATAAAGCATGTCCGAGTGATCCGTACCCGATGACATGGATAAGAAATTTGGTAGATGAAACCTCAGGGTATGGGAGACTGTCATTCATGGATGGTTTTTCTGGGTATAATCAAATACCTTTGTTCGAGGACGATCAAAATCATACTTCATTCGTGACTGAAATATGAGTTTACTACTATACTGTAATTCCGTTCGGGATAAAGAACGCAGGGGCAGCTTACTAGCACTAGGTAGAACATATATTCAAGGATCTGATTGGAAAGACGATGGAAGTATATATCGATGATATGGTAGTGAAATCTGAGCAAAAGGAGTCGCATTTTCTTGATCTACAGAAGACGTTTGGTATCTTGAGGAAATATTGTATGAAGCTCAACCCAGCAAAATGTTCATTCGGGCTATCATCGAGAAAGTTCCTTGGACATTTGATGACGCACAGAGGAATCGAGGCAAATCCGGAGTAGATAATAACTATCAGAGAGATGCCATCACCAAGAACGAATAAGGAGGTACAGAAGCTAGCGGGACGATTAGCATCTTTAAACCGTTTTATTTCACGCTCTTTGGATCGATTCAAGCTATTCTTTTATGTGTTGAAGAAAGTAGTAAATTTTGGTTGGAATGATGAGTGCAAAAAAGCTTTCGATGAGATCAAACAATATTTGTCAACTCCTCCGGTTTTGGTGAGTCCAAAAACCGGACAACCTATCGGAGTTTATTTGGCTACAACAGAGAACGCGGTAAGTGCAATGTTGTTTGTTATGGATCCACATGAAAAGCATGTTTACTTAATTAGCAAATATTTGACGGGAGCATAAACACGGTATAAGAAAATTGAGAAGATAGCGGTTGCACTTTTTCATGCATCTTGTCGCTTCAAGCCTTATTTCCAAGGCAAGAAGATAGTAGTCTACTCGGAGTACCCGCTGAAGAGAATCCTGGAACATGCTGATGATTCCAGTCGACTATCCATATGGTCAAATTTTATAGGGGCATATGAGATCAAGTACGAAACCATAACTGCATAGAAGGGACACGCCCTGGCTGCACTGCTAGCAGATTTTCCTATGGACGATATAGAAACGGTTGTGGGAGATGAAGATGAGTTAGTCAAACCCTTAGAGTTAGCCACTGATCAGATTTTGGGCGAGTTTTCAATGGAGATCGATACACCAGAACCATTATGGACCGTATCTACTGATGGGTCATCAAATATTGGTGGTGCTGGACTTGGATCGAGAAAGCGACCAGGCTTGGTTTCCAAGCAACAAATAATGAAGCTGAATATGAAGCTATAATTATCGGTTTAAAAAGTTGTCAAACAATTAGATGTGAAAAACATGAAGCTGGTGACTGATTCCATGCTAGTAGTCAACCAGTTTCTGGAGACCTACAGAGCCAAGGAAGAGAGAATGGCCCTGTATTTGGATCATATGAGAGAGAGCTGGCAAATGAGTTTGACCGATTCTCTATTGGGCAGCGACCGCGGTTGGAAAATAGGCACGCATATGCTTTGGCATATATTTCTTCCGCAGTCGAAACTGATACCACTCGTTTCGTTGTACTGGATTTCCAAGAGTTACCTAGCATCTCCGACAACCACTTTGTTCTGGATCTCGAACACGCTAGTGGGGGCGAGAGGGCAGATACATCAGCACAGGGAGATACTGAGGACATCGATAGCAATATGGATATTGACAGCGCAGTGACAGATAATTCAGGAAATCATGTTGAAAACGTTACAGACTGGCGTCAACCTTACATCCAGTTGATGTGATTTTATGTTGTTTTAGAAAGTGGTAGTAAAGTTTTCGTTCCTCTCAGACTTGTGAAGGATACTTTAGAATTAAATTTAAAAATATTGATTTCAAGATTATAGAGAAAACTGAGACTATGGATTCCACCATCAACCAATTATCAGTGATTCAGTCAATAACGATAATTATGCAACTCATACATTTAGTTTCATTCTAAAATATTGCCTAGACAAGTAGATTCTCAAAACAATAGTTGTAAATCGAAAGCATGGACCATCAAAAGACTCAACCTAATCATGACCCATCAATTGAAAACACAACTACTTATTCAGAATCATATAACCAATTTCAGTTCAATGCAAATAATCACAAAAGAATTGCAATAATTAAGTTAAATAGAATTTACCACATAATAATTGGAAAAACGGCTTCCTCCATCGCCTCAGCAATGGGGTTTATCTCCTCATGTTATTCACGTGCTCAAAGTAGGTGTTTATAGCTCAAAAGGGTGAAAAACAAGAGAAAACTACTAAAGTAGCGAGTTTGTAACATATATAATTGTTACAGAAGTCGTTGTTACAGAGAAACGTTTAACAGAACTATTGCGAACTCTATTAGTTGTTGGAAAAATTGTTACAAAAGAGATTGAATATGAAAGAATAGGTGTCGGAAACAACGACCTTCTTCTTCTACTGTTTTCTGGTTCTTCTTCTTCCTCTCCTGTGTGTTCTTTGCAACTCGACCGTGTCTCTCTGCAAGCTCCTAAACTCTCCCCAAAAGTGTCACGTCCTATTTTTGATTCGAACCAACACTTATATAGCCAACAGGGTCGGAAATCTCTCAAAGAAATCTTGTTTACCTCCTCCCAAAAGATATGGACTTTCTCTTATTATCTTAACTTTCTCAAGCGTCCTCCAACCTAAATCGCACATCCCATACTCTCTCAAAGATACTCTTAACTAAAAAAGAGAATCATATTTACTTTTCTACACGTATCTTTCCCGGAATATCAAAACCAAACCCGATATAAGCTACTCCCTGAATTATGGAAGTAATCGACTTCTCTGCGAACCAAATCAGCTAACTTTCCTGTTTTAAAGCACACAACATATTCGTGTCTCAATCTCATGAATATCTCCCTGAAATTTGATTGAAATTTTGGTCCACAAAACCCGTGAATATCTTCCCCTGTTTCATCATACGTGACCATCTCTCACTTCTTTTTCGAACTGAAACCATCCAAATCCGTGATTAAATCCTTATGAATCTCTTCCAAATTCGATTCAGATAATTATGCAGTTTGCAGCAAACTTTCCCGCCAAATTTTGTTCTTCAAAACCGTGAAGGAGGTCCCCTTAGCAAAGTATGGGGTGCTGATAGCAGATGGGGTGTAAATAAAAAACTAGGGTGCCCTTATCAGTGGAGTGCCCCTTAGTAATTGAGGTGTCCCTTATCCAAAATGAGAGTCTGAATAGTAGGTGTCCTCCGGGTGCAACTTTTTGAGCCGATTTCTCCAAGAACGTTTATTTCCCAAAAATACCTACAAACACATAAAACACCATAATAAGAACAAAATCGAGCACTAACAATACACATAATTGAGAATAAAATAGACACATAAATGCGTCTATCAAATACCCCCAAACTTATTATTTGCTATCCCTCGAGCAAAAATAAAATAAAATAAAATCCTAACTCACTGTCGCAGGCATCGTCGATTGCATTTAGCGTATGAAATAGGCCTTTAAACCCCTAGGTGGCCCTAGTGGCCGAGTTATAGTCTCGGGAGGGATTACAAGAGATATACACACAAAACCTTTACACTCCAGACCCTAGATATCTACGCAAAACCTTGGAAGGCACTAAAGAATCTCCTTGGTTGGCATACTTATTGATTACAAGAGGAAGTACCCTGATGCGAAATTCCAATTGTTGTACACGAGTTTGCACTCAAGCATACTAAAATTCATATAAAGTGGCAGAGCTCTACTCAGATAGTCCACTATGGACATCAGTATCCGGAGTCAAAACTAATCACATGGATAGATCAAGAAAATGGAAATAGAGAAAAACATAAATGGTTTTGATGTTTACTAAGTGAACGGTGTTTCCCATATCTGCCTGAAGGCCTCCACCAAAATGAACTTATCCTAATGGACTGAGATACTGGTCTGACTAATATCAACACACTGGCATATACAAGGGAACCAGTGGTCGATAATCCTAATTCTATACCAACTCGTCTGGCATATACAAGGGAACCAACGGTTGATTTATTCACTGAACATTAACAAATTTTTTTTATTTTAAACAACATGATTAGATCTTGCGGATCCAAGCGCATGCTTCTTTTCAGCATATTATATGATAATTCCCGTGGATCCTGCGTTCCACGCTTGTTTAGGCGACGTAGACAGGGAGAACACACACATATTGCTATCCAAGTGTTTATATTTATTCCGATTGGTCTAATGGTCTGGTCTCAATGTTTTTTTTTTTTTAATATCTCAATCACTCTATTTCACCCTAGCAGTGGTAACAACTTGAATCATGAGCCCCACCTTATAGGACCAGAATATCTCTACGACGCTATTCCTGCGATACTAACAACGTTTCTGCGAGCGTCACTGCCAATTCTTTAACAACGTTTGACGAGCATCACAGAATATCCAAAAGAAACTGATGATGGAAGAAATTAAAGAAGAATATGTTGATCCTGCAATGGTCATCATTCTTGCGATACAGAATATTGTAGCGATCGCGATGAGATCGCAGAATAGATCCGAAATAGGAGGAAAACTTAGATGTCATCCATTATGTAAATCCCTATATAAAGGGCTCGATAGATCCAGAAAATGATGATGTATTTTTGAGAGTTGAAAGAATCTTGAGGAGAGAGAAACTTCAAGAGAATATTTGTAATCTTGATTTCTTCCAATTCTGTAAGCATTTATGAGATTTGAATAATAAAGTGTCATTTAAATCTTTGAAGTTTAATTGATTTCCAATAGATTTCTATAGAATCTTAACAAGGGTGTAGTGTGGGAATTCCTGCAACTACATTTTGGCGCTAGAAACAGGGATTGAATTAACGAAAATTGAAGAAAAAGCGAAGAAGAAGATAAGAATTGTTCAAGATTAAGGAAATCATTAAGTAAATCGGTGAGATAATTGAAGGAAGAATGATCAGAATCAAAAAGGATTGTAGAAAATTGGAATGTGATATAGTAACAAGAGCAATGGTTGATAGATTTCATGAAAACATTAAGGGGAAGATACATAAATGGGATTTTGAAGGAAGGAAGATTATGACAGTGGAGAAGATATCATCATTAAAAGATTGGGAAAAGCAGGAGATCACCTTCACAGCAGCAGAAATACCAGAAGAAAATCTAAGTCATACATCTTCTTTTGTAATTACGATATCCGTTATACCAGTGAGAAAGGGAGAATCAATAAAATCTGAAGAAAAATTGGCTATGAATAGAACTTTGGTAGATGCAGGAAGTTCTGTGGATATAATGTTCTATCATACTTTTAAGAAAATGGGATATAAGGATGAAGAAATGTTTAATTCAACATATCATATTCATGGCTTTGGAAAATCGTTAACAAAACCTAAAGGAGAAATAGTGGTATGAATTCCACTAGGAGAAATTGAAACAAAAGTATCATTATGCGTGGTAGATGTGGAATCACCGTACAATATGATACTGGGAAGACCATGGATACATGCAATCAAGGATGTAGCATCAACGTTGCATTAGTGCATTAAATTTCCTATGCCCAGTGGAATCGGAGAAATTAGAGGAGATACGGATTTTGCAAATTATGTTACCAAATTGAAGTGAAAAATTGTGAAAACCGTCCAAAGTTGCGAAAAGTTCGCAGAAAACTGGTGAGAGAATCGAAGAAGGAAGAAGAGTTTAAAGTTTACATGATGAGAGCAAAGGAGGGAAAAGGAGTACCCAGTGAAATTTCGCGAGAGGGAGACGAATTCACGAGAATTATGAAAACACCAACACCAATGGGAGAACCTAAAGCCAGTTACACTGCTGCGGAACCAACAAAAGAAGTAAATATTGGGAGTAAAGAAGAGCCTAAAATACTAAAAATTGGGACTAGAATGGAGGCAAATGAGGAAGAAAGAACTATAAGTCTCTTGCGAGAATATAAAGATATCTTCGCGTGGAATATGGATGAAATGCCGGGGATAGATCCATCAATATCATGTCATAAATTAGAAATCAACAAAAATGTAAGACCATTCAAGCAAAGAATAAGAAAAATTACAACAACATACCATTCTCAAATAGAGGAAGAATTACAGGAAATGCTCGTTGCAGGAATTATAAGGCAAGCAAAATATCCAGAATGGATTGCAAATATGGTGGTGGTCCCGAAGAAGAACAAAGGGATAAGAATTTGTATAGATTTTACTGATTTAAACAAGGCTTGTCCAAAAGATAGTTTTCCATTGCCAGATATCCCACAAATGGTTGAATAAGCAGCGGGAAATGCAAGAATATCATCGCTGGATGGATATAAAGGATATAACCAAATTCCTCTCGCTGAAGAAGATCAAGAACATACAACATTTTTTGCTCCAAGAGGGTTGTATTGTTACACAAAGATGCCATTTGGTTTGCGAAATTCTGGAGCAACATATCAAATAATGGTGGAGAAGGTGTCTGCAAAGTGGATTCACAAAACATTAGAAGTGTATGTAGATGATATGCTAATCAAAAGTAAAGAAGCTTAAAATCATGTGAAAGATTTGGAAGAAATTTTCGATCAAATGCGACAATTTAATATCAAAGTAAATCCTGATAAATGTACCTTTGGAGTAACCTCAGGAAAAATTTTGGGGTACATTGTATCAAAAGAAGAAATACAAGTTGATCCAGAAAAGGTGCAAGCAATTCGCGATATGCCAACACCAGCGACAATAAAAGATGTACAAAAATTGAATGGACTCTTAGCCTCGCTAGGGAGATTCATGTCACGATCTTCAGATAAGTGCAAACATTTTTTCGACATATTGAAGAAGGGAACAAAATTCAAGTGGATGGATGAATGTGAAATGGCTTTTCAAGGAATCAAAGAATATTTAATGAACATATCTATTTTACAAAAGGCTGAACCAGGAGAAGAATTATTTATATATCTCGCGACAACCAGATACGCGCTAAGTACAGTATTTCTGCGAGTAGACGCGGGGGTAGAAAAACCAATCTACTATATCAGAAAAACATTCAATTCTATAGAGAAATTATTCCAAGATTGAGAAGAGACAGATGTAATGATGGTAGAAGCTGGCGAGGGAGAACCCACGAGCAATATCACAGATTGGCGAGCATATCTTCATGCATACTTGGCGAGAGGAGAAATTCCAAGAAATCGATTAGAAGCACACAATTTGAAAATTAGGGCAACCAATTATGAGCTAAGATATGGAGGGTTATATCGCAGATCTTTAAATGGACCATCGCTAAGATGCTTGACGAGAGAAGAAGGACAAAAAGTATTAAAGATGTTATATAGTGGTGACACTGGTAATCATAGTGGAGGAATATCTTTAGCATATAGAACAAAAATGCAGGGTTATTATTATATGCATGAGGATGCAAAGCAACTCTCAAGGCGTTGCGAGGATTGATACGGAAAAAATATACATGCACCAGGAGCACCATTATCATCTTCAACAAGTGTATGGACTTTTGGGAAATTGGGGTTAGATATTGTGGGACCATTTTTACCTGGTTCTGGACAAAGAAGATATCTGATTGTCGCAATAGATTATTTCACAAAATGGGGAGAAGTAAAGGAAGTACAACATATTCGCGATAAAGATATTTTTACATTCATCTTTGAAAATGTAATCTGCAGATTTGGGATTCCAGCACAATTAGTATCTGATAATGGAAAGCAATTTGAGGGACAGAATATAGAATTGTTACTCAATGTATTTAAGATAAAATGTGGAAAGTCTACTCCTTTATACCCACAAGCAAATGGTCAGGCTGAGGCAACTAATAAAACAATCACATAAATCTTGAAAAATAAGTTAGAAGGATACCACAGAGCATGGTGCGAGCAAGTACATAATGCAATATGGGCTTACAACACAATTAGACGAGAAGCAACTGGAATGTCACCATTTTGTTTGACATATGGGGTAGAAGTCAGTATACCAATGAAGTTGTTATTCCTACAACAAAAAGAGAAGCATGGGAAAGAAATTTAAGTGCCGGTATGATATTGAATAAGTAGGATGAATTAGAAGAAAAAAGAGAAAAAACCCTACAACATATGGAGAATTATCAACGCAGATTAGCTCGCGAGTACAACAAACGTGTTAAGAAGCGTGAATTCTAACCTGGCGATTTAGTACTGCGAGAAACTCCTGGTTATCAGAGAGAAAGTGGTGGAAAATTGGCGAGAAAATGGGATGGACCATACATCATTAAAGAGATAGTTGGAACCGGGGCATACAAACTAGTGGATCCTGAAGGAAGATATGTTGGTCAACGACTTGATAGACCGTGGAATAGATTATTTCTGAAGAGGTATTATCAATGACATCTTCTACGAGATAAGTAATACTGGTATGTTATATGATGACACAGATAATATATTCTTCTCTCTCTCTTACAATTGAAAAATTCTTATGATAACAAAGCACAACAAGAGCATCGAGCATCATCACAAGAAAAGCGAATAAAATTTCGCAGAGATTAAAGAATGGGACAAACCTTTATGGCTTGCACCCTAGTTCGCGAATAAAATTTCGTAAGAGGAAAATGTAAGACCTAAAAGCGCGTCATAGGAGGGGGTATCTCTTGACATGATTCAGGGGTAAGGTTATACCGCTGCTGGATCCTGAGTCATGCAGATGTTGGGGTTAAAGAAAACCTATCCGGGAGAGAGATCTTGGATTTCCAACTATATATGGTTATACCCTGGTTGGACGACCGAGAATCTCTTCCAAGAAGTGAAAAGTATGACCAAGGCGCTGAGGTACATGGTTGAGCCAAGGGTGCCAAGGGAGTACTAAACACCCTTGCCATTCTTGGTAAGTATTGGCTATGATGCACTTGGCCTGAAGAAAACCCCACTTAGGGTGCAGTCTTGTAACTATAAGACATATATGCATAAAGGAAAAGAGGCTACGAAAATAGCTGGTTGTTGGTAAATCTGGATGGGAGGAGCTAGTCTTGTATGGCCGATGTGCCCTCCTTGAAGGGGCAACTAGGGGGAAGATAAGGGCGGCACCCTCCATTAGTGAGCTGATAAGTGTCTTAAGACGGCAATGTCATGGGGCTTTATGATCGCAAGAACATTTAGGTCTATCATATTGTCGCGTGACGTAAATTATATAGAGGCAACAAGCCAAAAGTTAAGATGAGATCAATGGGTTTTTACATGAAAGTGTAAAGACGACAATTTCATAAGACAATGTCATAAGGCTAAATTCTTGACAGAGAGTTTATACTTATCATATTATCGCAAAGATTTTGGAAGAACATGGATAAGACAAGATCAAAGGGTATTTACATGCAAATGTTAAGAAATCCTGCGATTTTGTCGTAGACAGAAAAAGTTTGGCAAAATAAGACCTTTAAATAGAAAGGCAAAATAAGACCAAAAGAATAATCTTACCAATTAACTATTCTATTTTAAGATTGCAGGAAATATTCATTCATCGCAGAACTATATATAAGAAGGCAAATTCTTAAACATTGCAGAATCCTTCAGAATTTTTCAGAACATCGCAGCAGTATTCATTGTATCCCAGATATATTCATACTTTCGGGAATAATGCAACAACACAATTCCTTAAAGAAGATACAGAAAATGATTCACCATTTCAAGAAAGATAATGAAGGGCAAGTAGGGGAATAGAGAAGTAAGATTTCATTATCTTCCTTGAAAATATTCAAAGTAAGCTAAATTGAAAGTTAAATCCTAAAAGTCTCAAAAGTTACATCTCTCGCAAGAAAGAAGAAGAAAAAGAAAGCAAAGATAAAATTCAAGTTTCAGTGATGGCTTTGCTGAATTCATTATTCTTGCTCGTCAGATTCATTATTCTTGCCAGAGTTATCAACTTTATCAGCATCCTTTTCACCACAAGTTTCTTCTTCTTTTGATTCTTCATTAGAGATTACTTCGACATTGGCAGTTACTTCTTTGGGAGGACTTATTTCTTCTTCTTCACCATCTTTTTGGGTGATATTTTCTTCATCATTAGTAAACTCTAAATCTTCATCCATGGGAAGAGTAATTTCATCATCATCAACCATTAGAGGAGGAACAGGTACAGGAGGGAGAGAATGGGAGAGCAAAATCTCGTTCACAAGAACTTCAGCACTGAGGTGGACCTTGCGAAGGAAACCTCTATCACGATTCCTAATCTCTATATTTTTAAAGTACTAGAGATAATCAAGTCTTCTTTCTGCTTTGTCGTGGGATTAAAGATAATTGGAAAGAAGAGACTTGTTTTATTTGCGAACTTTATCCAATTTGTTGGTAAGATCAACAATGGTAGAATGAAGACTCCTTTCATATTCTGCGAGTGAAAGTGAAAAAAGATCATTTAGTCAAAGATGTTGCGAGAAATAAAACACAAAATTTAACAGAAAGGTCAATAAGAGAGAGGCAGTCAATTGACTACCTTCCTTCTGCAAGGTTAAGTTTTGAATTAATGAAAAGAAACAATTTTCCCATTGATTCATAGCGTCATCGAATTTATCGCCAACCACACCCTTCAGACGAGATTTCACATTTTCTTCTCTAGTACGTAGATACAAGTTTTCCTTTGCTAGTAAAGAATGAGATTCCTTCAATTGAGAGCACTAGTCTTGAAGATCGCTGGCCTTCAAACTGAGAGTTAACCTACCTTTGATAAGTTTATCCTTCTCAGCAACAAATGATTCAGTTACTTCCTTTAGCTCATTTTTAAGGGAATGAATAGATTGTTCCTAATTATCGCATATCCTTTGTAGATTACTCAATTATTGTGAAGAAATCGCCATCAAGCTTGAAAATCTATGTTTTTCTTGGGATAAAGTTCTATTTTCATCTGATAAAGATTCTACCGCTAGGTTAGACTTGGTTAACGAATATGAGAGACGGGAAACCTCATTACTTAATAAACTTTGATTTCGCGATAATTGATTATTCTCATTAGTAAGATTATCTATTTGATCAATCGAATATGTATGAAGATTATCTAATCTATTAAACTGGTCCATCCAAGAATCTCTTTCGAAACGAGCTTCATCAGCAATAGATTCAAATTTAAGTCTCTCAATGAAACGAGTCCGATTTGAAACTAATATATGAATCAAGAATTTAAGAAAAAGACGTGAGTACAAAAAATATGAAAATAAAATAGAAGAACAAGGGGGTAGAGGCAAGAAAAATGTACCTTTTAGCTCGTCATTTTTTCTGCGAAGATTCTCGCAGTCTAGAGAAGAGTTGCGGAGCATATGATTCAAAGTATCACATTCAGCAGTTTTAACTTGAAGGCTTTTCCTCATAGCTTCAATCTCATTTTCCAAAGACGCTCACGAAGCATTACAATCAGAGCCAAAATACTTGAGTAGAGTCTCGCAAGCTTCATGTTGGAGAGGGTCAGTGGAAGACTTTCTAGCATTGTCTAAAATGTTAGACAAGATTTTAAAAGCAACATCAACACCTGCAAAAGTTTCGTTTGATGAAGGAAGGGGTGTAGAAAGTGAAGTAGTAATGAGAGCAAGTTGACGATCATTTATGATGGTTGAGTTGTCAGGTCGAGGATGTGGAAAAACAACAGTTGAAGGCCGTAAAGGACTATAAGGAGTCTCAGTCACATCAATTTTAGAAGCATGATCTATTAAAGGATTGGAAGAAGTAGAAGTATGGGTAGCGATATTCTCGCAAACAAAAGTAGAAAGATTTGGTTGCGATGGTGTGGGAGTAGTCCTCACGGATGTTAGCGTGGGAATCATGAGATTATCCCCAAGAGTCTTAAAGTGGCGAGATCTTTTGGGAGGCTTAACAGGGTTCTCGTCATTATGCGAACAATAACTCAAATAAGAAACAGAGGCAACAATATTGTTATTAGGAAATAGAATATGTTTCTTACTACCTTATCATTCACAGAACTCCTCTTCTTCTTCTCTGCTAGTCTTTTGCGAGTATTAGGGTTTCGAACCGTGGGTTGTGTGTTAGAGATAGTTCCGCTGAAGAGAAGACATAACATGGAAGTTATGAAGAATCGAATAAGAAGGATTGGAGAATAAAAGTAAAAATTGGCTTAAATAAATGTCATAAGTCAAGAAACATACCTTGATGATTCCATTAGAACAGTAGTAGAAGAATATGAAGAAGAATAAAAGTTGCAGACGGAAGACGAAGTAGAAAAATGAAGAAGATGAAGAAACGAAAGAAGAAAATTAGTTTTGAAATTTAATTCTACCTTTTATAGGCAAAAGGGGGTGGACCTATTGAGCAGAGACGTGTCATTAAATGGAGGAATTCACAACACGTGTAGGAAAGGATAGATTAACGGAATCTTGTCGAGGAGAAAGTATAAAATGGAAAGAAGTTGCGAGGGTAATAAAGAATATTGGTTCTCATGATCTTCTCTTCTTCGCAGAAAAGACATGAGAAGAGGCAAGATGTAGGACCAGAATATCGCTACGACGCTATTCCTGCGATACTAACAACGTTTCGCGAAAGCGTCACCGCCAATTCTTTAACAACGTTTCACGAGCGTCCCAAAATATCCAAAAGAAACTGACGATGGAAAAAATAAAAGAAGAATATGTTGATCCTGCGATGGTCATCATTCTTGCGATAGAGAATATTGTAGCGATCGCGATGAGATCACAGAATAGATCCGAAATAGGAGGAAAACTTAGCTGTCATCCATTATGTAAATCCCTATATAAAGGGCTCGATAGATCCAGAAAATGATGATGTATTTTTGAGAGTTGAAAGAATCTTGAGGAGAGATAAACTTCAAGAGAATATTTGTAATCTTGATTTCTTCCAATTCTGTAAGCATTTCTGAGATTTGAATAATAAAGTGTCATTTAAATCTTTGAAGTTTAATTGATTTCCAATAGATTTCTATAGAATCTTAACAAGGGTGTAGTGTGGGAATTCCTGCAACTACACACCTAATCACTTAGAGAAATATAGTTTAAAAACAAAATAAAATAAAAACAAAAGTGAAAAGGACTCAACGAGATATGGTGAAACTATCATGTTATTTCTAACACCTGAGCTTTGTGCTTTTATGAATAGACTCTTTAGATGTTTCCATCTAATCAGATTGGTTCCTCAACTCCTACAACAAAAATGCTTCCATCCACTTAGATTGGTTAGTGCCATCCTTAATAAGCATAAATTTCTAGGCTCTGGAGTTTACTAATGCAACTAACAAGTTTCTACTATACCCCGAAACTTAAATCTAACATTGTCCTCAATGTTCTAAAGATAAAATTAAAAACATGAACAAGGAGAAATTGTTACCATTTGAAGCAAGAGAGATAAAGAAAGATATTACCGTGTCGCATGATTATTGGGTTACCTCCCAAGAAGTGATAAGTTTAAAGTCTTCAGCTGGACGTTATATACCACAAAATGGATAATTACATTTCAAATCATATATCAGTAGTCGAAACAACTGTGGATCAATAGAACCAAATAAGACTTCCATAATTGTGAGACAAATGCACCAGATTAGAAAAATGAACAAACATGGCACAAACTGATCAAAAAATTCTTGCAAGACAACTGGATTTTTCTGCGGTGCCCAATTGGGCTTAATATGAGTGCCTTGATAAACAAAGTCTTCCGAACTATGGGTTTCTAAGTTCTGGATTTTCTCTTGGACAGTATCAGGAGGATCAGGTTGTGGAGTCGAAAGAGACTCAAGTAATACCTCAGGCACACTAGGCTCGATTCCTAATTTAGGGACTTATAATAGGGAAACTTGACGATCACTACCCCCAAACTTAGAATTTTGGGTGTCTCTAGATAGACTAGTCACAATATTCCTAATTTCTAAACCATCATGTTCCTGAAAAAGGTCAATTGCTTTCTCTAAGTTGTAATCAGGTGGTTCATCCTCTAAATGCATTTGGGGTATACAAACTGTAGGATTCATATCCGCTATGGTCCGCCCTAAAGTTTCCTTATTGTCTTGAAGCACGATTTCTGTCCTAATGTCCTGAGTCTCAGATGGACCTAAAAATGCATAATTAAGGTCTAACTTAGGAGAGGCTCTTCAGGCTCTTCTAAATAAGGGATTAAGGTAGATCCGGAATCTAGTAATGGTTCGAACCTAGGTTTCTATTTATCATTATCTAACATAGGAATAGAATCCAACAGAGCATTTACTTGTTCAATGTTGCTATCTTCGTCGAAATCCATGCTAAAGTGGGCTAGACAACTCTCTAATGGATCTTCCGATATGATGTTTGGTAATGACTCCTGAATTAAGGTTCCTATCATGTTCACCTCTTCAATGCATGTGTCATCTAGCTCATAATGTAGCTTATTGATATTAAAAATATTCAACTCAATAGTCATATTACCAAAAGATAGATTCATAATACCACTTCGACAGTTTATGATTGCATTAGATGTAGCTAAAAATGGGCGACCTAAAATCACAGGTATCTGGTGCTCTGGGTCGGGGACAGGTTGGGTATCTAAGACCACAAAATCCACAGGGTAAATAAAATTTTCGACCTCAATTAGAACATCCTCTATCACACCACGAGGAATTTTAACAGACCTATCAGCTAACTGGAGTGTTACCTTGATAGGATTCAATTCTCCAAGTCCTAGTTGTAAGTACACATGGTACAGCAGTAAGTTCACACTAGCTCCTAAGTCAAGTAAAGCTTTATCTACCTGATGTTTTCCTATCGTGCAAGTAATGGTAGGGGCACCTGGGTCTTTATACTTAGGAGTTGTGGTGTTCTGAATGATCAAACTTACATGACTAGCTAAAAAGTTTTTCTTAGGGACACTAAGCTTCCGTTTTCGCGTACACATATCCTTAAGGAATTTGGCATAAGCCGGCAGCTTCCTAATTGCTTCTAATAAATGAAGGTTTATGGTAACTTTCTTAAAAACCTCCATTATGTCATTAAAGTTGGATTCACTATTTGTTGGTACTAATAGCTGGGGAAATGGGGCTCTAGGCACAGAATCATACCTCTCAGGAACAAAATTGACATCATCGGAAACTTTATCAGCCCCATAATCTAGTGGTGGTCCTGAGGGGTGAACTACAGTATGTCCACTATCGGGCATGGTTACCTGATTGTCTATTACTCTACCACTCCTAAGGGTTCTAATAGAATTCAACTGATGTGATGGTTTTGCACCTACTTCATGAACTCCTTTAGGATTGGGATTAGTCTAACTAGGTAACATTCTGTTATCTCTCTCACTTAAGGTCTTAGCTATTTGTCCGACTTGAAGTTCTAACTTAGCAAGAGTCTGAGCATTAGTTTGAAAATTATGCCTGGTTTCCTGTTGAAAACTAACTTGTCTCTTTAATAACATGTCGTGGCTCTGTGCTAACATATCCTGGCTCTTTCTTAAAATACTAAGAGATTCCTCTAAGCTAGTCATCTTATTCTCTAAAGAGTTCTGAAACTGACCTGAAGAGTTCTTATTTGAACCAAAACCTGGGGGAGCATTAGAATTACTAAACTGACCTTGACTCTGGCCTTTAGACCATGAAAGGTTTGGATGGTTTTCCCAACCAGGATTATAGGTTTCTGAATATGGGTCAAATTTCTGACGGTTGTCGAATCTAGTAATACTATAGAGAGCATTGGATTGCTCTTCATTATCCTGGCCTTCCCAAAAAGGCTCCAATATACCACTAGTGTGACCTACTTCTAAAGCTTCTAACCTTTTTGCTATAGCAGCAATTTTGGCATCTGATTCATAACCTCCTTCTGCCCTATTAACGTTTCCTCTACCTAGAAGAATTATTTTCTAGGGTCCCCTATTATTTTCCAATTGTTGGGTCTTTTCGGCGATTTTACTCAAAAATGTCATCGCCTTATCAACTGTTTGGTTTCCAAACCCACCTATACGCATAGATTCTACTGTGGTCATAGTGGAATAATCTAAACCCTCATAAAGGATCTGAACCAACCTAACCTTTTCTAGACCATGATGAGGACATTTGGATAATAAATCATTGAACCTTTCCAAATACCTATACAAAGATTCTCCCTCCTGCTGAGAAACTGTGCAGATTTGCGTCCTAATAGACGATGTTTTGTGCCTAGGGAAAAACTTGTTCAAAAAGGCAGATATAAGTTGTTCATATGTTTGGATTGACCCGGAAGACAAACTATATAGCCACGATTTGGCTTTATTTTTTGGGGAAAAGGGGAATAACCTAAGTTTCAGAGCATCATCATCAAGATCTCTAATTTTTAGGGTACTACAAATTTCTTCAAAATCCCTAACATGAAAATAGGGGTTTTCCTTTTCTTTCCCTAAAAAGATTGGGAGCATTTGTAGGGTCCTAGGTTTAAGTTCATAAGTTGCTTCCGTTTCAGCTAACCTGATACACGAGGGACGAATAGTCCTAGTCGGATTTAACAAAGCTTTCAAAGTTGTCATTTCAGGCTCTATCGGGACTCTCTCCTCAGTATCTATAAGGATTATCTCCTCAATAAAAGACGGACGTTCAAAACTGGACTTTTCAAAAATCAAACTCTCTAAATTGAGGTAATCGAGACGCTTAGAACTACTAGGTTTCTCTTTAACAAATCTACCTAGGGTGTCTCTTTTACATTCATGCATGCAAAATAATAAGGAAGGGGATTATATGCAATCACAAAACAAGGCTGACTCAACCAAATAAAACCTATTGATTTCTAGCAAACAAAAAGCATGATGGCTCCACTTAGATTGTTTCTAGACCATCTTCTAATCCTTCGAAAGGAAATTCATTACAATTTAAGCAAACCCCTCTGGAATCAATCTGAGTCAAAGTTAGTTGAATAGGGGCGAGGGAAGCTTAGTGGAGCTTTGATACCCAAGGCCTCACCGATATTACAAGGCGGCGAAGTCACGCATTCAACTCACAGAAACCACCATGAACTTCGAAGTATGCTTAAAAGAGTAACCAATATTTTTTCGAATGACTTTCCTATTAAGCTCGTTACCTTATCGGTCTCGTTCTAGTTAAAATTTTAAGGCTTAGGTACGCGTAGGTTACGTGTTCCTAAGGCGGGAAAGAAGAGAACGGTGATGAAATCCGAACCCTTATCTTGTATGGCCATGCCTTTCCCTTTACTAGAAAAATAAATGTCTGTATTCAGTCCTCAACATATATGCATACGAAGGAGTCCAGTAACTCGCTGACAGGGGATTCACGAGTGTTTAGAATCTTACCTCTCGTTCCAGACGGGGGATGAATATGTTGTAGTCGACTCGGGCCACTGACTCCTATGTCAATGTACGAACCTAAGGTGCAGAGACAATATCGTAATTGTCCTCCTTCTCTGCAAACAATTTATATTTAAAGTACCCTTCCGTAGGGTAAAAAATAAAAATAATGTCCCAAAGTCCAAAAGTCCAAAGTGTCCAAAAAGAAAAGAAAAAAATTACAAAATAATAAACCCTAATACAGTTTTCGAAAAACCCTAAAAAATAAATAAAAATAAAAACAAAAATAAAATTCTTTGTCTTTTTCTCGTTTCTTTTCGCTTTGTCTTTGACTCCAAGTCTTTAATTAATCACTAAAATCTATGGCTCAGCTTTCTTTTCGATCCGAGATCCAAAACCTATAACCAAAAGACAAATACCCAAGAAAAACGTAAAATAGAACAAAAGAATAAAAACCTAAAAAAATAAATCTAAAACCCTAAAAACAAGTCCGCGTCGGCGGCGCCAAAAATTGATGTGATTTTATGTTGTTGTAGAAAGTGGTAGTAAAGTTGTCGTTCCTCTCAGACTTGTAAAGGATACTTTAGACTTAAATTTAAAAAGATTGATTTTAAGATTATAGAGAAAACTAAGACTAAGGATTCCACCATTAACCAATTATCAGTGATTCAGTCAATAACAATAATTATGCAACTCATACATTCAGTTTGATTCTAAAATATTGCATAGACAAGTAGATTCTCAAAACAATAGTTGTAAATCGAAAGCATGTACCATCAAAAGACTCAACCTAAGCATGACCCATCAATTGAAAACATAACTACTTAGTCAGAATCATATAACCAATTTCAGTTCAGTGCAAATAATCATAAAAGAATTGGAATAATTAAGTTAAATAGAATTTACCACATAATAATTGGAAAAATGGCTTCCTCCATCGCCTCAGCAATGGGTTTTAGATCCTCATGTTATTCACGTGCTCAATGTAGGTGTTCATAGCTCAAAAGGGTGAAAAACAAGAGAAAACTACTAAAGCAGAGAGTTTGTAACATATATAATTGTTACAGAAGTCGCTGTTACAGAGAAACGTTTAACAGAACTATTGTGAACTCTATTAGTTGTTGGAAAAATTGTTACAAAAGAGATTGAATATGAAAGAATATGTGACGGAACAACGACCTTCTTCTTCTACTGTTTTCTGGTTCTTCTTCTTCCTCTCCTGTGTGTTCTTTGCAACTCGACTGTGTCTCTCTGCAAGCTCCTAAACTCTCCCCAAAAGTGTTACGTCCTATTTTTGATTCGAACCAACACTTATATAGCCAACAGGGTCGGAAATCTCTCAAAGAAATCTTGTTTACCTCCTCCCAAAAGCTACGGACTTTCTCTTGTTATCTTAACTTTCTCAAGCGTCATCCAATCTAAATCGCACGTCCCATACTCTCTCAAATATACTCTTAACTAAAATAGAGAATCATATTTACTTTTCTACACGTATCTTTCCTGGAATATCAAAACCAAACCCGATATAAGATACTCCCTGAATTATGGAAGTAATCGACTTCTCCGCAAACCAAATCAGCTAACTTTCATGTTTTAAAGCACACAACATATTCGTGTCTCAATCCCATGAATATCTCCTTGAAATTTGATTGAAATTTTGGTCCACAAAACCCGTGAATATCTGCCCATGTTTCATCATACGTGACCATCTCTCAGTTCTTTTTCGAACTGAAACCCCATACCAATCCTGTTTGTCTCAACAGGGGATTACCTATCCAAATCCGTGATTAAATCCTCATAAAACTCTTCCAAATTCTATTCGGATAATTATGCAGTTTGCAACAAACTTTCCCGCCAAATTTTGTTCTTCAAAACCGTGGAGGAGGTCCCCTTAGCAAAGTATGGGGTGCTGATAGCAGGTGGGGTGTAAATAAAAAACTAGGGTGCCCCTTAGTAATTGAGGTATCCCTTATCCAAAATGAGAGTCCGAATAGTAGGTGTCCTCCGGGTGCAACTTTTTGAGCCGATTTCTCCAAGAACGTTTATTTCCCAAAAATACCTACAAACACATAAAACATCATAATAAGAACAAAATCGAGCACTAACAATACACATAATTGAGAATAAAAGAGACACATAAATGCGTCTATCACCAGTAATTTACAACCGGCGAACTCCCAGAAGATGAGAAACTTGCTGCGAAGGTGAAAAAGAATTCATGGAGATACTCAATGATCGAAGGGTTGTTATACCGCAAACATGTAGCTTTGGAGCCATTTTTGCGATGCGTATCAGCCAGGGAAGGACAACAGATACTGGCAGAGGCTCATGAAGGAATATGTGGCAGTCATTCTGGAGGGCACAGTCTCGCGCACATGATACTTACTCAGGGGTATTTCTGGCCATACATGCAGAAAGACACTAAAGAATACACGCATAGATGTGTGTCATGCCAAGAGCACGCTCCAATTCCGAAAAGGCCATCCAACAAATTGCATCCAGCTTTTAGTCGATGGCCATTCTCTATGTGGGGATTAGACATCATCGGACCGCCTCCCAAAGCTCCTGGAAGTGTTAAATTTGTATTAGCCGCTACTGATTATTTCACCAAATGGGTCGAAGCAGTGGCACTGGTACATGTTACCAGACATGATGTGAAAAGATTCATATGGGAGAATATTGTCTGCAGATTTGAAATCCCAGATGCGATAATATCATACAATGGGAAGAAGTTCGATTTTGGGGTGATCAAAGACCCTTTGAAAGAACCTAAATATCCGCCACAATTTCTCATCTCCTTACTATGCTCAGAGCAACGGGCAGGCAGAAGCGACCAACCGCGTTATTATGTACATCTCAAGAAACGGCTGGATAAGGCAAAGGGAAAATTGACAGAAGAATTCCCTGGAGTCTTATGGTCCTATTAAACAACCCTAAAAAGATCCACTGGATTTTCACCATTTACATTGGCGTATGGGACAAAGGCTGTCATACCCACCGAGGTACATCTTAAGACTACCAAAACTCGCGCTGTCAAATCTGGGAAAAACGACAGCATACTAGCTTTAGATAAAGAGTTACTGGAAGAATAAAGAGAAACATCCTTGCAATAGTTAGTCCGATACCAGCAGGAAATCAAGCTAAGATATGATCGCAAAGTCAGAAAATGACCATTCAAGCCAGGGGAATATGTCTTGAAGAAAACCCGAGCAGCCACAATGAAACCAAACTGTGGGAATCTCGGAGCAAACTAGGAGGGTCCATACATGGTGGACAGGCCAGCATCTCGTGGCTCCTATTACCTAAGGAACCCTGACGGTACTCAAGATGGTGAGCCATGGAATCCGTGGAATTCGTTCCACTTGAAGAAGTTTAATCATTAGGAGTAGTTTCAAATTCTATTGTGCTGCACTCTTTTTCCGTTAAGATGGTTTTATCCCACTGGGTTTTCCACGCAAAGGTTTTAATGAGGCAGATGTTGTCGAGAAGTAGGTATTTATCTTGTTATTTCAAATTCAGAAATTTAATCCAACATTATTTTTGCATTCCAAACTTTATCAAAATTATTCGTGTTTGATTGAAAGCTGATGCGGACGTTCAAACCCGCAGTCAGCCCTAAGTGGTGAAACAATACAGTTCGAGCCTACTGCCAGCAACGTCTCTGACACCTCACAGATAGGGTGCATGCACAGTTCGAACATTTGTACCATGTCCCAATTTTATCCCCGTCATAGGGGACAACAATAAATGTGGCGAACATTCTCACATGTCCAGGCACGTGAGAGTGTACATAACTCACATTTGTGCGCATCTTGAATAGAAGGATTGGCCCCCTACACGAATTCAAGATAGCAGAAAAACTCAACTTTTTCATTCCATGCACGAGCAAAATGCAACAGGGAGGTGCACCCTTGAGCGAGCATTGAGCAGCATGACACATAACATACTGGGGGCGAGTTATATATCACCCCAACCATTTGGGGGAGAGATATATAACACTCCAGCGAAATCATTACATCCCTGGGGGCGAGTTGCATAACACTCCGAACAACACGTTTGGGGGCGAGTTATGTAACACTCCACAAAAATGCAAATTCAGAGGGGAACCTGAACTTCTTAACCCATAACAAGTTATGAATTAAGAGGGGGCGATGTTTGTACCCTTAACATTCTACAAAAATAAATGGCTAACCTAGGCCTACAAAGCTCCCATTATTGGAAAAGGAGGGTTCATTGGGCCTAAGGTGTTTCCTATGGTTAGCCAAGTATAGCTTACTAGGCCTTGCAGTTGCAAAGATTCCATGCGCAACAAACTAAGTTAGGCCTCACTAGCAAACACTCAACTCACAAGCCCATATGCAAAACAAATTAAGGCTAAGTAGACGCCACTTCATCAGTGCCATGTCATCAGGAGAAACAACTAGTGGGTGCCACCTTAGAATCACATGTCATCATGGGTGATGACATGGCGTCCGCCATGTCAACAACATGCGTGCCACATCAACATACGCGTCGTTGCTTCATAGTACCACGTCATCATGCATGTCGTTGTTTCATAGTGCCACGTCAGTAAAGGTGATGACATGGCATGTGCCATGTCAGTAGAAGGGATGACGTGGTCGGTGCCACGTCATCAAACTATCACAGTCATCAGAATAGCCAGGCGATGATGTCATCATGTCTTCAGCAAACAGTGACGTTAATAGAATATTATAAGAATATTCTGTTATGTTATAACGTCATCAGTATATTCCTTACGCCGTCAGAATATTCCGTTACCGTTATAACATCGTTGGGTCTTCCGTCAATTACGTCGGCAGATGACATCACAATGATGTCATTATCATATCATCTTCAACAGCAATGGCGACAGCTTCTTCAACTGAAGCAGCAGCAGGTCGCCGGTGGCCTACCCCGGCGGCCACTTCCGTCCGGCCTCTTCTATCCTGGTTTGGTGTATCACGTCGTGAGTTAATATCATATCCATGATCCAATATTGCGTGTCTCAACTTAATTACGTAGTCCTGATTCAGTATATCATGGAGAAAGTTAGCTATATAGCCCCTGGATTTTTACGCCCCACTCATTCGAACTGGCGGATGTTTACGCCCACTGAGTTTGACTGAGTCGGATCACTGAGTCCAGCCGAGTTGAGACTTTGGCTCACTGATGTTTCAGCCCATACTGATTTGCCTTGTGGATTTATACACCCAATGTGGGTTTGAGTAACTTTTCCTCGTGGGATTGACACTTGGACACCTAATTGTTTGGGAAACCCTTTGCATCATTTTGGTTAATTTCATAAACCCATGAAGAAAGTTCTAGAGGCATGCAGGACCAGTCAATGCGAGTTACGACAGGGAGTCATGCAGGCCAGTTATGGCAGAGAAGCATGCATGGATAGTTAATACAGTAGGCATGCAAGGGACAACTATTATAGCAGGCATGCAGGGCCATTTACTATAATTCATGCCTGCATCTAAAACGGAAATTTGAAACATATAAATGGACGGTATCACAACCAAAATGGTAAGCAATCATCCCCATTAAAACTCTTGTGAAAAATCTCTTGCTAACTTAGGCATTGGAGGGTCTTTTGCAGGTACTGGGGGCGAGTTATGTAACACTCCACAAAAATGCAAATTTAGAGGGGAACCCGAACTTCTTAACCCATAACAAGTTATGGATTAAGAGGGGGCGATGTTTGTACCCTTAACATTCTACACAAATAAATGGGCTAACCTAGGCCTACAAAGCTCCCACTATTGGCAAAGGAGGGTTCATTGGGCCTAAGGTGTTTCCCATGGTTAACCAAGTATAGCTAACTAGGCCTTGCAGTTAGGGGTGAGCATTTTATCCGTAATACGCAGATTTAACCGGGACTAACCGTATTTTTGCGGATGGATGCCCGCACCGTTCGCTAATGGGTTGGACGCGGAAGACATTTTTGAAATCCAACGGATTACGGATTGGGCTCGGATGCAACCTTAAAAATCCGTTGGACATCCACATCCGTTAGATTAAGGGCATTTATATAGTTTCTCGAAAATATATAGATAGTTTAGGAATTTTTAAGGTGTTTGCTTGGAGTGTTGTCCATGACACTTCTATCTGTATATACATATATGAAATGTGTAGGGTATATAAGAAGTTATCTATATTGGTCTTATTTTTCATTATAAATTTTAACTAACACAAATCCATTGGACTATCCGCACCCAATCCGTTCATCCGTACATCCATTGGATGCAAATCCGTTGGATGTTGGATTAGATGCGGATGCCAAATTTGAAATCCGTATTTGATTGGATTGGATGCGGATGAGGTAAAAACCGGTCCATACCGGCCCATGCTCACCCCTACTTGAAGTTTCAAAGACTCCATGTGCAACAAACTAAGTTAGGCCTCACTAGCAAACACTCAACTCACAAGCCCATATGCAAAACAAATTAAGGCTAAGTAGGCGCCACATCATCAGTGCCACGTCATCAGGAGAAACAACTAGTGGGTGCCACCTTAGAATCACATGTCAGCATGGGTGAAGACATGGAGGACGCCATGTCAGCAACATGCATGCCACGTCAACATACGCGTCGTTGCTTCATAGTGCCACATCAGCATGAATGTCGTTGTTTCATAGTGCCACATCAGTAAAGGTGATGACGTGGCAGGTTCCATGTCAGTAGAAGGGATGACATGGCCGGTGCCATGTCAGCAAAATATCACAGTCAGCAGAATAGCCAGGCGATGACGTCATCAGGTCGTCAGCAAACAGTGACGTTAATAGAATATTCAAAGAATATTCTATTATGTTATAACGTCATTAGTATATTCCTTACGCCGTCAGAATATTCCTTTACCGTTATAACACAGTTGGGTCTTCCGTCAATTACATCGGCGCTACGTCGGTAGATGACGTCATATCATCTTCAACAGCAACGGCGACAACTTTCGTCAACTGAAGCAGCAGCAGGTCGCCGGAGGCCACTTCCGTCCGGCCTCTTCTGTCCTGGTTTGGTGTATCACGTCATGAGTTAATATCATATACATGATCCAATGTTGCGCATCTCAACTTAATTTTGTTGTCCTGATTCAGTATATCATGGAGAAAGTTATCTATATAGCCCCTGAATTTTTACGCCCCACTCATTCGAACTGGCGGATGTTTACGCCCACTGAGTTTGACTGAGTCGGCTCACTGAGTCCATCCGAGTTGAGCCTTTGGCTCACTGATGTTTCAGCCCATACTGATTTTCCTTGTGGATTTATACACCCAATGTGGGTTTGAGTAACTTTTCCTCTTGGGATTGACACTTGGACACCTAATTGTTTGGTAAACCCTTTGCATCATTTTGGTTTATTCCATAAACCCATGAAGAAGGTTCTAGAGGCATGCATGACCAGTTAATGCGAGTTACGACAGGGAGGCATGCAGTCCAGTTATGGCAGAGAAGCATGCAAGGACAGTTACTACAGGAGGCATGCAAGGGCCAGCTATTATAGCAGGCATGCAGGTCCATTTATTTCAATTCATGTCTACATATAAAATGGAAATTTGAAACATATAAATGGACAGTATCACAACCAAAATGGTAAGCAATCATCCCCATTAAAAATCATGTGAAAAATCTCTTTCTAACTTAGGCATCGAAGGATCTTTTGCAGGTACCCCCCACACCCCACACACACACACTCAATTTATTGGAGAATAAACATCGGATCAATCTCCAACAAAATCATCATCAAATTAGTGCTTGGGGTATAAGTAATTTTACCATACAAACAACGATAACCTCCATATCAAACCAAATCGGAAGGACCTGCATACAACAATTGTTGTGAATGAAAATTACGTTTGCAAATACTTTAAGCTCAGGGATCATGTGAAGGTCGTCTCTAGTGCTCATGAAGGTGCAACTGGTACTGTTATTAATGTTAACAGTAATATGCTCATTTTAGTATGTGATGCGACTAGGGAGGATATCAGTGTTTTTGCTGAAATCGTCGTGGTTAGCTCTGAAGTAACTTCTGGAGCTACTACCATAGTTGGGGATTATGAATTACATGACCTTCTCATGCTTGTTGACATAAGCTTTGGGATGATTATACGATTAGAGAGTGAATCACTTCAAGTAGTGAAGGGAGATCCAGATAGATGATAGGAGGAATACCACCAAAGATCGTTTCAGAAATGACGTGTCTGTAAAAGATGTTGTGAAGATTCTGTTGGAAAATAATTACTAAAAAATGATTTTTAAGGTTTTAATAAAATTATTATTTATTGTTTTCTTTTGTGAATGAAAAACTTATTAGTCCCACATTGTGGAGTTTCCACTTTTTAGTTGTTTTAAGAGGCTATATAAGCTTTTTAGTCCCACATCGGGAAGTTCTTCTTCTTAAGTTGTTTTGTTTCATTAGATAAACAAATTCACTAATTTTGTAAAATAAATGGGAAAAGGGTTTCTCTATATTTTAGAGGGACCCCCAAGGGAAGATATTTTATATGTTTTCTTATGCGTTCGCGATTTTCCTTAAGGGTTTTTTCGGAGTTTCCAAGCTCAAGTTTGAGCATCTACTACGTATGCTAGTAGTAGGTGTATTAGGGTGTTTTATCCAGGAGATATCCGTCCTGTGAGGGCTATAGCATCACTCTTGAGTGTAGACGGGCGCTAATTTCTTAAGGGAAACGTGTTGAACACGTGACTCACTCTGTTTTCAAAGTTTTGCCTTGTTGCTGTTGCGGAGATCCGGGGAGCTCATCCGTTTCGTCAAATCTATCACTTCATTATAAAGATGCTAAGTATCAATAACTTTTTTTTATTTGATTTTTTTTCTTGTTTTTGATTATTGCACCCAACAATCTTAAGACATTATAATTTGTAATAATCATGGATGTTAATTATGGAGTGAAAAACAAAAAAATGAATTTTTGGTCAGCTGTAGAGTTTCGAATTTATCTCTCAACTTAGAAGGAATTTCGATGAACCATTTTGAGAAAACGTAGTGGACATCTTGGTAGTTACCCACGTAAAATTTCAGAAATTTTGGAGTTGTAAAAGTATTTTTTTGATATTTTACAACACAGAGAAACGTTCCTGAAAAATTATGACGGGCAGAAATTTGTTGTTAACTAAAGTAGTTTTTATGGGGTAACCATGAGTTTTTTGATATGGTGGTTCAAACGAAGTTTTTAAATCTAGATATTATCTTCAAAACTCATATTTTAATTATCTTCCATTTCGGAACTAAGGTTTGTGAGATGTGGTGTATTAGGTGATTGGGAAATTACCGTGTCCGTGGTCAGGGTATAAATGAAGATTGTGACATGAAATTGAAAAGGAACATGGCTACCAGGCGCATGTGGATGAACACAAATCTTCCAAAGTTGACAAAGGCGAGAACATCAAACATAACTCTAAGCGTAGTTTTCATAAGAAAGGTATGTTTCGTAAAACTGAATCCGGCATTACTTTAATTAAGGGTGATTGTTATGTTTGTAAAATTCCTGGCCATACGGAAGTACAGTGTAGACAACATAAAACCTTAATGAGTAGAAAAGTTAATGCTAATTTAGTTGAAACAAATTAGAACGAGTTCATTGACATGATGTCGAAAGTTATTTTAATAACCAATGTGAGAGACTGGTGGGTGGACCTTGGAGCCACTAAGTATGTTTGTTGAAACAGAGACCTTTTCACCTCTTATCAAAGGATAAGGGATGTCGAGAAACTCAATATGAGTAACTCATATGCGACAGAGGTTGCATAAAAGGGAAAGGTCGAGCATAAGCTCATATCTGTAATATTCTCACACTGAATGAAGTTTTCATGTTCCGAGCATATGCAAGAATCTTGTATCTTATTCTCTTGAAGATGGTAAAAGATTGAAGATCTTAATTAAATGTGGAAAACTTGTTATAACTAAGAGCAGTTATTTTTTTAGGCAACAATTATAGGACTTAAGGTCTATATAAGCTTAAAGGAAAATATGATGAAGTGAACATAGTTGATTCTTATGCTTTCTTTTGTGTGTCTTTGAATGTTTTGCATTGTAGACTTGGAACCATCAAATTATAAGTCAATGTATAAACTTCCTAGCATAGGCTGCGTACCAAAATTTATTTTGGATTTTGAACACAAAAGTGAAATCAATATGCTATAAAACCTTTTAGCAAAAATGTTCAGAGTAATTCTAAGCCCTTAGAATTAATTCGGTTAGGCCTAGTTGAAATGAGTTCAACCCAAACTAAGGTGGTAAAAGGTGGTTTGTAACTTTCATAGATGATTGTACGAGGTACTCTCTTGTATACTTTCTTAGGGGTAAGGATGATTCCTTAGAAGCCTTAAGAGTATAAACTTGAAATTGAAAGCGAAGTATATGTTACCACTAAATTGGTTACGTCTAAACATGATTGAAAGTATGAAATTCGTATAGGAGAACTTTACTTGTTAAATGACATTATTCATGAGATCGCACCTCCTTATGCACCATAGTCTAATGGTATAGTTGAACTAAGAAATGAACTATGAAGGAGATGATTTATGCCATGTTGTTTAAAGGAAAACCGCAAACTTGTGGTGGGGAAGGCGTTCTCTAATTTTGTTATATCCTGAATAGAGTAACCTTTAAAGGATCGGATAAAAATACATATAATTATGGAAAGATAGACAACCTTTTTATGCATACGTCAAAGTGTGGGGGTGTTTAGATAAGGTTTCTTGAGTACCCTACTGCATATAGATTTTTGGTTGTGTGCTCTGATTTTTCAGACTTGGGTGTGATTTTTCAGACACTAGTGTGAATATTTTTATGGAGTCTAGGTATATTCTTTGAACATGTTTATTTTGAAACCTGTCTCTTCTTAGGGATGTGTTGTTGATCCCCTAGATGTTTTTCAAATAGTCAGAACTTATCTTAAAGGAAGATGAAGTTAAGGTTGAGCCTAAGAGAAGTAAAAAAATTAGACTTGAGACTTCTTATAAAGCCGACTTCATAACATGCCTAGTTTAGTCTGAGCTCCAGACTTGTAAAGAATCCTTGACATCTACTGAAACCCCATTCTGGTAAGAAGCTTCATTTAGTGAAATGGACTTAGTCCGTCGGAACCAAACTTGGGAGCTTTTTAGTTTACCTCCAGGAAGTAAGACCATGGGATGTAAATGAGTCTTTAAGAGGAAATGTTAGGTAGATGGAACTATAGAAAAATATTAGGCTAAGTTGGTAGCTAAAGCCTATAAACTAAAAGAAGGTGTAGATTTACTTGATTGTCATTCACTTGTGACGAGAATTACTTCTCTTGAGATGCTAATTGATATTGCTGCCATAAACAACTTGGAGATACATCAGATGGATGTTAAGACAGCTTTTCTAAAACTGTGAATTAGATAAAGAAATTTACATAGACCAACCTGAGGACTTTGTAGTGAAAGGTTATGAAGACAAAGTTTGTAAGTTGAACAAATATTTGTATGGTTCCAAATAAGCATGTAAATAGTGACATAGAAAATTTGATCATGTAATAATGTGTAGTGGATTTAAGTTAATGAATCTGACAAGTAAATTTACAAGTAACTTGTTAAGAATGCCTGTGTGATTGTATGCTTGTATGTTAATGATATGCTTATACTTGATACAAACATAGATGTGATTAATTACACTAAAACATGCACTGAATGAGATGTTGACTTGAAAGACTTAGGCCCTTTTGATGTAATCTTAGGGATGAGGATTATAAGATAATCAAACATTTATAGTCTTAGTGATTCTCATTATGTTGAATTATGCTTAAGAGATACAATCAGTCTGATTGTAAGCCTACTTGTACTCCGTACGATTATTCTTGTAGACTCAAGAAAAATAAGGGTAGTGGAGTATCTTAACTTGAATACTCAAGAGTTATAGGATGTCTGATGAATTTAATGAACTGTAAGAGTCCAGACATTGCCTATATTGTGAGTAAGTTAAGTAGATATAATTGTAGTCCAGAGTAAGAGAATTCAGATGTACTGAGTAGAGTATTATGGTACCTAAAATACTATATTACCTTTTATTTGATTTATGAAAGGTATCTTGCTGTCCTTGAGGGACTTTATGATGCAAACTGGATAGTTGACTCAGATGAGTTTAAGTCTACGAGTGGATATGGATTCACTCTAGCATGAGGGTTTGTTTTTGAAAGATTTCCAAACAGACATATACTGCTCAATTCATTATGGAATCTGAGAGTATTGTATTAGATAAATCACGAGAGGGGGCCGAGTGCCTAAGATGCTTTTTAGAAGAATTCCTCTCTGGCATAGGCATGTGACAGCTATATCTCTACATTGTGTTAGCCAAGATATAATAGCTAAAGCTAAAAATAACTAATCTCAATCGGCGTTATTTCCATTGATTGGATAAAGTCCAAGGAGAATATCGTGCAACCTTTGACGAAAGGTTTATCCAAAGAGATAGTTGGAAATACATCGATGGGTATGGGGCTTAAGCTCATAAATTAAACTTGCCATGAAGGATACTCAACCTTGATGACTGGAGATCCCAAGATCAAGGTTTCGAATGAGACAACTAATTTGTGGTGGGTAAAGGTAAACACTATCAGAGAATTTTATTCTTTGTCCCTCCTTCCCTATGGTGTAGACGTGATAGTGTGACTGCATGTGAAGGATGACTTTTAATAAGTCTTAATGAGTTCTATAGTTTCAATTTAAGATTGAAGTGGGGTGTAGCAGTAGCACTCTTTATGGAAACTCACCTATCTGAATGAGGAAGTGGGGCCGCTTCCTATGAGAATATGAGCTTTGATTCTCTAGAGCATTCTGAGAAACAGGATATGTCCAGGGCCAAATTGGACAAAACGGCACGAGCTTGGAAGCACCCTGGGAGATATCATCCGTGGTTGTTATCGCGAATTACATCAAACGCTAGCAGTTCAAGACATAGTTCACTGTCTCTAGAAAGTAATTCAGGTAATATCTCACTAAGCAAAGGTTCAAGACCTCATGGACACCTCTGCCTAAAATGGTATTTCCTGCGCTTTTTATGTGATTTTCATTTTGATGGTTTTGGTATTACTGGAACTTAGGACCTAAGGGTCACTAAGGGTTCACTAGTTCATTCTTTTTCACTTTGGTGAAAGAAACATTTAGGCTCACTTGTGAGGAACTAAAGATGAAAGCTCTCTATACTATATGATTTTTGTAATCCATAGTATGACCCTGGGGTCAACACACTGTTGTGTGGGGGAGATGACGTTGGAATGGCTAGTATGACTTCAACACCCACGATTTGTCTGGCTGTTCAGTCAATTCGGGAGATTGGGTTGTTGATTTACCAAGATCTATCTGTGTTTTCGTGTTTTTATTGAGTTTTCATTCATGTGGGGGATTGTTGGAAAATAATTACTAAAAAATGATTTTTAAGGTTTTAATAAAATTATAATTTATTGTTTTCTTTTGTGAATGAAAAAACTTATTAGTCCCACATTGTGGAGTTTCCACTTTTTAGTTGTTTTAAGAGACTATATAAGCTTTTTAGTCCCACATCGGGGAGTTCTTCTTCTTAAGTTGTTTTGTTTCATTATATAAACAAATTCACTACTTTTGTAAAATAAATGGGAAAAGGGTTTCTCTATATTTTAGAGGGACCCCCAAGGGAAGATATTTTATATGTTTTCTTATGCGTTCGCGATTTTCCTTAAGGGTTTTTTCGGAGTTGCCAAGCTCAAGTTTGAGCATCTACTACGTATGCTAGTAGTAGGTGTTTTATCCTGGAGATATCCGTCCTGTGAGGGCTATAGCATCACTCTTGAGTGTAGACGGGAGCTAATGTCTTAAGGGCAACGTGTTGAACACGTGACTCACTCTGTTTTCAAAGTTTTGTCATGTTGCTGTTACGGAGATCCGGGGAGCTCATCCGTTTCGTCAAATCTATCACTTCATTATAAAGAAGCTAAGTATCAATAACTTTTGTTTATTTGATTTTTTCCTTGTTTTTGATTATTGCACCCAACAGATTCTCATGGGTCATTGCCAAGGGAAACAGGGTCCTGTCGAACATATACGTGGAGGTATATTGTTCATAAATGACCGCCATCACGTGGAGCATTCTGGTTTTATTTGTGTGCAAGCACAGTCTTGTATAACAATCGGAGGCTCAAATGCCAAGGTTTCCCTGCCTTCAAAATGTGCAGCTTCAAGACAGACAGCTTATATCCCCGCTTCACCAAGAAGATATTCTACATGACCTCCATTAGCCTCTGGGGTGAGACATACAGGAGTTGTTGCTGGGCGAGGAGGGCGTGATAATTTTGTTGGTAGCATTGTGAAAATCCTTCTTGGAAACTACAAGGGATGCAGTGGTCGTGTTGTGAGCCGCAATGGTCAATTAGTTCGGGTTGAATTGAAGTCTCAGATGAAAACGGTTACAGTTAAACGTGAGGAGATATCTGTAGACGCGGGTGTTTTCACTTCATCCAGTGAAGCACCTCAACAGGGTATTGGAAGTCAGACACCCATGCATCGAGCACAAACTCCACTACACCCATATATGACTCTTATGAGAGATCAAGGAGGAAAAACACCAGTTCATAGTGGTATGCGGACGCCTATGCGCCATTTTGTTGTTATCTAATATAGTGATCTGTAACCTTGCAAACATTGAATTACAATTTTAATTAGTCTGTATCAGAATCTTCAAAACTCGCAATTCAAATTCCTACTCATATGTTTACTTGTTTTTTTTTTTTGTTCAGACTACTTACGTCTATTGCGAAACTTCTAGAGAGCCCATTTCTGTTTTTTTTTCTCTTTCAGATTTGTGTTCTATTGGTTGGTTCCTAATTTTTCCATAAGTTTATAGCGTCCCAGCACAATGGTGTATGAATGCGTGCTTGCAACCTTTTAACGGCGTCACTAAGATATCCAATGCAAGTGAATGCTGACTAAGGCCAGTGAAGCCCACATTTGGCCATATTCATATTTGTAAATCGGACTCCTTTAAATGCACCTTAATAAAAATGGGAAAACCGGAGTGGAATGTCAAATTGTGAATGGTTAGGCGTTAAATTTTTGCAAGATGTATCAGCATAGGTTGGTTGTCTCGACCAGGAGCAGTAATGCAATTGAATCAATTGCGTTAAAGTCGAGAACTGCATTGGCTAGAATGATTACGCAAGAGATTGTTGCCATCTAAATATTTTTGGCAGGTGCCACTGCAGTACAGTGGTAAAATCATTGGGTGATGATACCAGTGACATGAGTTTGAAAACTCGCCAGCACCAAATTCTTTACCGATTAAAAAAAAATCAACAAAATGAATAACTTATTTTTGGCGGCTAAGATCTAACAATTTTTCCAGGAAAGTTTGGTCGATACGAGAGCCAGGACCAGTATTCTTGGTGAGAGGCTACCCAATGTTTAATACAAATATACAAGACAAATGGTTTGCGCTACAAAACCTGGTGTCGTGCAAATTCACTAGGCGACAAAAAAGGGAATGCTGTCCTAATCCTCGAATGTGTCCCTTAACCGTATCAATTATTTTTCCAATTTTACCTTTCTACAACCCCTTACCATTTCCGTTATACAAAACATCTAGCCTACAATATATATAACATATTTGATATTTTGAAGACCAAACTTAGTCCAAATACCGTTTAATTGAAATCACCAATATTTTTGCAAAGTTCTAGAGCTCACAAACGAACAATGGAACGTTATTAGTAGCTCAATAAGTCCGGATATCATCTATTATGAAAAATAAAATAATATTATCGGGTGAGTCATACAAATAAGTTTGATCATCTTATTGCCGCAAAAGAACACATAGAGAAGATGAAGAACACGACTAACACCAGAGAAAAAAAAGATGTTCTAAACATTAACGAAGAACACGGGCGAACTTGTGAATTTTCGTTTGAATGAACAAATGTCAGCCTGACAGTTTTTTAATTTTCGATACAATTGTTCGTTCTCAATAGACCTCTTCAAGGCCAAACCATGTCAAGAATATTAAGGTAATGGTAGAAGAGATTAAGTTGGAAATTTAAATTATAAAGGGTTTCAAATTCTTTTTTGAATACGTGTACATGGACAACATAGTTCGGCAAGTTATTGAAATAGAATAACGAACTTATAATATGTCCGGATAAATATCATATGAAGGTTGTCGAACTACATGAAGTTACAAAATAGAAATTATCCAAACAAATTACACCTACACAAAATCTAAATAACAACCGAGATGTTTGTGGAATCAGTACCTTGTTTGGTGTTTTGAGTACCACCATATTCAATGATGATACTCAACAGAAACCAAACAGCGATAAGGAAAAGGAAGATGTCAAAAGGAATATTCTGCTGAAAAGAAAGTCATCGGAGAAACCCAAAAAAAGTGTTACCCAAAATTCCCGTGCACCATGATGAAAAATCCCAATCATTAATATTATCTACTATTGCTCGTGGGGTTGATAAGATTGTCCACTTCTTGTCCTCCAAGTCTTGACAATTGTCTGCCCTCTGGTAGTTCGGGGTGGTCTGGGTAGTAGATAAACTTGAGCCTGGCGATAAGATTGCATGCTCTCTATTCCAGAATGATGTGGAGGTGTAGTATTTGCTGGTTGCTGAGCCGATGCTGCTCGTTGTTGGGATACTCGGCTGATGAGATGCTACTGTTTCTGGTGGGGGGTTTCTAACACTGTGCCCTGCATTCTCAATAGCAACAACATTTTCCGCAATTCTCCCAACCATGAGACTCAGAAGATCCAATAAAGAGTACTGCATCTCTTGTACAGGGATAGGCAAGGCCGCAATTCACTTAATTGCTCTTTTTACAGGTTGGGGTATGATAATTGCATCAAATCCCAATAGCTCACCACCGGTCAAAATATATCGATCACCCACAAGAACTACACCTTTATTTACCACCAATTTCCCAACCAGGGGATGACTAGCCTACACCTGAACATTCAATAATTTAATTGAGTTAAAACCTAGAAAACACTGGACCAGATTTAATGCCGCAAGGCTCAACATGATATATTGTTATTCTTGTTTCGTAATGACATGATCTGACGAAGAATTTTAATCTTGAGTCTGTGATAATAAGATGGAAATTCAAGTAATAAGATTCAAGACACAGACTAGAGAGTCAGTCACAAAGCCCTTGGAGGTGTACAGTTCTTGTCTATTTTAAGGGCGCATGAGACAAGAAAACACCTTTTGAACACAATTAATTTGTGTTGGGGTGAGCATTAGTAACCTCACCACTTGATTCATGCACAGGTTTGTCAATTTCCATTTTAAGGGCGCATGAGACAAGATAACACCTTTTGAACAAAATTAATTTGTGTTGGGGTGAGAATCAGTAAGCTCACCACTTGATTCTCGCACAGGTTTGTCAATTTCCATATTTATTGACCTTTTAGATCTTGATCTCTTTTTCCTTTAGATTTATCCTTATGCGCACTTATTTTAAGGGCGCATGAGACAAGAAAACACCTTTTGAACACAATTAATTTGTATTGGGGTGAGCATCAGTAAGCTCACCACTTGATTCTTGCACATGTTTGTTAATTTCCATTTTTACTTACCGTTTAGATCTTGATCTCTTTTTCCTTTAAATTTATCCTTTCCCTTATGAACAATTTCATTTTTAGGAGAAGAAAGAGAAACAAAGTTAATTACATACCTTTGTCGGGTTGGATTTCGGAGCCCTTAGTTGTAGTTTGTTGACATACCTTTTGATCTCATGCGCACTTATTTTAAGGGTGCATGAGATAAGAAAACACCTTTTGAACACAATTAATTTGTGTTGGGGTGAGCATCAGTAAGCTCACCATTTTATTCTTGCACAAGGTTGTCAATTTCCATTTTTACTGACCGTTTAGATCTTGATCTCTTTTTCCTTTAGATTTATCCTTTCCCTTATGAACAATATTATTTTTAGGAGAAGAAAGAGAAACAGAGTTACATACCTTTGTCGGGTTTGGATTTCGGAGCCCTTAGTTTCAGTTTGTTGACATACCTTTTGATCTAATGCGCACTTATTTTAAGGGTGCATGAGACAAGAAAACACCTTTTGAACACAATTAATTTGAGTTGGGGTGAGCATCACTCACCACTTGATTCTTGTACAGGTTTTTCAATTTCTATTTTTAATGACCATTTATATCTTGATCTCTTTTTCCTTTAGATTTATCCTTTCCCTTATGAACAATTTCATTTTTAGGAGAAGAAAGAGAAACAAAGTTACATACCTTTATTGGGTTTGGATTTCAGAGCCCTTAGTTGCAGTTTGTTGACATACCTTACTTTTTGTTTGTACTTGAAAACAAAATTTAAGTTCGTGACCCTCAATGGTACAGTAAGGACATGCTTGGTTGAAGGAAGGTTCAAGATTACCTTCAACTTCGGATGATAGACACACTTGAGATATTCCTGAAACATTAGCAGTGAAATTTTCATTAAAAATGAAAAAGTCCATTATATCATCAAATGTCATGGAAGAAGGATCTTGAAAGAGTTTGTCCATATTGATGCAAGTATCGCCACTTCAGCAACAAGGGTTATACTTCAACTATCTTCTTCTTCTGAATTATAATAATCAGTATTTTTATCAAGGGTTGTAGCAAGACTCTTGTTACTAGTATATTTTCTTCGATTTGGGTACTTATTAGCAAGACCGAAACCTCTACACTTGAAGCACTGAGGTATTTCCTAATCATCACTACCGTCATTCGCCTTTTTGGAGGGAATACGATCACGTGGCGTACCTGATGACGATATACGTTCTCTTGAGAACCGTTTATTCCTCTTCTTGAGAAGATCTCTAAACTATTTTGCAATAAGAGAAACTGAATTTTCAAGATATTCATCTGATAATTGGTGAAAAAAATATTTCTTAGAGTTTCCAACACTTTCACTTTTATCAAGTATTTCAGTGTTTTTTAGTATTTTGAATGCGATATTTTTATCATCTTTAACTTTTTGTTCATGTTCAAAGATCTTTAATTTTCCAATAAGGGTGCTTCTGGAAGTGTGGTAAGATCGTTTCCTTAAGTGATAGCATGTTTCTTAGACTCATATCGGGATGGTAAAGATCTCAGAATTTTGCACAATATCCCTTTCAGGAATGGTCTTTCCTAGTGAATTACAAGCATTCACCATTTCTGACAACTTGTGATTAAATTCCTCAAACAAGTCTTCGTCAACCATACAAAGATTTTCCCAGTCAGAATTTAGGTTTGAGGTCGTGCTTCCTTGGCTACAAAATTCCCTTCAAAAATTGTTTCTAAGATATCCCAAGCATATTTCGATCTAGTGCACTATGTTGAAGATCTTGCCTTATGGCGTGGGTAATAGCATTTAGTCCATCATAGTTGTGGCATCACTGATTTCATCAATGGTATGAGTTTCTATACCTTTAGGAACAACAACTGCTCATTCTCCGACCATTGGAATATTATATCCTCTTACAACAAGAACACATGTCTTAAAGTCACGAGCTTGTAAGAAAGATCGTATAACAATTTCCCACCATAAGTAATTTGTGTCATCGAAGACTGGTGGTATGTTAATAGAGATTGCAATTTTTCCCATAATACAGATCGCTTCAGACACAAACTTGTTAGGTCTAAAGGTGTTCGCCTGCTATGATACCAATTGAAAACGCGGGGATAAAAAATACACCACCAATTTTTTCGTTCGATTTGTATGAAAAAAACTTAATATAGTTGCAAGTAGACCAACTTAATGATCCTTGACAATATGTATATAGATTTCATACCTCGATCTCTTCTCAATCAAAATATATAAGACAATGATTTGGTGAACGTGATTGTTAAGAAGAGTACTTGGACAATCTCAAAAATCAATATCTAAGATCAATCTAGTCGTATCCAAATAATCCAATTGAAATTCGGCCAAGTAATTAAACTTGTTATCTATCTTTCAAGATACGAATTATACAATAATGAGTCTCGTAATCGATCATAATTAGATGGACGTATCCACTTAGATTGACTACGTACAACTTGTGTAAATCCAATTATAAAGATAAACAATAATGTGGAAAAGGGAAAACACAAGACACCAGAAGTTTTGTTATCGAGGAAACCGCAAATGTAGAAAAACCCCGTGACCTCGTCCAGATTTGAACACCGAGTTGTATTTACCAACTAAAAATACTAGCCTACTATCAGACTTCAGACTGGAATATAGATGAAATTGAATTAACCCTCAAAGTAATTTAGTTACAACCACGCTCCTTACATCTCTTGAACCTCGCAAGGCTCTACGCACTTGATTCCCTTAGTTGACATCATTTACATCCTAAGAGTTGCTTCAACCTCAGTGAAAACTTTTGATGCCAATATAACTCTAACAAATAAGCCTATTTAATATTCGTTTAGATCGAGGGATAAATGTATGGAAATCTATTTGCAATATACAAGTTAGCAAACCTCACGAATCCAAAACTTACGACACCCAAAGAGCAGCCTAGATTATTAACCACCTCTCAAGAACAATCTTCAAAGGATCACTTAAGATCAATTTTGATATATCTTTCTTGAGGATTACAAAGTCTGGACGAATATAAATTTGTGATTTCTAACCATATTGCCTGAAAGAGATTATGAAAACCTCAATAACAGAAAAGCAAGATCAAGATACATGAATTATCAATGTAAAAGTTAGCCGGACCTAGCTTCACGAATACCCAAAACAACTTCTTTTAGTCATAAACCTAAATATGTTTCTCATAAGAAACCTAGGTTCAAATAGGACGACTCTAGATCAACTAGGACACAAAGTGTCACAAATTGAATTTCCCAGTTGAAAGAGCATCTCTATTTATAGATTTTCAAGACTGATATTTGCTTAGAGTTCAAGATAAGATAACTTGGGATCAAGCAAAATATTTAGGTCTTAAAAATACAATAAAATAATATCCACAGTGGCCCGCTTCTAGAACCTTGTATAATGACTTGTTCGGTTTGGCACAAATGCCATGTGAAAAATAAGCAATATGAAGTTCATTAAAACACCTAAGAGTTTGATCATGATGCACAAGCATAAGGTTTTAAGTGATCAATGAAGTCTTAGAAGTGTTTAAGAGAGACATAGTAATGCTAAACATATTTAAAAAAATATATATGTCTTTGAGCATCTGTTATATTTTACAGGGACAGTTAGTAAGACGGTTTGTAAACCGTAAGGATAGTTCACGAGTGTGAGAGTTATGGTCGTGAATTAGGTTCATAAACCCTTACTTATCTCGAGAATTCAGATGGACATAGTTCTCCAACTGGGTTTTCCAACCGTATTTTATGAATTTAGATGGACACAGTTCGCCAACCTTATTTGGTTTCACGTAAGCATGTGAGAAATTCGACTTGATATCACATAGTAGAATATATGGTATGGTCATCCGTAACCAAACCGTGTATAATGATAATTCATGGCCGGTTAACCATTGGAACCATAAGCTTAGCCATATTGATTTAACACTTTAGACTTTAATCTCAATGCACAATCACAAGTGATTAAGTGATCAAATATGTCTTATAATTGTTTTTGAGAGTTATGGAAATATTCAGCTGGGATGGTATCCAAACCGGGTATGTGTACCAACCCAATTTGTTAACTCATAATGCCAAGGTACTTGTACCGGGTATGTGTACACTTAAGGCAATTTTCTGGACAAACTATTTTTGTACGCATACTGGGTAGGTGTACCGTAAATCAGTTTTCTAACTCTAGCTATTTTGGTATGTGTACTTGTTAGAGCACTGCCTAGTTTAACTCGAAAGAGTTTCTATCTCAAGCTTGTTTGTCAAGTTAGTTTCCAAAACTATAAGTCTTGGTTTATAATCTACTTATAGCTAAGTCTAGGACTAGGATAGTAAGTGTAGTTGAGCTTTAGACTCCACGACGTTCATCATGCATAGAAGAAGAACTACTTAAGGAACTTGTGAAACTTCATCGACAAAAAGGTATGTGGAGACTTGAACTTATCTATCACTCAAAAGTTTATCTATTTTATCTCCTATTTTGAGACAAAAGTCGTATTGCTATATAGACTTCGATTATACACATTTGATATTTCGATCCAAGTTTATCTCGCTTATCTATTTCTATAAATATGTGTTGGTAAGCTTTTGTTTTGGCCAAGTCATCTTTACGTGTGACGAAAGTCATGTTGATCATTTCAATTTCTTGAAAATCGGTTTGATGAAAAATAGTTTGTGAAAATAACTATACATCCTCTAAGAATGTTTCAATGATTGAAATGAGAGTTTAGAACATGTAACCATCTTTGGATATAAACATAGTGTGTTCTCACATTTGTGTAAAAGTCCAAAACCGGAAACCCAAACTATGCGTACCCGTACACGTACAGGCGGTTGTTGGGAATCCGTGTAAGTATGCGTACCCGTACGCATACTGGCGGAAAGTTCACGTCCGTGAATTTTTGTTGGAGTTTAAAAGTGAAAAACAAACTTAATCTGGTTACTTAAGTACGCATACCTGTTCGCATACTTAGGTAGGTTACTTTCTAAAATCGGTTTGTTCATGAACTAAAACATTTATATAATAAGGAATGCAATCTTTGCAAACCGTGGCTATAATGATCATGAATTGATTCTAGTAAATCAAAACCGATTTTGATTCGATTGTGTATTGTATACTTCTATGAGATCTAAGCAATTGAACAACTCTCTGACTAATTCATTTGAGTCATTTGAACTAGTTATTGTGAAGATGAATAAGGTTGATATGAAAGTGCTCATATGGCTAACCATTGGTTAACTTTTGTTGAACCAACTAAGTGTACACGTTTAGGTACGGTTACATAAACCTAAATGAAGTTACATTTCATATGTGTATAACAAGCTAATTTTGATCTAACGGTTAAAAGATATTAGCTTGAAGCTAATCAGGTTTTCATCTAATGGTGAATATTGAATGCTTTGTTACCAAGGCAACTTAGATTACAAACCCTGATTTGGAGACTATATAAATGAGAAATCTAGTTACTGGGAAACCTAATCCCCACACCTCATATATGATACTAGTTGTATAAGCTGGAGTCGATTCTCCTTTAAACTTAGGTTTCTCTCGAGGCCCTGTAGGTTAACGACTTAAAGACTTCATTGGGATTGTGAAGCCAGACCCAACTCTTTTCCCTGTAGTTGCGTGATCTTATCTTGATATGCGTAAATCATTACAAAGATAGTCAGGAGAGTCCGACTAACCTTTTAAGTGGTAGAGCGAGTTTTTTTTCCCATGTTGGTGGCCACGGCAAAGGGAGCACGGTCTCGGAAGGTGGAGCAGGTGGGTAATTTTGACTAAAAGGGCCGAGAGGAGACATGGTCTTGACCACAACAACGGTATGGCGGAACACGTCAGGGGCGGCTAAGAGCGGTGGAGCTATGGTGATGGATCGAGGGCCAGGGCCGTGGGAAGGTGAATTGTGGTCCGGCACGGTGCGGTCTTAGCATGAGGATTGATCTTTGTGGGGCTGGTTTCCTCTTTTCTCTTCTTGGCTCATAATAGGAAATCCTATATTTGATCACGTTCCCACGTACCATGTGTAGGACCAGAATATCGCTACAACGATATTCTTGCGATATTAACGACACCTCTGCGAACGTCACCACAAACTCTTTAACAACATTTCGCGAGCGTCACAGAGTATTTCAAAGAAGGACATAAAAGCTGACGATGGAAGAAGCACAAGAAGAACATATTTATCCAACGATGGGTACAAATCTTGCGAGAATGAATATTATAGTGATCGCGATGAGATCGCAGAGTAGATCCGAAGTAATAGGAAAATCTAGTTGTTATCCATTATGTAACTACCCTATAAATAGAGACCCAATATGTCCAAAAAATGATGATATATTTTTGAGAGTTAAGAAAGTCTTGAGGAGAGAGAAACTTCAAGAGAAGAGTTATAATCTTGAATTTTTCCATTTCTGTAAACATTTCTGAGAACAAAATAATAAAGTGTGGTTTTTAATCTTCAATTGTGAGTTGAATATAGCAAGATCATAACAAGGGTGTAGTGTGGGATTTCCTGCAACTATATTTTGGCGCCCGAAACAGGGATTGAATTAACGAAAATCATAGAAAAGTTGAAGACGGAGATAAGAATCGTACATGATTGAGAAAATCATTAAGTAAATCGGTGAGATAATTAAAGTAAGAATGATTAGAATTAAAAAGGATTGCAGAAAATTGGAGTGTGGTATGGTAACAAAAACAATGATCGATAGATTTCATGAAAATATTAAGGGGAAGATACATAAACGGGATTATGAAGGAAGGAAGATCATGATGGTGGAGAAAATATCATCATTGAAAGATTGGGAAAAGCAAGAGATCACATTTACAACAGCAGAAATACCATAAGAAGAATTTAGCCATACATTTCCTTTGGTAATCACGGTATCTGCTATGCCAATAAGAAAGAGAGAATCAATAAAATCTGTAGAAGAGTGGACTATGAATAGAACTTTGGTAGATGCAGGAAGTTCTGTGGATATAATATTTTATTATACTTTCAAGAAAATGGGATATAAGGATGAAGAAATGTCTTGTTCAACGTATCATATTCATGGCTTTGGAAAATCTTTAACAAAACCTAAAGGAGAAATGGTGGTACAAATTCCATTAGGAGAGATTGAAACACAAGTGACATTATGTGTGGTAGATGTGGAATCGCCGTATAATATGATATTGGGAAGACCGTGGATACATGCAATCAAGGATGTAGCATCAAAATTGCATCAATGCGTCAAGTTTCCTATGCCCAGTGGAATTGTAAAAATTAGAGGAGATACAGATTTTACAAAGCTGTGTTACCAAATTGAAGTGAGAAATTGTGAAGAACGTCCAAAGCTGCGAAAAGATCGCAGAAAACTAGCGTAAGAAGCAAAGAAGGAAGAAGAATTTAAAGTTTACATGATAAGAGCGAAAGAGGGAAAAGGAATACCCAGTGAAAGCTCACGAGAAGGAGAAGAATTCGCGAGAGTTATGAAAACACCAACACCAATGGGAGAACCTGAAGCCAGTTACATTGTAGCCGAACCAACAAAGGAAGTAAATATTGGGTGTAAAGAAGAGATGAAAATGCTGAAAATTGGGACTAGGATGGAGGCAGATGAGGAAGAAAGAACTATAAATATCTTGCGAGAATATAAAGATATCTTCGCGTGGAACATGGATGAGATGCCAGGGATAGATCCATCAATATCATGTCATAAATTAGAAATCAACAAAAATATAAGACCATTTAAGCAAAGAATAAGAAAAATCGCAACAACGTATCATTCTCAAATAGAGGAAGAATGACAGAAAATGCTCGATGCAGGAATTATAAGGCAAGCAAAATATCCAGAATGGATTGCGAATATGGTGGTGGTCAAAGAAGAACAAAGGGATAAGAATTTGGATAGATTTTACTGATTTAAACAAGGCTTGTCCAAAAGATAGTTTTCCATTACCAGATATCCCACAAATGGTTGAATCAGCAGCGGGAAATGCAAGAATATCTTCACTGGATGGATATAAAGGATATAATCAAATCCCTCTCGCTGAAGAAGATCAATAGCATACCGCATTTTTTGCTCCAAGAGGATTGTACTGTTATACAAAAATGCCATTTGGTTTGCGGAATGCTGGAGAAACATATGAAAGAATGGTAGAGAAGGTGTTTGCAAAATGGATCCATAAAACATTAGAGGTATATGTAGATGATATGCTAATCAAAAGTAAAGAAGTTGAGAATCATGTGCAAGATTTGAAAGAAATTTTTGATCAAATGCGACAATTCAATATCAAAGTGAATCCCGACAAGTGTACTTTCAGAGTAACCTCAGGAAAATTTTTTGGGATATATTGTATCAAAAGAAGGAATACAAGTTGATCCAGAAAAGGTGCAAGCAATTCGCGATATTCCAACGCCCGCGACAATAAAAGATGTGCAAAAATTGAATGGACTCTTAGCATCGCTAGGGAGATTCATCTCGCGATCTTCAGACAAATGCAAACATTTTTTTGACATACTAAAGAAGGGAACAAAATTCAAATGGACAGATGAATGTGAAAAGGCTTTTCAAGGAATTAAAAAAAAATTAATGAACATATCTATTTTACAAAAAGCTGAACCAGGAGAAGAGTTATTGATCTATCTCGCGACAACCACGTACGCGCTAAGTGTAGTATTGCTACGAGTAGATGCAGGGGGTAGAGAAACCGATTTATTATATCAGCAAAACATTTAATTCTGCAGAAATAAATTATTCAAAGATTGAGAAATTAATTCTAGCATTGGTGCATGCAACTTTCAAACTCCGTATCTATTTTCAAGCACATAAGGTTAAAGTGTTAACAAAAGTGCCAATTGAGTTAGTAATGAAAAATTCAAAAAGATCAGGCAGAGTTGAGAGATGGAATGCACAAGTAGGACACTTTGATATCCAATATGAAATTCTATCCTCGCAAAAGTCACAAGTCATCGCAAATTTCTTAGCTGAATTTCCTCTAGAAGATGATGAAGCAGTGGAAGAAATGATGGATGTAGAAGAAGAACATGGAGATCCAAAAGATCTATTAACATAACCCAATAGATGGGAGATATTAGTGGATGGATCATCCAATGGATAAGGAAATGGAATTGGGGTTGTTTTTATTTCGCCAGAAGGAGGAAAAATAGCTTTTTCATTCAGATTAGAATTTTCATCCACTAATAATGAGACAGAATATGAGGCTGTGATTCATGCTTTAAAGTTTGCGATATAAATGAAGTTGGAAAATGCTAGAATCACTAGCGATTCACAATTGGTTATTCTCCAGAAAAGGGGAATACACAACAAACGAACCATCCTTGAGAAAATACAAAAGACTTGTTGAAGAATTTTCTATGAGAATTCCAAAAATAAAATGGAGACACATATCAAGGAAAGACAATAGGCTCGCAGATGCATTTTCTTTCATATCTAGTATGATGACAAATCCATTGGCTAGGTGCATAAAAATTCAAACACTTATATTTCCATCGATAAACAAATAAGAAGAAGAGACAGATGTAATGATGATGGAAGCTAGCGAGGAAGAACCAAGGAACAACATTACAGATTGGCGAACAGATCTTCATGCATATTTGGCGAGAGGAGAAATTCCAAGAAATCGATTAGAAGCACATAAGTTAAAAAGTAGGGAAACCAATTATGAGCTAAGAGATGGAGTGTTATATCGCAGATCTTTTGGTGGACCATCACTAATATGTTTGACGAGGGAAGAAGGACAAAAAGTATTAAAGATGTTACATAATGGTGATGCTGGTAATCACAGTGGAGGGAGATCTTTGGCATATAGAACAAAAATGCAAGGTTATTACTGGCCGTACATGCATGAGGATGCAAAGCAACTCTCAAGGCGTTGCGAGGATTTCCAGCGATATGGAAAAAAGATACATGCACCAGGAGAACCATTATCATCTTCAACAAGTGTGTGGCCTTTTGGGAAATGGGGATTAGATATCGTGGGACCATTTGTGCCTGGTTCTGGGAAAAGAAGATATCTAATTGTCGCAACAAATTATTTCACAAAATGGGGAGAAGTAAAAGCTGTGCAACATATCCGCAATAAAGATATCTTTACATTCATATTTGAAAATATAATTTGCAGATTTGGGATCCCAGCACAATTGGTATCTGATAATGGAAAGCAATTTGAAGGGAAGAATATAGAATTGTTACTCAATGCATTCAAGATAAAATGTGGAAAATCTACTCCTTTATACCCACAAGCAAATGGTCAAGCTGAGGCAACTAATAAAACAATTGTAGACATCTTAAAAAGGAAGTTAGAAGGATACCACAGAGCATGGTGCGACAAGTGCATGATGCAATATGGGCTTACAACACAACTAGACGAGAAGCTATTGGAATGTCACCATTTTGTTTGACATATGGGGTTGAAGCTGTATTACCAACAGAAGTTGTTATTCCTACAACAAAAAGAGAAGCATGGGAAAGAAATTTAAGTGCTGGTATGATCCTAAATAAGTTAGATGAATTAGAAGAAAAAAGAGAACACACTATACAACATATGGAGAATTACCAACGCAGATTAGCTCGCGAGTACAATAAACGTGTTAAGAAACGCGAATTCCAACCTGGCGATTTAGTTCTGCGAGAAACACCGAGTTATCAGCGAGAAAATGACGGAAAATTGGCGAGAAAATGGGATGGACCATACATAATTAAAGAGATAGTTGGAACTAGGGCATACAAATTAATGGATCCTGAAGGAAGAGATATTGGCCAAAGACTCAATAGACCATGGAATAGATTATTTCTGAATAAGTATTATCAATAACAACTTGTATGATGAAACAAGTAATGAATTCTTATTTTTCCATTACACCTGAGAGGTTCTTCTGAAAACAAAGCAAAACAAGAACAGCGAGCATAATCGCAAAAAAGGCGAATAAAATTTCGCAGAGATTAATAGAATGGGACGAACCTTTATGGCGTGCACCCTAGTTCGCGAATAAAATTTCACAAGAGGCAAATGTAAGACCTAATAGTGCGTTATATAAGGGGGTATCTCTTGACATGACTCAGTGATAAGGTTATACCGCTGCTGGAACCTGAGTTATACATATGTTGGGGCTAAAGAAAACCTATCCAAAAGAGGGATCTTGGATATCCAACTATATAAGGTTATACCCTGGTTGGACGACTAAGGACATCTTCTAAGGAGTGCAAAGTATGACCAAGGCGCCTAGGTACACGATTGAGTCAAGGGTGCCCGGGGCGTACGAAACTACCCTGGCCATCCTTGGCAAGTCTTGTCTATGATGCACTTGGCCCGAAGAAAACCCCACTTAGGGTGTAGTCTTGTAATTATAAGCCATATAGGCATAAAGGACAAGAGGCTACGAAAAACAACTGTTTGTTGGAAAATATGGATGGGAGGAGCTAGTCTTGTATGTCCGATGTGCCCTCCTTGAAGGGGAAACCAGTGGGAAGATAAGGGCGGCACCCTCCATTAGGGAGCTGATAAGTGTCTTAAGAAAGCAATGTCATGGGGCTTTATGATCGCAATAAAATTTATGCCTGTCATATTGTCACGTGACGAAAAATATATCAAGGCAACAAGCTAAAAGAGAAAAGTTAAGATGAGATCAATGGGTTTTTACACGAAGGTGTAAAGATGTCCCGCGATTTCATCGCAATACGGCAATGTCATAGGACTTTTTTCTCGCAAGAGGATATAGACCTGTCATATTGTCGCATAAAATTTGAAGAAACAAGGATAAGGCAAGATCAATGGGTTTTTACATACAAATGTAAAGACGTCCTGCGATTTTGTCGAAGAAAAGAAAAGTTAGGCAAAATAAGACCTTTAACTAGGAAGGCAAAATAAGACCAACAGAATAATATTAAACATTAACTATTTCAGAATGCATGACATATTTGTTCCTCGCAGAAGAATATATGAGAAGGAAACTTTCTTCGGAATTTTTCAGAATATCGCAAGAATTCATTACATCGCCGATATATTCCTACTTTCGCAAGCAGATACAGGAAATAATTCAACATCTCAAGAAAGTTAATGAAGGGCAAATAGGGGAATGAATAAATAAGATCTCATTATCTTTCTTGAGAATATTCAAAGTAAATAAAAATTAAAGGTTGGATTCTAAAAGTTGCAAAAGTTACATTGCTCGTAAGAAAGAAGAAGGAAAAGAAGGTAAGAATGAAATTCAAGCTTCAGCAATGGTCTCGCCAGACTCAGGATTTTTACTGTTATTATCAACATCACCAGCATTTTTCTCATTACGAATTTCTCCTTCTCTGGGAGAACCTTTTACTTCTTCTTCTGGTTTATCTTCTTCAACATCTTCTTCAACATTTTCTTCAACGGGTACATCTTCTAACTCCTTGGCCTTGGGAAGAGGGATTTCATCATCATCAACTTTTAGAGGAGGAACAGATATAGGAGGGAGAGAATAGGATATCAGAATATCATTCACAAGAACTTCAGCACTAAGGTGAACCTTGCGAAGGAAACCTCTGTCGCGATTTCTAATTTCTATATTTTTGAAGTACTTGTAGGTACTGAATATCGCAAGATAATAGTTCACGAGTATCAGGAGAAAAGAGTTATAAAATGATACGATGATAGAAGAAGCGGATAAATATGAAGTTTTGCGAGGATGGAGTAATTGTGCGAGCATGAGTTGCGATACTTCGTAACTCATGAACACAGCTGTATAAATTTTACTATAAATAGGAGTTCAAATGTAAAATTCGGGAGGTTCTTTTAGTGAGTGTTAGAAAATATTTGAGGAAAGAGAATAGAGAAAGTTGTAACTATTCTAATTCCATTTAGATACTTCTTTATGATCAATTGAGAACATTAATAAGAAAATTGTTATTCATCATCAAGAACTTCTTGAGTTTTTACTAATTCTATTGAGGGTGTAGTTGTAGGTTATTCTGCAACTACATAATTGGCGCTAGAAACAGGGACTTGAGAATTGTGGTAGCCTAAATTTGATGGAATTGTGGAAAATTTGAAGATCAAATGAAGTCAGTAGATGGAGATGGCAAAAAAGAAGAATGTAATATGATCACAGAGACAATGATTGAGGAATTTCATAGTAATATGAAGGGAAAAATATACAAGCGAGATTGTAGAGGAAGAAAGATCATGGAGGAAGAAAAGATGACAACTTTAGAAGAATGGGAAAAGCAGAAAATCACATTTTCAGTAGCAGAAATTCCAAATGAAGACTTGAACCACACTTCACCATTGGTGATCACATTGCCAATCATGCTAGAAGATAAGAAAGCTGAAGAAAAATGGAAATTAAACCGAATTTTGGTTGATACAGGGAGTTCTGTTAATATTATATTCTATCATGCACTTAAGGGGATGGGAATTAGAGATGAAGAAATCATAAATTCAAAGTATCTTATTCATGGATTAGGGAAATCTACAACAAAATCTAAAGGAGAAATCGTGTCATGGTATTACTAGGAGAAATCGAAATGCATGTAATCTTGTGTGTGATAGATATGGAATCTCCATATAACATGCTGATAGGAAGGCCATGGATTCATGCGATCAAAGCTGTTGCTTCAACATTACATCAAAAAATCAAATTTCCTACACCAAATGGAATTCAAGAAATAAAAGGAGATCTTGATAGTGCAAAATTTTGTTATCAAATTGAAGTAACACAATGCGGAGGAAGAGCAAGAAAGAAACAACTTCGTAGGAAACTTGCGAAGGAAACAAGAAAAGAAGAAGAATTCCTAGTGTATACAATAAGAGCAAAGGAAGGGAGAGGTATACCAAATTAAATTCCAGAAAAAGAAGGGGAACCAGCAAAAATAATTAAAGAACCAACACCTATGGGGGAGCAAAGTCCAAGCTATGTTGCAGCTGAACCAACCAAAGAAATAAATATTGGAAGTAAAGAAGAGCCTTTATTCTTACGAATTGGAACTAAGATGGATGAAGAAGAAGAAAAAAGGACTACTGATCTTTTGCGAGAATATAAAGATATCTTCGCAGGAAGTATAGATGAGATACCAGGAATTGATCCATCAGTGGCATGTCATAGATTGAATATAGATAAAAATGTAAGACCATTCAAACAAAGAATAAGGAAGATATCACAAAATTATCATGTACAGATAGAAGAAGAATTACAAAAGATGTTGGATGCATGGATTATAAGGGAAGCAAAATATCCAGAATGGATTGCGAATATGGTCATTGTTCCGAAAAAGAATAAAGGAATAAGAATTTGCATAGATTTCACTGATCTAAACAAGGCATGTCCCAAAGATAGTTTTCCATTACCAGATATACCACAAATGGTGGAATCAGCTGAAGGTCATGATAGAGTCACTTCACTTGATGGATATAAATGGTATAATCAAATATCACTCGCAGAAGAAGATCAAGAACATACTGCCTTTTTTGCTCCAAGGGGTTTGTATTGTTATGTGAAGATGCCATTTGGTTTGCGGAATGCGGGTGCTACATATCAACGTATGGTTGAAAAAGTGTTCGCGAAGTGGATACATAAAACTTTAGAGGTATATGTAGATGATATGTTGATAAAAAGCAAGGAAGCTAAAGACCATGTGCAAGATTTGAAGGAAATATTTGAGCAAATGAGAAAGTTCAACATCAAATTAAATCCTGAGAAATGTATAATTGGGGTTTCATCTGGAAAGTTCTTGGGATACATAGTATCGAAGGAGGGAATACAAGTTGATCCAGAAAAAGTCCAAGCAGTTCGTGACATGCCAACACCTGCAACGGTAAAAGAAGTACAAAAACTAAATGGACTCTTGGCTTCACTTGGAAGATTTATTTCGCGAATGTCAGATAAGTGCAAGCATTTTTTCAACATACTTAAGAAGGGAGCAAAATTCAAATGGACTGATGAATGTGAAAAAGCTTTTCAAGGAATCAAAGAATACCTCGCAAATACATCTATACTACAGAAACCAGAGAAAAACGAAGAATTATTGGTATACCTCGCAACAACTCCATATGCTCTAAGTGCAGTTCTGTTACGAGCAGACGCAGGAGTAGAAAGGCCCATTTACTACATTAGTAAAACCTTTAATGCAGCAGAAAAGAACTATTCTAAAATGGAGAAGTTAATCTTAGCCTTGGTTTACGCATCATTCAAGTTGCGAATATACTTTCAAGCACATGTAATAAAAGTGGTAACCAAAGTCCCAATTGAATCAGTCATGAAGAACACAAAAAGGTCAGGAAGAATAGAAAGGTGGAATGCACAAGTAAACCATTACAAGATAAAATACGAAGTGTTGTCATCGCAAAAATCACAAGTTGTCGCAGATTTTTTGGCATAATTTCCTTTGGAAGAAGATGAAGCAGTAGAGGAAATGATGGATGTTGAAGAAGAATTTGGAAATCCAAAATACTTGTTAACAGAGCCTGATAGATGGGAAATTCTGGTGGATGGATCATCCAATAGTGAGGGAAATGGGATTGGAGTCGTGTTGATTTCACCAGAAGGAGAAAGAACAGCATTCTCATTCAGACTAGAATTTGCATCCACGAACAACGAAACAGAGTACGAAGCTGTAGTGCATGCATTAAAGATCGCAATGGAAAAGAAGCTTGAAAGTATAAGGATAACAAGTGATTCACAATTAGTGATTTGTCAAATTAAAGGGTAATATACCACAAATGAATCTTCTTTGAAGAAATACAAGAAACTCGTTGAGGAATTATCTGCGAAGATACCAAAATTAAAATGGAGACATATATCAAGAAAATATAACCGTCTCGCAGATGCTTTTGCATTTATTCCAAGCATGATGACAAATCCAAATACAAGAAATATCCAAATACAAACAATTCAAAACCCATCAGTGGACAAAGAGAAAGAAATTGAAGAAGCTGTTGCGATGGAAGTAGAAAGAGAATTATCAAACAACATCGCAGATTGGAGAAAAGAAATTCATGAATACCTCGCAACAGGAGAAACATCCAGGAACAGACTAGAAGCACATAAACTAAAGAGTCGTGCAACAAACTATGAGTTGCGAGAAGGAATTTTATATAGGAAATCTTTTAGTGGACCACCTCTCAGGTGCTTAACTCGCGAAGAAGGAGAAAAGATATTGAAGATGTTACATGGAGGAGAAGCTGGCAATCATAGTGGGGGAAGATCTCTAGCATATAGAGCAAAGATACAAGGATATTACTGGCCTTATATGCATACAGACGCAAAATTGTTCGTACGAAGATGCAAGGAATGCCAACGACATGGTAAAAGAATTCATGCACCAGGGGCTACATTAACTTCTTCAACAAACTGCTGGCCTTTTGGTAAATGGGGGTTGGATATTGTTGGACCATTTATACCTGGATCTGGACAAAGGCGATACTTGATAGTTGCAACAGATTATTTCACGAAGCTCGCAGAAGTAAAAGAAGTACAACATATTCGTGATAAAGATGTTTTTACGTTTATATTTGAGAACCTCATTTGCAGGTACGGGGTTCCAGCACAACTAGTATCTGATAATGGGAAACAATTTGAGGGGCAGAATATAGAGATGTTACTAAGTGCTTTTAGAATAAAATGTGGGAAGTCAACCCCGTTATATCCACAAGCTAATGGACAAGCTGAAGCAACAAATAAAACAATCGCAGATACAATCAAAAAGAAATTAGAAGGACATCTCAAAAAGGGTGGTGCGAGCAAGTACCTAGCGCAGTTTGGGCATACAATACAACTAGAAGAGAAGCAACTGGAATGTCTCCTTATTGTCTAACATATGGAGTAGAAGCAGATACCCACGAGGTTGTAATTCCAACAACAAAGAAAGAAGCTTGGGAAAGAAATTTAAGTGCGGGAGTAATATTACGAGAATTGGATGATTTGGAAGAAAAAAGAGAAAAGGTGTTGCACCATATGAGGATTTATCAAGAACGATTAGCTCGAGAATACAACAAGAGAGTCATTGAACGTGAATATAAACCAGGTGATTTGGTCATGCGAGAAACACCTCGATATCAAAAAGAAAATGGAGGGAAATTAGCACCAAAATGGGATGGACCATATGTTATTAAAGAAGTTGTAGGAAGCGGAGCTTATCGGATGATGGATCCAGAAGGGAGAGACATGGGTTTGAGGCTCGGTAGACCTTGGAACAGACTATATTTGAAAAGGTATTACCCATAAAACTCATGAAAATTTTTACGAATATTGTTTGCTCGCAGGAAATTGGGAAAAGTTACGAATTTTCAAAATTTATATTCCAATTAAAATTTCATTAATTTGCGAATAAAAGACCGCAATCTGTGATCAGCCTCCAAAAAAGAAAGAGAGCCGCAGAAAATTTTATACAGGCAAACCTTTGTGGCGTACACCCTAGTTCGCGAAGCTATAATTCGTAAGAGGCAAAGTCCTAAAAGTACGTCATTTAAGGGGGTACCTATAACGTGGCTAAGGGTAACCGGAACACCACCAAGGGCCCTTAGTACATGGTAAAAATTTTGGGGTACAACCCAATAATGGGGTACCTATCCGGGTTAGACACCTTGGATTCTCACCTAATCTAACGACATTACGCAATATAAAATGCGGTGTAAGAAGATTTAATTTGGGCGACTAAGGCATACTGTCTTTCCCAAGAAGTGCAGAAAACGATCAAGGTGCCGAGGTACACGGTTGAGTCAAGAGTGCCGGGTGAGGTTGAACCACATCTGCCATTTTTGACAAGTCTTGGCAAATGATGCACTTGGCCCAAAGATACCCCATAGGGTGCAACCTCATAACTATAAGCCCTATAGGCAAAAAGGATAAGAGGTTGCGATCAAAAGTCAGTTGTTGGCGAACCGGATGGGAAGAGCTAACCTTGTATGGTCGATGTACGCTTCCTTGAAGGGGAAATCAGGGGGAAGATAAAGGGCAGCACCCTCCATTAGGGAGCTGATAAGTGCTATAAGACGCAAATGTCACGAGGCTTCTTGTTTGCGAAAACATAAAGGCTTGTCATATTTGTGCAACAATTGAAGTTCTGCGAGCCTTCTGAAAAAAAAAAAAAAGAGAAAGAAAGAAAGAAAGAAAAGAATAAAGAACTCGCAGAACATAAAGAAGTTAAGATGAGATCAATGGGTAGCTACATGAAAGTGTAGAGACGTCCTGCGATTTCATCGCAAGACGGAAATGTCATGGGGCTTCATGTTCGCAAGAATATTTAGGCCTGTCATATTGTCGCAACAATTCCTGAAAAGGCTAAAATACTATACAAAGAAGTTAAGATGAGATCAATGGGTTTTTTCATGAAAGTGTAAGAACGTCCTGCGATTTCATCGAACGACGATAATGTCACGAGGTTGTATGTTCGCAAGAATGTTCAGACTTGTCATATTATCGCAAATAATCAATACAAAAGAGGTGGCAAAATAAGACCTTTACTTAGGAAGGCATGATAAGACCACAGAAATTAATGAAATTTATTACATCAATATCATTGAAGAAATTTTACAAGAATATACATCAAGATATTTTGAAGAGAAGATAGCTCTGGCAATATCATTGAAGAATTTTGCGAGAAGTCCTAGGAAAAAAGGACAACATTATTGAAGAATTTTAATGAAGACTTAAAAAAAGATGCGATTTTGATAACAATCAAATACAGATAAGTTTATATTCGTAAAAGTTTACGAGAATTACATACTTCTTATACTTTTCCATATATTGAATATTTCACAAAAAGATTGAATACTTTTTATAATTCTTCAAGAATATCTCATATTTATTATACTTCTTTAATGGATATTTCATTTGGTAAAAGTTAAATAATCATTATACTTCGATCGAATACTTCTTATATTTCTTCATTTGATGAATTGAATACTTCTAATACTTTTTATATCTCTTCATTTGGGGGATCGAGTACTTCTAATACGACAAAGGGAATTGTGTATTTCTAATAATTCATTTGGTAGATTGAATACTTCTAATACTTCTTATATCTCTTCATTTGATGGGTTTGGTACTTCTAATACTTCTACAAAGGTTGAAACTTCGCAAGATAAACTGAGGTAGATATTTTAATACTTCAAACAATGTTTAATCATTTAAAGAGAAATAATAGGGGGAAAAGGATATACTAAGCTTTATATGTGAGTTATATATTATTTCTCTTCACATGATCAAAAAGGGGAAATTTAGTCAAAGTAAGGTTAAATTATCTTCGCAAAATATCAAAAAGAAAGGATAGATTATCTTCGTAAAATATCAAATGTACTTCTCAAAAAATAGAATTGTTCGCAAAAAAGGAAACCAACGGTAATAAAGGGAAGGAATTCAGAAGAAAGAAAGAAAGGAGAGCCAATGATAAATTGAACAAGGAATATTATCATGCTTCATCAACACTCTGTGTTGGATCTTTAAGATCAGAGGAGTCATTGGCAGCCTTCGACTTTTGCGAGATATCATCCTTGGAAGAATATGCAGCAGGGACATCTCCTTGAGGAATAGATTCTTCTTCATCATCAAGATCTTCATCATCACTCTCATGATCAAAATCACTATCAGGCTCACGAGCAACTTCATCGTCAGATATCTTCAAAGGAGTAATCTTTAGAGGAGGCAAGCCTCTTGATAAGAGAATGTTATTCGCAAAAACTTGAGCTTTCAGGTGACTTTCACGAAGTATAGCCTTTTGATGATTGGTATCTTCGATATCCTTGGAATAAGCAAGATAGTTGAATCTCCGAGTAGCACGATCACGAGAGTTGATTAAGCGGGTAGAAAGCAAAGCATTCTTCTTACGAAGCTCAAAACAGGAGGCTTCTAATCCAGCTTTTGCATTACGAAGGTGATTCTCAGATTCTGCAAATAAAACAAAGTTCAAAGAATAAAATTTGCGAATATAATGAAATTTAAAGACGTACCAGAGGCAGTCAAATTTTAATGACTACCTTCTCTTTGCGAAGTAAGAGATTGAGTTAAAGATAGACAACAGTTCTTCATTTGATTCATCGCATTATCAAAACCATCACCAACTAATCCTTTAAGTCGAGATTGAAGCTTTTGATCTTTAGAAAGGAGAAAATTTTTATCCTTCGCAAGTTTGGCATTAAGACTTTTTAATGATGAGTAATCTTCTTCAAGTTGATTCTTCTTAGCACACAAGACTATATTCTTATTAATAAGGGAATTCTTCTCAACAACAAAAGAATTTCTTTCAGCATCTGAAGACTTCTTTAATTCCTCAAGTTCACCTTTCAACAAAGAAAGAAGATTTTCTTGATCGCAACATTTATTCTGAAGAGTCTTTAATTCTTGCGAAGAAACAATCATTGTATTCAAAAACGAACATTTCTCTTCTGATAAGGTTTTGTTCTCTTCTAATAAGGTTTCTATTCTCAAATTATCTTTGGTTAAGGAAGAAAAAAGTTGAGATATGTCATCATTCAAAAAATTTCGATAATATATTAATTGAGTATTCTCTTGAAAAAGAGCATCAGAGTTGTCAAGAGCACACGAGTAAAGATCAGATAATTGGGAGAATTGGTTTGAGAGGCTTTCATGCTTGGTTCGATATTCTGTTGCATCTGATTCATGGTGAAGTACCAATCTTCTACATTTCTGGATGGATTCTATAAAGGGGAATGGGCTTTAATGGATGTTTCAAGCATAGGAAGAATATAAATAAATAAAAGAGAAAATATGAGGATAGTAATCATACCTTTCAGTTCATCATTTCTTTTTCGAAGAATCGCACAGTCCAGAGAATTATTCTGAAGATGATGGTTTTCTTTACGAAGATCCTCGCATTCTTCTTGAGAAGCTTTCAAAGAATGGCGAAGTAATTCAATTTCTTTTTCCAAGGATTGACGTGAAGAAGAAATGTCTGGATTGACGAAATTATTCAGAACTTCGCAAAATTCATATTGCGAACGAACATTAGTAGATTTCGAAGTATTGGTCAAAACCTCAGATAACATTCGGAAAGTTGAATAAATTCCATCTCGAATTTCTTGAGGAAGAGGAGAAGAATTTGAAGGAATAAGAGCAAGCTGCAAATTGTCTGGAGAAATAGTACTCAAAGGATTTGGGGATAAGACAGGTTTTTCTAAAGAAGAAGTTGAAGGAATATTTTGCGAGGATTGTTTTTCAATTGAAGAAGTTGAAGAAATATTTTGAGAAGGTTGGTCTTGAAGAAGTGTTGATAAATTGACATTGATAGGAGATTTAAAAGCAAGTAATGGAGTAGAGGCAGGAGTATTTGAAGAAGCATTTTCACGAGGAGGAGAGGAAAATTCCTTATCAACTTCAGGAAGGAAATCATCAATCGAAATTAATGGTGTGGGTTTAGTTATTCGAGATCTCTTGCTTGGATTTGGTTTTTCGTCAACCTGCGAATCAAAACGTAGATTAAAAACTGAGGCAACAATATATTGTTCAAGAAAGAAGACAGAGTATTTTTAACTACCTTTTGATTCTCAGATTTTCTTCTTCGTGGATTAAGGCTTGGATTCTTTAATTGAGATTTCATCTGAGAAGTTATTTTGCTGAAATTAACCAAAATCAGATAACAAATCATACAGAAATTAAAAAGGAGAACAAATGAAATACGCAGAGATAGAGGGAAATTACCTTGGAGAACTCATGAAGATACAGTAGAAGAAAAAATTGCAGAGAAAATAGTGATAGAAAGTATGAGTAGAAGATAGAATTGCGGAAATAAGAAGAAGAAAAGAAAGAGAGTACGAAGGAGTTATATAAGGGAATAACTAAAAAAAAGAACGGTTACAAAAGACGTGTCAAAATTTCAAAAGACTAAGTAACGGTTATGTTCTCACGATCATTTCTTCTTCGTAGAATTGACATGAGAAGAGGCAAGATGTAGGTACTGAATATCGCAAGATAATAGTTCACGAGTATCAGGAGAAAAGAGTTATAAAATGATACGATGATAGAAGAAGCGCGGAGAAATATGAAGTTTTGCGAGGATGGAGTAATTATGCGAGCATGAGTTGCGATACTTCGTAACTCATGAACAACTGTATAAATTTTACTATAAATAGGAGTTCAAATGTAAAATTCGGGAGGTTCTTTTAGTGAGTGTTAGAAAATATTTGAGGAAAGAGAATAGAGAAAGTTGTAACTATTCTAATTCCATTTAGATACTTCTTTATGATCAATTGAGAACATTAATAAGAAAATTGTTATTCATCATCAAGAACTTCTTGAGTTTTTACTAATTCTATTGAGGGTGTAGTTGTAGGTTATTCTGCAACTACAGTACTCGAGATAATCAAGTCTTCTCTCTGCCTTATCGCGAAATTCTATAAGATCAGAAGTGAGAATATTGTTTTCTTTGCGAACTTTATCCAATTTATCAGTAAGATCAGCGATGGAGGAATGAAGATTTCTTTCAGATTCTACGAGCAACAAAAATGATTAAATATTATTCATACAAAGATCTCGCAAGAAACATAACGTAAAATTTAATAGAAAGATCAACAAATGAGGCAGTCAATTGACTACCTTCTTTTTGAGAGGTTAAGTTTTGGATTAATGTAAAGAAACAGTTCTCCCATTGATTCGTAGCATCATCAAATTTATCGCCAACCATACCCATCAGACGAGATTTCATGTTTTCTTCTTTGAAGTGTAGATACGAATTTTCCTTTGCTAATAAAGAATGAGATTTCTTTAATTGGGAGTACTGGTCTTGAAGATCGCTGGCCTTTAAACTAAGAGTTAATCTACCCTTAATAAGTTTATCCTTCTCAGCGGCAGATGATTCAGTTACTTCCTTGAGTTCATCTTTATGGGAGCGAAGAGATCGCTCTTGATTATCACATATTATTTGTAGATTACTCAATTACTGTGAAGAAATCTCCATCAAGCTTGAAAATCTATGTTTCTCTTGGGATAAAGTTCTATTTTCATATGATAAAGATTCTATCGCCAAGTTAGACTTGATTAACAAATATGAGAGGCGAGTAACCTCATTACTTAATAAATTTTGACTTTGCGATAGTTGACTATTATCATTAGTGAGATTATCTATTTGATCGATCGAATATGTGTAGAGATTATCTAGTCTATTATACTGGTCCATCCAAGAATCTCTTTCAACACGAGCTTCTTCAACAATAGTTTCAAATTTAAGTCTTTCCATGAAATGAGTCCGATTTGAAACTAATATATGAACCAAGAATTTAAGAAGGAGACTTGAGTACAGAGGATATGAAAGCAAAATAGAAAGACAAAAGAGTAGAGGCAAGAAAATTATAACTTTCAGCTCGTCATTTTTTCTGCGAAGGTTCTCGCAGTTAAGTAAAGAATTGCGAAGCATATGGTTCAGAGTATCACATTCAGAAATTTTGACTTGAAGGCTTTTTCTTAGAGCTTCAACTTCATTTTCTAAAGATGCTCGTGAAGCAGTATTATCAGAGCCAAAATATTTGAGTAAGGTCTCGGAAACTTCATATTGGAGAGAGTCAGTAGAAGATTTTCTAGCATCATCTAAAATATTAGATAAAATTTTAAAAACAACATCAACTCCTGCTAAGATTGATGCAGAGGTTTTATTTGATGGAGGAAGAGATGTAGAGGGTGAAGTAGTAACAAGGACAAGTTGACGGTTTGAGTCATTTGCGATGGTTGTATTATCAGAAGGAGAAGTATTGGGAAAAACAACAGTTGAAGGAAATAAAGGGCTAGAAGGAATTTCAGTCACAACAATTTTAGGAGCCTGATTTGTCAAAGAATCAAAAGAAATAGAGGTGTTGGTAGCGATATTCTCGTAGGTAAAATAGGAAGGATCAGATTGCAAGGGTGTGGGAGTAATCCTCGTAGATGTTAACGTAGGAATGATGATATCAGCCTCAAGAGTTTTAAATTTGCGAGGTTTTTTGGGAAGATTAGCGATGTTCTCGTCATTCTGTGAATAATAACTTAGATAAGAAACAGAGGCAACAATATTGTTACTAAGAAATAAAATGTGTTTCTTACTACCTTATCACTCGCAGAACTCCTCTTCTTCTTTTCAGTTGGCCTTTTGCGAGCATTAGGGTTTTGAACTGTGGATTGGGTGTTAGAGATAATTCCACTGAAGAGAAAACATAATATGTGAGTTATGAAGAATCAAATAGAGAAGACTGGAAAATATAAGTAAAAAATTAGTTCGAACAAATATCATAGTCAAAAAACATACCTTGATGACTCCATTAGAACAGTAGCAGGAGAATATGAGGAAGAAGAAAAGTTGCAGACGGAAGACAAAGTAAACAGATAGGGAAATAAAAGAAGAAAATTAAAAATCTAACTCTACCTTTTATAGGTAAAAGGGGGGGTGACCCGTTGAACAGACGCGTGTCAATAAAAAGAAGAATTTACAACACGTGTAGGCGGTTAATCTAAATTAACGGAGCCTTATCGAAAAGAAGATATGGAAAGATAAGAAGTTGCGAGCGTTATGAAGAGTTTGGGGAATCTCACGATCTTCTCTTCTTCGTAGAAAAGACATGAGAAGAGGCAAGATGTAGGACCAGAATATCGCTACAACGATATTCTTGTGATATTAACGACACCTCTGCGAACGTCACCGCAAACTCTTTAACAACATTTTGCGAGCGTCACAGAGTATTTCAAAGAAGGACATAAAAGCTGACGATGGAAGAAGCACAAGAAGAACATATTTATCCCACGATGGGTACAAATCTTGAGAGAATGAATATTATAGTGATCGCGATGAGATCGCAGAGTAGATCCAAAATAATAGGAAAATATAGCTGTTATCCATTATGTAACTACCCTATAAATAGAGACCCAATATGTCCAGAAAATGATGATGTATTTTTGAGAATTAAGAAAGTCTTGAGGAGAGAGAAACTTCAAGAGAAGAGTTGTAATCTTGAATTCTTCCATTTCTGTAAACATTTCTGAGAACAAAATAATAAAGTGTGGTTTTTAATCTTCAATTGTGAGTTGAATATAGCAAGATCATAACAAGGGTGTAGTGTGGTATTTCCTGCAACTACACCATGCACATAAAAGGAAGGCCGGCCTCTCTTCTGTTACATGCCCAATTATTATTCTTAGACGTACGATGACAGTAAAGCAGAGTGGACATGCGAACCTTAAGTATGTCTTCCAATACTTTTCTTCTACTTCTACTTCTCTTTTTTTTTTTTGATGCCACTGGCTTTGTTTCCGAAGTTCAGAGTTGGTGGTGGGAGGGGAAAACACACTCCAGTGTGCCCCGAGCACGTTACCTCACACTTTCTCGCCAACCATAATTATTCCCCATAGGCAGGCATAGGGTTTAATTGGGATCTGATATCATGCCTTAACTCACGGCCGGTACAAAAAAAAAATCCCTTTTGAGATTGTGTTATCTTGACGTGCATAAAAGACGATCTTGAGCTCTTCATTAGGGTAGTTTGTCTTCGTCCGTCCTCTTTACAGGTATCGCCTCATGTTTCCTTATTCTTCTTTCTTTTATACTACTTTTTATACGTGCATAGATAGGATGGAACCTGATCATTCTCTCTGTTCTTTGTAGTGTATGATGGGATCCTCCAGGGATATCCCTGTATTCAATTCTTCGGAGAAGACTTTCAGAATTGGGTCTTCTTCTCATGGGGAGTCACTGGATAGACTTGAATCCATGTTACATGAAGTTGGTGAGTTCTTCCAGGACCTTCCTTCTATCTACCATCATGAAGTGTAGGTGCATGTTCGGGCTTTCTTGGGTTCAGTGAGCATGGAGGAGGGACGGGAAAGCAAGGAGGAACCTTGGTGTGCTGAGAAGTACGGGCACTGCAAAGACTTTCCTCGGTCTAATTGTATGTCGAGTCGAATTGCTCCTAGGTCGAAGCAACGGAAGACAGAGCGCGTGAAGCTTTTGGAGGAGAGCATCATGGTTCTCGGTCTTGATGCGAATGAATCGAAAAATCTTCTTCGGGGGGTCGATGAGAAAACTTTCGAAGGAGCATCTGTCGGAAATAAATTTGCCTCCAAAGTTGATGCTAGAGGTGTCGTTGGCACTACTGGAGGGGTCATGGTGGCGTATGCTGGACCGGTCATCGAAGCGGATATTGTTACTGGTGTGGCTGCTTCGGGATGGGATGCTGGAGTTTATGTTGCTAATACCGTCGAATGGGATCTTTGTTGCCTGAGAGATTGCTGGGGAAAGTGCTTGAAGATGGCCTTGACCAAGGGGAGCCGGGTCCCATACTTCGAGAGCTAGTTCTTCCCTTTCATTATTCCTGTTGCTTAGTCGTTCTGATGTCCTTGTAGACTCCTCTTTACCAGTTAACATTCCACTTGTCTTTTTTTTTTCGAATGGTTGAATGAGGTACTTTGGTTACAATATGTTGGGTAATAGTTTTCTGGGTTAGTTTGATGTATTTCTCTGATATCTGGAAAACTTATTCGGAAAGAGATGTATTACACCTTTTTTTTTGACGAAAAAGAGATTCCGAGGAAGAATAAAAACGGTGTATTCATCTTGGGGAAATACAAATATCAAGAGAAATTGTTGAAGGAAATACTAAAGGGAGCGTGACTGAGAAGTACAAAATTTTAAGGAGTGGAGGCTTTGAGCCACCGTGAGTGAATTATCACGCCTTCAGGTGCATTGGCATTAATGAGCTTGCAATATCCTCCTAAAAGGACGTCCGCCACCAGATACGGTTCATCTTCTCTCCCGTCGGGCAAATCGATCTGAATAGCCATTTTTACCATCATCTTCCCTACTTGAAACGAGTTTGCCTTGACCACCACATCTCCGATTGAAAACGGGATCCAATGTTGCTCAACCATTTGAGTCGTGGCTTCGTTGGTTTCAATAGAAGTTTCCAAGATTTTCATAATGTGCTCAAATGGCCTAACTCCCCATTCACATTTCTTGATAGTTTTCATGACGATAGTCGCGTCGAGTCCCCATGACGGGATGGGGAAAGGAATGACTGAGTGTAGATAAGGTTTTTCAGTCAGGCTTACTTGCATTTGAAATCCATGATCTAGCGCCAGCAGGTCTCCTACGGAGGTCTGGGTTCCTTTGGTAGTTCATTGATGAGATAACCAGTGGGATGAGCCGTTTGGAACTCCTTCGGGCATGGACATCGGTAGAGGATGCACATCTAGTTTCGCTTTGTTGTCGAGTGCCCACAGACGTCCCAATATTATGTCATGACCTAATTCCCTGACAATGGGGAATTTGTTATGTTTTACAGCGCCTCCCACCTTGACCTCGAGGTTTATGTAGCCGTGCGCCTTCAAAGTTTCTCCTCTCGGGTCCTTAATTACAGACGGGGAATGGGTAGCGTCTTGTTTTGTAAATCCCTCTGCCTTTAACATCTTGAAAGTGACAATGTTGAGGCCAGAGGCCATGTCGATGAGTGTGTTGTCAAGTTCGATACCTCTTAAACGATATGTGGTCATCAGTCCCCAGTTCTCTCCTTTGGCTCCGCTTGTTTGGGAAGCTTGTGTCCCTGACATGGTTTTCGGGGAGAAAAAAAGTCGTTTGCCGGATACGACAGGATTGATAGCTGCGAAAATATCTTGGCGCTGCACCTTAGAAAGATAAAGAATTTCGCATACATGCTGCATCATGGATTGTAACGTCTCGTGTAAGGAGTCCCCAGGGGACCCGCAGTTCCTTATCGGGAGTGGGTCTCAATGTACTCCATCGTTCCCTAGCTGGAGCTCTCCTGCTTCTATCTTTTCTTTGAAAATATGCTTTAGTTTGTTGGAATCACTGGTCGGGTTGTGAACGAACCTGTGGTAATAGAAGTACTTGGGGTTCGCCATCTCGGCCTCAGTTGGTGGACGTCTAGGAGGCGGCAGTCTGATAACATCATCTTGAACCCAGGCCTCCAGGAGGTCAATTACCTCCTACATGGGAAATGGGAAGCCGAGAGTATTCCCTTCAGCTTCATGATGATGCATGGGAGTTTTAGTGGCAATCTTCCGTGGCAGGTCCTCCCGTTGCGCTGATGCTTCACGTTTCGGCTGGTAACCTGTAGCTAAGGCCTTCCTTTTTCCCCTTTCATTCACTATGTTCACGGAGGGTGAGCTAACGTTAAATTGCTTGCTAGTGAGGCGTCTATTCCCTCGAGTCTCAAGGGCGTCTTCAACACGAGTTGACCTAGTTCTATAGAGTAATGTTGGTGTCGTCATTGCGGATCGTCTGACGGCTTCATGGAGTTCGGAGAATGTTTTAAAGCGCAAGTTCTCTAGAAAGGTGCAGTAAATAGGAACCATACCATTGATGCAAACGTTCACCAGTTGTTGTTCAGTCATGTTTGGGTCGTGACAGTCGAGCGCTTGGGCCCTGAACCTTTTGACAAAGTCGTTCGGATGTTCGTTATCCAACTGGTACATTCTCTCAAGGTCTGAGAAGGTGACTTGTTCGGACACGAAGAAATACTTTCTGTAAAAATCTGTGACCATGTTGCCCCAGTTGGGAATATTGTTTGGCAGTATGCTGTTGTACCATGTATGCACCCTTCCGGTAAGTTATTTTGAGAACTCCCTTAGGCGAAGAACGTGATTATACTCATGTTCACCTAGGGATTCCAAGAAACGGGAAACATGCTCATGTGCATTATCGGTACCATCGTATAGGGTGAATTGAGGAGAGGAGTACCCCATTGGAAGAGGAACTCTTTGCATTTCCGATGGGTAAGGGGGTTGGTGTTGATGCATGTCTAGTTCATCGTTTTTGATTCGGTTGCGGAGAAGTTTCTCCAAATATTCCCGCGTGATGAAGTTGGACGGCTGATCTCTTTCCACTGGGATTCTAGGGCAAATTTCCTCATCCGTGGAGGCGCGTTCCGCTGATGTGCTAGCATTTGGGTTGTTGTAGATGTTCCTAAACAACTCTAGAGGGTGCGACTCAAGTGGTAGCCGCTATGTCAGAGTCTTGAGAAAAAATATTACTTCTTTATGTGTTGAAACCATATCCGTCTGAGCTCTAGCAAGCATCTTATGTCGCTCCATCAAATCAGCGATGGTGACATAAGGATGGCTTCCCCTAGTCCCTCCGGTGTCTCGTCTCGTCCCGTCGGTGGGGCAGATAGAACCTTGGTTGCGGTTGGAGATTCCATATTAGACATGGTGATGGGACTTGCAGCGGCGGCTCTGGCTCTGATGACTGGTGGCGTAATGCCCGAGGAGGTGTTTTCATTACCGTGATTAGAGGGTAGTGCAGAGACACTTGAGGCGGCAGCGGCTCTGGCCCTGGTAATTGGTGGTGTTACGCTTGAGGGGGTGTTTTCGGGGTTGCCATAGTCAGTAGGTGTTGTAACGACATTATTGGGAGAGACATTAACATCAGGAACGTGCTCTGTGCTGGTGTTCTCGGCAGCCGCTCCGGACCTGAGTTCCACCATATTGGTTTTTCTGTTCGGGAAAATAAATCAGGAGTTTAGAGTTGATATTGTAACCGATAGACCAATCCTCCCGCTGTGGTCGCCAATTGTTTATGGGTTAAAATAGTTTCTACCGATTTTGGTAATTGCAGGTGTGAAGGTGAGAAAAAGTTTAAACCCTAAACAATGTACTGCAAGGGAGTACTTTTAAGTTCGAGAGATCAATATGTACAAGTCCGGCCTAAACCAAGAAATGGTCGTTCCATACTTTCTTCGGTCACAAAGTGGAGGAGAAGGTCTGGTTTAGGGAGGTAAGCGAAGAGAGTGTTGAGACCATAATAATTCTAGAGTAGCACTTGACTTGTATCAGAAGGTGAAATCTTTGGGAAAGCTATCAAGAGTTTCTTTTCTGAGTGCGGTGTTTTTCTCCTGACCAAGAACTTGTGTTCTGGTGGAAATAGGTAAGCCTATTTATACAAGTCAAGAAAAAAACGTACTCTGGCCTCACAATAGAAGGAAACGGGTGAGTTAAATGGGAAGAGGTGGTAACGCCTTGCATTGATGGGATTTAATAGAATTTATGTCCCATTATGGAGGAGCGTTTCACCGTTGCTTCTTTCATTTACTGACCGCCTTACTCCCATTACACTATCTTGAAACGGGAATTTGTGTATGCCGCACGCTATAAACCACCAAACCAAAATCCTAATGAGCATCCCCCAGTTTGTGTTGATGTATCGAACGTTTTGGAAGACATGTAAAACATTGTTGTGGATTGGCAAGTCGAGCTTGGGGAACTTGCTAGCCAGGTGACCTTCGACGGTCGAGATGTTGCATCTTGAAAGGAGGGGAAACCGTTGATCGTTGCACGCCTTTTCTTTGGTAGCCGTGTAGCGAGGTCCAACAGGGTGGCACGTCTAGGGTGTGTTCAGACTTGGCATGAGGAGCCAAGGGTTTGCCATGGGCGCTAGGCGTGCGACCAAGCTATGGTTTCGGGTCTAAGGTCGTGAGGGGACTTTAGACGGCCAGGATTTTCTCCTGGGATTGAAGTTCAACTGTTGATGGTCGCCTGGCTTCGATTTGGTAGCCGCATGGGGAAGGCCAGTAGGGTGGCGCGGCATGAAGGGCCATGGTGAGGCGTGTTTAGCATGGCGCGGCTAGCTTGGCTAGGTGCGTGACCAAGCAAGGGATAAAGTCATGAGGAGACTTTATACGGCCAGGATTTGCTCCTGGGATTGAAGGGAAACCATTGATGGGCGCCTGGATTCAATTTGGTAGCCGCATGGGGAAGTCCAATAGGGTTGCGCGGCATGAAGGTCCATGGTGAGGCGTGTTTAGCATGGCGCGGCTAGCTTGGCTAGGTGCGTGACCAAGCTAGGGATAAAGTCATGAGGACACTTTATACGGCCAGGATTTGCTCCTGGGATTGAAGGGAAACCGTTGATGGGCGCCTGGCTTCAATTTGGTAGCCGCATGGGGAAGGCCAGTAGGGTGGCGCGGCATGAAGGGCCATGGTGAGGTGTGTTTAGCATGGCGCATCTATCTTGGCTAGGTGCGTGACCAAGCTAGGGATAAAGTCATGAGGAGACTTTATATGGCCAGGATTTTCTCCTGGGATTGAAGGGAAACCGTTGATGGGCGCCTGGCTTCAATTTGGTTTAGAAACCCTAATTGGTTCCCTTCACTAGAACCGCTACAGAATTCTAGTACGGACTCGGATTTCGATGGTCCTCCCCTAAAATCAACCGGAAAAAATTTTCCTATCTCCTTACGCGAGGATATTTAGGTTTTAAACTCGTTCAGGGGGGAAAAACAGCCCAAAAGAAAGACTCAGGAAGATTTCATGAGGGACAGCGGCATGGCCAGGCTATCATGGGTACATGGCGTGGCTAGGGACAAGTTATGGCGCAACTAGCTCGGGCTAGGTGTGGCTGGCATGACTTTCCATCGGCACACGAGACGTGGCTAGCATGGATAGGGCCATGGCATGGTGCAATTGGCATGGCGCGGCTAGCTTGGGCTAGGCGTGGCTGGCATGATTTGCCATTGGCACGCGGGGTGCAGCTAGCATAGCTAGGGCCATGGCATGGTGCAATTGGCATGACGCGGCTAGCTTGGGCTAGGCGTGGTTGGCATGATTTTCCATTGGCACGTGGGGTGTAGCTAGCATAACTAGGCCATGACATGGTGCAATTGGAATGGCGCGGCTAGCTTGGGCTAGGCGTGGATGGCATAATTTGCCATTGGCACGCGGGGTGCAGTTAGCATGGTTGGCATGCTTTGGCGCGGTAGGGTGTGGCTGGCATGATTTTCCATTGGCACACGAGATGCGGTTAGCATAGCTTGGGACATGACACGGTGCGATTGGCATGGTGCGGCTAGCTTGGGCTAGGCGTGCATGGCATGATTTTCCATTGGCACGCGATATGCGGCTAGCATGGTTGGCATGCTTTGGCGCGGTGGGGTGTGGATGGCATGATTTTCCATTGGCACACGAGATGCGGTTAGCATAGCTAGGGCCATGGAACGGTGTGATTGGCATGACGCGGCTATCTTGGGCTAGGCGTGGCTGGCATGATTTGCCATTGGCACTCGGGGTGCGGCTAGCACGGCTAGGTCCATGGCATGGTACAATTGGCATGGCGCGGCTAGCTTGGGCTAGGCGTGGCTGGCATGATTTGCCATTGGTACGCGGGGTGAATTAGGGTTTGGTTTGTCATAACCCTAATTTGAAAAAATATACCCTAGTAATTATTAGGGACATATTAATAGCTTTTATCAATGCGCCTAGTAAATGCTTTTTTTAAGTGTCTGCTAGGGTTTAGCATTTTACGATTTTAACCCTAAACTAAAGACCACCATCAATAGTTATATAATTGAAATATCACTGGTTGTGCGTTAAGATCAATCAATTAGAATATCCAACCTTTGGTTGTTGATTTACATTGATTGATACTTGAAAATTGGTATTTGGTACCATTCAAGTAACTCCTCTTATATTCAATCGGGCTCGCAGATTTCTATTTGCTGATTGCGGATTGAATTAAGAGTTAGAGATATTAAAACTATTTGATATACTTTATTCTAGATTGAGTATGACTGTCTAGTTGATTATCTAGAAAGTGTATTGGAGTAAGTCCTCTCAGATTGCCAAATGAATTGTTGGGTGTGTTTCAGTCTATGGATACAAGATCGGAATAATACAACAACAAGGTGACTTGTGTGATTGACTATGGATACAAGATCGAGATAATACAAAAACAAAGTGTGTTACTTGATAATAGGTTCGGTATTAACCAAACTATATAGGATCACTATCAAGTATTACGGAGTTAACATACAAGTGTATTTTACTTTATTATAATAAATAATTATAATGCGAAAATCAAAGTAAAAGACACATCAAAATTTTGTTAACGAGGAAACCGCAAATGCAGAAAACCCCCGGGACCTAGTCCAGTTTTGAATGCTCTCAGAATTAATCCGCTATAAAAAAAATATAATACCAACTTCGTATAGTTGAGACCAAGAAAACTACCCCTAGCTACATAGTTCACTCAGTATCCATGCACCTTCGACTTCTAGAGTCACGCACGTGAATAACAACTCCTTTGGATTGTATTCCAAAAAGCAAAGGAATATTATGTTTGGTAACCACTCTAATCAATTTTCCTACAAGATATAAATGAGTTGTTGACAAAGGCTCTTCCGTTTAATCTAATAACTCCTTTGTCTGGTTAGATCAATCTAACTTTAACTACCGAAATAGTCAAGTATAGATTCGCCCTCAATCAAAATAAATCTCAAAGAGATATATAGAGAATGCCGATCTCACGCAACTAATCAATCAAGGTTTTTGCACATAATACACAAGATACGAAACCTAATAAGAAACCTTCTTTGTTTTCAAATCTTCTATTATCTTCAATAACCTGCACAACACCACTTGAATATCTTGTGATCAATCACACACATAACGAAGTTTATTAACAATGGATTATCACAAGATATCTTTAGATCTAACAACAGTTCTAAAGATATCGTCGATACTCTGATCTAGTTTGAGTGAATCTTATATCAGAAGAGAAGATTCTCAAGCATAAACAAACTAACTGCAATTAATCAAAGTTTCAACAACCGTTAGTCAATCAAATCAAATCAAAAACTAATAATACTGCAATTATCTAGTTTCCCACCAACGGTACTCGTAGAGCTTCTTGGTCCCACAGAAATCTTTAAACGAGCGGTCATAAGAGATTTTAATTAATTAGGATACTTTCCTCACCGATTAGATGGCTCCACCAGAAACAACAAATAATGAAGTTTGCCCGACTCTTAGGATAGTTTGCTATAAATGCAAACTTAGGTATTTTTAGACCAAGGATGTTTCGACACCAAGGAATTTCCAAAACCGAAAGTATTCTCAAGATATGTAATGAATTCCAAATTCGGTTTTCCAAATTCCAATAAATGCTTGTCCAATATTTTCTAAATATCAATATAATATCTCCAATTAGTAAATGCACATTACTAAAAAAAAATTCTCTAGAGATTTGCATTAATTGCTTGTAATTAAAGCATATAAAACCGAAAACCTTAATTAAAAGATTCTTAATTTATATCGGCACTGGATCACCTTGAGTACCAAGGAATATATTTGAGCAATAAATGATAAGTGTTATGGTTTGTGTTCAATATATGTTGACATCTTTTCACTGCAAATCCTTATTTCATATTTACATAGATTTGCTTTCTTAGAATCGGTTATACCACACTTCCAAACAGGTTTAGAATTGGTTTGCCTGTATTCCAAGACTATTATGTGATTGATCATACCAAGTCACAATGTTTAGTGGTGATTGGTCCTTCCACGTCATATACATGGTTTCAATTGGTTCTAGCAATCACTAGGATAGTTAAGTATAGTTGATCTCTAGACTCCATGGAGATTATCCTAAGAAGACGAAGAACTACTCAAGGAACCAGTGGAACTTCATCCGACCAAAACGGTATGTGGAGACTTGAACTTATCTAGAATTCAAAAGTCTATCTATGTCCTACTCTTGAGACAACAGTCATATAAGTATGATAGTTTCCATACATAAATAGTTGTTATTTCGAGCCGAGTTTACTCGCCTATTTTTTTCTCGAAATATATGTTGGTGATCTTTCGCTTTAACCACCTTTCATATTTACCCTTGACGAAAGTCATGATGGCGTTTCAATCTTGAAAATATCTTTGATGACGATAGTCGATTCTTTATGTCTAACCACTATTATAACATTATAGAAGAATGTTTCAATGATTGAAATGTAGAGTTGGGATTATAAGCATATATAATGTGTTCGTACATTAGTGTATAAACCTATATACCGGAAACCAAGTGCATGCATATGTGTGTACGCGTACTGGCGAAGGAGACAGGTTGGGTACGCGTACTGGCGTAAGTTGAGTTTACGAACTTACAAACCAGTCACCTTAGGTATGCATACCCGTACGCGTACTGACGGAACTTTTTTAACCGAAAAATTCTGTTGTGTTTGAAAACTAAAACCAACTCAAAACTGGTAGCTAAGGTACGCATACTCAAGATGGTTATTTCTCAAATCGGTAGTTCATGAACTTAAAACAATAAATTATAAGGAATGTAATATTTGCAAATCGTGGCTATATTGTTCATGAATTGATTCAAATGAATCAACCCGATTTTTTTTCAATTGTGTCTATGTATAAATATCTAAGCAATTGAACAACTATTCAACTAATTCTTATGAGTTATTTGAACTAGTTACGAGAAAGATGAATACGGTTAATATGAAAATACTCATAGGGCTAACCATTGGTTAACTATTTGTGAACCAACCAAATATACACGTTTAGGTACGGTTACTCAAACCTAAATGAAATACATTTCATGTGTGTGTGACAAGCTAAGTTTCGATCTAACGGTTGAAAGATATTAGCATGAATAAATCAGGTTTTTCATCTAATAGAGAATATTGAATGCTTTGTTACCAAGGTAACTTAGATTGCAAACCCTGATTTGAAAACTATATAAAAAAGACGTCTAGCAACTGGGAAAACTATTCCATACGCCTCCTTTGTGATACTAGTTGGTTTGCTAGTGTCGATTCTCCTTTAACCGTAGGTTTCTACTCGAGACCCTGTCGGTTAACGACTTAAATACTTCATTGGGATTGTGAAGCCAGACGAAACTACTTCTCTTATAGTTGAGCAATATGATCTTTCCATTTTCTATCATACGAGTTCAATTGAATAATTGGCTTGAGATTATATCTCCGATAGGGCAAGATAAAAAGAAATCACAAACATTTTCGTCTCATCTTTTGTGATTCGGCAATATCTAGTTTCGCTACCATACGATTTAGATTATTATGAGGTGATCAATAATTCTAGGTTGTTCTTCGGGAATATAAGTCCGGGTTATTGACTGGATCCTGTTCACCTTGATTTTATCAAAAGATGGAACAAAACTCGTAGGTTTATTTATGAGAGATAGATTTATTTATTATTGTAGACTTTTCTGTGTGATACAGATTTGTTTATTAAAGTCTTCGACTTTGGGTCATAGCAACTCTTAGTTTTGGGTGAGATCTACTAAGGGAATCAAGTGCGTAGTATCCTGCTGAGATCAGAGATGTAAGGAGCAAAAATGTACCTTGAATCAGTGTGATATTGATTAGGGTTCAATTACAGTCCAGACCGAAGTTAGTTTGTAGTAGGCTAGTGCCTGTATTGGCTTAATACAGTGTGGTGTTCAATCTGGACTAGGTCCCGAGGTTTTTCTGTATTTGCGGTTTCCTCATTAACAAAATTTCTGGTGTTTGTGTTATTTATATTCTGCATTATATTTTGTTACATAATTGAAATATCACAGGTTATGCGTTGTATCGATCAATAGTGAAATCCAACCTTTGGTTGTTGATTGTAAATTGATTGATCCTTGGATATTGGTCTTTGGTACCATCCAAGTTTGGTATCCTTTTATTTGATAAGGACTCGCAAATTCTTATTTGCTTGAGTAAAGATCAAATCAAGTGAGAGAGATATTAACCCCTCGATATAGTTTTCTCTAGATTAAGTCTGACTGTCTAGTTGATTCTCAAGAAAGTATATTGTAGTTAGTCCATACATATTTCTAATCAAAATATTGGGTGAGGTTGTTAGACCGACGCTTTTTCAATTTGTATCAGAGCAGGAAAACACGTTTAAAGACCTTATAAGTCTGTGTTTGTAGATATCTGACTCTATGGACAGAAGTATTATCTCTGATAAATGTGTCACCAGAAATAAAGACTTTGTTTCTAATAAGTCTATTAAAGAAAAAGATCCCTCAATCACTATTATAGAGGAACCTTGTGTTCAAATGAAATAGTCTAACACCGTGTTATCCTGACGAATCTAACTTTGTTGTTCAAGAAGAAACATCTAGCGAGAGTGAACTAATTCTAAATCTTGTTAGAATTCAAACTGATATATTCAAACAGTTAAAAAAACATGTCAATGTTTTTCTTGGTATAGTAGAAGACCGTGGCTCCAGTGAAAAGGCTTCTTATAAGGAAAATCCTGAAGTTCGATCATCTCATATCCTACTTGAGGCAAAACTTAAAAAGGATAATTTAGATGTTGAACATCTCTTGAGTAAACTCTCCATTCAAGGATATTCAAAAGAGTCTGTTATATCGTCTACTTCTATTCAAACTGAAAAAGCTTCAATTTCAGAAGTAATTTCAGATTATCTTCCCACTCAAAGTAATATGCAAGGGATTCACACATCAGTGGGAAGAAAGAAATCTCCAGACGGTAATGATAGGTCTGAAATCTCTAATCACTCATGTGATCAGAAAGTGTGCCTTTTTGTGATTCAAAAAGGCATATAGTGCAAAAGAGGAAACCCAAGTTGAAAAACAAATCGATGGTTCAACTTTAACACACCTTAGACTTGATTCTTAAAGGTGTAACTGACATTCGTATGTCTAAACCAATTGGTTTTATTATGTATCCTATGTTTCTTACCAGGAAGGTCAGTTCAATGCGTTCCTAAAATGCACAAAATCATAATATACCTCTTGAGAAATATCGTCCAAGAAGAACTCATGTTCTCTCTCCTATTAAAAATGGAGATAATGACGTGAATCATGTATCAAGTGAAGAATGTAGATATGATCAGATGGATGACAACGTAAAATTGATTATTGATGGATATAAGGAAATCATCAACAAACTGCGTAGGTCATCTAGACAACATTCTTTATGTAAAAATCCTCATTGTGCGTCATATTATGATGATAGTAAATTTTATGTAATTTTTCACATCATAACAGTCTTCTTCCAAGGGACAGAAAGAAGAGGTTTAACCAAAAACAATTTTCATTTGATGAGCTAAAAGCTCATACTTGTGCTACCTAATCACAAGGTTGAAATCTCTCATACGAAAATCCTGGTTGAGGGATATGTTCAGGTATACTTGTTAGAATGGTATTTTCAGATTCTCAAGATATTTTATTATCGTCTATAGCCTGAGTATCCCTGTAAAAATACTTGTACAAGTATTTTTGTTTTGCTGTTGTCAATTTTTATTTTTATTTTTTTGGTTAAACAAGGTGCTACTCATGTACTCTAAAAATTGCTTCTCTTATGAGACATAGATTTTTGGAGTCATCACGATGTTTCTCGTTTTACAAGAGTTTTCAGCAAAGTCGTGTGCTTACGACTCTTGTTCTTCTCTTGGGTCAAAATTGAACTCATACAGGTTACCCGTGTGACTGACATGGATTAATTAAGGATTCCCTAAAAAACTTCCTTCTCTAAGAAACCTTTAAGTAGCCGACCTATTGAGTTACGTAAGTCACATACGCATGCTCTAGGTTATTTGTTGGGTTATCAAGAATGTCCTCTTCTTCATCTCCCCATGGTAATTTTGCAAAGGGATTTCTTGAGAAAGGTTTTGGTTTTGAATCAAAAGGAAGGAAGAAAAGAACTCTTGTAGAACAAGGTGCACCCAATGCCTCATGCTACTATTCCTACTCACACTAAGATGTTGAGAATGAGGATATGGTTTCTGCTGAAGTGGTTCATGACTTTCTTAAATACTTTGAGGAATCAAAACTGCAACTTATTGATACAATGAAATATCTTGATGTGGTTAGAAGTGAGTTGAAAAAGGTTACTACTGACCTTGGTCTCATGAACTCACATGTTAAATAACTTCTCAATGAGGATATCTTATCCGAAAACACGGTTGATAATATGAATCACAAGCTCAAAGGTATCGAAACCCGTGAAGTTGCCGAACGTGAACTTTAGCTCGTGATCGATTTCTAGTAGATTTATTATTTTGTCTAGGAAGTCTTCTTATGAGAATTTTATTCTTGTGTTTAAGGAAGAATATATAACTAGAGTTTGGAATAGCCATTATTGTGATTACACATAGCTATGTCCAATATTTTTTATCTTTGTTTTTAGATTTATTTATTTAAACTCTAAAATTGTTTGGAAGATGATTTTTGCAGTATTAATCTTTATGGTTTTATATATTTCAATATGTTGCGGGATATGTGTGTTTGCATCCGTGAACTATTATTGTCCCATACGATGTCAAAAGTTATCTCTTTTATATGTCGATATGCAAGTATTGATACAAGATCGATGAACTTTTGACAAACAAAAATTGAACCTATTATGTCGTTATGGAAATAATTGATGGAAGATAGGGTGAATTTTTGTTTCCAAGGATTATGTCTATTGTATGTCATTATGCGAATAGTGATGGAAAATAGAATGAATCCTTGTCTATGCCGCAATATTGATCTTTCCATGATCCATATTTTATGTGTATACTGCAATGCTCCATAAGTTTTTCTTGTGTTGAGCATAAAACGATTGAGTTAATCATTATTTTATGGTGAACATAGTCGTATCTCCATAAGTCTTCTTGTGTGAGCATTCCCAACTAAAATAATCACATATTCGTTTATGGTCTTTTTGGTTGTGTATTCCGATTAAATCAATCATGGGTTTTCTTGTGGTTGGTTTAATTGAGAATTTTGGATATAGAAGATCATTTCTTATGGTTTTTGGTGTCCGATGAAATCCTTCTTTTCTTGTAAAAGTAAGGCCGCTCTTGTTGTTCTCTCGGGAATGACATCAAATGGGGGAGAGTTTTTTTGAACTTGTGCTTAATTTCCATATCTTTGTGGGGAGTACGGCTGTGAAATTATTAGGGTTTATCTTGTATTTTTACAAACTCCTTGATAAATGCATTTAGCTTCGGCTTTATGATTGCATCTAAACAAAGTTGATATGTCATTTTCTTTAGTCTTTGTAGTTGCAGAATAACCTACAACTACACCCTCAATAGAATTAGTAAAAATTCAAGAAGTTCTTGATGGTGAATGATAACTTTCTTATTAATTCTCTTAATTGATTACATAGAATTATCAAAATGGAACTAGAATAGTTACAACTTTTTCTATTCTCTTTCCTAAGATAATTTCTTACACTCACTAAAAGAACCTCTCGAATTTTACATTTGAACTCCTATTTATAGTAAAACTTATACAAATGTATATGAATTGCGAAGTATCGTAACTCATACTCGCAAAATTATTCCATCCTCGCAAAACTTCATATTTCTCCGCGCTACTTCTATCATCGTATCATTTTATAACTCTTTTCTCCTTTATTTATTACGATACTCGTGAACTATTATCTTGCGATATTGAGTACTTACATCTTGCCTCTTCTCATGTCAATTCTACGAAGAAGAAATGATCGTGAGAACATAACCGTTACTTAGTCTTTTAGAATTTGGACACGTCTTTTGTAACCGTTCTTTTCTAGTTATTCCCTTATATAAATCCTTTATATTCTCTTCCTTTTCTTCTTCTTACTTCTGCAATTTTATCTTCTGCTCATACTCTCTATTATTGTTTTCTCTGCAATTTTTTCTTCTATTATATCTTCATGAGTTCTCCAAGGTAATTTCCTTCTATCTCCGCGCATTTCATTTGTTCTCCTCATTAATTTCTGTATAATTTGTTATCTGATTTTGGTTTATTTCAGTAAAATAACTCCTCAGATGAAACCTCAACTAAAAAATTCAAGCCCTAATCCACGAAGAAGAAAATCTGAGAATCAAAAGGTAGTTAAAATACTTTGCCTTCTTTCCTGAACAATATATTGTTGCCTCAGTTTTTAATCTACATTTTGATTCGCAGGTTGGCGAAAAACCAAACCCTGGTAAGAGATCTCGAATAACTAAACCCACACCATTAATTCCGATTGATGATTTCCTTCCTGAAGTTGATAAGGAATTTTCCTCTCCTCCTCGTGAAAATGCTTCTTCACACAATCCTGCCTCTACTCCATTACCTACCTTTCAATCTCCCATCAGTGTCAATTTATCAACACTTCTTCAAGATCAACCCTCACAAAATATTTCTTCAACTTCTTCTCTTGAAAAACAACCCTCGCAAAATATTTCTTCAACTTCTTCTCTTGAGAAACCTATCTTGTCCCCAAATCCTTTGAGTGCTATTTCTCCAGACAATTTGCAGGTTGTTCTTATTCCTTCAAATTCTTCTCCTCTTCCTCAGGAAATTCGAGATGGAATTTATTCAACTTTTCGAATGTTATCTGAGGTTTTGACCAATACTGCGAAGTCTACTAATGTTCGTTCGCAATATGAGTTTTGCGAAGTTCTAAATAATTTCGTCAATCCAGACATTTCTTCTTCACGTCAATCCTTGGAAATAGAAATTGAATTGCTTCGCCAATCTTTGAAATCTTCTCAAGCAGAATGCGAGGATCTCCGTAAAGAAAATTATAATCTTCAAAATAATTCTCTCGACTGTGCGATTCTTCGCAAAAAAAAATGATGAATTGAAAGGTATGATTACTATCTTCATATTTTCCCTTTTATTTACTTATATTCTTCATATGCTTGAAACATCCATTAAAACCCATTCCCCTTTATAGAATCCATCCAGAAATGTAAAAGATTGGTACTTCACCATGAATCAGATGCAACAGAATATCGAACCAAGCATGAAAGCCTCTCAAACCAATTCTCCCATTTATCTAATCTTTACTCATGTGCTCTTGACAACTCTGATGCTCTTTTTCAAGAGAATACTCAACTAATATATGATCGAAATTTTTTGAATGATGATATATCTCAACTTTTTTCTTCCTTAACTAAAGCTAATTTGAGAATAGAAACCTTATTAGAAGAGAACAAAACCTTATCAGAAGAGAAATGTTCGTTTTTGAATACAATGATTGTTTCTTCGCAAGAATTAAAAACTCTTCAGAATAAATGTTGCGATCAAGAAAATCTTCTTTCTCTGTTAAAAGGTGAACTTGAGGAATTAAAGAAGTCTTCAGATTCTGAAAGAAATTCTTTTGTTATTGAGAAGAATTCCCTTATTAATAAGAATATAGTCTTGAGTACTAAGAAGAATCAACTTGAAGAAGATTATTCGTCATTAAAAAGTTTTAATGCCAAACTTGCGAAGGATAAAAATTTTCTTCTTTCTAAAGATCAAAAGCTTCAATCTCGACTTAAAGGATTAGTTGGTGATGGTTTTGATAATGCGATGAATCAGATGAAGAACTGTTGTCTATCTTTAGCTCAATCTCTTACTTCGCAAAGAGAAGGTAGTCATTAAAATTTGACTTCCTCTGGTATATATTTTAAATTTCGTTATACTCGCAAATTTTATCCTTTGAATTTTGTTTTATTTGCAGAATCTGAGAATAACCTTCGTAATGCGAAAGATGGATTAGAAGCCTCATGTTCCGAGCTTCGTAAGAAAAATGCTTTTCTTTCTACCCGCTTAATCAACTCTCGTGACCGTTCTACTCGGAGATTCAACTATCTTGCTTATTCCAAAGATATCGAAGATACCAACCATCAAAAAGCTATACTTCGTGAAAGTCATCTGAAAGCTCAAGTCTTTACGAATAACATTCTCTTATCAAGAGCCTTTCCTCCTGTGAAAATTACTCCTCTGAAAATATCTGACGATGAAGTTGCTCGTGAGCCTGATAGTGATTTCGATTATGAGAGTGATGATAAAGATCTTGATGACGAGAAAGAATATATTCCTCAAGGAGATGTTCCTGTTGCATATTCTTCAAAGGATTATATCTCGCAAAAGTCGAAGGCTGCTAATGACCCTACTCATCTTAAAGATCCAGCACAGAGTGTTGATGAAGCATGATAACATTCTTTTTTTTAATTTATCATTGACTCTCCTGTCCTCCTTTCTTTTGGATTCCTTCCCTTAGTTACTGTTGGTTTTCTTTTTGCGAACAATTCTGTTTTTTTTAAGAAGTACATATGATATTTTGCGAAGATGATTTATCCTTCCTTTAGAAGTATATCTGATATTTTGCGAAGATAATTTAACCTTTCTTTAATTAAATTTGCCCCATTTGATCATATGAAGAGAAATAATATATAACTCACAGATAAAGCTTAGTATCTCCTTTTCCCCCTATTATTTCTCTTTAAATGATTAAATATTGTTTGAAGTATTAGAATATCTGCCTCAATTTATCTTACGAAGTTTCAACTTGTTACGATTGTAAATAAGAAATCCTCCCTTTTAAGTATAAAAAATATATGAAATATCCTTAATAAGTATACTACATATACAATACCTTTGAAGAAGTATTAGAAGTACTAAATCCGTCAAATGAAGAGATATAAGAAGTATTAGAAGTACTCGATCCACCAAATGAAGAGATATAAGAAGTATTAGAAGTACTCAATTCACCAAATGAAGAAATATAAGAAGTATTCAATCTGTGAATAATTACGTAACATATGACGAAGTATAATGATTATTTAACCTTCACCAAATGAAATATCCGTTGAAAAAGTATAATAAATATGAGATATTCTTGAAGAATTATAAGAAGTATTCAACTTTTAGAGAAATATTCAATATATGGAGAAGTATAAGAAGTATGTAATTCTCGTAAAATTTTACGAATATGAACTTATCTGTATTTGATTGCTATCAAAATCGCATCTTTTGTTAAGTCTTCGTTAAAATTCTTCAATGATGTTGTCTTCTTTGATAGGACTTCTTGTAAAAATTCTTCAATGATATTGACAGAGCTGTCTTCTCTTCAAAATTTCTTGATGTATATTCTTGTAAAATTTCTTCAATGATATTGACAAAGTTGTCTTCTTTTCAGATCTTCATAATGTATATTCTTGTATAATTTCTTCAATGATGTTGATGCAATGAATTTCATTAATTTCTGTGGTCTTATCATGCCTTCCTAAGTAAAGGTCTTATTTTGCCACCTCTTTTGTAGTAAATTTTTGTATTTGGCGATAATATGACAAGTCTGAACATTCTTGCGAACATACAACCTCGTGACATTACCGTCTTGCGATGAAATCGCATGACGTTTTTACACTTTCATGTAATAACCCATTAATCTCATCTTAACTTCTTTGTTTCATTCTGCGAGTTCTTTTTGTATGTTTTCCTTCTCTCTCTCTTTTTTTTTTTTTTTTAGAATGCTCGCAGAACTTCATTTGTTGCACAAATATGACAAGCCTTTATGTTTTCGCAAAAAAGAAGCCTCGTGACATTTGCGTCTTATAGCACGTATCAGATCCCTAATGGAGGGTGCTTCCCTTTATCTTCCCCCTGATTTCCCCTTCAAGGAAGCATACATCGACCATACAAGGTTAGCTCTTCCCATCCGGTTCTGCCAACAACCATCTTTTGATCGCAACCTCTTATCCTTTTTGCCTATAGGGCTTATAGTTACGAGGTTGCACCCTATGGGGTATCTTTGGGCCAAGTGCATCATTTGCCAAGACTTGTCAAAAATGGCAGATGTGGTTCAACCTCACCCGGCACTCTTGACTCAACCGTGTACCTCGGCGCCTTGATCATTTTCTGCATTTCTTGGGAAAGACAGTATGCCTTAGTCGCCCAGCCTAAATCTTCTTACACCGCATTTTATATTGCGTAATGTCGCTAGATTAGGTGAGAATCCAAGGTGTCTAACCCGGATAGGTACCCCATTATTAGGTTGTACCCCAAAATTTTTACCATGTACTAAGGGTCCTTGGTGGTGTTCCGGTTACCCTTAGCCACGTTTATAGGTACCCCCTTAAATGACGTACTTTAGGACTTTGCCTCTTACGAAATATAGCTTCGCGAACTAGGGTGTACGCCACAAAGGTTTGCCTGTATAAAATTTTCTGCGGATCTCTTTCTTTTTTGGAGGCTGATCACAGATTGCGGTCTTTTATTCGCAAATTAATGAAAGTTTAATCGCAATATAAATTTTGAAACTCGTAACTTTTTCCAATTTCCTGCGAGCAAACAATATTCGTAAAAATTTTCATGAGTTTTATGGATAATACCTTTTCAAATATAGTCTGTTCCAAGGTCTACCAAGCCTCAAACCCATGTCTCTCCCTTCTGGATCCATCAGCCGATAAGCTCCGCTTCCTACAACTTCTTTAATAACATATGGTCCATCCCATTTTGGTGCTAATTTTCCTCCATTTTCTTTTTGATATCGAGGTGTTTCTCGCATGACCAAATCACCTGGTTTATATTCACGTTCAATGACTCTCTTGTTGTATTCTCGAGCTAATCGTTCTCGATAAATCTTCATATTGTGCAACACCTTTTCTCTTTATTCTTCCAAATCATCCAATTCACTTAATACTACTCCCGCACTTAAATTTCTTTCCCAAGCTTATTTCTTTGTTGTCGGAATTACAACCTATGTGGGTAATACTGCTTCTACTCCATATGTTAGACAATAAGGAGACATTCCAGTTGCTTCTCTTCTAGTTGTATTGTATGCCCAAACTGCGCTAGGTACTTGCTCGCACCACCCTTTGAGATGTCCTTCTAATTTATTTTTGATTGTATCTGCGATTGTTTTATTTGTTGCTTCGCTTCTGTCCATTAGCTTGTGGATATAACGGTGTTGACTTCCCACATTTTATCCTAAAATCACTGAGTAACATCTCTATGTTCTGCCCCTCAAATTGTTTTCCATTATCAGATACTAGTTGTGCTGGAACCCCGTACCTGCAAATGAGGTTCTCAAATATGAATGTAAAAACATCTTTATCACGAATATGTTGTACTGCTTTTACTTCTGCGAGCTTCGTGAAATAATATGTTGCAACTATCAAGTATCTCCTTTGTCCAGATCCAGGTATAAATGGTCCAACAATATCCAAACCCCATTTACCAAAAGGCCAGCAGCTTGTTGAAGAAGTTAATGTGGCCCCTGGTGCATGAATTCTTTTACCATGTCGTTGACATTCCTTGCATCTTCGTACGAACAATTTTGCGTCTCTATGCATATAAGGCCAGTAATATCCTTGTATCTTTGCTCTATATGCTAGAGATCTTCCCCCACTATGATTGCCAGCTTCTCCTCCATGTAACATCTTCAATATATTTTCTTCTTCTTCGCGAGTTAAGCACCTGAGAGGTGGTCCATTGAAAGATTTTCTATATAAAATTCTTCTCGCAACTCATAGTTTGTTGCACGACTCTTTAATTTATGTGCTTCTAGTCTGTTCTCGGATATTTCTCCTATTCATGAGATATGCATGAATTTCTTTTCTCCAATCTGCGATGTTGTTTGATAACTCTCTTTCTACTTCCATCGCAATGCCTTCCTCAATTTCTTTCTCTTTGTCCACCGATGGGTGTTGAATTGTCTGTATTTGGATATTTCTTGTATTTGGATTTGTCATCATGCTTGGAATAAATGCAAAAGCATCTGCGAGACGGTTATATTTTCTAGATATATGTCTCCATTTTAATTTTGGTATCTTCGCAGATAATTCCTCAACGAGTTTCTTGTATTTCTTCAAAGAAGATTCCTTTGTGGTCTATTCCCTTTAATTTGACAAATCACTAACTCGAATCACTTGTTATCCTTATACTTTCAAGCTTCTTTTCTATTGCGATCTTTAATGCATGCACTACAGCTTCGTACTCTGTTTCATTGTTCGTGGATGCAAATTCTAGTCTGAATGAGAATGTTGTTCTTTCTCCTTCGGTGAAATCAACACGACTCCAATTCCATTTCCTCACTATTGGATGATCCGTCCACTAGAATTTCCCATCTATCCGGTTCTGTTAACTAGTCTTTTGGATTTCCAAATTCTTCTTCAACATCCATCATTTCCTCTACTGCTTCATCTTCTTCCAAAGGAAATTCTGCCAAAAAATCTGCGACGACTTGTAATTTTTGCGATGACAATATTTCGTATTTTATCTTGTAATGGTTTACTTGTGCATTCTACCTTTCTATTCTTCCTGACCTTTTTGTGTTCTTCATGATTGATTCAATTGGGACTTTGGTTACCACTTTTATCACATGTGCTTGAAAGTATATTCGTAACTTGAATGATGCATAAACCAGGGATAAGATTAACTTCTCCATTTTAGAATAATTCTTCTCTGCTGCATTAAAGGTTTTACTAATGTAGTAAATGGGCCTTTCTACTCCTGCATCTGTCGCAACAGAACTGCACTTAGAGCATATGGAGTTGTTGCGAGGTATACCAATAATTCTTCGTCTCTCTCTGGTTTCTGTAGTATAGATGTATTTGCGAGGTATTCTTTGATTCCTTGAAAATCTTTTTCACATTCATCAGTCCACTTGAATTTTGCTCCCTTTTTAAGTATGTTGAAAAAATGCTTGCATTTATCTGACATTCGCGAAATAAATCTTCCAAGTGAAGCCAAGAGTCCATTTAGATTTTGTACTTCTTTTACCGTTGCAGGTGTTGGCATGTCACGAATTGCTTGGACCTTTTCTGGATCAACTTGTATTCCCTCCTTTGATACTATGTATCCCAAGAACTTTCCAGATGAAACCCTGATTATACATTTCTCAGGATTTAATTTGATGTTGAACTTTCTCATTTGCTCAAATATTTCCTTCAAATCTTGCACATGATCTTTAGCTTCCTTGCTTTTTATGAACATATCATCTACATATACCTCCAAAGTTTTATGTATCCATTTCGTGAGCACTTTTTCAACCATACGTTGATATGTAGCACCCGCATTCCGCAAACCAAATGGCATCTTTACATAACAATACAAACCCCTTGGAGCAAAAAAGGCAGTATGTTCTTGATCTTCTTCTGCGAGTGATATTTGATTATACCCTTTATATCCATCAAGTGAAGTGACTCTATCATGACCTGCAGCTGATTCCACCATTTGTGGTATATCTGGTAATGGAAAACTGTCTTTGGGACATGCCTTGTTTAGATCAGTGAAATCTATGCAAATTCTTATTCCTTTATTCTTTTTCGTAATAATAACCATATTCGCAATCCATTCCGGATATTTTGCTTCCCTTATGATCCCTGCATCCAACATCTTTTGTAATTCTTCTTCTATCTGTACATGATAATTTTGTGATATCTTCCTTATTCTTTGTTTGAATGGTCTTACATTTTTATCTATGTTCAATCTATGACACGCCACTGATGGATCAATTCCTAGTATCTCATCTACACTTCCTGCGAAGATACCTTTATATTCTCGTAAAAGATCAATAGTTCTTTTTTCTTCTTCTTCATCCATCTTAGTTCCAATTCGCAAGAATAAAGGCTCCTCTTTACTTCCAATATTTATTTTTATAGTTGGTTCAGCTGCAACATATCTTGGACTTTGCTCCCCCATAGGTGTTGGTTCTTTGATTATTTTTGCTGGTTCCCCTTCTTTTTCTGGAATTTCATTTGGTATACCTCTCCCTTCCTTTGCTCTTATTGTATACACTCGGAATTCTTCTTATTTTCTTGTTTCCTTCGCAAGTTTCCTACGAAGCTGTTTCTTTCTTGCTCTTCCTCCGCATTGCGTTACTTCAATTTGATAACAAAATTTTGCACTATCAAGATCTCCTTTTATTTCTTGTATTCCATTTGGTGTAGGAAATTTGATTCTCTGATGTAATGTTGAAGCAACATCTTTGATCGCATGAATCCACGGCCTTCCTATCAGCATGTTATATGGAGATTCCATATCTATCACACACAAGATTACATGTATTTCGATTTCTCCCAGTAATATTCGCAGCGCGATTTCCCCTTTAGATTTTGTTCTAGATTTTCCTAATCCATGAATAAGACATTTTGAATTTGTGATTTCTTCATCTTTAATTCCCATCCCCTTAAGTGCATGATAGAATATGATATTAACAGAACTCCCTGTATCAACCAAAATTCGGTTTAATTTCCATTTTTCTACAGCTTTCTTATCTTCTAGCATGATCAGCATTGTGATCACCAATGGTGAAGTGTGGTTCAAGTCTTCATTTGGAATTTCTGCTACTGAAAATGTGATTTTCTGCTTTTCCCATTCTTTTAAAGTTGTTATCTTTTCTTCCTCCATGATCTTTCTTCCTCTACAATCTCGCTTGTATATTTTTCCCTTCATATTACTATGAAATTCATCAATCATTGTCTTTGTGATCATATTACATTCTTCTTTTTTGCAATCTCCATCTACTGACTTCATTTGATCTTCAAATTTTCCACAATTCCCTCAAATTTAGGCTACCACAATTCTCAAGTTCCCTGTTTCTAGCGCCAATTATGTAGTTGCAGAATAACCTACAACTACACCCTCAATAGAATTAGTAAAAATTCAAGAAGTTCTTGATGGTGAATGATAACTTTATTATTAATTCTCTTAATTGATTACATAGAATTATCAAAATGGAACTAGAATAGTTACAACTTTTTCTATTCTCTTTCCTAAGATAATTTCTTACACTCACTAAAAGAACCTCTCGAATTTTACATTTGAACTCCTATTTATAGTAAAACTTATACAGCTGTATATGAATTGCGAAGTATCGCAACTCATACTCGCAAAATTATTCCATCCTCGCAAAACTTCATATTTCTCCGCGCTACTTCTATCATCGTATCATTTTATAACTCTTTTCTCCTTTATTTATTACGATACTCGTGAACTATTATCTTGCGATATTCAGTACTTACAGTCTTGAAGCGTCTTCGTGAAAATTTCATTAGGATCCTGTTTTCGTACCTTTTTTAATTTTATTGACAAAAAGGGGGAGAATTACTATGTAGTTCACACTACAAATACATATGGTTTTTGGATCACTATGTAAGGGGGAGTGGTTTTCGTGTTGAGACGAAAGTATTGACTAAGAGGGAGTGATACATATCACCATAGTATTGTTGTCGAAGTTGTGATATAAGAACTTTGATGTTGTGTAATAATACCATGACACTGTATAACAATGATTAAGAGCTTTTGTTTTTTCATTGTTATGGCTACGGAACTTCTACAACTATGATGCTGAACTGAACATCTATGGAATCATGGGAGTACTTGGAAAAGACAAAGTTTTCGAGTAATGTTGAAGCACTAAGGAGATCAAGCATGTGGACGAGAAGCTACAAAGTTTTATTTATTTTGTAATCTATATGTATTGATAGTTTTGTCACTAAAATTGACAAAGGGGGAGATTGTTAGAGCATTGCTCGGTCGAAATCGCATGCATTTCTATCTCAAGCATGTTTGTCAATATTAGTGATCGAAACTATACGTCTTGATTTCTAGTTTACTTATGACTAAGTCTCGGTCTAGGATAGTTAAGTATAGTTGAGCTCCAGAATCCATGGCGATTATCTTACGAAGACGAAGAACTACTCAAGAAACCAGTGGAACTTCATCCGACTAAAAAGGTATGTGGAGAATTGAACTTATCTATCACTCAAAAATTTATTTATCTCATACTCTTGAGACAACAGTCGTGTAAGTATGATAGTTTCATACATACACATTTGTTATTTCGATCCAAGTTTACTCGCCTATCCTTTTCCCGAAATATGTATTGGTAAGTTTTTGCTTTAACCACCTTTCATCTTTACCCGTAACGAAAGTCATGATGAAGTTTCAATCTTGAAATATAACTTTGATGACGATAGTCAATTATTTATGTCTAACAACTATTATAACATTATTATTGAAGAATGTTTCAATGATTGAAATATAGAGTTGAGATTACGTAACCACCTATGGATATAAGCATATATAGTGTGTTCGCACATTAGTGTATAAATATATGTACCGAAAACCAAGTGAGTGCATATGTATGCATGCGGTATTGGTGAAGGAGACAGGTTGGGTACGCGTACTGGCGGAAGTTCACGTCCGTGAATTTCTGTTGAGTTTGGAGTTTACAAACTTACAAATCAGTCACCTTAGGTACGCGTACCCGTACACATATTGGCGGAACTTTTCTACCCAAAAAATTCTGTTGAGTTTGGAAACTAAGACCAACTCAAAGCCGATAGCTAAGGTATGCATACCCGTACGCGTACTCAAGCTGGTTATTTCTCAAATCGGTAGTTCATGAACTTAAAACAATAAATTATAAGGAATGCAATCTTTGAAAACCGTGGCTATATTGTTCTTGAATTGATTTAAATGAATCAAACCAATTTTGTTTCAATTGTGTTCTTGAAAATATAGCAACTGAACAACTCATTAACTAGTTTCATTTGAGTCATAAGGAATGCAATCTTTAGAAACCGTGGCTATAATTTTCATGATTGATTCAAGTGAATCAAACCAATTTTGCTTCAATTGAGTTCTTTAGAATATAGCAACAGAACAACTCATTAACTAGTTTCATTTGAGTCATTTGAACTAGTTATGGTTAAGATGAATAAGGTTGATATGAGAGTAATCATATGGCTAATCTCAGTTAACTATTTGCGAACCAACATGGTGTACAGTTTAGGTACGGTTACATAAACCTGAATGAGGGTACATTTCATTTGTGTGTAACAAGCTAAGATCGATCTAACGGTTGAAAGATATTAGCTTGGTTGAATCCGGTTTTTCATCTAATGGTGATTATTGAATGCTTTGTTACCAAGGTAACTTGGATTGCAAACCCTTATTTGAAAAACTATATAAGGGAGAACTCTAGCAACTGGGAAACCTAATCCCCACACCTCCTGTGTTTTACTAGTTGCATCACTAGAGTTGATTCTCCTTTAAACTTAGGTTTCTTCTCGAGACCCTTTAGGTTAACAACTTGAAGACTTCATTGGGATTGTGAAGCCATGCCCAACTATTCTCTTTGTAGTGGTGTGATATGATCTTGATGTTTCTATCGTGACTAAGTGCAATCGTAAGATTGGCTTGAGATTTATATCTCCTATAGGTAAGATAGAAAAGTAGTCACAAACACCTTCGTCTCATCGTTTGTGATTCCACGATAACTTGTTTCGCTAGTCGATTAAGTTTATTGGGAGGTGATTGATAATACTAGGCTGTTCTTCGGGAATATAAGTCTAGCTTATCAATTGGTTCATGATCACCTTGATTTATCAAAATACGGAACAAAACTTGTAAGTTTATCTGTGAGAGACATATTTATCTATTCTTATAGACTTTTACGTGTGATACAGATTTGTTTATCAAGTCTTCGAATTTGGGTCTTAGCAACTCTTAGTTGTGGGTGATATCAGCTAATGGAATCAAATGCGTAGTATCCTGCTGGGATCAGAGACTTAAGGAGCGAAACTGTACCTTGAATCAGTGTGAGATTGATTAGTATTCAACTACAGTCCAGTCCGAAGTTAATTTGTAATATGCTAGTATTTGTAGCAGCTTAATATAGTGTGGTGTTCAAACTGAACTAGGTCCCGGGGTTTTTGTGTATTTGCGGTTTTCTCGTTAACAAAATTCTGGTGTCTGTGTTATTTATTTTTCGCATTATTTTTTGTTATATAATTGAAATATCATAGGTTGTGCGTTAAGATCAATCAATTAGAATATCCAACCTTTGGTTGTTGATTTACATTGATTGACACTTGAACATTGGTCTTTGGTACCATTCAAGTAACTCCTCTTATATTCAATCGGGCTCGCAGATTTCTATTTGCTGATTGCGGATTGAATTAAGAGTTAGAGATATTAAAACTCTTTTATATACTTTATTCTAGATTGAGTATGACTGTCTAGTTAATTATCTAGAAAGTGTATTGGAGTAAGTCCTCTCAGATTGCCAAATGAATTGTTGGGTGTGGTTATTGTATCCCCGCATTTTCAGTCTATGGATACAAGATCGGAATAATACAACTACAAGGTGACTTGTGTGATTGACTATGGATACAAGATCGAGATAATACGAAAACAAAGTGTGTTACTTGATAATAGGTTCGGTATTAACCAAACTATATAGGATAACTATCAAGTATTGCGGAGTTAACGTACAAGTGTATTTTACTTTATTATAATAAATAATTATAATGCGAAAATCATAGTAAAAGAAACATCAAAATTTTGTTAACGAGGAAACCGCAAATGCAGAAAACACCCGGGACCTAGTCCAGTTTTGAATACTCTCAGAATTAAGCCGCTATAAAAAAATCTAATACCAACTTCGTATAGTTGAGACCAAGAAAACTACCCCTAGATACATAGTTCACTCAGTATCCCTGCACCTTCGACTTCTAAAGTCACGCACATGAATAACAACTCCTTTGGATCGTATTCCAAAATGCAAAGGAATATTATGTTTGGTAACCACCCTAATCAATTTTGCTACAAGATATAAATGAGTTGTTGACAAAGGCTCTTCCGTTTAATCTAATAACTCCTTTGTCTGGTTAGATCAATCTAACTTTAACTACCGAAATAGTCAAGTATAGATTCACACTCAATCAAAATAAATCTCAAAGAGATATATAGAGAAAGCCGATCTCACGCAACTAATCAATCAAGGTTTGTGCACACAATACATAAGATACGAGACCTAATAAGAAATCTTATTTGTCTTCAAATCTTCTATTATCTTCAATAACCTGCACAACACCACTTGAATCTCTTGTGATCAATCACACACAAAACAAAGTCTATTAACAATGGATTATCACAAGATGTCTTTAGATCTAACAACAGTTCTAAAGATATCGTCGATACTCTTATCTAGTTTGAGTGAATCTTATATCATAAGAGAAGATTCTCAAGCATAAACAAACTAACTGCAATTAATCAAAGTTTCAACAACCGTTAGTCAATCAAATCAAATCGAAAACTAATAATACTGCTATTATCTAGATTCTCACCAACGGTACTCGTAGAGCTTCTTGGTCCCACAGAAATCTTTAAACGAGCGGTCGTAAGAGATTTTAATTAATTAGGATACTTTCCTCACCGATTAGATGGCTCCACCAGAAATAAAAAATAATGAAGTTTTCCTGACTCTTAGGATAGTTTGATAGAAATGCAAACTTAGGTATTTATAGACCAAGGATGTTTCAACACCAAGGAATTTCCAAAACCGAAAGTATTCTTAAGATATGTAATGAATTCCAAATTCGGTTTTCCTAATTCCAATAAATGCTTGTCCAATATTTCCTAAATCTCAATAGAAAATCTCCAATTAGTAAATGCACATTACTATTTTTTTTTCTCTAGAGATTTGCATTAATTGCTGGTAATTAAAGCATATAAAACCAAAAACCTTAATTAAAAGATTCTTAATTTAGATCGGCACGGGATCACCTTGAGTACCAAGGAATATATTTGAGCAATAAATGATAATAGTTATTGTTTGTGTTCAATGTATGTTGACATATTTTCCCTGAAAATCCTTATTTCATATTTACATAGATTTGCTTTCTTAGAATCGGTTATACCACACTTCCAAACAAGTTTAGAATTGGTTTGCCTGTATTCCAAGACTATTATGTGATTGATCATACCAAGTCACAATGTTTAGTTGTGATAGGTCCTTCCACGTCACATACATGGTTTCAATCGGTTCTAGCAATCACTAGGATCGGTTATACCTAAATATGGAAATACTTGTGATAGGTCACACCAGTCACTAGGATCGGTTACACCAGTTACAAGGATATGTTCCATCTACACATGATATCTACTTGTGATCGGTCACACCAGTTACCAGGACCTATTACACCAATTATAAGGATTGGTCATACAACACTTATGATATGTCACACCAATTACTAGGATCGGTCACATCAATTACAAGAATCGATCATACCATCACATGGTTGTTAGAGAATTTCTCGGTCGAACTCGCATGCGTTGCTATCTCAAGCATGTTTGTCAATATTAGTGATCAAAATTAAACGTCTTGATTTCTAATTTACTTATGACTAAGTCTCGGTCTAGGATAGTTAAGTATAGTTAATCTCCATACTCCATGGAGATTATCCTATGAAGACGAAGAACTACTCAAGGAACCAGTGGAACTTCATCCGACCAAAACGGTATGTGGATACTTGAACTTATCTAGCACGCAAAAGTCTATCTATGTCCTACTCTTGAGACAAAAGTTATATAAGTATGATAGTTTTCATACATAAATATTTGTTATTTTGAGCCGAGTTTACTCGCCTATCTTTTTCTCGAAATATATGTTGGTGATCTTTCAATTTAACCACCTTTCATATTTACCCATGACTAAAGTCACGATGGCGTTTCAATCTTGAAAATATCTTTGATGACGATAATCGATTCTTTATGTCTAACCATTGTTATAACATTATAGAAGAATGTTTCAATGATTGAAATGTAGAGTTTATATTACATAACCACCTATGGATATAAGCATATATAGTGTGTTCGATCATTTGTGTATAAACCTATGTACCGAAAACCAAGTGCGTGCATATGTGTGCATGCGGTATTGGTGAAGGAGACAGGTTTGGTACGCGTACTGGCGTAAGTCCATGTCCGTGAATTTCTGCTGATTTTTGAGTTTATGAACTTAAAAACCAGTCACCTTAGGTATGCATACCTGTACGCGTACTGGCAGAACTTTTCTACCCAAAACATTCTGCTGAGTTTGGAAACTAAAACCAACTCAAAACCGGTAGATATGATACGCATACTCAAGCTGGTTATTTCTCAAATCGGTAGTTCATGAACTTAAAACAATAAATAATAAGGAATGCAATCTTTGCAAATTGTGGCTATATTGTTCATGAATTGATTCAAATGAATCAACCCGATTTTTTTTCAATTGTGTCTATGTATAAAGACCTAAGTAATTGAACAACTATTCAACTAATTCTTATGTGTTATTTGAACTAGTTATGAGAAAGATGAATACGGATAATATGAAAGTACTCATAAGGCTAACCATTGGTTAACTATTTGTGAAACAACCAAATATACACGTTTAGGTATGGTTAGTCAAACCTAAATGAAACACATTTCATGTGTGTGTGATAAGCTAAGTTTCGATCTAACGGTTGAAAAATATTAGCATGAATAAATCAGGTTTTTCATCTAATGGAGAATATTGAATGCTTTGTTACCAAGGTAAATTAGATTGCAAACATTGATTTGAAAACTATATAAAGAAGACGTCTAGCAACTGGGAAAACTATTCCCTACACCTCCTTTGTGATACTAGTTGGTTTGGTAGAGTCGATTCTCCTTTAACCGTAGGTTTCTTCTCAAGATCCTGTTGGTTAACGACTTAAAGACTTTATTGGGATTGTGAAACCAGGCGAAACTAATTCTCTTATAGTTGAGTAATCTGATCTTTCCATTTTCTATCATACGAGTTCAATTGAATAATTGGCTTGAGATTATATCTCCGATAAGGATAGATAAAAAGAAATCACAAACATCTTCGTCTCATATTTTGTGATTCGGAAATATCTAGTTTCTCTACCATACGATATAGATTGTTATGAGGTGATCAATAATTCTAGGTTGTTCTTCGAGAATATAAGTCCGAGTTATTAATTGGTTCTTATTCACCTGGATTTTATCAAAAGATGGAACAAAACTCGTAGGTTTATCTATGGGAGACAAATTTATTTATTATTTTAGACTTTTCTGTGTGATACAAATTTGTTTATTAAAGTCTTCAACTTTGGGTCGTAACAAATCTTAGTTGTGGGTGAGATCAGCTAAGGGAATCAAGTACATAGTATCCTGCTGGGATCAGAGATGTAAGGAGCGCAACTGTACCTTGAATCAGTGTGATATTGATTAGGTTTCAACTACAGTCCAGACCGAAGTTATTTTGTAGTAGGCTAGTGTCTGTAGTCACTTAATACAGTGTGGTGTTCAATCTGGACTATGTCCCGGGATTTTTCTTCATTTGCGGTTTCCTCATTAAAAAAAATTCTGGTGTCTATGTTATTTTTATTTCGCATTATATTTTGTTATATAATTGAAATATCACAGGTTATGCGTTTTGTCGATCAATAGTGAAATCCAACCTTTGGTTGTTGATTGTAAATTGATTGATCCTTGGATATTGGTCTTTGGTACCATCCAAGTTTGGTATCCTTTTATTTGATAGGGATTCACAAATTCTTATTTGCTTGAGTAAAGATCAAATCCAGTGAGAGAGATATTAACCCCTTTGATATAGTTTTCTCTAGATTAAGTCTGACTGTCTAGTTGATTCTCAAGAAAGTATATTGGAGTTAGTCCATACATATTGCTAATCAAAATATTAGGTGAGGTTGTTAGACCCCCACTTTTTCAATTTGTATCAGAGCAGGAAAACACGTTTAAAGACCTTATAAGTCTGTGTTTGTAGATATCTGACTCTATGGACAGAAGTATTATCTCTGATAAATGTGTCACCAGAAATAAAGACTTTGTTTCTAATAAGTCTATTAAAGAAAAAGATCCCTCAATATCTATTATAGAGGAACCTTGTGTTCAAATGAAATAGTCTAACACTGACATGTGTTATCCTGATGAATCTAACTTTGTTGTTCAAGAAGAAACATCTAGCGAGAGTGAACTAATTCTAAATCTTGTTAGAATTCAAACAGATATATTCAAACAGTTAAAAAAACATGTCAATGTTTTTCTTGGTATAGTAAAAGACTGTGGCTCCAGTGAAAAGGCTTCTTATAAGGAAAATCTTGAAGTTCGATCATCTCATATCCTAATTGAGGCAAATCTTAGAAAGGATAATTTAGATGTTGAACATCTCTTGAGTAAACTCTCCATTCAAGGATATTCAGAAGAGTCTGCTATATCATTTACTTCTATTCAAACTGAAAAAGCTTCAGTTTTAGAAGTAATTTCAGATTATCTTCCCACTCAAAGTAATATGCAAGGGATTCACACATCAGTGGGAAGAAAGAAACCTCCAGAAGGTAGTGATATGTCTGAAATCTCTAATCACTTATGTGATCAGAAAGTGTGCCTTTTTTGTGATTCAAAAAGGCATATAGTGAAAAAGAGGAAACCCAAGTTGAAAAACAAATCGATGGTTCAACTTCAATACACCTTAGACTTGATTCTTAAAGGTGTAACTGACATTCGTATGTCTAAACCAATTGGTTTTATTACGCATCCTATGTTTCTTTCCAGAAGGGTCAGTTAAATGAGTTCCTAAAATGAACAAAATCATAATAGACCTCTTGACAAATATCGTCCAAGAAGAACTCATGTTCTCTCTCCTATTAAAAATGGAGATAATGACGTGAATCATGTATCAAGTGAAGAATGTAGATATGAGCAGATGGATGACAACGTAAAATTGATTATTGGTGGATATAAGGAAATCATCAACAAACTGCGTAGGTCATCTAGACAACATTCTTCAGGTAAAAATCCTCACTATGCGCCATATTATGATGATAGTAAATCTTATGTAATTTTTCACATCATAACAGTCTTCTTCCAAGGGACAGAAAGAAGAGGTTTAACCAAAAACAATTTTCATTTGATGAGCTAAAAGCTCATACTTGTGCTACCTAATCACAAGGTTGAAATCTCTCATACGAAAATCCTGGTTGAGCGATATGTTCAGGTATACTTGTTAGAATGGTATTTTCAGATTCTCAAGCTATTTTCTTATCGTCTATAGCCTGAGTATCCCTGTAAAAATACTTGTACAAGTGTTTTTGTTTTGTTGTTGTCAAATTTTTTTTTTTTTTGGTTAAACAAGGTGCTACTCATGTACTCTAAAAATTGCTTCTCTTATGAGACATAGATTTTTGGAGTCATCATGATGTTTCTCGTTTTACAAGAGTTTTCAACAAAGTCGTGTGCTTACTACTCTTGTTCTTCTCTTGGGTAAAAATTGAACTCGTACAGGTTACCCGTGTGACTGACACGAAATAATTAAGGAATGCCTAAAAAATTTCCTTCTCTAAGAAACCTTTAAGTAGCCGACCTATTGAGTTACGTAAGTCACGTACGCATACTCTAGGTTATTTGCTGGGTTATCAAGAATGTCCTATTCTTCATCTCCCCATGGTAATTTTGCAAAGGGATTTCTTGAGGAAGGTTTTGGTTTTGAATCAAAAGGAAGGAATAAAGAAAAGAACTCTTGTAGAACAAGGTGCACCCAATGCCTCATGCTACTATGCCTACTCACACCAAGATATTGAGAATCAGGATATGGTTTCTGCTGAAGTGGTTCATGACTTTCTTAAATACTTTGAGGAAGCAAAACTGCAACTTGTTGATACAATGAAATATCTTGATGTGGTTAGAAGTGAGTTGAAAAAGGTTACTACTGACCTTGGTCTCATGAACTCACATGTTAAAGAACTTTTCAATGAGGATATATTATCCGAAAACGCAGTTGATAATATGAATCACAAGCTCAAAGTTCTTAAAACCCGTGAAGTTGCCGAACGTGAACTTTAGCTCGTGATCGGTTTCTAGTAGATTTATTATTTTGTCTAGGAAGTCTTCTTATGAGAATTTTATTCTTGTGTTTAAGGAAGAATATATAACTAGAGTTTGGAATAGCCATTATTGTGATTACACATAGCTATGTCCAATATTTTTCATCTTTGTTTTTAGATTTAGTTATTTAAACTCTAAAATTGTTTGGAAGATGATTTTTGCAGTATTAATCTTTATGGTTTTTTATATTGCAATATGTTACGGGATATGTGTGTTTGCATCCGTGAACTATTATTGTCCCATACGATGCCAAAAGTTATCTCTTTTATATGTCGATATGCAAGTATTGATACAAGATCGATGGACTTTTGACAAACAAAAATTGAACCTATTATGTCATTATGCAAATAATTGATGGAAGATAGGGTGAATTTTTGTTTCCAAGGATTATATCTATTGTATGTCATTGTGCAAATAGTGTAGGATCAGAATATCGCCATGATATTACTTTTGCAAGATTAACAACACCTCTGCGAATATCACCGCAAATTCTTCAAAAACACTTCACGAGTATCACAAAATAATTCAAAGAATGACGTAATAGCTGACGAATGTAAAAACACGGGAATAGCGTGATTCTCCTGCGATGGTTACAACGTCTGCGAAAGTTAGCATTACAACTACCGCGAGAACATCGCGATCCAGATATGAAATTAAAGGAAAGCTTAGCTGTCATCCACTATGTAACTACCCTATATAAAGAAATCCAGTAGATTCAGAAGGGGATGATTTATTTTTGAGTGTTGAGAAAGTCTTGAAGAGAGAGAAAATTCAAGAGAGCGGTTGTATTCTTGATTTCTTCCATTTCTTGTAAACATTTCTGGGAATCAAATAATAAAGTGTCATTTTTAATCTTCAAAATATGTTAATTAGTGTGAATTCTTATCATGGGTGTAGTGTAGGATTTCCTGCAACTACATGTTGGCACCCGAAACAGGGATGAATTGATGATTGTTTGAAGAAAAAGATAAAAATTGACATTGTGATTGGAAGTAATTTGGAATAATTAGTGAAAGATCTTACGCGACATTCAACAAATTACTAAGATTAATGGCTATAAGAAGAAGAAACACATCAGAACCACCAACAATCGTAAGGAGGAGTAAAAGACTTGCAGGTGGAGAAACAAATGAAAAGGGGGAATCTTCAAGGATAAGAACAAGAAGAAATAGAACAAGGAATGAAGGAGAAAATCAAGTTCAACAACCAAATCAGCAAACACCAATACAAGATAGAGTTGTGGATTATGATAGGGTTAGCGTGCAAACTTGGCGATCAGATTCGATGGAAGAAGCAGAAGATCGACAATTAAGAAATGAGAGAAGAGAAGAAAGAGATCGCAGAAATACTACGAAATCAACATGAGTATGTGAATGGTGAGCAGATCGCAGATGCAAAACGCAACAAAAAAGCAGAAGCAGAAAGTAGTAAGTAGAAAGGTAAAATGAAGAAATTTAAGGAATTTATGAATGATTCGTTGAAGAACTCGCAAGATATTTGTTGAAGAAAATATTTAAATATATATATATATATATTGTTTGAATGAAAGAAATGAAACTGAAAAATTATACAAGAAAGGAGAAGATCAAAGAACAGAAATTTCATCAGAATTGCAATATTCGCAAGAAACGCGAATAAAATTTCGCAGAGACATAAGAATAGGACAAACCTATATGGTGTACGCCCTAGTTCACGGATACAATTTCGCAAAAGGCAAATGTAAGACCTAAAGTGCATCATATAAGGGGGTATCTCTTTGCGTGGCTCAGGGATAAGGTTATACCGCTGCTGGAACTTGAGTCACGGAGATTGGGGTCTATCTCTTTGAGATACCTATCCAAGATAGATACTTTATATTTCCAACTATATAAGGTTATACCCTGGTTGGACGACTGAAGGTCTCTTCTAAGGGGTGCAGAGTATGACCAAGGCGCCGAGGTACACGGTTGATCCAAGGATGCCCGGGATGGACTAACCTACCCTGGACATTCTTGGTAAGTCTTGGCTATGATGCACTCGGCCCAAAGAAAACCCCACTTAGGGTGCAGTCTTGTAACTAGGCATAAAGGACAAGAGGATGCGAAAATAACTAGCTGTTGGTAAATCCGGATGGGAGGAGCTAGTCTTGTATGGCCGATGTGACCTCCTTGAAGGGGAAACCAGGGGGAAGATAAAGGCGGCACCCTCCATTAGGGAGATGATAAGTGTCTAAAGACGGCAATGTCATGGGGCTTTACGCTCGCAAGAGCATTTAGGCATGTCATATTGTCGCGTGACGAATATTATACAGAGGAAACAAGCCATAAGAAAAAGTTAATATGAGATCAATGGGTTTTTATATGAAAGTATAAAGACATCCTGCGATTTCATCGCAAGACGGCAATGTCATGAGGCTTTTTTCTCGCAAGGGAACTTAGACTTGTCATATTGTCGCAGAGAAATTGAAAAAATATAGATAAGGCAAGATCAATGGGTTTTTACATACAAGTGTAAGGACGTCCTGCGATTTTGTCGCAAATACAAAAAGTGGCAAAGTAAGACCTTTAACTATGAAGGAATAATAAGACCACAAGAAGTTAAAATTGAATGACTGCGATATTTATGCAGAGATTATGAAATTTGCGATATTTGCGCATAGATCATAAAAGTATGCAACTATTACTTGTGATGATGCTCGCAACTCAATTTTATTTGCAACTAATATCTAAAATCTACTCAAACTTTTCATATTGCAGATGAATAACAGAGGCAAGTATGGGAATGCATAGAATGATAAAATTGTTATTCATCATTATATGATAAATTTACGTAGCCATTATTATATGACACATTTACACAGATAGTTAAAGATTAATAATTATGTTGATTAACTATATTGTAGAAAGGAATTGTTTTCTAATTCATACAGATAGAAGCAAAAGTAATTTATACATCAAGGAATATTATTTTAATTTCACAAGAAGATGGAGATGAATGTACAAATATTACAAGGAGATTAAAAAGAGGAAACAAGGATAGTTGGACCCATCATCATCCTTTCCAGATTCTTCTTCCTTGTCTTCACCATCATCCCCGCCAGATTCTTCACCTTCACTGTCTGAGATAATAAGATTTGGAGAATTCTTTGGAACTTCTTCAGTGAGGCAAGGATACAAGGAGTGAGGAATATTATGATCATCACAAACTCCCCTGATAGAGTCATTGCGAACACCAACAAGAATATTACTAAAATTCGAAGTAGATATCTTTAATTGTTCCTTCAATCTTGAATATTTTTCATTGCGAGCGGCAAGAGTATTTGCGAGTTGATTCTTATGGGATTCAAGTTCTCCAATTCTTTCAGTATATCTCTTCTCAACTCCTGCGAATATATAACAACAAATTGAAAATTCTGCAAAGATAAGAAGATTAATGACAAGAAATTAATGAGGAAGAACAATTAGCAACCTTCTCTTTCAGAAATCATATCCTTAATTAAGGCCGCTTGTTAAATATGAAGACTAACATCTACACCTAAGTTAGCTCTGGCATTGTCAAGAATCTTTGCAGCCCAAGCAAATTCATCATCATCATTAATAAGAAGAAGGGAACGGATTTGGTTTTCTCTTTCAACAAGATCATCTCTTTCACGGATAAGTTTATCCCTCTTAATTTGGACTTCAAGAAGGGTTTTATGAAAATCCGCTAAATTTTGTGCTCCTTGCCTAGAGATACGATCCCTTTCATCTATAAGATCACTTTTTTGGTCTCTTAGAATCTTGATTTCTTCTTTAGAATTAAGATATTGACGCTTGGATGCATTGGCCGCTTTCAAGCTAGATCTATGATCAATTGCTAAAAGATGGAATTTGGATCTAAGATCATCTATAGAAAGGGAGTTAATCTGTTCATTTGAATAACTACCTAAGGATTCATTAAGGCGATTGAGAAGAGTATCATCATCTATTGGGTTTGGAAAAGAACGAAGGAATACAACTTCTTCAGAAAGACCGTAAACATCTTCGAAGAAGAATAATAAGAAAAAATACAAAGGAATTCAAGGATAAAAAGAAAGGGAAAGATTTCTTACCATAAAGATGATCATTCGCATCTTGAAGGCTTGCGACTTTTTCTCACGAGAAAGTTAGATCAGTTTCCAACTGCTTGATTTTTTCTTGAAGGTCAATTGACCCAGAGTCCAATTTCCCGCGAAGACTAGCGGACTCAGATTCCAAATCCACATTCTTCCTGCGAAGAACGGCATTCTTCCTGCGAAAATATGCACACCTCCTCTCCAAGTCTGAGGCAACATCAAAGGAAGCTCTTCCAGTCTGCGGGAGAACAATGTAAATTAAAGCTGGCAAGGGCATGAATACATAAGTATAGTAAAGAGATGAAAACGTACCAGAATACCAAGAGAATTTAAGAGACTGAGAGATATTGATCTTGAGATTCCTTGGAGGGAATCATTATCAACCAGTATCGGAGCATTACAGACTTTAGCGAGAGCTTGAGATATGCCATTAAGAGATTTATCTCCATAATCATTTGTGATACCATATGTAATATCACCAAAAATCTTGGACACTTGAGTCATGGAAGAATCAGATTGGGAAGACTCCTTTGTATAGGGGACATCAGCATTATAATCATCATCATTATCATCATCATCAGAATTACTACTCGAGTTTTCTGCATTAGCTTGAGGAGTTGAAGAAGAAGAGAATTGGGTTTTTCTTTTCTTTGAAGAAGGGGAACCAGATTTTCCGCTGCGAGGAGCAGCAGATTTCTCTTTGAGAGGAACAGTAGATTTCTCCTTACGAGAAGCGTCTTTGTCTTTTCCTTTAGTTTTCACAATCTTCACAGGTTCTATTTCCTCAATAACCTGCGAACACAGATAAAGGTAAGAAATAGAAGCAACAATATATTGTTAAGAATCATAAAGGAGTATTTCTTACTTCATCTGTGAGAGATTTTAGGGATAAAAAGGTGTTGGGCTTCCCAAATTTCTGGTAATGAAGTTTCAGCTTGTCAATCTGGAAAAAATTGGAGTAGTCAGCGAGAGTATGAAGGCATGAAGAAGATAATAATGACAATAAGGAAGTATAAAAATAATGGAAAAATAAGATACCTCTTTATTTCTTTCAGACAAGTTGAAGATCCACGGTTGATATTCTGAGAGATTTGCAGGCAATACATGAGGACCGGAGATGTAGGGACCCTCTAAACATAATGGGAAAATGAACCATTTGTCATCATTGGAATGGTGAGGGCCTTGATTATTACTCGTATGCCAATCAATATCTGACATAAGAACTTCATCTTCAACGATATTATCTTTCTTTTGCAAACGAACACCCCAGCGAGTGTTATCCTTTTTACAAGGAACTATATCGTAATTTGCGAAGAAGTTCTCCACAGTGTACTTCGCGGGAATGATTGGGACATCTTTAAATTTAGGATTCTTTGGAGCATCAGGGAAACAAGATTCTTTATTAGCACCGCGAGTAGCATACTCAAGTATTAAGCGGATACAATCCCCACTCAACTGATACACCGCCCGCTAGAACTTCGCGTGAGAGAGAATTTCATAGAATAAAGGAAGTTCGGGATCATAGATAGGAATAGGAAGACCAGCCTCAAGTTGGCCTAGCGAGATTATGATTTTTTCACGATTACATGGAAAATTAGAAAATAACGGAACAGAGAGTTCGGCCTTAGAGATTTGTTCAGGAATAGTAGATAGGGTGAAACCTTTATCTTTAAGTTTCCTTTGCAACTTATCAAAAGCAAGAACATTTTTATGACCAGCTGCAACCATTTTTAGTATGGGAATGAAGATTGAAAGAGTAAAAGATCGAAAGAAAAATTATAACAGTATCAGATACAGAATTTACGGAAGAACAGTAAAATTGCAGAGAGAAGGAAGAAGAAAGTAAAAAGAGGAAAAGAAAAGAATGAAAGAAGTATTTATAGAAGAAGAAAATTCTCGAGAAGATGAATGCAATTAATGCAAAGAAAGGACGTAAACGGTCAGATCGCAGCGGTTGAAAAAGACGTGTCAAAAACTGAATGGAAGAAGAAGTACGTGAGAACATCTGGTGAAGAATACAGAAACGTGTCAAAGCAGAAGAGAGCAAAAAGATAAAAAAAACTATGAAATAATAAAAGATTCAATTCTCATGATTCTTCCTCCTTCGCAGAAAAGACATAAGAAGAGGCAAGATGTAGGATCAAAATATCGCCATGATATTACTGTTGCGAGATTAACAACACCTCTGCGAATATCACCGCGAATTCTTCAACAACACTTCATGAGTATCAAATAATAATTCAAAGAATGACGTAATAGCTGACGAATGTAAAAACACGGGAATAGCGTGATTGTCCTGCGATGGTTACAACGTCTGCGAAAGTTAGCATTACAACTACCGCGAGAACATTGCGAGCCAGATCCTAAATTAAAGGAAAGCTTAGATGTCATCCACTATGTAACTACCCTATATAAAGAGATCCAGTAGATTCAGAAGGGGATGATGTATTTTTGAGTGTTGAGAAAGTCTTGAAGAGAGAGAAAATTCAAGAGAGCGGTTGTATTCTTGATTTCTTCCATTTCTTGTAAACATTTCTGGGAATCAAATAATAAAGTGTCATTTTTAATCTTCAAAATGTGTTAATTAGTGTGAATTATCATGGGTGTAGTGTAGGATTTCCCGCAACTACAAATAGTGATGGAAAATAGAATGAATCCTTGTCAATGTCGCAGTATTGATCTTTCCCTGATCCATATTTTATGTGTATACTGCAATGCTCCATAAATTTTTATTGTGTTGAGCATAAAACGATTGCGTTAATCTTTATTTTATGGTGAACATAGTCGTAGCTCCATAAGTCTTCTTGTGTGAGCATTCCCAACTAAAATAATCACATATTTGTTTATGGTCCTTTTGGTTATGTATTCCGATTAAATCAATCATGGGTTTTCTTGTGGTTAGTTTAATTGAGAATTTTGGATATAGAAGATCATTTCTTATAGTTTTTGGTGTCCGATGAAATCCTTCTTTTCTTATAAAAGTAAGGTCGCTCTTGTTGTTCTCTCGGGAATGACATCAAATGGGGGAGAGTTCTTTTAAACTTGTGCTTAATTTCCATATCTTTGTGGGGAGTGCGGCTGTGAAATTGTTAGGGTTTATCTTTTATTTTTACAAACTCCTTGATGAATGCATTTAGCTTCTGCTTTATGATTGCATCTAAACAAAGTTGATATGTCATTTTCTTTGGTCTTGAAGCGTCTTCGTGAAAATTTCATTAGGATCCTGTTTTCGTACCTTTGCCAATTTTATTGACAAAAAGGGGGAGAATTAATATGTAGTTCACACTACAAATACATATGGTTTTCGGATCACTATGTAAGGGGGAGTGGTTTTCGTATTGAGACGAAATTATTGACTAAGAGGGAGTGATACATATCACCATAGTATTGTTGTCGAAGTTGTGATATAAGAACTTTGATGTTGTGTAATAATACCATGACATTGTATAACAATGATTGAGAGCTTTTGTTTTTTCGTTGTTATGGCTACGGAACTTCAACAACTATGATGTTGAACTGAACATCTATGGAATCATGGGAGTACTTGGAAAATAAGAAGTTTTCGAGTAATGTTGAAGCACCATGGAGATCAAGCATGTGGACGAGAAGCTACAAAGTTTTATTTATTTTGTAATCTATATGTATTGATAATTTTGTCGCTAAAATTGACAAAAGGGGAGATTGTTAGAGCATTGCTCGGTCGAACTCGCATGCGTTTCTATCTCAAGCATGTTTGTAAATATTAGTGATCAAAACTATGCGTTTTGATTTCTAGTTTACTTATGACTAAGTCTCGGTCTAGGATAGTTAAGTATAGTTGAGCTCCAGACTCCATGGAAATTATCTTATGAAGACGAAGAACTACTCAAGAAACTAGTGGAACTTCATCCGACTAAAAAGGTATGTGGAGAATTGAACTTATCTAGCACTCAAAAATTTATTTATCTCCTACTCTTGAGACAACAATCGTATAAGTATGATAGTTTTCATACATACACATTTGTTATTTCGATCCAAGTTTACTCGCCTATCCTTTTCCCGAAATATGTGTTGGTACGTAAGTTTTTGCTTGAACCACCTTTCATCTTTACCCGTGACGAAAGTCATGATGACGTTTCAATCTTGAAATATAACTTTGATAACGATAGTCAATTCTTTATGTCTAACAACTATTATAACATTATTATATAAGAATGTTTCAATGATTGAAATGTAGAGTTGAGATTACGTAACCACCTATGGATATAAGCATATATAGTGTGTTCGCACATTAGTGTATAAATCTATGTACCGGAAACCAAGTGCGTGCATATGTGTGCATGCGGTATTGGTGAAGGAGACAGGTTGGGTACGCGTACTGGCGGAAGTTCACTCCGTGAATTTCTGTTGAGTTTGGAGTTCACAAACTTACAAATCAGTCACATTAGGTACGCGTACCCGTACACATAATGGCGGAACTTTTCTACCCAAAAAATTCTGTTGAGTTTGGAAACTAAGATTAACTCAAAGCCGGTAGCTAAGGTACGCATACCCGTATGCGTACTCAAGATGGTTATTTTTCAAATCGGTAGTTCATGAACTTAAAACAATAAATTATAAGTAATACAATCTTTGAAAACCGTGGCTATATTGTTCTTGAATTGATTTAAATGAATCAAACCAATTTTGTTTCAATTGTGTCTATGTATAAAGACTTAAGCAATTGAACAACTCTTCAACTAGTTCTTATGAGTCATTTGAAATAGTTATGAGAAAGATGAATACGGTAATATGAAAGTACTCATATGGCTAACCATTGCCTAACTATTTTTTAACCCACCAAATGAACACATTTAGGTATGGTTACTCAAACCTAAATGAAATACATTTCATGTGTGCGTGACAAGCTAATTTTCTATCTAACGGTTGAAAGATATTAGCTTGAATAAATCAGGTTTTTCATCTAACGGTGAATATTGAATGCTTTGTTACCAAGGTAACTTAGATTGAAAATCCCGATTTTGAAAACTATATAAAAGAGATGTCTAGAAACTGTGAAAAATAATCCCCACACCTCCTGTGTGATACTAGTTGGTTTGCTAGAGTCGATTCTCCTTTAACCGTAAGTTTCTTCTCGAGACCCTATCGGTTAACGACTTAAAGACTTCATTGGGATTGTAAATCCATACGAAACTACTTTTCTTATAGTTGAGTGATCTGATATTTCTATTTTCTATCGTATGAGTTCAATTGAATAATTGGTTTGAGATTATATCTACGATAGGGAAAGATAAAAAGAAATCACAAACATTTTCGTCTCATCGTTTGTGATTCGAAAATATCTAGTTTCACTACCATAAGATTTAGATCATTGTGAGGTGATCAATAATTATAGGCTGTTCTTCCGGAATATAAGTTTGGGTTATTGATTGGTTCATGTTCACATTGATTTTATCAAAATACGGAACAAAACTCGTAGGTTTATCTGTGGGAGACACATTTATCTATTATTGTAGACTTTTCTGTGTGATACAGATTTGTTTATTAAAGTCTTCGATTTTAGGTCGTAACAACTCTTAGTTGTGGGTGAGATCAACTAAGGGAATCAAGTACGTAGTATCCTGCTAGGATCTGAGATGTAAGAAGCGCAATTGTGCCTTGAATTAGTGTGATATTGATTTTGGTTCAACTACAGTCCAGACCGAAGTTAGTTTGTAGTAGGCTAGTGTCTGTAGAGGCTTAATACAGTGTGGTGTTCAATCTGGACTAGGTCCCGGGATTTTTCTGCATTTGCGGATTCCTCGTTAACAAAATTTATGGTGTTTGTGTTATTTATATTCTGTATTATATTTTGTTATATAATTAAAATATCATAGGTTGTGCATTGTATCGATCAATAATGAAATCCAACCTTTGGTTGTTAATTGGAAATTGATTGATCCTTGGATATTGGTCTTTGGTACCATCCAAGTTTATTATCCTTGTATTTGATAAAGACTCGCAAATTCTTATTTTCTTGAGTAAAGATCAAATCAAGTGAGAGAGATATTAAATCCTCGATATACTTTTCTCTAGATTGAGTATGACTGTCTAGTTGATTCTCTAGAAAGTATATTGGAGTTAGTCCATACAGATTGCTAATCTAAATATTGGGTGAGGTTGTTATACCCCCGCTTTTTCAATGGTGATTATTTAGGATCGGTTATACCAATTACTCGGACTGGTCATACCAAATCATAACCTGAGTTAAGATCGGTTCTACAATCTCACACATATTGGTCATCCAAAGATATGCAATGAATATCCTGACCAATAAGCCTATTGATTTCCCTTTCGATTCACGAAAAAAGTTCATGAAAGTACTTCCTTTAAAAAAGTTCATACTATTATGATCATGTCACATCACTAGAGTATTATTTATGTACAATATATATAGCTTCGTAGTTATGTTTTCAATATAGCACGACTTGAAAGATTCGTTAGGAATGAAACAATTCAAGTCAATATTACTAACCTAAAGAGGAAGGATGATTTCATCGTTGTAGTTCGTTACTTCTTCATATTCTTTAGGTCTTCGGAGTAATACTTGTATGTCTCAACATTCATAGACTTTCTAATCTAACCTAAACAAAGTTGACTCTAGTATTTAATCAAGAGAATCTAGATGAGTTTTGATACTAAAATATGACAACCAAACTTGACATACCAATGATTGGTGAGTTCAACGGAGCTATGCTATAACACTAGAGGATATACGTAATGACACTTACGAGAGTTATTTACAAGGAGAATACAAAACTTTTCCATGACAAGATGATTTCTCGAAAGAGTTTTGTTGTGGGTCAATTTAATAATCGTCTTCGATTATTTCGTAGGAATCTAAGGTCCATATGGATATGACCGTATGTTGTTACTAATATTTTTCCATATAGTGCAGTTGAGCTTACTAGTACAAAAACTGGAATAAATTTCAAAGTCAACGGCCGTAGATTGAAGACTTATTATGAAAACTTTTGTAAAGAGAATGCAGAAGTGACGAGACTTGAAGATTTTATCCCTATGGAGGAGTAGCATAATTGGAATGCCAAGTCAGGCTGAGGAAAGTAAACTAAGCGCTACATGGGAGGAAACCCATCGGTTTTGTATTTATATCTCTTATCTTTTAATTTTTGTAATTTTTGCATATCATATTTGAATTTCCCATCTAATTTTTCTTTGGATGAGTCAATTACATTGAGGACAATGTAAAATTTAAGTGTGGGGGAGTATTTAGTATCATATCATATGCATATACACAATATTTATTAAAAAAAAACTCTTTGATTTCTTGCGTTCTTGACTTCATATTTTTGGAGTTAATTATGAGCTATTAAGGATGACAGTAAACCTTTTTAGGTTGAAACAGTTCTTACGGCTATAACTTGATTACGACTTTATCTTTTTTTAAATCCTTGATTATATACGTTCATAATTGAATATAGATACATCCGACCTTGTTTGGTTGATACAACTTGATTGATTCTTGGATGTTGATTTTTGAGATCGCCCAAGTTCTCTCACACGAAAATCAGGTTCACGGATTTGCTTAAATACACTTTTTGATTATGAGAGTTATAAATATAACTCAGGTGCTAGCAATAGCATGGTAGTCGTTGTAAAAAATAGTTCTCGTAATCTATGATTCCTAAATCACTTTCTTTTTATTTTTATAGTTATATATTTTTCTAAGTGATTTGGTGGGATCCTAATACTTCTATTGTGTTGTAGCAAGGATATAATCATTGGTTGAGTATATAAAAGTCTCATAGATAATTATATCCTATACTCAGAATACTGAGCCAGAAATTAAAATATATATATATATATATATAAAAGGCTCGTCTTCATACATCGAAATTAATAATACAAAGAGAAGGTTCTCCCTGTCCCTGTCGCCTAAACAAGCATGGAATGCAGGATCCATGGGAACTAATCATATGGTCGATAATGAGTGAAACCAATCATCATTATATAGCAAGTCTAAAAGACTCGATGAGGTTCTCGACACTTGGATATCAATATGTGTGTGTTTTCCCTGTCTCCGTCTCCTAAACAAGCATGGAACCATGGGAACTATCACATATTTTCTGAAAGGAAACATGTGATTAGAGTATCTAATCATGTTGTCGAGTTAAATGGGTGCTTATCTCAACTATTGTGCTATATATATTGTAGATGCATTTTACTACCAACTACATCCAAAGGATAGAAAGCCTCTACTAAATTCGAATGAAAGTAAACACTTAACAATGAACACAAGATATACGTGGTTCGGTATGATTACCTACGTCCACGGGGGTGAAAGGGTGAATCTTATTACTTCCAAGTGTTACAAAGGTGTTGCTCTTAATTGGATTTTCTTACAAAGATGAAATTACTTCTCACTCTCATTTCCTTGGTGTAAACTAGAGTCTCTCTCCTTAAAATACAACATACCTTTCTTGAATACAAGTCACTCTATTTATAAGAGAAGTTTCATACAACCAAGTTAGGGTGTTGGTCATATTACATCCCTTTTACAGTTCTGTACTCGGCCCGACTCATGTCGTCTCCTATGGCCGACGTATCTTGATTCCTCGTCCGTCTCTCGTATGAGCTGATCTCTTCGGGTGTTCTCTTGACACAATGTCGCATGCCATATCTGTCGACTTAGCAATGGGCTGATGCATCACGTACTTTTCTTATCCTCTTGACCGTTGCGCCTCATTTTCCCTACCCTGTCTCGTCTTGTCAGCTTTGTCAGAGGTTTGGGTTAAGTCTTGTCCGACAGCTGCACGCCCGATCCACGCGGCACCTTAAATCTCGCGCCTGCTGGTCTTCACCCTATTCTTCGCATTCCTTCGTTTTTAGGTGCTCCAAGGCTTGAGATGTTGCCACCTGGATCTGTGGATAATTTACACCTACATTTATGCCCCTTCTTTAGATCGTGTGGGAGACACGAGTGGAAGAACGTCGTCCCAACTTCCCACGTCTTCGTTCATGCCGCGAATCCCGCCATGCAATGCCCCACTAACTGCACTTTATTACCTGTAACCGTCGGCGTCGGTTACAACTTTTCCTCTTTAAATAGCCCGCTTATTTTTCTCCTTCTTCTTCTTCATCCTTTCTTTTTCTGTCCGCCACTGTAACTTCTTTTCCCAGATTTCTTCATTGCTTTGTGCTTCTAAAAACCCTAGCCTTCTTGATTTTCTTCCGCCATTTCCCCCTCACTGATTGATATAGTAGCTGTTGTCGCCTCTTCTTTCTTCGTCAAAAATCGAGCTCTGCACTATCTCCGTTAATGTCTTCTTCTCCCTCCATGACTAAAAAAAGGTCTGGCGATGATGTTTTTTTCGATTTTGATGCTTTCTCTCTTGCTTCTCTGTTTTCGTTTGATAGTCCTTCCAGGTACGATGACCGTGCCATGAGCTCTATATTTTCTGATAGTTCTCCTTCTCTTTCGTGAAGGTACGAGAAAAGGGTGAAAGATCTCTCTGATGAAGAGTTCATTGAGCAGCTGAAGGAGAAGTACGATCTTCAAAATTACAAAGTTACCCTTCTCTCGAGCCGAAACGGTCTCTTGAAGAAGTATGATATGAAGAAGCACGAGCAATCGGCTGATTATGTGGTCATCACCCAGGGCCAACTAGAGCTAGGCCTTCGTCTTCCCTTGTACAACCCTGATAGCTCTTTTTGTTACGAGATCCTTTCTCAGATCAAGCCTTCTCGTGCTTTGGCTCAATGGACTGGAAATACTTTCCGAATTATGAACGAATGGAGGGATCTCCGAGATGGTCATGGTTCTACTGCCGAGTGGTCGACCTACAATCCCTAGGACGCTCCTGAGTATACCGTTGCCAATTTCCTTGTCAACTATCGAGCTGGTACTTCAAACTTAGGTGATCTTGCCGGTTTTGCTGCTAGTCCTCATCGGGTCAAAACTATGCCCGAGGGTGTTAAAACGATGATGCTGGATGTCAATCCCATCGGCCAGGGTTCCAACAAGCGAGCCCGCTATTCTAATGACCCGATTTATCCCCGAGTTCCGCTTCTTATCCGAGGTCCGATCCTTCATGGTGACTTCCCGTCGCCTACTTTTCCCGCCGAGCCCTATTCTTTCTGGGTGGTTAATGATGACAAGGCTGATAAGGTATGCGCTTTTCTTGATTTTTATCTTTCTAGATTCGGGCGTCAGTTAGTCATTTGTTGTTGTTTGAAAATCTTAGGTCGGCTCCACCAAGACTTTCGGATCTAGAAAAAGAAGTGCTGGCACAAGGGTTGAGGAAGACCAGGGGAAGGTAACAAACACAATGATTTTCTTATAAGTACATGTACTTGCCCCTGTTTTTTGCCTTCACATGTTCTGACGAGACACCTTGTGCAGAAACACCCTAGGCACGATGATGATGATGCAGGTGATGTTTACCCTTATCCTCTTAGGCGCAATCCCCTCATAGGTAAACAAGTCGCTAAGCCACCGCCGAAGAAGGCCCCAGTCATTGAACTTTCCGATGACGATGAGCTATTTGGTGAGAATGTCTCGGATGACAAAGGCGACGAGCAGGGTAGGGGAGACCAACAGGAGCTCCAAGAGACGCCCGACGTGGAGAAGGTTGTTACTGATGTACCGGTGGAGCTTCCTCACGTGACCCAGATTACTGCGGGATCGTCCTCTAGCGTTGAAACTTCCTTTACTGTCTATGGCCCTATCATGAACTCTCTAGGTGCGCTTACTTCCTCTGACTTTGGAAAGTACACGGATGAGGAGATACTGAAAGCAGTGCCCCTGTACGGCGACATCTCCATGACATTTGACACTGTGGTGAGCGACTTGTCTAAATGTGGTGATGCCCCTCTTCTGATTTCTGTTCTAGTTATTGCTTACGGTGTAAACTCGTTTGCTTGTGTTAGATTCTTAACCGTGTACACTTAGATGCCGAAAATCGCCACAAAGATATGCATTTGATAGAATCTCTCCAACTTCAACTTCAGAACGAGAAGAATCGCGCGAACGAGCTGGAGATCAAACTCGCCGATGTTCAAGGTAGATGGTTATTATCGTGCCAGTATCCTGAGTCGGGTATACTTCTGCTAGCCGAGGTAACCAGTGTAGGCTTAGACGCGTCTTCAGAGTTTAGGATCATGAAGAGGAAATGGGATATTGAGAAGGATTTGGTAGAGAATCTCCGTCGGCGAATGGTAAACAAAGATGACAAAATGGATCGACAGGCTGGAGAAATCGAAGAACTCAAGGAGGAACTAGAATGGCATCGTCAGTTTGAGTACGACCCGGCTGAGATAGACGATTTACGAGCTCATCTGGGCTCTTCCCAACGCCTTGCTGCTGAACAAAGCACGCTGGCCACAAATCTAGAGCAACGGGTAAACGCTTTGCAAATACAGAATCGAGACCTACATGAAGATCGTCGTTGAATATTAAGAGACAAAGATGTGGTGGAGCGAGCTAATAATGATCTTCTAGGCTAAGTGAGTGAGTTTGATAAAATAAGGGATGAGCTAGAGTGGAATAGATCGCAGCTGGCTGTGCTCCAGGCGTCGCGCAACCGGTTAATGGAGGATTGGAGTGAGCATAAGAAATATTTCCCCAGTAACGAGTTCAACGAACAACACTATAGTGAGTTGACCATGAAGTTATCCATGGCCGAGGATGATTTGTCTAAGTCGGCAGAGTCGCTTCAGTTGGTGTTGCCAGCCATTTCAGGTCTCTTAGACGATGTGTTGGGGCCGCTCCTTGGATTTAAACTACGTCTTACTCTTTCAAAATTATTAAACCGTGCCCGGCGAATAATGTTTTGTCTTTGTGGTTTTGCAGCCGAGCAAAAACATTCTCGGGAGCTGGATCAGGAGGTCCGTCGATTGAAGCAGGTCGAGGTCAATTTGAGCTCCCATCTAGCCGATGCCGAGGGGAATGTTTCTCATCTCACCCAACAACTCGAGGATGAGCGTGTCGCCCATGCGGACGAGATAGACGAGAAGGTCCAGACGGGTATTGAGACGTGGGTGGAGAACAAGTGGCGCGAGGTCGCACAGAAGAAAGCCGGCACTATTCCTCCAAAGGCTTGAACTCCTCTTTTGTAGTGCTGCGTCACTAAGTTTCCCTTTTCCATCGGGCTGCAAATCGCTTTGAACACTTGTCCCATTTTTTTTTATTTCTGCTACACTGCTTGCTTGTTTTTATGGGGGTGCTGCGTCTCCGACGTTGTTTGTTTTATTTTCGTTAAATTCTTCGTTCCGTACGGTTACACAACATTTTTTGTACTTTCTTACTTAGACGCTTGACGCAATCGAATTGTCCTTTGTGTCGCATGTTATTCCTGCAATTACTGTTCAAGTAAGTTAGTATTTTAATCATTTATGTCGAACACGCCCAACAAGGAGGGTCATCGGGCCCAATGCCATGTCCTGATTGGGGTATCTCATCACTATCTCTTTGGATTCAGTGGAAGGGTACCAGTCAACCTAGTTCTAGGCCCGACATTCCCGAGTGGTTATCGAACAACCAGTCTCGGGCAAGTGGACACGGCCACTTGAGATGGGGGCGACCTTTCAAATGTAAGTAACCTAGCTGAGGAGACCTCGCGTCTCAACAACCTTTGGAACTGGTTTCCAACCACCAGGACCCTTAGGCTACCTCGGCACTTGCACATTTCCACTGCCCCGAGTACGAATATCCAGGCGACTGTAAGGAACCTCGGCACTTCCACACTGGCGTTGCCCCGAGTACGAATGCCCATTCGAGTGTAAGTCACCTCGGCACTTCTACACTGGCTTTGCCCCGAGTACGAATGACCATTCGAGTGTAAGTCACCTCGGCACTTCCACAGTGGCATTTCCCCGAGTACGAATGACCATTAGTCGCTCACGTCCTATCCCTTACCCCTCACGGTTTCATAGAGATATGAGACATGCATTCTTACCGTTTTTCCGTATCGCCCGTCAAAGATGGTAGAGTTTCAAAAACTTGATGTTCCATGGTTTGAGCTCTTTTGTTCCGTCGAGTCGCAGTAATCGGTACGATCCCTCGCCCGCCTTAGACTCAATTATGTACGGTCCGCCCTTTTTGTCTCGCTACCATTCAGCCAGGAATTTCAATACTTGTTCCCATGGGTTAAATTCTCTTGGTCGAACTCGCTTGTTGTATTCTCGTTGTAACCTCTTTTGATAATTTTTCAATTTTTGTAACGCCATTTCTCTTGTTTCTTCCAGATCGTCGAGTTTAGCCAAAATCAGATCGGACGAGACGTTTCGCCTCCAAGCTTCCATTCTTGTGGTAGGGATCATGCCTTATGTTGGTAAGATCGCCTCAGTTCCGTAGGGATCATGCCTTGTGGTAGGGGCATAAATGGGGAGAATCCTGTAGATTCCCTTCGTGTGGTTCTGTAAGCCCATAGGACGTTATATAACTCCTCACACCAGTTGCCATATTCCCCATCAAGTTTCTTCTTCATGTTATCGTCGATAGTCTTGTTAGTGATCTCGGCTTTCCCATTACTCTGGGGGTGAATCGGGGTAGCTTTGCTCTTTCTGATGTTATAAGTGTTGAAAAAAATATCGATGTTCTCGCCTTGTAGTTGCTTTCCATTATCCGATATGATAGCTGCAGGGACCCCAAAGTGGCAAATGATATGTTCCCAGATAAATTTGAAGACGTATTTGTCTCGTATATGTCTTAACGGTGCCGCCTCTACCCATTTGGTGAAGTAATCCGTGGCCACAATCATATACTTCCTTTGCCATGTTCCTACATGTAATGGCCCGACAATGTCTATACCCCACTTAGCAAAGGTCCACGGGCTTATAACTGAGTTTAAAGGTACTCCGGGAGCATGTATTTTATTCCCGAAACGCTGACATTCTTCACAAGCTTTCGTCATTTTCTTCGCATCTTCGTTCATGTATATCCAAAAGTAGCCCATTGTTTTCGCCTTGGCCGACAATCTTCTTCCCGAGCTATGGTTTTCGGCTGCTCCATAGCGTAGTTCGTGAAGGATTATGTGGACCTATTCTTTACTCAAGCATCATAGGAGTGGTCCTAGGTAAGATTTTCTATATAAAATCCCTTCCCACAACTCGTAGGCGCCCGAATTGCTTCTGATTTTGTTTATCTCGGGTCGTCCCTTAGGTAGCTCACCCGTCTCTAAGTATTGATGTATTGGCTTTCTCCAGTCTCCTTCCTTGTATCTCTAGGCTGTGTTAATGGCCACCTCGACCCATACTTATGGTGTTTCTGGGATGGACGGGATAAGAAGCCTCATGACACGTATGCCTTCGATGCTCGGGTCTACTAGTTGTGAGGCGATGTATGACAAAGCGTCCGAGTACCTGTTATCTTTTCGTCAGATGTGGCGGAATCTAATGTTGGGTATTTTCTTGATGTAAAATTGAGCGAGCTCCCAATATTCTTGCAACACAGGATCATGGGTAGCGTATTGGCCCGTAATTTGTCGAATTACTAGTTGTGAGTCGCTAGTCAAGCGGACCTCTTGCAGCCCCATCTCCACAATTATTCGTAAGGCATGGATCACCGCTTCATACTCGGTGACGTTGTTTGTTGCTTTGAATTCTAGTCTGAACGAATGCACGATCTTCCTCCCCTTTGGTGTGGTAAATACTAGCCCGAGGCCCGATCCATCTTTGTTTGATGCCCCATCGACGAAGACCTCCCATCGAGTAGGGCTATTGGAGGCTAATAGGTCCGATGGTTCCTCTTGTTCCTCCATCATTCCCGGTACACCTTCTACCTCATCCTCATCACTAAGGGGGAAATCTGCCAAGAAGTCGGCCACCACTTGTCCTTTTATCGCGGTCCTCGTCTCGTACACCACGTCGTATTGTTTTATTATGGCTCCCCACTTGGATATTCTTCCTGATCGTCCAACACTATCCAATACTGCTTCAACAGGTGATTTGGTGAGCACCCGTATTCGATGAGCTTGAAAATATGTTTGGAGCTTAGAGGAATCAAAAGATAGCGCGAGTACCATCTGATCCATTCTTGTATAGTTTCTCTCGGCCGGGATTAATGTTTTACTAGTGAAATACACTGGATTCTCCACACTCCCCTCTGATTTTACTAGCACCGCACTAATGGCATAAGGTGTCGCCCCTAAGTATAGGGTGAGAATTTCTGACGGCTCGGGCCTCTGAAGAACCGGGAGGATAGCTAAGTGCAACTTGATATTTTGAAAGGCCTCTTCGCTAGCGTCCGTCCATTGGAATTTTTGTCATTTCTTCAAGATGTCGTAAAAGGCCTTGCATTTGTCCGACGATCGTGATACAAATCGCCCCAACGCTGCTATGCAACCATTTAGTTTCTGCACGTATTTTACCATAGCGGGAGACGGCATTTCAAGGACTGCCCGGAACTTCTCGGGATCCGCTTCTATTCCCCTAGGGGTGATGATATACCCCAAGAATTTCCCTGATGTGACCCAAAAGTCGCACTTGGCGGGGTTAATCTTCATCTTGTGTTTTCTCATTGTCTGGAAATCTCCTGAAGGTCTCAGACATGGTTCTTAGCGCGACGACTCTTGACTAGCATGTCATCCACATAGACTTCTATGGTTTCGTGAATCTTATCTTCAAACATGTCCCCTACCAATCTCTAGTATGTTGCCCCCGCATTTTTAAGTCCGAATGGCATTTTGGTGTAACAATACAATCCCCTCGGTGTGAAGAAAGAAATATGCTCCTGGTCCTCATGCGCCAATGGTATTTGGTTATGGCCCATGTATCCATCCATTAAGGTCATGGCCTCGTACCCGACTATCGATTCTACTAGATGATCTATGCTTGGTAGTGGGAAACTGTCCTTCGGGCAGGCCTTGTTCAAGTCGTTGAAATCAATGCATATTATGACCCCTCCTTTCTTTTTTGGCACCACGACCATGTTAGATATCCACTATGGGTAGTGAGATTTTATTATTATTCCGGATTCCTATAGCTTCTTCAACTCGGCCTCGACTGCTGCCTGTAATTTTGGTGCGATGCGCCTCATTTTTTGTCTAACTGGTTTGAACTTTGGATCAATTTTTAAGTGGTGACAGCTGACTTTCGGATCAATTCCCTCCAAATCACGCACCTCCCAGGCAAATGCGTCTAAGTTTTCTATTAATACCGTCGTGAGTTGACTTGCTTGTTCGTCCGATAACAACGTCCCGATCCTTACTACCTTTGGAGCCTCTATCGTCCCCAAGTTTACTTCCCGACTCGGCTCAACCGTCGAGAAGTTCGATTTGGCCTCCCGAGATAGGGATGCTTCCTTTAATTGCTACAAAGGGTCTTTCTCTTGAGTTTCATTTTCCATGACCACTTGTGAAATCACCTCTTCCAATTCTCTTGCCGTCTGAATTTCCTTTGATTTGTTATTCTCTCGCCTTTGCCGAGCTCGCCGCTCCTCATTAATTTCTACATCGATTTTCATGCACTGTCGTGCCACCTGGGAGTCGCCTACAACTTCTGCTATCCCCTTGCAAGTTGGGAACCTTAACCTATGATGGTATGCCGACGCTACTCCCTTAATCCCAGCGATCCATGGGCGCCCGATAATTGCCTCATAAGGTGAGGCGACGTCGACCACACAAAAGGTAGTTAGTGTATCGAGAAAGCCTCCACCATCTGAAACCCTTAGAGTTACCTCGCCCCTAGGGATAGTTACTGCGCCATTGAAGCCGTAGATGCGATACGTTGAGGGGACGAGCACGTCGTCTGATAATTTCATTCTTCTGAATGTGTCGTAGAATAACACCTCGACTAAGCTTCTGCTATCCACCAGAATCCTTCTTACTCCCTAATCTTCTATCAGTAAGGTGATGACCAATGGGTCACTGTATGCTTGTCCATTTACTGGGGCATCCTTGGCCGAGAACGAAATGGGTTGCACCATCCAAGGTTCCATAGGCATGGTTTTAGCTACGCTAAATATTTCTTTTCCATCACGATCCCTTTTATGGATCCTAGAGGTGATTACTGGACCGAGGGTATAGTCTTGAATAGCCGAGTGTGAAATGGTGCTTACGAACTGAGTTGTTCTATTGATACAGACTTGATGAACCGGTGCATCGGGCGTTGCCGTCGGCTGTGGTGGATGTCGGAAAATTTTCCTCAAATACCCATCTCGGATGAGATGCTGAACGATATCTTTTACTTCTCGGCAGTTGTTGGTGGAGTGGCCCCTGTACTGATGGTAGTGACAGTACTCGGGGTGCTCCATGGTCTCTTGGAACTGAACTCCCCTCGACGCTGGGTAGTTGATATCGTTTCTCTTCTCGACTTCCTTGAATACCTCCTCCAAGGGAGCATTTAGGGGGGGTATACGATCGGGCTTCCTTCCTCGGCTTCTTCCCTTAAGCGATCCACTCTCTCTTTTCACTGCTTCTTGGGGGTGGATCCGATCTCTTTTCTGGTCGCCTAATAGGGTCGTTTGTGACCGTTTTAGCTTCAATACCCGCTTCAGCACTAGCTTCTTGTATTCCTCTATCTCTCGACTCGGCCTGAATTTCTTCCAAGGCGATGTAATGCTCCTGCATTTTTCTCATTTCCTTTAAGGTTTTTGGCTTCTCGGAGAACATGTCTATCCAGATAGGGTCCGATCTCCCTAACGTGTTTTCAAACCCAAAGATAGCCTGATCTACCAGCACCTTTCCAATGTCTGTACATAGCTTCCTCCACCTATCGGTCAGGGTTCTTAAGGGCTCCCTGAATCTTCGGGCGAGGGTAAACAACTTGTTTAATCTAGGCCGAGGTCGACTGTTGTGCATATATGTCTCAAGGAAGGCTTCGACTAACATCTCATGCCCATTAATCGACCCAGGTGGAAGCGAATAGAACCAGTCTCGTGCCTCGCCCTCCAGGATGGCTGGAAAAAATTTACACATGACTACCGAGTTGTTCTTCCATTGTATTAGCGACATGGTGTACATCTTTAGATGCTCGATCTCATCTCATGTTCCGTCGAACCTAGAAGGAAATGTAGGTAATGTACACTTTGGTGGGAATGGAATATGTTCGAGTTCTTGAGAGAAGGGGGTCTTCTCGGCTTCGCTCATGATTTCTGCCAATTTGTTCTCTTCGCCTCCGCCCGAGAGCTCTTTGATTTTTGCCTCCAATTCTTTGAATTTGGCCTCTATTGCTCGTTCATGTCTCATGTCTCTACCTCGCCTATCCTCTTCAGTGGACGAGTCCTCGGGTGGCCCATACCTTTGTGTGGGAGGTACCAGAGGCGATGGTGGCTGTCCTGATCGTCCGGACTGATTAGGGTTGCTCGGCCCCATCATAGGTGGCGCATGACCTGATCGGTCATGGTAGATCGATGTTCCTCGGCTGGACGAGCCTCTTGATCTGGTTCGCTGATTCCTCAACTGATAGTTCTCATATTCCAAAGCGAGGTTCCGTTGCTGGAGCTCTCTTAGTGCCGCTTCTTGTCTCCTTTGACTCTCCAAAATAGCCAATAATGTCGGGTACGTGCTTTCATTACTAGAATGCACATTTGGGTTATGTGGCCGAGGATGTACAGAAGGGGGTGGTGGGGGTATTATCGGACCGATTATGTGGCCAGTCGTGTGAACAAGTGTCGGGCCGATATTGCTAGTTGTTCCTAGTCCCATCTGAATCTGCCTGAGATGCTCTTGCTCTTTCGCTAGGGCTTCCTGGTACTCTACTTGCTGCCTCACTCTTTGTCTCTGGGATTGTGCTGCAAGCGCCACCTCATCGTCATCGGTGTCTGAAGCTGTAAGCCCATAAACTTGTTCAACTCTTCTCTGAGTTAAAATAACTTGGTCCAAGGGTTGGGTGTTATCGTCTCGCCCCAGATCGACCTCCTCATCGACAGTTGGCATTCCTCGCGCAGCTGCATGAGATTCCTCGGGCGGTGGTTGTCGACTGTCTTCTTGCCTCGTCCCAGTTACCCCTGCCTGCATGCTGCTGCTAGTTATTGTATGATTCCTCAACATCCTTCTCGTTCCTGAAGTGCTAGCCATCGGGTACTTTGCGTAGTCAGCCGAGTATCGCCCCAACCTACGTCAGAAAATACAGAGAACACCTTACTTTGACATGACTTTTAGAACATAAGTTCAAACAAAAGACCTAAAAGTTCAACTGATACCACAGTTACTTCTACGCCTGCCCTTGATGACAAAATTTCTTCCTATTACTCGGGTGGGTCCACCTATCTATCATGTTCTGATCCTGCACTAAATCTGTGTCAGTCTTTTCTCATTAGTCCACATCTCTCCGTACGACGTCGCTTTCAGTACCCGAACTATGCATTTAAGTTAGTTTGTCCTTTGTTCTACATGCTCCAAATCATTGAACTTATGTACATGATGCTTAAATGGTACGACACGCAACCCGAAGACTCAAACTAAGTTTGTGATGGCTCCACTTTCTCGAGACCTAATCACGACCTTTCCGTCTACTTATGTTACACCGCCGACAAAATTTCTAATCGGTTAGCATCTTAACACACTAGGAGATATCTAAATCGTGTACTCTTGGTGAATCTAAATGCTAAACTCCATTACGTAGCTAGAGAACGACTTTCTTGACATCATAGATCACACTATCGGAAACAAACAGTCGTCCTTTCAACAGATTCTTCATCTAGCTTCTAACCCGAACTGTTAGTCGATGGTGAGATTATGAAGATTCTTTGATGATCGAACTATTGACGGGCGAAGAAAATACGAGAACTTGTTACTTTCGAAGATACTACAACTGTTCTAGATTTACATGCACATCAACTGACTCAAATCAAACATTATTTCGGCCAACAGAGTTCATCATAGCTTCAACCACGACACATTAACGTGTATTTGGGAGCTTTTGATCATCTCTGAAGGTCTCCACGGCAAGGTATCCGAAGATCTTAGTCATCTTCCCCTTAGTCGGTGCCATAATGTAGATGCATTTTACTACCAACTACATCCAAATGATAGAAAGCCTCTACTCAAGTCGAATGAAAGTAAACACTTAACAATTAACACAAGATATACGTGGTTCGGTATGATTACCTACGTCCACGGGGGTGAAAGGGTGAATCTTATTACTTCCAAGTGTTACAAAGGTGTTTTTCTTAATCGGATTTTCTTATAAAGATGAAATTACTTCTCACTCTCCTTTCCTTGGTGTAAACTCGAGTCTCTCTCCTTAAAATACAACCTACCTTTCTTGAATACAAGTCACTCTATTTATAAGAGAAGTTTCATACAACCAACTTAGGGTGTTGGTCATATTAAATCCCTTTTACAGTTATGTACTCGGGCCGACTCATGTTGTCTCCTATGGCCGATGTATCTTGATTCCTCACCCGTCTCTCGTCTGAGCCGATCTCTTCGGGTGTTCTCTTGACACGATGTCGCCTGCCATATCTGTCGCCTTAGAAATGGGCTGATGCATCACGTACTTTTCTTATCCTCTTGACCATTGCGCCTCGTTTTCCCCACCCGGTCCCATCTTGTCAGCTTTGTCAGAGGTCTGGGTTAAGTCTTTCCCGACAGATGCACGCCCGATCCACGCGGCACCTTAAATCTCGCGCCTATAGGTCTTCACCCTATGCTTCGCGTTCCTTCGTTTTTAGGTGCGCCAAGGCTTGAGATGTTGCCACCTGGATCTGTGGATAATTTACACCTACATATATATATAAAATACTTTAACAACATTCATACAAGTATTGTGGGTAACATCATTCACGTCAACATTTACACACTTCACTATTCTATTTCCATTTCCATTCTCTTATCTATCCATGTGATTTCAGTACACGAATGTTGCGAAAAAAATATTTCTTATTTTGAGAAACATTGCAATAAGTAAAATGACTATATGAGTGGAGTTATACAATCAGGTTGAATGTCACACGTAATAATTGCTTATTATGTATGATGATTAGGATGTATGTGGGATGATTGCAGCTAAAGAACTACGCATGTTAATTATTTCATTAGCTTTCTGCTTTGTGTATGTCCTTAGTAGTTCTTCCAAGGTAAGAAATTAGAGTATGTTTTGTGGGTATACCACTTGTAAACCCTCACGAGACTATAACTCTTCCACTGGGGACACCTAGGGGTTTAAAGGCATGTTGCATTAGCTAAGTGTAACCGTATTCTCAATGAAAGGGAGTTGTTGTATTTAGGATTAGTTTGATTTAGTTTACTCGAGGACTATCAAAATCTAAGTGATTGGGAATTTGATAAGTGCATAATTTATATGATTTTAGTGTCCATTCCATATTTTTTTTAGCTATTATTCTTGCATATTTTCGTATTATTACTCTTGTTTTCTCTTATTTGTATTTATTAGGTGAATCATCCAAAAGGGAGCTTCAAGGTGCTAAAAAATCTAAGAATATAAGTATTCCAAGTATCCAAGTACCCAAGTCCAGGAAAAGTGGAAGGAGTGCAACAAAATGGAGCAAAAGTGCTCAAAATTAAGATACGGGACAAATACCAAGCTCAAATCATTAAAACTCAAGATTTCTCATCGCCATCTTGAAGAAAGTTCAATTACAAAAATATTTCAAAAATAATGAGATCATTCCAAGTTTGGACGAAGAAGTTGTGGGCAAAAAAAGCTTTTTATCGAATACCGAAGACATAAAAGTATGCAAAATATGGTTTTGTGAATAAAAAGTTTGCAACCAGTTTGCAAACTAAAAATTTCCTGGACACTTTTCTACAAAAAGAGTTTGCAAACCATGAAGTCTAAAATTCATGAACTATCTTTTAGGGGTTTCTTTCATAACTTAGGGTCGGGTTCTTGAACCGACTTAGATACTTGAAGGCGAAGCAATGTAAACCTATATAAAGAGGTATTAGTACATGTGAAAGAAGATATCAAGGGGTCACAAAATTTTAAGACTTGGAAAAAAGAAACAACACACGGAGCGAAAGCTAGGGTTTCAGATTGGTTCATCAATCGTAACGATATCTCTTAACTTTTATTATATGTAAATCATGGATGTTTATACATCCATGAGTAGCTAAACACCTATTGATTGAGGATCAATTCTAAGTTGTAATAATATTTTATTTAGTATATGAATCTATTTTGATTTCTTCGTATGATTATCATTTGTGTTTACTACTAAAGATAGTTATAATTGATTGATAGATTGTTTAGGTGGCCAACTAAATATATTTGTTAATTTAATCCATCTCTAGTAATGGTTTGGATATCCTTAATTGTTGAATAATTCCTTACACAAGTAGAGAACGTGAGACCTTGTAGAGGGATCGGTAAAGAAATTGCGTGTAGAGAGAACCCTAGAAAGTAGACCGAGCGTACTGAGTCTAACTACTAGGATCAAACCTAAATTCACAAACCCTAAAGCATTCGACTGAATTATGTCTTGTAAGCGTACTGATGTAATTTTAATTGTGTTGTAGAAAGTGGTAGTAAAGATGTCGTTCCTCCCAGACTTGTGAAGGATTTCTTTAGACTTAAATTCAAAAATAAAATAGAAAACAAACTAATAATAACAGCAAACACTGGAAAAGTTGTTATCAATATTAAAAGAACACTGAGGCTAAGATTCCACTATTTTCCAAGTTCAAAGTGATTTAATCCAATTTATATTCATGCAATTTTCTCGTTAAATTTGATTCTAAACTATTGCAACAAGTAGATTCTCAAAATAACAAGTGTAAATCCGAAGCATAGAACATCAAAACCTATGGCCAAGCATGCTCTATCAAAAGAAATAACTCTTGCTTAACAAAAACCATTCAAACAATTTTCAATCAAGGAAAATAATCATAAAAAAATTGCAATACAATAGATAAAATAGAATATACCACTTTTTGTTGGAAAAATATCTTCCTCTATCGCCTCATCAATGGGGTTTAGCTCCTCATATTAATCACGATATCAAAATATTTGTTTATGGCTCAAAAGATGATTAAAATAGTGAAAACTAATAACACAGACTGTTTGCAACAGTGTATCGGCGTTACAGACAGCGATACAATGGAATTGTTACAGAAAAATTGTTGTAAGCATTGTTTCTTTGTCGCTGATTTTAAGACCCTAAAAACGACTGTCCTGAATGGCCTTTCGTTCTTCGTGTTCTTCAACAGCGCACCAGCAGAACCCGATTCATGCAACTCCTTTTGTTGATCTCTGTGGTATTCTAAAGTGCCCCAAACTTCTTGTAAAATTGCGTAACCCATCATGGAACTCGAATCATCCTTTTATACACCTCAGAAACCTAAAAATACCGATTAAATTTCTTCCTTTCCTTTCCGTGCAAGTCACGGCAATAACCTCTCTGCCGAATCGATTTACGCGTTTCCTGGCTCTCCAATTATATCCAAACTCTTCATTAGGTAACTAAGTATCTTAGAAAATATTATCTGCGACTTAATCTCCTTAAATCTTCAAAACTCAGGCCAACAGAGACCCGTAACTTCTTTCACCTCTGTTTCCTTCTCCCGAGTTATCTAACCCAATTCATTCGATCCAATCAATCCTACCAACCCTATTAAGCTCTAGAAAGTCCAGACCACCAAAATTCCGAGATTGAATCTCCTTAAATCCTCCCACAAATGCGAACCATAATCTGCCTCCCGTCTGCAACACTTTTCCCGCCAATTCCTAGGATTTGAATTTAAAAAGTAGATGCCCCTTATCCTGATGTCGGGTGCCTTTAACAGCTGGCTTTCCTGGGGTGTAAATAACAACTACGGTGTCCCTTATCAATGGTGTACCCCTTAGTAATTGAAGTGCCCCTTATCCAAAATGAGAGTTCGAATAGTAGGTGTCCTCCGGGTGCAACTTTTCGAGCCGAAATTTCCAAAATTATTTATTTCCCAAAAACACCTACAAACACACGAAACACCATAATAAGTACAAAAATGGGTACTGAAAATATAAAAATCGAGATTAAAATAGACACATAAATGCGTCTATCAAATACCCCCAAACTTATTATTTGCTAGTCCCGAGCAAATCAAATCTACAAAATAAAATCCTAACTCACTATCGCAGGCATCGTCGATTTCATTTAGCGTATGCAATAAGCCTTTAAACCCCTAGGTGTCCCTAGTGGCCGAGTTATAGTCTCGGTAGGGCTTACCAGAGGTATACCCACAAAATCTTTACTCCAGACCCTAGCTATCTACACAGAACCTTGGAAGGCACTAAAGAATCTCCTTGGTTGGCATACTTATTGACTACAAGAGGAAGTACCCTGATGCGAAATTCCAATTGATGTACACGAGTTTGCACTTAAGCATAATAAAATTCATATATAAGTTACATAGCTCTACTCAGATAATCACACTATGGACATCAGTATCCGGAGTCAAAACTAATCACATGGATAGATCAAGAAGATGGAAATAGAGAAAAACATAGATGGTTTTGATGTTTACTAAGTGAACGGTGTTTCCCATATCTGTCTGAAGGCCTCCGCCAAAATGAACCTATCCTAATGGACTGAGATACTGATCTAACTAATATCAACACAACTGGAATATACAAGGGAACCAGTGGTCGATAATACTAATTCTAGATCAACTCGTCTGGCATATACAAGGGAACCAGCGGTTGATTTATTCACTAAACATTAATTTTTTTTTTAACAACATGATTAGATCTTGCGGATCCAAGCGCATGCTTCTTATCAGCAGATTACATGGTAATTCCCGTGGATCCTGCGTTCCACGCTTGTCTAGGCGACGAAGACAGGGAGAACACACACATATTGTTATCCAAGTGTTAATATTTATTCTGATTGGTCTAATTGGACAGGTCTTTTTTTTATCTCAACCACTCTAATTCACCCTAGCATTGGTAACAACTTGAATTGTGAGCCCCGCCTAATCACTTAGAAAACATAGTTTAAAAAGTAAACAAAATAAAAACAGAAGTGAAAAGGACTCAACGAGATATGGTGAAACTATCATGTTATTTCTAACACCTGAGCTCTGTGCTTTTATGAATAGACTCTTTAGATGTTGCTATCTAATCAGATTGGTTCCTCAACTCCTACAACCAAAATGCTTCCATCCACTTAGATTGGTTAGTGACATCCTTAATAAGCATAAATTTCTAGGCTCTGGAGTTTATTTATTGCAACTAATCAAAAAGTTTCTCCCATACCCCCAAATTTAAATCTAACATTGTCCTCAATGTTCTAAAGATAAAATTAAAAACATGAATAAGGAGAAACTGTTACCATTTGAAGCAAAAGAGATAAGGAAAGATATTACCATGTCGCATGAATATTGGGTTACCTCCCAAGAAGTGCTAAGTTTAAATTCTTCAGGAGGACATCAAATACCACAAATTGGCTAATTACCTTTCAAATCATATACCAATAGCCGAAACAATTGTGGATCATCAAAACAAAATAATACCGCCACAATTATGATATAATTGCACTGGATTAGAAAAATGAATAGACAGAGCACAACCTGATCTAAAATTTCTTGCAAGACAACTGGATTTTTCTGCGGCGCCCATTTGGTCTTCATATGAGTGTCTTGGAAAACAGGTTCGTCTGAATAACGAGTCTCTAATAGTTTGATTTTCTCCTGGACAGTATCAAGAGGATCGGGTTGAGGAGTCTGAAGAGATTCAAGTGATACCTCAGACGCAATAGGTGCGAGTCCTAAGTTAAAGACTTATAAGGGTGAGACTTGACAATTACTAGAACTATCACTACCCTTAAACTTAGGGTAATCACTACTATCAGACAAACCTATGACAATTGCTTGGATTACTAGATCTGTAGAGTCCTTAAAATGTTCGAGAGCTTCTTCTAGTTCTAAAATCTGGTCGTCCATCTGACCTAAGAAAATAGTCTCATCAAATTCATCTAAAGAATCACCAAACAAACGGTCGTCCCAATTATCCTGAACTAAATCATGAACTAAAGTTCTAATCATATTCACTTCCTCTAAATTATCAGAATGTTGTCTAGTAACATTAAAGACATTTAGTTCAGTGGTCATATTACCAAAGGATATGTTCATAAGTCAGGTCCTACAATTGATAACAGCACTAGAAGTGGCTAAGAATGGGTGACCTAAAATCACTGGTATTTGATTTTCTGGGTCAGGGACAGGTTGTGTATCTAGGACTATGAAATATACTGGATAAATAAACTTGTAGACCTCAATCAGAACATCCTCTATCACATCACGAGGAATTTTAACAGACCTATCCGCTAACTATAGTGTTATCTTGGTAGGTTTTAATTCACCAAGTCCTAGCTGTAAGTACACATGGTACGGAAGTAAGTTTACAATAGATCCTAAGTCAAGTAAAGCTTTTTCTACCCTGTGTTTTTCTATCGTACAAGAAATGTTAGGGGCACCTGGGTCTTTATATTTAGGAGTTGTGGTGTTCTGAATGATCGAACTTACATAACTAGCTAAAAAGGCTTTCTTAGGGACACTAAGCTTGTGCTTTCGTGTACACATATCCTTAAGGAATTTTGCTTCTAATAAAGGAAGGTTTATGGTAACTTTCTTAAAAACCTCCATTATGTCATTAAAGTTGGATTCACTCTTTGTTGGTATTAATAACTGGGGAAATGGGGCTCTGGGCACTGAATCAAACCTCTCAGGAACATAATTTACATCATCGGAAAATTTATCAGCCCATCAGCTAGTGGTAGTCCTGAGGGGTGAGATCCTGAGGGGTGAACTACAGTATGTTCACTATCGGGCATGGTTACCTGATTGTCTACTACTCTACCACTTCTAAGGGTTCTAATAGAATTCAACTGATGTGACAGTTTTGCACTTACTTCATGAACTCCTTTAGGATTGGGATTAATCTTACTAGGGAACCTTCCGTTATCTCTCTCACTTAAGGTCTTAGCTATTTGGCCGACTTGAAGTTCTAACTTAGCAAGAGTCTGAGCATTATTTTGAAAGTTCTGCCTAGTTTCTTGTTGAAAACTAACTTGGCTCTTTAATAACATGTCGTGGCTCTGTGCTAACATATCCTCGCTCTTTCTTAAAATACTAAGAGATTCCTCTAAGCTAGTCATATTATTCTCTGAAGAGTTCTGAAACTGACCTGAAGAGTTCTTATTTAAACCAAAACCTGGGGGAGCATTAGAATTACTAAACTGACCTTGACTCTGGCATTTAGACCACGAAAGGTTTGGATGGTTTTTCCAACCAGGATTATAGATTTTTGAATATGGGTCAAATTTCTGACGGTTGTTGAATCTAATATTACTATAGAGAGCATTGGCTTGCTCTTCATTATCCTGGCCTTCCCAAAAAGGCTCCAATCTACCACTAGTGTGACCCACTTCTAAAGCTTCTAACCTTTTTGCTATAACACCAATTTTGGCATCTGATTCATAACCCCCTTCTACCCTACTAACGTTTCCTCTGCCTAGAAGAATTGTTTTCTGGGGTTCCTTACTACTTTCCCATTGTTGGGTCTTTTCGACGATTTCACTGAAAAATGTCATTGCCTCATCAACTGTTTGGTTTTCAAACCCACCTGTACACATAGATTCTTCTGTGGTTGTAGTGGAATAGTCTAAACCCTCATAAAGGATCTGAACTAACCTAACCTTTTCTAGACCATGATGAGGACATTGGGCTAATAGATCATTGAACCTTTCCAAATACCTATACAAAGATTCTCCCTCCTGTTGATAAAATGTGCATATTTTCGTCCTAATAGACGATGTTTTGTGCCTAGGGAAAAAATTGTTCAAAAAGGCAGATGTAAGTTGTTCATATGTTTGAATTGAACCAGAAGCCAAACTATATAGCCACGATTTAGCTTTATCTTTCAGGTAAAAAGGGAATAATCTAAGTTTCAAAGCATCATCATCAAGGTTTCTAATCTTTAGGGTACTACAAATTTCCTCAAAGTCCCTAACATGGAAATAGGGGTTTTCATTTTCTTTCCCTAAAAAGATTGGGAGCATCTGTAGGTCCCAGGTCTAAGTTCATAATTTGCTTCAGTTTCATCTAACCTGATACATAAGGGACGAGTAGTCCTAGTCGGATTCAACAAAGCTTTCAAAGTTTCCATTTCTGGATCTATAGGGATTCTCTCCTCAGTATCTATAGGGATTCTCTCCTTAGTAAAAGACGGACGTTCAAAACTAGACTTTTCAAAAATTGGACTTTCTAAATTGAGGTAATCGAGACGCTTAGAACTACTAGGTTTCTCTTTAACAAATCTACCTAGGGCGTCAATTTTACGTTCATGCATGCAAAAGAAAATATGGAAATGGATTCTAAGCAATCACAAATCAAGGCCGACTCAACCAAATCAAACCTATAGATTTCTAGCAAACAAAAAGCATGATGGCTCCACTTAGATTGTTTCTAGACCAGCTTCTAATCCTTCGAAGGGGAATTCGTTACAATTTAAGCAAACCCCTCTGGAATCAATCCGAGTCAAAGTAAGTTAAATAGAGGAGAGAGAAGCTTAGTGGAGCTTTGATACCCAAGGCCTCAACGATATTACAAGGCGGCGTAGTCATGCATTCAACTCACAGAAAACATCATGAACTTTGAAGTATGCTTAAAAGAGTAGCCAATATTTTTCGAATGACTTTTCTATTAAGCTCGTTATCTTATTGGTCTCGTTCTAGTCAAAATTTTAAGGCTTAGGTACGCGTATGTTACGTGTTCCTAAGGCGGGAAATAATAGAACGGTGATGAAATCCTAACCCTTATCTTGTATGGCCAGGCCTTTCCCTTTACTAGAAAAATAAATGTCCGTATTAAGTCCTCAACATATATGCATACGAAGGAGTCCAGTAACTCGCTGATAGGGGATTCGCGAGTGTTTAGAATCTTACCTCCCGTTCCAGACGGGGGATGAATCTGTTGTAGTCGACTCGGGCCACTGACTCCTATGTCAGTGTACGAACACAAGGTGCAGATACAATATCGTAATTGTCCTCCTTCTCTGCAAACAGTTTATATTTAAAGTACCCTTCCGTAGGGTAAAAATAAAAATAATGTCCCAAAGTCCAAAAGTCCAAAGTGTCCAAAAAGAAAAGAAAAAATTACAAAATAATAAACCCTAATACAGTTTTCGAAAAAACCCTAAAAAATAAATAAAAATCTTAAAGTACTCTCATGGTGTGTTGATGGGTTACAGTGGTTTGGGGGGTTTCGTTTTATTTTATTTTTTATGTTTTCCATGTTGGTACTCTCATGGTGTGTTGATGGGTTAGTTTGTTCATACTCATTTTGGTTGATTGATTTTGTGCTTTTGAATTGTCATACACCTAGAAAACTGCTTGTAATCGGGTGCTACTCTGTGTGTTTCTGAACCAAAGAGTGGATAATTTATTTAAGCACTCAAACTGTTTGTCATTATGCTTCAATGACAGTTGCAAGTAAAGGAATCATCATATGTCCGTTTAGAGATTTTCATGGTTGTCCAGATGGGGGGACTGGGAGTAAAGGTTTTTCATGTTTGATTCCCCACCTGAAGAGACAACACCTCTGCAATAAAGAAAAAGAAGACCGCACTCAACAAGGCCATAAGAACTGATGTTGATGTCTTCATGAGTTTAGAGGAAACTACGAGAAATTTAAGACAATGGTTGTGCTTGAATGTATGAGTATTCAGGCTTGGAGCAGAGCGTGCAAGCATGAAGGGAACACCGATATTAAGCCCGAGATATGTGCGAGTTCTGGTGAAGTAGCTGAAATAATTTTTGGAGTGCCTAAGCCTCGTCTACAGGAGGATTTAGTGCAGCTTGACAACGACTTCGAATTGAATGAAGCAATTGTGGATGCAGTATTTAGAGCCCCGGTATGTACGGTTAAGAGCATTCCAAGAGGTTGCAGGTTAGATTTTTCTCATGCCCTGAAAGCGGCACTACAGAAAGTCGCGGCTGAACCTAAAGCTGTTAAACATTGGGTCAGGCTTTTTGCTGCTCCTCGATGCACTTTGAGAGTGTTCCGACCTAAGGGTAGAGCTGAATGCAGTGTCTGGTAATCGCAAGGCGACACAATGAGACACAAATTCTTAGAGCGCTGGCACTTTGGGGTGAACCTAGTGGGACTATAAAGCTTGTTCGTGAGATTTTAAAGCCGCCGGCAACAGATTAGTGTTAGAGATGATTACACAGAGAAAGACAACAAAGATGATGACACGGGGAAAGACAACAGGCTCGGTACCAATATCTCTACTTGTTTGCGCAAGGTGGCGGATGGGCACTTCACAGCGGTTGTTAAATCCATCAGTTCATCCGGGGTGGCGCCATACAACGAGAACACAAGGAAAGCACTTGAGGATAAGCATCCGACGATGCCGCCTCCACGGAAACCAATCTGACGTTGCAGAGACACCGTTAGTGGCCGAAGAAGGTACCATTCTTAGTTGTATTAAATCTTTCCCTAAGGTAACTTCGTGTGGAAGGGATGGCCTTCGGGCACAACATTTGTTGGATGCTTTCGTGGGGAAGGCTCAAGCGTGGTCGCGGGATATGGTCACGGCCATAACTAGGGTTGTTAATCTTTGTCTTGGCGGGAGATGCCCTCTTAACCTAGCGGAGTTCATTGCATTGGATCCCCTAAAACCCCTCCTTAAACCGGATAAGAGCATTCGTCCCATTGATGTTGGGACAATTTGGCGTCGACTGGTGTCCAAAGCGGCGATGAAAGGGGTTGTTAAGGACATGGAAGCGTATCTACATGATTTACAGTTTGGTGTAGGTGTTTTAGGTGGTGCTGAGGCAATCCTACATGCTGTGAATAGTTTTGTCAGTAAACATCATGTAGACGCTAGCCTCTCTATGATAATGGTTGACTTTACCAATGCTTTTAACCTAGTCGACCTAACGGCTATGCTTTCTGAGGTACGTAAGCTTTGTCCATCTATATAGCCTTGGGTAGAATACTTGTATGGTCAACCTTCACGGCTCTATGTGGGGGACTCCTTTATCTACTCATCCACAGGAGTACAACAAGGTGACCCTTTAGGGCCTTTGTTATTTGCTCTGGTACTTCATCAGATTATAGCTAAGATAAATGAGCACTGCATATTATCCCTACATGCCTGGTATCTTGATGATGGCACTGTTATTGGAGACACCTAAGAAGTGGCAAAAGAACTCACTATTATCAAAACAGAAGGGCCTGCACTGGGGCTTATACTGAATATTAAGAAAACTGAAATATTTTGGCTCTCTTGTGATGGAGGAAGGATAAGTGATGGGATGTTTCCTGTCGAAATCTCAAGAACAGATAAGGGAGTCAAACTATTAGGTGGTGCAGTTAGCCTCGACGATGGTTTTGTGAAGGGCCTTGCCATTAAGAGGGATGAAAAAGCAGTGGATTTGATGCATATTTTATCCAAGCTCCATGATCCTCAAAGTGAATTGCTTCTTTTACGAACGTGTATGGGTATATCCAAGCTGCTTTTTGGCCTTCGTATTTGTCACCCAGACTATATTATGGAGGCGGTATATATATTTGATTGAGGCTTGAGAGAAGTGGTGGAAGGCATCGTGGTGTGTGGGGGACCGTTCTTTGGAGAGCTACAGTGGAGACTATCTACTCTACCTATCAGATATGGAGGTCTTGGACTTTACACTGCTAGGGAGGCGTCTCGAGTATGTTTTTGTGGCTTCACGTGTGCAATCTTGGGGATTACAGGATCACATATTGAGGAGTAGTGGTGTGGACGGTATGGATGATAATTTTAATAAGGCTTTGGAAACGTTACAAGTGACTCTTCCTGATTTTGATCTTAACAACTTCACCAATAAAGACAACGCCCCCTAAAGCACAAAGCATCTGGCGAGTGCTCTTTTTGGTAAAGTGGTTAAGGACATTGATAGAGTTTACATGCTAACGGAGAGACATAAAGCGGTTTTTGGTTGTTTGCAAGCAAAGACATGCCCAATATTTTCTTCTGGCTATTCCGATTGAGGGGCTGGGGCAGAAGATGTCTCCTTTGGAGTACCGGTCTATCCTCAAATACAGGTTAATGATCCCGCTTTATCCCTCTGACTCTTGCTGCCCTGATTGCATCACAGGTTGCTTGGATTCATATGGTGAACATGCAGTTCATTGTAAAGTAGAACCTGGTTATAAATATAGACATGATCATGTGAGGGATATCTTGTATGATGTACTGTGGAGGTCTGGCATTTCGGCAAAGAAAGAAGCACCTGTGCATTTCTGATTGACCCACTTGAAGGGAGATCGACACTAAGACCAGCTGATGTTCTTATTTTTGGATGGGCTAATGGGAAACACACATGTGTTGACCTCACCGGGGTATCTCCTTTGGTAGGAATTGGACATGGCACCTTTACAGTCGGGCGAGCAGCTCTAAAGGCTGCCTCAGGTAAGATATCGAAGCATGAGAAAGCATGTGTTGACAATGGCCATGCTTTCGTCCCATTTTCTTTTGATACTTTTGGATATTTGGCTCCAGAAGCAGTTGGAATACTCAAGAGGGTCCAGAAAGTCATGCGCAGCAATGTAATGACCCCTGGATCACGAGATTTTATTTTTAATTGGATAGGTTTTGCTATTCAAAAAGGGCTAGCGGCACAGCTTGTCGCTCGCTTGCCTAGTATGTAATTTTTAACTTTGTAAGATTTTGATATTATTTTTATAAATCTACAAAAGATAATTTTTCTAACAAAAAATAAAAATAAATAAAAACAAAATTCTTTGTCTTTTCCTCGTTTCTTTTCACTTCGTCTTTGACTCCAAGTCTTTAATTAATCACCAAAATCTTTGGCTCATCTTTCTTTTCGATCCGAGATCCAAAACCTGTAACCAAAAGACAAATACCTAAGAAAAACGTAAAATAGAACAAAAGAATAAAAACCTAAAAAAATAAAATCTAAAACCCTAAAAACAAGTCCGCGTCGGCGGCGCCAAAAATTGATGTAATTTTAATTGTGTTGTAGAAAGTGGTTGTAAAGTTTTCGTTGCTCTCAGACTTGTGAAGGATTTTTATAGACTTAAATTCAAAAATAAAATAGAAAACACACTAATAATAACAGCAAACACTGGAAAATTTGTTATCAATATTGAAAGAACACTGAGGCTAAGATTCCACTATTTTCCAAGTTCAAAGTGATTTAATCCAATTTATATTCATGCAATTTTATCGTTGAATTTGATTCTAAACTATTGCAACAAGTAGATTCTCAAAATAACAAGTGTAAATCTGAAGCATAGAACATCAAAACCTATGGCCAAGCATGCTCTATCAAAAGAAATAACTCTTGCTTAACAAAAACCATTCAAACAATTTTCAATCAAGGAAAATAATCATAAAATAATTGCAATAAAATAGATAAAATAGAATATACCACTTTTTGTTGGAAAAATAGCTTCCTATATCGCCTCAGAAATGGGGTTTAGCTCCTCATATTAATCATGATCTCAAAATATTTGTTTATGGCTCAAAAGATGATTAAAAGAGTGAAAACTAATAACACAGACTGTTTGCAACAGTGTATCGGCGTTACAGACAGCGATACAATGGAACTGTTACAGAAAAACTGTTGTAAGCATTGTTTCTTTGTCGCTGATTTTAAGACCCTAAAAACGACTGTCCTGAATGGCCTTTCGTTCTTTGTGTTCTTCAGCAGCGCACCAGCAAAACCCGATTCCTGCAACTCCTTCTGTTGATCTCTGTGGTGTTCTAAAGTTCCCCAAACTTCATCTAAAATTGTGTAACCCATCCTGGAACTCGAATCATCCTTTTATACACCTCAAAAACCTAAAAATACCGATTAAATTTCTTTCTTTCCTTTCCGTGCAAGTCACGGCAATAACCTCTCTGCCGAATCGATTTACGCGTTTCCTGGCTCTCCAATTCTTTCCAAACTCTTCATTAGGTAACTAAGTATCTTAGGAAAGATTATCTGTGACTTAGTCTCCTTAAATCTTCAAAAATCAGGCCAACAGAGACCCGTAACTTCTTTCACCTTTGTTTCCTTCTCCCGAGTTATCTAACCCAATTCATTCGATCCAATCAATCCTACCAACCCTATTAAGCTCTAGAAAGTCCATCCCACCAAAATTCCGAGATTGAATCTCCTTAAATCCTCCCACAAATGCGAACCCTAATCTGCCTCCCGTCTGCAACACTTTTCCCGCCAATTCCTAGGATTTGAATTTAAAAAGTAGATGCCCCTTATCCTGATGTCGGGTGCCTTTAACAGCTGGCTTTCCTGGGGTGTAAATAAAAACTAGGGTGTCCCTTATCAATGGTGTAACCCTTAGTAATTGAAGTGCCCCTTATCCAAAATGAGAGTTCGAATAGTAGGTGTCCTCCGGGTGCAACTTTTCGAGCCGAATTTTCCAAAAATACCTACAAACACACGAAACACCATAATAAGTACAAAAATGGGTACTAAAAATATAGAAAATCGAGATTAAAATAGACACATAAATGCGTCTATCATGTACCTCAAGGTGTTTCAGATGGATAGAATCTGGTTAATAAGCGTACTTGTTATCCAGTGATTTAAGGAATTTTGGGAATAGCTAAGCGTACCTGTTATTATACGGTTGGTGATAATATATGATTAATGAAAAATAGATGAATACACTACTTCAATGAATATTTATTAACGAAAAAAGATTCCTCGATCATCTCTCTCTCTATTGCATACAACTTAATATTTTCAATTGCTTTTATTTACTTTGTCCAAAATATAAAACAAACCCTCCTTTGTGACACTTTGACAACTAAAACTTACTGTTCTTCGTGGAAACGATCCTTGCATCCATTATATTACCAGTTAATTGTGTGAAAATAAGTGATTTAATTTGATTGCACCTATGACATTCGTTAGGTAATTGTGATTAGAATTTAAATTTTCCTAATTCTAAACTCATGCACTTAACTCAGGTTACTAGTGATCATTGCCCTATCATGTTAGTTACTGACACTACTCCTCCCAACTGTTGGAAACCTTTTAAAAAAAAATTTACTTGGTTAAATGATGAATCTTGCATTGGTTTCATTTACAATGCTTGGAATATTAGTGTTTCTGGCTCACCAAGGTTTCAACTTGTCAAGAAACTTCAGTTTACAAGGAAGGAATTATCCATTTGGAATAGAGCACATTTTGGTAATAACCAAAAAGTTGATGATCTACAAAATGAATTAAATTTTCTTCAGCAACAACCTGCTACTGATGATAATCACAACAAGAATTTTTACATCAACAAGAAGCTCAGTCAATGTCATAAGAAGAAAAGTAAATTTTATCTACAAAAATCAAGAGATCACTTCATTAAGGAGATGAACAATAATAGCAAGTACTTCCATACCAAGACAAACGGGAAAAAATCAAGAAACAACATTGATTCACTCAAAGATCATTCCAACAACTGGCTTCATTCTAGAGAAGAAATATCTCAACATCTTAAAGATTATTTCAAGGAAATAAGTACCTCTTCTAATCTAAGTATAGAAGAAAGATTTTTTCTTCTCCTACCAACTATCATTATTGAAGATGATAATTTACTTCTTACAAGTATTCCTTCAAATCAAGATATTTTTAATACTCTGAAGAGCATGGAAAATTGAAGTTCTCTAGTGAAAAAGCGGGGGTCTAACAACCTCACCCAATATTTTGATTAGCAATATGTATGGACAACTCCGAGTTGTTTTCTAGAGAATCAACTAGACAGTTAGACTCAATCGATATAAAATATCTCAAGGAGTTATTATCTCAATCTCTCAATTTGATTTACTCAAGAAAATACAATATGCAAGTCTTAATCAAAGAGAGATAACTTGGATGGTACCAAAGACCAATATCCAAGTGTCAATCAATTTAAATCAACAACCTATAAGGTCGGATATTCTAATTGATTGAACAACGCACAACCTGTATTATTTCAATTATATAATAAAATATAATGCGGAAAATAATAACACAGACACCAGAATTTTGTTAACGAGGAAACCGCAAATGCATAAAAACCCTGAGACCTAGTCCAGATTAAACATACACTGTATTAAGCCGCTACAGACACTAGCCTACTCCAAATTAACTTCGGTCTGGACTGTAGTTGAACCCCAATCAATCTCACACTGATCCAAGGTAAAGTTATGCTCCTATGCCTATGATCCCAGCAGGATACTGCACACTTGATTCCCTTAGTTGATCTCACCCACAACCAAGAGTTGCTAAGACCCAAAGTCGAAGACTTTAGTAAAGAAATCTGTCTCACACAGAAAAGTCTACAAGATAGATAAATTTGTCTCCCACGAATAAACCTATGAGCTTTGTTCTGTATTTTGATAAATCAAGGTGAATAGGAAACAATCAATAAAACCATACTTATATTCCCGAAGAACAGCTCAGTTTTATCAATCACCTCACAATAAACTTAATCGACGCAGCGAAGAAGATTATTGAGGAATCACAAACGATGAGACAAAGATGTTTGTGATTACTTTTATATCTTGACTATCGGAGATAGAAATATCAAGGAAATTATTATAATTTTACTCGTACAATAGAAATAGAAAGATCAGATCACACAACTACAAGAAAAGTAGTATCGGTCTGGCTTCACAATCCCAATGAAGTCTTTAATTCGTTAAGCTGGTTTTAGAAGAAGAAAACCAAAGGTTAAAGGAGAATTGACTCTAGCTTAGCAAACTAGTATCACACAGAATGTGTGGGGATTATGTTTCCTAGTTGCTAGAGTTCTCCCTTATATAGTCTTTTAAATCAGGGTTTGCAATCAATGTTAGCTTGGTAACAAAGCATTCAATATTTACCGTTAGATAAAAACCTGATTAGATACAAGTTAATATTTCTCAATCGTTAGATCGAAAACTTAGCTTGTCATACACACATGTACTTGACGATTTTTGGTTTGTGTAACCGTACCCAAACGTGTACAATAGTTGTTTCAATACTAGTTAACCAAATGGTTAGCCAAATGATAACTTTCATATCAACCATATTCTTCTTCACCATAACTAGTCCAAATGACTCAAAAGAACTAGTTAGAGAGTTGTTCCATTGCTATGAGATATCATGTACTACACAAGACACAATTGAAGCAAAAACGATGTGATTCACTCGAATCGATTCATGAACTATAAATCCATGGTTTGCAATAGAATTCCTTAGTTTAATAAGATAAGTTCACAAGCATCATTTTTAGACATAACCACTTAAGTTCGCAGACAGGGTTCGCGGACTCGAGTTAACCGGTTGGAGTTCACAAACTCCATCAGAAATTCTCGGGTTCGAGAACTTCCGTCAGTTCGCGGATTTAAACTGAGCTACAACTCTAGCAGAAATTCTCGGGTTCGAGAACTATGTACATTCGCGGACTGAGTTTCCTGCACAAGTTCCGGTTTCACTTAATCAACAAAGTTCACAAACCTCGGTTCAAGTGCTAAGGATTTATACATATATGTGTTACCACAACAATGTTTATATCCCCCAATGGTTATATTGTCTAAACTCTTATTTCAATCATTGAAACATTCTCAGAGGGTGTTATATAGTTGTTATTCACAAACTATTTTTCGTCAGAGCAATTTCGAAAATGATTGAAACATAACATGACTTTCGTCATTAGGTAAAGATGAACTTGGCTAAAGCGAAAGCTTTACTAACACATATTTCGAGAAAAAGATAAGCGAGATATACTCAGCTCGAAATATCACATGTGTATATTCTTAGTCTATATAGTAAAACGACTTTTGTCTCAAGATAGGAGATAGAGTAGATAGACTTTTGAGTGATAGATAAGTTCAAGTCTCCATATACAGTCGAACCTCGATAAATGAATGTTCTCGGGACCAAGAAAAATATTCGTTTAGCGGGGTTATTTATTTATCGATAAATGAATATTTTATTCATTTATCGATAAATAAATATTTATTCATTTAGAGAATATTTTCTTAATTAAGAAGTTAAATTGTATAGGAGAAAATGTACAAGTATGCCTAGGAAATATTGGTCAAAATTATTATCTATAATTCAATTAACATTCATTTTTTTTTTGAATTAACTGGTGTCATTTCTAATTTACGTCATAAAAATGTGATGGATGTTGAACATTTTTTGAACTATCCCAACGAGAATGATGCAGTTGTGGAGTCTCCAACAGACGAAGAAATTATTGAGTCTGTAATGAATAATGAGAATGATCCTAAAGCAGATGATGGTAGCGCCATACCAAATGTGTCATCTAAAGATGCTTTTCATGCGATGGTCCCTTTAAAATAGTACTTGCTACAACACGAGCAAAATATTCCAGAAATTATGCAAGCATTGCATAAAATTAAGGATACGGTGCATTTAGGTTTGGGTGGAAGAAAAAGACAATCAACCATAGATGATTTTTTTTTTGAGTTCATTCCTACATATATTTTTATGTAAAATATTCTGACTATGTATTTTGGTTTATTTTTATATATAGTTCAATGATTATTCGTTTATATTTCTATATGGCCTTGAAGGATCCAATTTTTTATATTTATTAATACATTAAGCGAGGTTATTCATTTATCGCCTTGGCCAAAGTCGGGACTGGAGAAAATTATTCATTTGGCGAGGTTATTCATTTATCGAACATTCGTTTATCGAGGTTCGACTGTACCTTTTAATCGATGAAGATCCACTGGTTCCTTGAGTAGTCCTTCATCTTGTATGATGATTTCCATAGAGTTCTTGAGCTCAACTACACTTTTTATCCTAGTCCGAGACCTTAGCTATAGTAGACTATAAATCAAGACTTTATAGTTTTGATCACTAACATTGACAAACATGCTTGAGATAGCAACGCATGCGAGTTCGACTGAGCAATGCTCTAACAATCTCCCCCTTTGTCAATTTTAGTGGCTAAACTATTAATACATATGGAATACAAAAAATATATAATAAACTTTGTAGCTCCTATTTCACATGTCTAATCATCAACAATACTCGAAATCTTCGTCACTTCCAAGTAGTCCAATGATCCCAAAGGTTGTAAGTTTAGCATCATCGTTGTTGAAAATCCGTAGCTATAACAATGAGAAAATCATCGGTTCTCAATCATTGTTATACAGTTTCATAGTATTATTACATAGCGTCAAAGTCCAATTACATCACAACTTCAACAACAATATTATGGTGATACTTCACTCCACCTTAGTCAATACTCCATCTCACATGGAAACCACTCCCCCTTACATAATGATCCGAAAACCATATGTATTTGTAGTGTGAACTACATATTAATTCTCCCCATTTTTGTCAATAAAATTGGCAAAGGTACAAGAACGGGATCCTAATGAAATTTCTGCAAAAGACATTTCATGACCAAAGGTAAATGTATATCATCTTATTTAGATGCAACTATAAATACGAAGCTAAATGCATTCATCAAGGAGTTTATAAAGACGCAAGATAACCCCTATAATATTCCACATCCGCACTCCCCACAAAGATTTGGCAATTAAGCACAAGTTCAAAAGAACATTCCCCCATAATATGTCATTCCCAAAGGAACAACAAGAGCGACCTTAATTTCAAGAGAAAAGAAGGATTTTTCTTTAGACTAAAAAAATTTCGTACAAGTATGAATTTGGAATCCAACAAGAAATATTCAATCAAATTAACCAAAGAGAACCAATATTAATTTGACTAAATATGCTCAACACAAGTAAACTTATGGAGACTTAATAAATCAATTATATTAATCACAAGAAAACTCGTACATAATCTAATTGCCATACTCAACCAAACTAATTACAAAAGTAATCAATTTAATTGGCCACACTCAACATAAGATAATTCTATGGAGCAATGACTAAGTTAATCATGAATAACCATCCTAGTCAAAGAAATGCTCTAACATAAGAAAACTTACTGAGTGCTAACAAAATCATCACACAAGATGATTGATTTATTCCAACATACTAAACGTAAAGTACCTTACGGAAAATAACTAAGCTAATCACAAAAATAATCAACTTGGGTTGTATAATGCTCAACATAAGCCACAATACGGAGTCTCACAGTAATACACACATGATAGATCATGGAAGCTCAATTACTGTTGAATTCACAAGGATTCATTCTATGTTTCCATCACTATTTGCACAATGACACACAATAGACATAATCCTTGAATCACAAAAGGTTTTAACCTATCTTACATCAAAAATTGACAATATAGGCTTAACGTTTGTTTTTTGTCAAAAGTCTATTCATCCTTTTATCAATATTTACATATCAATTCATGAATGACTTTACTTTTGACAAAATATGGGATAATTAAGTTCACGGACGTAAACACACATATCCCATCAAAATATTGCAATGTATGAAATCAAAAGATTAATACTGCAACCATCATCTCCCAAACAAGTTTAGAATTTAACACAACAAATCTAAAAACAAGAAAATGAAACATTGGACATAGTTATGTGTAATCACAATAATGGATATTCCAAAACACTAGTTATTCTTCTAAACAAAAGAGAAAAATAGAAGATTTACTAGGTATTAAGACCTTTGAAGAATTCATTATCGTCCCCGAACTCCTTATCGTCAACAACCATTGGAACATATGGTTCGTTAAGAAAGGAGTTTATTTCGATGAACCTTCTTGGTTACTGTTGTCGAACCATGGCCTTCTGAATCTCATGAGTCTTATACACAAAATCCTTTACTTGTTGAATCTCCTTTCGCAGCTCCTTCAATACTTCAAGAACATCAGGAAACTTCTGAGAGTTTGAAGGAACAACTCTTGTCTTCCTCATATTCCTTATTTTTATTTTCAAGGTTGGAGGCAATGGAGATTTTTCGTTTTCCTTCACGATTGATGGCTTAATAATCACATTACCTTTTTTTTCATCAGAAGACATCATTCTTGGAGCGTCCATGATCGTATGGATTTGTGAGAGGAATTCACAATTAGCTCAACAAGTAGTCTTGAGATAAAAAGAGGTTTTAGAGAAGGAAACGAAATGTAGGGTTCGAAACCTTTAACAGGTTCGTAAACGATCAATTCTCAGCCCTATAAAGAGAGAAATTTTCGATAATACCCTTTTTTTATTTAATAGACAGAAAGGAAACACATCTAAGAAAAGAAGAAAAGAAAACTTTTCCTAAAACCTAAGAGGTACAAAATCATTGTCTCTTTTGATCAGGCACATGAGGCAAGATTTTAAGAATAACACAATCAAGTTGCGTTGTGGTGAACAACAATTTGTCCACCAATTTCCTCTTGGGAGGAATCCACATACCTATGTCTATCAAAACAATTTGACCATAATTTCTTCTCAAATGGTCTTGATTTATCCTTGGAAACTAACTTCTTAGACGAATATAAAATATTACATACATCAGCGGTCTTCTGAGCAAGTTTAAACTTCCTTGCTAGATGATTTGCTCTTCGTTGAAGTTTGTTGACATGCCTTTGTTGGTGTTTGAACTTGTAGCACCTAGAGAGCTCATGACCCTTTTATGAACAATATGAGCACGTCACACAGGGATAAATATCAGGCTTCTGGAATGCGCAAGCAGCTAGGCACATATTTGGACCTGAGATATTATAAACAGTGTTTCCAAGGATTGGGTCAACTTTGTTTTCCATAATAGTTGGATTATCTTATGAAAGAATATCAATATTGATATGTGTATTGCTACAATTATCAAAATCAGTATATTCACCAAGAAGAGCAACACTTGATTTCTCATCTTCATTAGAATCATAGATGTCAGATATTTCATCAAGAGTTGCAGCAAGACCTTTGTTCCCAGTGTATTTTCTCCAATTTGGACACTCATTAGCAAAATGACCAAAAACTTTACACTTAAAGCACTGAGGCATTGTCCTCATCATCAGTGTCATCAATATCCCTGTTTTTAGGAGGAATACGATTATGAGGTTTCACTGATGTCTTAGGCTTATCTCTGAAGAACCGTTTACTTCTCTTCAATAAAAGATCCCTAAACTGTCTGGTGATCATCGAAACTGATTTGTGAAGATCTTCATCTGATGAATCTGTCTCAAAGTGGTCATCTTCAGAGATATACACTTTTTTACTTTTATCAAGTAATTTAGTGTCATTCAGTGCTTTGAACGCAACATCCTTAGATTTGGACGAGTGTTCATGATCAAAGATCTTAAGCTTTCCAACCAGCGTATTTCTGGAGAGAGTATCAAGGTTATTTCCCTCAACGATGGCATGCTTCTTAGAATCGTATCTAGATGGCAGCGATCTGAGAATTTTCATCACAATATCCTTTTCAGGAATAGTCTTACCCAATACAAAAGATGCATTAACAATTTCAGACACTTTGTGATTAAACTCATTAGATGTTTCTTCATCTTCCATATGAAGGTTTTCCCAATCGGAATTAAGGTTTTGAAGCCTAGCTTCCTTTTTAATGGTGTTACCTTCAAATACGGTTGCTAAGATATCACAAGCTTCTTGCGTCTTAGTGAAATTAGACACATGGTGCTGAAGATTTGGGGTAATGGCATGTATGATGGCATTCAAACCGTCGGAGTTTTGCTTTGCAGTAAGAATCTCAGCAGGATTATATTCACCAATATTCTTAGGAATGTTTATACATCCAACTGCTTCAACGAGAGCATCATAGCCATTAACAACATATACCCATGACTGAAAATCACGTGCTTGAAGAAAAGCTCGCATAGTAGTTTTCCACCATAAGTAATTAGAGCCATCGAAGACTGGTGGTACGTTTATTGAGATATCACCTCTGTCCATAGAGTCAGATCTCTACAAACACATACTTGTAAGGTATTAAACGTGTTTTCCTGCTCTGATACCAATTGAAAAAGCGGGGGTCTAATAACCTCACCCAATATTTCAATTAGTAATCTGTATGGACAACTCCGAGTTGTTTTCTAGAGAATCAACTAGACAGTTAGACTCAATCAATAGAAAATATCTCAAGGAGTTATTATCTCAATCTCTCAATTTGATTTACTCAAGCAAATACAATATGTGAGTCTTAATCAAAGAGAGATAACTTGTATGGTACAAAAGACCAATATCCAAGTGTCAATCAATTTAAATCAACGACCAATAAGGTCGGATATTCTAATTGATTGAACAACGCACAACCTATATTATTTCAATTATATAACAAAATATAATGTGGAAAATAAATAACACAGACACCAGAATTTTATTAACGAGGAAACCACAAATGCAGAAAAACCCCGGGACCTAGTCCAGATTAAACATACACTTATTAAGCCGCTATAGACACTAGACCACTCCAAATTAACTTCGGTATGGACTGTAATTGAACCCCAATCAATTACACACTGAGTTAGCAGACTGAGTTGCCTTCTCAAGTTTCGGTTCTCGGACTGAGTTCGTGGACTGAGTTGCCTGCTCAAGTTTCGGTTTCATTTGATCAACAAAGTTCGCAAACTTCGGTTCAAGTTCTAAGGACTTATACATATATGTGTTACCAGAACAATGTTTATATCCCGCAATGGTTATATTGTCTAAAATCTCATTTCAATCATTAAAACATTCTCAGAGGGCGTTATATAGTTGTTATTCACAAACTAATTTTCGTTAGAGCAATTTCCAAAATGATTGAAACATAACATGACTTTCATCACTAGGTAAAGATGAAATTGGCTAAAGCGAAAGCTTTACCAACACATATTTCGAGAAATAGATAAGCGATATATACTTATCTCGAAATATCACATGTGTATATTCTTAGGCTATATAGTAAAATGACTTTTGTCTCAAGATAGGAGATAAAGTAGATAGACTTTTGAGTTATAGATAAGTTCAAGTCTCCACATACCTTTTAGTCGATGAAAATCCACTGGTTCCTTGAGCAGTCCTTCGTCTTGTATGATGATTTCCATGGAGTTCTTGAGCTCAACTGCACTTTCTATCCTAGTCCGAGACCTTAGTTATAGTATACTAGAAATAAACTTTATAGTTTTGAGAACTAACATTGACAAACATGCTTGAGATAGCAACGCATGCGAGTTTTACCGAGCAATGCTCTAACATCTAGGACCTGAGGCTTTTCAAGCAGGGTTCTACAAGAGCCAGTGGGATATTGTAGGTGAAGATGTATGTTTGATGGTGACAAGATTTTTCAATCTAAGCACATTCTTAAGCAAATAAACAAAACCTACATTTCTCTTATACTTAAGAAGAAAAAAAATCCATTTATGCAGCTGACTATTGGTCAATTGGACTCTGCAACACTTCTTATAAGATCATCTCAAAGCTTCTGGTAAACAAAATGAAGCCTGTAATGGGAAAAAAAATCATATCTCCATACCAGGAAGCATATGTCTCTGGCAGATTAATTAGTGACAATACAGTTATTGCTCAAGAAATCATTCAGTCCATGAAGAAGAAGAAAAGGACAAACTGGATGGATGGCTCTTAAATTGGACATGTCAAAAGTGTATAACATTTTATGAGGACTTTTGTGATCTTATTTACCAGTGTATAAGCACAACTTCTTTATATGCCATGCTTAATGGGTCTCCTTGTAAAGAATTTCATCCTACTAGAGGTATTAGACAAGGTGATCCTATTTCACCCTATCTCTTCATTCTAGCAATGGAGTTTCTTTCAAGACATATCATTTCAGCACAACAGAATAACACCATTAAAGGTATTAAAGTGGTTTTTCACTCTCCGGCCATTAATCATTTGCTTTTTTGCAGATGATTTCTTGATATTTACTCAAGCAAATTTATCTACTGTGAACAATCTTCTTGAATTATTACAAGATTTCATCTCTCAATCAGGTCATGATAAATCATCAGTTCACTTCATCAAGTACACTAATCAAGATGTTGCATATTCTTTCACACAAATTCTCGGAGTCAAAAGGATAACTATTAAAGAAATATATCTTGGTTCTCCACTTATACTTGGTCACTCCAAGCATGAAGCTTTTAAATCTATTGAGGAAAACTTCATAAATAGGTATATAACTTGGTCTTATACTTCTCTCACTCAAGCAGGAAGATCCACCATGATCAAGCATGTGTTAAACTTTATTCCTATCTACTAAATGGGTACTTTCAAGCTACCAATTCAGCTCACTGACAAGCTTACTTCCATTCAAAGAATATTTTTTTGGGGTTATAGTTCTAACAGAGGCTCAAATCCTATGGGATGGCAAAAAGTATGCAAGCCAAAAGAAATGGGTGCCATGGCTTTTAGAGATTTGTAAATGTTGAATTTAGCCTTACTTACTAAATTGGTTTGGAGACTTTATACTGAAGATGACTCTCGTTGGGCATAAATAATGGAAAGTAAGTACTTCATAATTGGTAACATCCTTCATCAACAAATTGAAGCCAAAAACTGCTCATATACATGGAATGGCATAACAAAAGGTCTGAAAGTTCTTCAACAAAACTAATTCATGAAAGTTAATAATGTCAGAAAAACTAAAATATGGCTTGATAGATGGGTTCTAGGTCTCACTACTCCACCAATTCCAGTCAGTGACCTGCACAGATTCTACCAAGATGTGGATGAACTTCTTATCCCTCACACAAGTTCTTGGAATATCAGTCTTCTTAATCAGGTTTTTGATGCTGACACTTCTAATAAGATTCAAAGCATCTTATGGATATTTCTAAAGAATGTGTCATGGTGTGGATTCCTTCCAAGGATGGGAAATTCTCAGTAAAAATCACATATAATATGTTAACTAAATGCAGTTTGGTCACTCAAGTTAATAAAAGAGTCATTCAAGCTACAGTCTGGAAAACTCTATGGAAAAGTAACATAACACCTAGGATCAAAATGTTTGCTTGGAAATGCATTCATGACATCCATTCTACCAGATCAAAACTTGATTTTTATAACATCAATATTGATCCTCATTGTGTAATCTGTGGAGTAGTTATTAAAACTATGGAGCATCTCTTGTTTGAATGCAGATATTCTAAGGCTTTCCGGAAAGCCGTGGACATCAATATTGATGTTATCTCAGTCAATTTCAATAGCGTTTCTGAATGGGTAGAGAGTTGGTTCTCAACTAGATCTAATCATGACAATACTAATGGGTTTTATGCTCAAATGGTTGGGTCATGGATTTTGTGAAAAGACAGATGTGACTATGCATTTCAGGAAGTTTCGCTTAACCCTATCAACTCTGCACATGGAATTAAATATCACCTTAACTTACGTTTTCATAATAATAATATGCATACCCCCACAGTCCGTGAAGCTAATTTTTCTCATTGGAAACCACCTTTATAGAATATTTACAAATTTAATGTTGAGGCTTCATTTGATTATGATACTAATCAACTTGGTACTGGGGTTGTACTCCGTAATCATTCAGGTGCTCTGGAATCAAAGAAAGCTTCTCAAATAGAATTATAAGTCCGGAATCTGGAGAATGTATGGCGATATGTGAGGCTTTACTACAGACTAAACATCGGCAGTTGCAGAACATCCATATTAAAGTGGATGTTAAACTAATTATTCAATCAATAAAGGAATATAGTCTTCTCATCCAATGGGTAAATAGAAACATTCTCAAGGAAATAAAACATTTAAGTTTTCAATTAATCAAATAGTTGTTCTTTTTCGTTTGTGAGTCGAGATGATAATCAGGTTGCAGATAGTGTAGCTAAATGTTTTAGAGAAATAACGTTACATGTTGTTCTTTCTAGTGATTTTTAGCCTCATATATGTAGTCTCCTGGAAAGAGACTTAAACACTTCTTCATCTTAATAAAATCTCTCTTCTATTATCAAAATAATAATAATAATAAAGGGCACGATCATCTTTTCTCTGTGAGTTGAAATCCATTTAGGGATTTCGAATTTTCGTTTCTTCTCTTCTTTGCTTCATCATCTATTCTCTGTGAGTTAAAATCGATTTAGGGATTTCGATTTTTCGTTTCTTCTCTTCTTTTCTTCACCATCTTTTCCCCGAGAGTTGAAATTGTTTTAGGGATTTAGATAATACGACATCCCTATTCTTTCAGAGGTTTACTACCAACTTAGGGTGTCAAGTACGCGGTTTCTTCAATTAACTTTTGGATTGGGGTATTCGTGTCTGTGAATTTCTTCTCGAATTATTAATTCTGGGTTTGTGCTTTTCCTGCAGTTGAGATAGTTGGATTTTGAGGCAGTGGGGTTTTCGTCGATTGAAGAATTGGGGGGACTTATTCTCCATCTTCTGTTGTGCAAGGGGGGTTAGTCCATTCTACCTGCGCAACAACAAGCAATAATTGTTCTTCTGTAAGTGGTTTCTTTGTTTTGTATAGGTGTTTGGTGCTGCAGATTTTTGTAGAGGCTTTGAAATTCGAATTAGTGTTTTGAGATTTGGTTTCCTGTGTGAGTATTTGTTGTTATAGCATTAAGGGTGTTTTTATTCTAATCTCAATGGTTTCTTCAGTGGTACAAGGTAATTCAGTGCTTTGTGGTGTTTTGAATTAGCTTCTTCTTTGAGCAGTTTTGGAGGTTTTGTGGTTTTGTTTGATTATTAGGTGAATTCGAAGCTGATTTAGGAGGTGTTTAGGGTGTCAGGTAAAAGTTTATTGAGTAACCCGTTATCTTCAGTGGTGCAAGTTTAATTAGTGTTTTGGTATATGGTAATTTGAGTTTTCATTTGTGTTGAATACTTACATTCTCATACACTAAACTCTAAAAAAATTTAGTTACAAGTATTCAATCTCTTGTTTTGTCAAACCCTGTGTCATGCCGAGAACCAGATCATCCACTTCTTCTGTTGCAGAAGATGTTCATCCTACCTCATCTTCTCAGTCCATATCTTTTAAAGGACCATCAACTTCATTCGCATTACCTCAAGGTGATAAGATTCCTTGCCCATTCAAGAACTATGATGGTTGTCTAGGTGGTGTTGCTGGCAGAGGTTATGCCAAGAGTGATATTTATCGATATTTACATGATATGCACTTTCCTACTGAAAAAGATAAATATATTTGCAGAGCCAGAGTACGGAACAACACCTATTGCTACCTTGCATGGGAGAAAAGTTTGTATGTAATGCGAAGTTGGATATGTATTCAATGTATGCATGTCCATGCATGAAAGAAATCCTATTGTAATCATCTCCCTGGTGATATAATTCTGGGACCATACAACGAAGGCAGGGCTGATTTTTTAATCCATGGGGTTTCAAAACCTCAAGCGGCATCTGATGATGTTGTTATCTCAGAAATCCATGCATCGCAGGCTACACAAGGCAGTGGTCTCATGGTTGAATTGCTTAATAATATTTTTCAGAGTCGTATTACGACAATTGTAAGTATACCTCCACCGTGTAGATTACATTTCTATCGTACTTTAAAAGCATCTCTAGATAAGGTGCTGGAAAATCCTAGCAATCTGGATGCTTGGTTACAATTGCTATTACTTCCTTCTTGTACACTGTCTCTCTACACACCTAAGTCCTCTATTGAAGAACATTCTGGTAATAGAAAGAAGCTTCAGATTGCCACAATTAACCAGTCTTTGGCTCAGTGGAAAGAACCCAATGGATGTATTGTTTTGGCTTAGACGTTACTTGCTTATCCTAGCAAAAATAACAAACATAGACAGTCCAGCAAGAAAAACCCTAATATTGATGCTTGCTTGAAGAAAATGAGTTGTGGTCAGTATACAACAGCCATTCGCATACTTTCTTCTGATGGGATAACGCCTTCAACACCAGACACGTTGTATGATCTTCAACAGAAACATCCTCATGCTCTATTGCCTTCTATTCCAGCTGAAGATATCAATGTACCTTCCTTGAGTGTGGATACTAAAGCTGTTTTTGTTGCGATAAAGAGCTTTCCTAAGGGAACTTCCTGTGGCAGAGATGGACTTAGAGCCTAGCATTTACTAGATTCCTTTAGTGGTGATGCGGCTGCTGTGAGTGAAGAACTTCTACAATCAATTATCGGAGGGATTAACCTTTGGCTTGCAGGTAAATGTCTTCCTGTACTAGGAGAATACATTGCAAGTGCCCCTTTGACTCCTCTTCTTAAACCAGATGGTGGTCTAAGGCCAATAGTTGTTGGTACCATATGGAGGAGACTCTGCTCAAAACTTGCTGCGACATCTGTGTGTAAATATATGGCCTTGTACTTGGGCACTCACTAGTTTGGTGTAGGTGTCCCCTGTGGAGGAGAAGGTATATTGCATGCAGCAAATAGGTTGCTGGAACTTAAAGGTGGATGAAACACTAACACTTTGTTGCTCGTTGATTTCCGCAATGCCTTTAATCTTGTTGACAGGTCTACGCTGATTAGAGAAGTGAGATTACATTGTCCCAGCATATCCAGGTGGGTGTAATTTTGCTATGCACAACCTGCTAGATTGTTTTATAATGATTTTATCCTTTCATCTACTCAGGGTGTTCAACAAGGTGACCCATTGGGTCCCTTATTATTTGCTCTAACTTTGCAGCCGCTTGTCAACAAAATTGCTACTCAATGCACCCTTGATCTCCATGCCTGGTACTTGGATGACGGCACCATTTCTGGAGATACTATGGAAGTGGCTAAGGCACTGCGTATTATACAGGCCAATGGTCCCAGTAGAGGTTTGCTTCTGAATATCAAGAAAACTGAAATTTTCTGGCCTTCACCTGACCCTAGATGCAGTGAAGAATGTGTCTTTCCTGTAGAGATCGGCAAGCATGTGGGTGGTGTCAAATTATTAGGCGGACCTATCAGTTTTGATGTTCAGTTTTGCAGTGACATGGTTCTTGGTAGAGTGAACAAAACAATTCAGCTAATGCAGAAGGTGCAACAACTTCATGACCCATAGTGTGAACTTCTTTTGCTACGTAACTGTACAGGGGTTTCGAAACTTTATTTCACTCTTAGTACTACTAGCCCTATTGCTTTGCAGGCAGCTATCAGTTTCTATGATAAACACCTTCTACAATATCTGCGGCAGCTCATAGTTGGTGATGGTGTAGGGTTTGGCCTGGTTCAACAACGTTTGGTCACCCTACCAATTAAAGATGGTGGTTTCGGCATACATACTTTGGCAGATACCTCCAGGTATTGTTACTTAGCGTCTTTTGTTCAAACTAAAGTCTTACAAGATACCATTTTACGTCCTTCACACATTCACTGAGGCTTGTGGACTATCTACTTCCAATTTCAGTATCAACGACACTGCCCCTCATTACATGAAATCTCTAGCAGTTTTATACTTTGGTGATGTTAAGGTAAATATTCCTACTATCTTCAAGTTGAATGAACGTGAATCACTTATCTGGAAATGTAACAGGAAAGAACATGCAATGGATTTTCTCAAAGCTGTTCCTATTAGTGGGTTGAATCAAAAGGTAGGGCCGCGGCAATTTAGACCTATTCTTATGTACAGGCTTGGCATACAATTATTTGAGAATGACAACAAATGCTCCAGCTGTGCCATGCCAATGGATATTTATGCTGATCATTCCCTTCATTGTGCCAGTGAAGTGGGTGTGAAGTTCAGACATAACATGGTTCGTGATGGCATATCAGATATGTTCTACAAGGCAGGTGTTGCAGCAAGAAAAGAAGTCCCGCTAGGATTTCTGTCCAATGACGCAAAGAGCCTTAAACCAGCTGACATTCTCGTATACAATTGGATAGATGGTAAAGATGTATGTTTTGACGTCATCGGTGTTTCGCCATTCACAACTGCCAGAACACGTAGTTTCACTCCTGGCCAGGCTATTAACGCTGCTGTAAGTCGCAAGTGCACTAAGTATTTGGCCAAATGTGAGGCACAAGGTTATGGTTTTCATGTATTAGCTTTTTCAACCTTGGGAGAATTGAGTGAGGATATGGTTTTACTCCTCAAGAGGTTGAAAAACTGCCATATTGGTTATGATGCTAATACCAAAATAGGTAGCTCTATTTTTTATAGACTAGGTATCATTATTCAGAAAGGGGTGGGGGACCCAGTTGGTTGCTAGGTTGCCAACCAACTCTTGTAACCTTGATTTTTCATAATGAAGTTCTTTTTATAAAAAAAAATAATAAGAAGAAGAAGAACGGGCCCCTAGCTCAGCTGGTCATCCTCGTTCCCCAAAGTTTAATGCGCTCCAGGAGGTCCCAGGTTCGAGTCCCTAATGGAGTAATATTGCAGGAATTAACATGGAAGGTAGTGTTAGTTTTCCCCCCTTGTGACACAATCTCAGCCCCCCCTCCCGCCGTTTCGGCTCTCTTGGCTAGGTTACCCATGAGGCTCGCTGGTAGGTTAGCACGTCAACTTGTTCAATTAATGTAGTAGTATGTTGTTGGAGCTTAGCTTGTTAGGCTTCCAACTAGTTTCATGTAATAATATTTATCCAATAATAGAATATTACTTTATAATAATAATAATAATAAAAGCCTCCCCGCAAAATCATTGTAAATTTCCACTTATTTCTTATTTTTAATAAAAGCTCGCGGCCTCTTTTATAATAATAATAATAAACATTTTTCCCAGCTTGTCGCTAGGCTTCCCACCACCGACGTGTAGCAGAACTCATTTCTTATTAATAATATAATAATAAACATGTACTTGTTATGAACATGCTTTGCAGACATTTACACAGGCTTGTGGTACTACAGTTTTCAACTTCGATATCAGAGACGCTGCCCCCCATTTTATGAAGACCTTGGCAGCAAAATACTTTGATTTCGTCAAGGAAACCCTACCCTCAAGCTTTCCCTTGAATGAAAGAGAAGTTTTCTTATGGCAACACAATAGAGACAAGCATGCTATGGACTTCTTAAAAGCCATTCATATAGCCGGTTTAAATCAAACTGTTGGTACGAGACAATTTAGCGTCGTACTTCAATACCATTTAGGCATACCCTTCTTTGAAGCTGGGAGCTCATGTTCTGTCTGCAAACGGCCAATGGACCAATATGGTGATCACACAATACATTGTGTAAGTGAAGTGGGTATCAAATTTAGGCATGATATGGTTAGGGATGGTTTTGCTGACATATGCTATAAAGGTGGAGTTGCCGCAAGGAAAGAAGCTTCTTTGGGCTTCCTCACCAACAGTTCCAAATCTGTGAAACCAACGGACGTTTTGGTTTATAATTGGATAAATGGTAAATATGTTTGCTTCGACGTCACAGGGGTCTCTCCATTTACAAGTGCTAGAACTCGCTCTTTCACTCCCGGTCATGCCATTTCTATTGTTGTATCACGCAAGTTGCATAAATATCAAGAATTATGCGCAAGGCATGGTTACGGCTTCCAGGTTTTAGCCTTTACTTCCTTATGTGAACTAAGTGAAGACACTATCACTTTTCTAAAGCTTTTGAGGAATTGTTTTGTTAGAAATGACGCCAACTATAAAATTGGTAATTGACTTTTTCATAGAATAGGTATTATTATTCAAAAAGGTGTGGGTGCCCAGCTTGTCGCTAGGCTATCCACTATATCTTGTAACATTGATATTTCCTTTTAAATAATAATAATAATAGTGGTGCTAGTGCTGCCGTTGCTGATGACTTGTTACAGTCGATCACTGGTCTTGTTAACCTTTGGCTTGCAGGGAAATATCCTTCAGTTCTTGGTGAATTCGTCGCCAGCGCACCCTTAACCCCTTTGCTTAAACCGGGTGGAGGCTTGAGACCCATTGTTGTGGGTACCATATGGCGTAGGTTGTGTTCCAAACTGGATGCTAATTTTGTATGCAAAGGTCTAAATTCTTATCTTGGTAACTTCCAGCATGGCGTCGGTATTCCGTGTGGAGGTGAAGGCATCTTGCATTCTGCCAACAGGTTACTCGAGTTGTGTGGTTCTGATGATACTAAAATTATGTTGCTGATTGATTTTTCTTATGCTTTCAATCTTGTCGATCGATCCACCATAATAAGAGAGGTACGTGCTCGATGTCCAACTATTGCGCACTAGGTTGAATTTTGCTACACGAAACCTGCCAGGTTATATTACAGATACCATATCCTATCTTCAACTCAAGGTGTGTAGCAGGGTGACCCTCTTGGTCCTCTGCTATTTTCCTTAGCCTTGCACCCGTTAGTCGAGAAGATTGCTTCGTGCTGCGCCTTAGATTTCCATGCTTGGTATCTCGACGACGGGACTTTGGCAGGTGACACGTTGGAAGTTTCGAAGGCGCTGAGAATTTTGCAGGAATATGGTCCAAGATTTGGCCCGCACCTTAACATTTCTAAGACAGAATTGTATTGGCTTTCTTACGATCTGCGTAGGGATACTGCTGGTGTCTTTCCTGTGCACATTGGCAAGGATACAGGTGGGGTTAAACTGCTCGGTGGTCCGGTTAGTTTAGACCCAAATTTTTGCTGTAACACCGTGTTTCATAGAGTTGATAAAACTGTACGTCTTATGGAGAAGATCCAAGAGTTACATGACCCTCAAAGTGAACTTCTCCTCTTACGTAGATGCTCAGGTATTTCAAGGCTGTATTTTGCGCTGCGTACAACGTGCCCAAAGTCTTTGTTGCCTGCTGCTGAATGCTTTGATGGATACCTTGTGAATTACCTTCGTCGACTAGTCGTTGGTGATAGCGCTGGTTTTGGTTTAACCCAACAACGTCTCTCTTCACTCCCCATCAAGGACGGGGGTCTCGGTGTGCTTACCATGGCTGATACAATGCTTTATTGTTATTTGGATTCACAGGCACAAACCTGGAACTTGCAGCATTCCATCCTGAAGACCCCTATAGCCACGGATCTTATCCCTGGTTTCCATGACGCCTTACGAAGTTTCGAGCAGGCTTGTGGGATATCCTCCACGAATTTCAACATTAGTGATGCCACCCCTCATTACATGAAGTCATTGGCATCAACATACTTTGGTGCAATTCGTGAGCAGATACCCTCTTGTTTCGCTCTTTCTCCCCGGGAGGTTGCGGTTTGGCAATGTAATAGAGCTGAACATGCCATGGATTTCCTTAAGGCAATTCCAATACCTGGTCTTAACCAAGATGTTGGGCCTAGGCAGTTTAGTTCAGTGCTACAGTACCGTCTTGTTATACCACTCTTTGAAGAAGGTAGCCAATGTTCTTGTTGTGGGAGGCCCATGGATATTTTTGGTGATCATGCCATTCATTGTGCTAGTGAGGTTGGGCTTAAGTTCAGACATGATTTAGTGAAAGACATCCTTGCTGATATGTGTTATAGAGCTGGAGTGGTCGCCAGAAAAGAAGTTTCTTTGGGTATTGTCAATGGCAAAGAATTTCGGCCTGCGGATATTATGGCTTATAATTGGGAAGATGGCAGGGATGTTTGTCTTGATGTCACCGGTGTCTCCCCATTTACTAGTGCTAAAACTAGTTGTCTCATCCCTGGTCATGCCATCTCTGCAGCTGTCACCCGCAAGAACAAAAAATATTTGGATGTTTGCGCTTCTCTGGGTTATGGCTTTGGTGTGTTGGCTTTCTCCACTTTTGGTGAGTTGGGTACGGATTTAATTAATTTTTCTGAAGCGGATAAGGAATTGTATGGCTCGACATGATGCCAATTTCAAGATGGGCAATTCCCCTTTTCATAGGTTAGGGGTCGTTATTCAGAAAGGTGTTGGCGCCCAGCTTGTTGCTAGGTTTCCCACCATTCCCTGTAATATTGATTTTGATGTTGATTTTTAATAATATGCCTTTTTGGCGCCTTTTATAATAATATTAATAATAATAATATTAATTTGGGCGTAACAAGTATCTTGCCTAGATATTACTGGTGTCTCGCCTTTCACGTGTGACATCCGTTACTTCACACCCGGCCAAGAAATTTCTAAAGCAGTCCTTCGCAAGCGTAACAAGTATCTTGCCACATGCGAGATTCATGGGTACAGTTTGGGAATTTTTGCATTCACTACTTTGGGCGAACTAAGTGAAGATACTATCACCTTCTTGACGAGATTGAAGAACTGTCTTGCTAACAACAATGTAATTTGTGACACCGGTAGCTTTTTGTTTCATATAATAGGTATTACAATTCAAAAGGGCGTTGGTGCCCAATTGGTGGCTAGACTACCAACAAATTCTGTATAATTGACTCTTTCTTTATAATAATAATATTATTATTATTAATTTTATTAATAATGATAATATTACGGGTTTTTGCTTAAGATCAGACATGATTTAGTAAAAGATATTTTGGCAGACATGTGTCATAGGGCCGACATTGTAGCTAGGAAAGATGTTTCTTTGGGCGTCATCAACAATAAGGAATTTCGACCAGCGGACATCATGGTTTATAATTGGGAAGATGGTGCAGATGTTTGTCTTGATGTCACAGGGGTTTCTCCTTTCACTAGTGCTAAAACCCGTAACTTCATACCAGGTCATGCCATTTCTGCAGCAACCACTCGTAAGAACAAAAAATACCTGGATGTTTGCACCTCACTCGGCTATGGGTTTGGTGTGTTGGCCTTCTCCACTTTTGGTGAGGTTGGTGCGGATTTTCTAATTTTTCTGAAGAGATTAAGGAATTGCATGGAAAGACACGATGCTAATTTTAAGATAGGAAATTCTCTTTTTCATAGGCTAGGGATCGTTATTCAGAAAGGTGTTGGTGCCCAGCTTGTTGCTAGGTTACCCACCATCTCTTGTAATATTGATTTTGATTCATAATAACATATTTGATAATAAATAAATAATAATAATAATCTGGAATAAGAAGAGTTGTAACCCTAAGTATGCAATAAATAAAAAGGCTAAGTCCTGATTTAGAGAAAAGTTTTGTTGGTGCATATTCCCCTTTGGTTTTGGCTTATTGTTTATGTATCAAGCAGAGTGTGTGCATTTGATTGAGGACTTGAAAGGTTTTTGATCATAACCTCTATTTAGTATGGGCTGAATAGAGAATTAGTCAAGAAGTTTGAGTATTGGCTAAGTGCTAGTTGGCTGAAATTGTTTTGTGGAGCATAGTTGCCATTGTCAAGTTGGTTGTAGCATTTGGGTGTTGCGAACCTGTGATAATTCCTGCAATAATAATAATAATAATAACGGGCCCTAGCTCAGCTAGTCATCCCCGTTTCCCAAAGTTTGATGCGTTTCAGGAGGTCCCAGGTTCGAGCCTCCAATGACGTAATATTGCAGAAATTAACATGGAATGTAGAGTTGGCTTGCCCCCCTTGTGACACAATCTCCCCCCCCACCCCCACCCCCATCCGCTTAGGCTCCCCTTGGCAAGGTTACCCATGAGGCTCGCTGGTAGGATAACACAACAACCTGTTCAATTAATGTAGTAGTATGTTGTTGGAGCTTAGCTTGTTAGGCTTCCAACTAGTTTCATGTAATAATATTTATCTAAGATTAAAAAATAATAATAATGTAACACTATTTAAAAGAACGAGCCCTAGCTCATCTGGTCATCCCCATTCCCCAAAGTTTCATGCGTTCCAGGAGGTCCCAGGTTCAAGCCCTCAATGGCGTAATATTGCAGGAATTAACATGGAAGGTAGTGTTAGTTTGCCCCCCTTGTGACACAATCTCGACCCCCCATCCGCTTCGGCTCCCTTGTCTAGGTTACCCATGAGGCTCGTTGGTAGGTTAGCACAACAACATGTTCAATTAATGTAGTAGTATGTTGTTGGAGCTTAGCTTGTTAGGCTTCCAACTAATTAATGTAATACTCTTTATCCAATAATAATAAAATATTTAAAAAAAAAACGGGCCCTAGCTCAGCTGGTCATCCCCGTTCCCCGAAGTTTCATGCGTTCCAAGAGGTCCCAGGTTCAAGCCCACAATGGCGTAATATCGCAGGAATTAACATGGAAGGTAGTGTTAGTTTGCCCCCCTTGTGACACAATCTCAGCCCCCCATTCCGCTTCGGCTCCCTTGGCTAGGTTACCCATGAGGCTCGCTGGTAGGTTAGCACAGCAACCTGTTCAATTAATGTAACAGTATGTTGTTGGAGCTTAGTTTGTTAGGCTTCCAACTAGTTAAATTTATAAGATAATAAAAATTATTGTAAAGAAAACGGGCACCTAGCTCAGCTGGTCATCCCCATTTCCCAAAGTTTCATGCGCTCCAAGAGGTCCCAGGTTCGATCCTCCAATGACGTAATATTGCAGGAATTAACATGGAAGGTAGATTTAGCTTGCCCCCCTTGTGACACAATCTCAGCCCCACCATCCGCTTCGGCTCCCTTGGCTAGGTTACCCATGAGGCTCGCTGGTAGGATAACACAACAACCTGTTCAATTAATGTAGTAGTATGTTATTGGAGCTTAGCTTGTTAGGCTTCCAACTAGTTAATGTAATACTCTTTATCTAATATTAAATAATTATTAATATTATAGAATAATAATTTGAGCCATGCATTTGTCAAGATACTTAGTACACTTTCGGGTGATTGCTGCAGATATGGCATGCCTAGGTATAAAGTTGCGAGTTCTGGCACTTGTAAAGGGCGACGCACCAGTAATATCAAAGCACACATCCTTCCCATTTATCCAGTTATATACCAAAAGATCTGCAGGTTTCAAACCGCTACCATCATCCGACAGAAATACCAAAGAAACCTCTTTCCTCATGGCTACTCCATCTTTGTAACACATATCTGCTATGACATCTCTAACTAGGTCATGCCAAAATTTGAGGCCTACGTCGTTAGCACAATGTATTGTATGATCACCAAAGATATCCATGGGGCGTGAATAGCTAGAGCACAAGCTATTTTCATCGAAAAATGGAATGCCAATCCGGTGCTTTAGGATGGAACTGAACTATCTCGGTCCAACAGTTTGATTAACCCCACTGACAGGGATGGCTTTTAGGAAGCCCATCGCATGTTCTGTCCTATTACACTTCCATAAAATGGCATCACGCTCGGTTAAATTGTAGCTAGTTGGAATACTTTCCTTGAAAATACCAAAGTATATGACTTCCAGGGTATGCATGTAATGGGGGGCAACATCGTTGATGTTGAAATTGGAACTAGATAATCCACACACTTGTGTGAAAGACTGTAGAGCTTGTTGAAAACATAGGCAAGGATCTGTTGTTGTTGGTAGATGTAAGATGGAGTTTTGCAAGTGTTGAGTTTGAGCTTGAGATGCCAAGTAGCAATACTAACTAGTATCTTCCATAGTATGAACTCCGAGACCACCGTCCTTAATTGTCAAAGTGGAAATCCGTTGTTGGACCAAACCGAACCATGCACCATCGCCAACTATTAATTGTTGCAAGTACTGCATGAGGTGTGTATCAAATGCAGATATAGCCTCCTGCAAAGCCTCTGGACTGGTAGTGCGAAGGAAAAAAAGTCTGAAAACTCCGGTGCAGTTGCGCAATAGAAGAAACTCACTTTGTGGGTCTTGGAGTCTCCGAACTTGGTGCATCAATTGTATTGTTTTATCAACACGTTTCAGGACTAAGTTACTGCAGAATTTCCTATCCATGCTAACAGGTCCACCTAATATTTCGACGTCGGCTGTAAGCTTGCTAATTTGAGGCGAAAATACACCTAAATCATATCTCCTTGCATCGACTGTTGGCCAAAATATCTCGGTTTTCATAATGTTGAGATAGAGGCCTCTACGTGGTCCCTCATCTTGTATGATTTTTAAAGCCTTGGACACTTCTAAAGTATCTCCTGCAATAGTTCTGTCGTCTAAATACCATGCATGAAAATCAAGATTGCACTGCGATGTTATCATGTCAACAAGGGGGTGTAGTGCTAGTGCAAATAATAGAGGACCTAGTGGGTCGCCCTGCTGAACACCCTTAGAGGAAGAAAGCACAGAGTCGTTGTAATACAATCTTATTGGGTGCGAGTAGCAGAACTCCACCCATCTGGAGATGATGGGGCAGTGTTTTATGACCTCCTTAATCATAGTAGAACGATCCACCAAGTTGAATGCATTGGAAAAGTCAATTAACATCATGGTTTTAGTATTATCATTGCCCATCAAATCCAGCAGCCTGTTTGCTGAGTGTAATATGCCTTCACCGCCGCAAGGTTTTACGACACCAAACTGATGTGTGCTCAAATATGCATTGAGATCTTTGTATGCAGCTATTGCAGCTAACTTGGAGCAAAGTCTTCGCCAAATTGTTCTGAATGCAATTGTCCTTATGCCACTGTCGGGCTTAAGCAATGGCGTTAATGGAGCACTTGCCACAAATTCACCAAGTTCTCGGGGACACATACCTGCGAGCCATAAGTTTATGACCCATGTGATGGATTGTAGAAGGTCGTCTGCCATTGCAGCGACATTTCCACTCAACGCATCTAGTAGGTGTTGTGCTCTAAGGTTGTCTCTACCGCAGGAGGTACCCTTAGGAAAGCTTCTCAAGGCAGACAACATAGCCTTAGCATCAACCGATAGTGCAGATGTGGAAATTGCTTCATTAGGTATATAAGGAGGTGGTGCGGGTGGATTTTTTTTGCTGAAGCTCTGCATGGTATTTGGGGTTGATGGTGCAATGCCATTGGAAGAGAGAATGTGAATTGCGGCTGTAAAATGGCCATAACTTAACTTTTTCTTGCATGCGGTCAAGTTGGAGTCTTTTTTCTACTTACTGACTTGCTTTTTACTGCATAATAACAATTAATTTTTAAAATAAAAAGTGTAACATATGGTGTCGAATCACCACTAAATTATTTGCCATATTGGAAAAATAATGTTGCCCACGTGAACTCGCATGTACTCACTACTTGTAGGTTTAAGCCTAGGGCAAAAAAAAATCCAAGCCCAATTAGCTTTCAAGCCCCTCCAACATTGAATTTCTAGTTCGGCCGCCGAACAGCTGATGATTCCATGAATCACATCAGCAAGACTTCGTTAGGTTTGCTGATTTCGTGTTAGTTTGTGATGAGTCGAAATACTCCATAGACAAACAGCTGTAAGAGCGCCGGAAAACTCAACAAAGAAGAAAGAAGACGAAGATTCCATGAAAACCCTACAAGTCTCCTCCTAAATTTACGGAGTTCATCAAGAGTCAAGACATGTTCATTTATAACTAAATGTGGATTCAGTGATCAATTAACATACAATTCCAGACTGTTATAGTATATAGTAATAATAACACTTTTCCCTCTTGCACATTTTCTATATCCACACGAACCTCGATTACTTAAAAAAACCAAATCAAGTCTGCCGACAACTACACTTCGTTTCCTTTCTCTCTCTCTCTAGTCTGTACTTCTTCGTAAAAATGGCCACATTTCCAGTAAGTTGGTCAGCCGAAACCAGCAGAAAAAGTCTATAATGTTCCAAAAAACTGACCTGATGGAACTAAAACCAAAATCACCAGATAATAATGATTACTCAACCAAAACTTTTCTTTCAACTCTTCCCCGGTTTCTTCTCTGTATCATATTACTGCAAGTATCTCTTTCTTTCTTAAATCACTCATTCCCAGTTTCTTTCTCTTTTCATCATTTTTCATCTCCGCTAGTAAACATCTCCAGAACAACCCAAACCACAGCAATTATTAAAGAAGAGGAAACTAATGTTTGTAGTAATGGTAAAGTGTATGTATATGAACTACCAAAAATGTTCAATAAAGAATTATTAGAGAAATGTGATGAGTTGAATCCATGGAATTCTCGTTGTGAAGCTGTTTCCAACAATGGGTTTGGTCGTAAATATTCACCTGGGCAAGTTGGTAAAGTAATTCCTGGCAATCTTATATCTTCATGGTATTTTACTGATCAGTTTGCTTCTGAAATTATCTACCATAATCGTATGTTAACTCATAAGTGTCGTACCTCAGATCCTTCTTCAGCTTCAGCTTATTATATACCGTTCTATGCTGGTCTTGCCGTTGGTAAATATTTATGGTCAGATAATTACACTTCCGTTCATCGTGATTATCATTCCAAGATGTTACTTAAGTTGGTCCAAGAACAAGTTTAGTTTAAGAAATCAAACGGTTGGGATCATTTCATCATGTTAGGGAGAATTAGTTGGGATTTTAGAAGAAAGGATAGAAGAGATTGGGGTAGTAGTTTTATTTATATGCCTGCGATGGAGAACATCACTAGGTTGCTGATCGAAAGAAATCCATGGGATTTTTTCGAGATTGGCGTACCTTATCCTACTGGATTTCACCCTAAATCTGAATCGGAGATGACTCAGTGGCAAGATTTTGTTAGTTCACGTGCACGGAAAACTTTGTTTTCATTTTCTGGAGCCAAAAGGAGTATGATTAAGAATGATTTTAGAGCTATAGTGTCGGATCAGTGTAGAGACTGTGGGAATCGGTGTAAACTCGTTGATTGTAGCGGGAATCGGTGAACGGGTAGTTCAGTGATTCTTGAAACGTTTTTGGAATCGGATTTTTGTTTACAACCAAACGGTGATAGTTTTACAAGGAAATCAATTTTTGATTGCATGATTGCCGGTTCTATTCCGGTTTTCTTCTCGCATCAATCAGCTTATGACCAGTACAAATGGTTTTTACCGAGCGGACCGGAGAGTTACTCGGTTTTTATAGACCACGGAGATGTTATTAATGGAACATCTATTAGAGGTGTATTAGAAAAGTTTAGTAAAGATGAAGTGAGAAAAATGAGAGACAAAGTGATCGAATATATACCTAAATTTGTGTATGCCGATTCTATATATGGATTAGGATCCAGAAAAGATGCTTTTGATGTTGCCATTGATGGGGTCTTGAAGAGGTTGAAGGCACAGAGTATGCTCCGATGAAAAAAGCCTTCTTTTGTAGTTTTTTTTTCTTCTTTTTTTTAATGGATCGATAAAGAAGTACGTTAGTCAAAAAAAAGGTTGCAGGAAGCACCAGGAAAAAAACTGTACAATCGAGCGTTTACTGCTTGATATTTTATCTGTTTTTGATGCTTTGGACTTCAGTTCTTCCGTTTGATACTTTGTACTTATTTCCATCCTAGCACCACCAAGCTCATAAGATTCATTTTTTAGATTGGCCATTAGTTTTTTACTGTTTAATGATGTTACTTGCTTGTCACTTCCAGCATGCCAGTATCGCATTTCCGGTCATGACCGATAAATATAGTAGTTGAGAATAGAAACACGCATTCATTCCTCGTTTCCTCTATTTTTTTTTTTTTTTTAAGAAAACTTAGGCTCACCCTAAGGGATATCATAGATATTACAGCCTAAGGAGTCTTGGTTTGGACAAACCTCAGACCCCCTACTGGAGTTTTTACATATGTTAGCCAAGTTTAGAGCATGGCTATTTTGAGTTCTATCAATAAGATCTAGACTTAGTAAAACAAAAGTTACATGGCTACTAATAATTGGGGTTTCATCATCCAGTGCGCCTTGTTCTTTGAGGTAGTCCCTGTTGAATCTTCCCTGATGGCTCTAATATAAAGAGTGTTGAAGTGTTCGAATATCGAGACTTTTCAGCTTGTATGACAATATTTGTATATTCTTGCTTTTACGCCCATCCAATGCTAGTTCACTCCTCCGTAGTGCTTCGATCCTCCTTGAGTTGTGTATCTTCTCGCTATTAACCAAGTTTCCTGCAAGGTCAATGATAGTTAGTGCAGAGTAATAATGGGAACTATTAGGATCTGAATGGTGCATATTTTGACTACAAAGACACTTTGTGTTGAGAGTATTGTTGGATCCAGTAAGATTCCCATGATTAATGACAATTTTGCATTGGTGGTATGATGAGGATCCTGACTGTTTAGGATATGATTGGGAAAGTTATGAATTCTGTTGAATTCACAAAGATGTTGTTGGATGTTGATGGCAGTTACTTTTGCATTAGGAACAATGCTTTGAAAAACTAGGTCACATCTAGCTTTCCAGATGAACCAATGCGAGGTTGTAGCATAGATGCAAGTTTTGTCATTATAACGCCATTGACAAACCAATCATTAAACCACTCCATGAAGGGTGTTTGGGAGTTAAATATGCCATGATTTTGCCCCAGAATGTGATTCCAGACCTCAGTGGCAGCTGGAAAATTTAGGAACATGTGTGTCATTGTTTCCTCCCCACTGTTGCAAAGTCTGCATAAGGGATCAATATAGTGAAGAATGCTTGCAGTCTTTGCATTAGTAGGGAGAATTTCATTAGCACATTTCCATAGGAAGATATTGATGGTTGGTGCCACATCCAGATTCCATATAGCATTCCAATCTCTGATAATTTGGTCATTTCTGTAGAGATGCTCAATTTTGGCTTTGTAGAGTTCTCTAACAGAGAACTTGCCATTGGTATTAATATTCCACTGCATACTGTCTTCCTCTGTAGAATGAATTGTTAGATGAGAGATGGTGTTAGCTGTTTCCTGGTTGAAAAGCTGATGCAGGAGGGTAGAGTTCCAGGATTTGTGTTCTGTCATTAGGTTTGCTAAAGTTTGGACATCTGTTGGACAGTTAGTTGGCTTGCTGAGCTTTTCACGGTACACGGAATCCATAAATCTTCCCATATCTTTATTTTGTTACCATTCCCTATTCTCCATCTGCAGTGTTGTTGTATATTCTTGATTCCTTCCAGGACTCCTTTCCATAACCAAGAATCTCCATCCTTGGCTTTGGTGTTCATGTTCAGAACATTTCTTCCCTGTAAATAATTTGCTTCCATGAGTTGGTACCAGAGAGAGTCCTTGTCCTGCTCCAATCTCCATCCTATTTTAGTTATCATTGCACTGTTGAAAAGCTCCATGTTCATAAAACCAAGTCCCCCCAATTCTTTAGGCTTGCAGATTGAATTCCAAGCCTTTGGATAGTAGCATGTTGGGTTTTCCAAGTTTTTCCCCCATAAGAAGTCCCTTTGCAGTTTGTTCATATCTTGACAGGTCTGCTTTGGGATCCGAAGCAGTTCATTTGGTATATGCTGGCTGTAGAGGTGACTGCTTTGATTATGACTTCCCTTCCTGCCGGATTTAAAGGTGAGTTTTTCCAGCTAGACAAGTTAATCTTCATTTTTTCGACTCCTGGTTTGAAGCATGTAATTTTTCTTCTGTTTGTGAAAAGAGGGGATCCCAGATATTTGTCATTTTTAGGGAGCTCCATAACTCCCAGGATGTTGCAGATGTCTGGGATGATATCTGGATCAGTGTCTTTACTGAAGAAAGCACCAGACTTGTGGAAATTTATAAGTTGGCCTGAGGTATCTCCAAAGATGTTGAGGATGTCCTTTAGATTTTGAGTCTTGAAGAATTTGCTTTGCGAGAACACCATGCGATCATCAGCAAATAACAGGTGAGTTATAGAAGGGGCATTCTTGCAGATTCTTATACCAGAGATAATGCCCAGATCTTCAGCATGAGAGAGGGTTCTTGACAAGGCTTCCATGCAAAAGAGGAATAGATAGGGGGATAGCGGATCTCCCTGTCTAAGACCTCTAGATGGCTGGAAGAAATTGTCAGGAAAGCCATTTATGAGAACAGATGAAGAGGGAGTAGTGATGCATTGCATTATCTTGTTGCACCAGCTGGTGCTGAAACCCATTTTCCCCATTATAGTATGTAGAAAATTCCAGTCTACCCTGTCAAAGGCTTTGGCCATATCTATCTTGATTCCCATATTACCTTTTTTTCCTTTGATTCCCCTTTTACTTCTCATATGGTGGATTATCTCATGTGCTATTTCTATGTTGTCAGCTATTTGTCTTCCAGGAATGAAGGCAGATTGGTAAGGGGATATGATTTTGTTGAGGTAAGGTTTCATCCTTTGGGCAAGAAGCTTTGAGATGATTTTATAGGTTGTGTTACATAAACTTATAGGTCTGAAGGGGGTGGGGTTTGTTGGTTTATCTATTTTAGGGATCAAAGTGATGAAGGTTGTGTTCATTTCCTTTAGAAGGTGCCCATATTTGAAGAAGTTTTGGACCATTTTTACCACATCTTCTCCAACTATCTCCCAATTTTCTTGGAAGAAATTTGGTGGAAAGCCATCAGGACCTGGTGCTTTATCTTTGGCCATCTTTGAAAAATGACTGCTTTGACTTTCGGGGTTCAGGTATTCTGTTTAGCATGATGTTGTCTGTGGCTGATATAGTAGTGGGGATGAGGTTTATGATTCCAGGATTGATTATGGGAGATTCAGAAGTAGCCATACTGGAGAAGTGGCTAGTGAAGCATTGTTTGATTTGTTGGTGTTCTTTAAGCCAGTTTCCTGCATTGTCTTGTATGGTATCAATCTTGTTTCTTCTAATTCTGCTTTTGGCTAACCTATGAAAATACCCTGTGTTTCTGTCTCCCAGTTGGATATACTGATCTCTGCTTTTAATCTTCCAGAATTTTTCTTCAATGTCTTGCCATTCTTGTAAGACCTGCAAAGCGAAATTGAGAGTTGTACTTAATCTGGTTTGAAGTAGTTTCCTTGTAACCAGTCTGAGATGTTGTTTGCTTTCTTCAATATTAGTCTTTATGTTTCCATACTCCTCTTTATTCCAAACTTTGAGTTTTGACTTAATTTCCTTGAGCTTCCTTGCTATAATATAAGCACTAGAACCAGCATGTTTTTTACGCAACATTCCCGGATAATGTCTTTGCGAGTCCTTGTGATCAAGCCAAGGCCCAAAAGAACTTAAAGGGGATTTTCCCAGAATTCCGGTGAGGATTGGTATTGAGAAGAATGGGATGGTGATCAGAGCCTATAGCAAGCAAATTGGTGATAGTAGAGTTTGGGTAGAGGTTCAGCCAAGAATCAGTGGCTAGTCCTCTATCCAATCTTTGTTCAGTAAGCGCTGGTCCAGATCTCTTGTTTGACCAAGTGAAAGGGCATCCAGTGCTTCCAAGGTCCAAGAGATCAAGATCCAGGATTTTAGTGTTAAAGATAGCTGCCTCTCGTTTCCTCTATCAATCAGTAGATAGTAGTAGGGTACTAGTAAAGCACGGTGTACTTGTAACTTGTATGGCGTACAATTTAAAAACCTTATATTACAATAAGGCTTCAAATCTAATAGCATAATATGTCCCATAATTTTGAGACCTGATAAAAAATTTGAGTAGTAAATAAGAGTTGAGAAGGTGTGTATTGTATATGGCGTAAAAAGGTTACCATTTCTATACTACACAACCATTGGTTGCAGGGGCCGAGGTAACGGTTCACTAACCCGGCTTTTGCTCCCCTCGAAGTCATTAAACCTTAATATTTAGGTCACTTAATATTTTAATGTATTTCTCTATATTTTAGTTGGAACATTTATTTATTTGATAGCCTACTCGTTCATCTTCACATTGTAAGTGCATTATCAAATCTCTTGATTTGGTTTGCTTCCACTGTATATGGCTGAAGATGGCTTTTTTTTTTTTTTGAAGCAATCTTCACACTGTAAGTGCAATATTTCAAATGGAAGCAAACTAAATCAAGAGATTTGATGAGCCACGCAGATTACCAAATCTCCGAACCCGTTGTGATATAGTGAATCGAGCCTAGTTAAATGTTTTAGGAGTTTACACGTAGATTAAGAAATAAAGAGAGATATAAAAGTTTTCTATATATATCCTTGAGAAAAATCTTCAAACATTAATTGCTATTAGTGTAATTGAAAATAAATTTATGGTTCCAAGACAAAATGTTAGGGTAATGTTGGTAGTTTTGTGGGAAAAATATGAAAAATATGAAGTAATGTGGAACAAAAAAATAACCATAATCACTCGTCTAAAGTGGAACGGAGAGAGTAAATATTTATAGTTATGGATGACTAATCAATATATGAAGTAAAAATGCATTATATAAAAAATATATGAACAAATTAACAAAAACTTATGCTTGGCACAGTGGTTTGGGTTACACTTAGTGAACTTTAGGTCTTAGGTTCGATTCCTACTCCACTCAAACATTTTTTACTATTAACTAATAAAAAAATCTTGAATTAAATGCCCCGAATAGTTCGGAATTCGGAAAATTCGCGTATAATTCGGTACAGCCAGAAAAAACGGGCGAACACAGGTCGGAGTTGCATTCGAACGCGTTTGGTACGGGTAAAATTCGGATTCGGAACTATTCGCGTATAATTCGCGAATAATTCGCCGAATTGCTAACTAGGGAATCGAGTATTCATCGCAGCCAACCAGTGGCAGAGGCAGAAATTACTATTAAGATGGGCTAATTTTTTATTTTATTTTTTTTGTAAACATATAGATTTTAGTGGACAAAAATATAGTATAATTAAATATTTGAATAATTAATGGTAGAGGAATGCGAAACACGACAATGTTTTATTAAAACACGTCAATGTTTTAATTACAGATTTGACTATTTGAGGATTAATGCCGTAGAGAAGGAACTCAAAAATAGATCCATCTTAGTATTTTTTTTTATCACTTTCTCTGGAGAGTGATCCTTTTAGTGAGGAAAAATATAAAGAAAACATTGACCCAATCATAGAAATCAGAAAGAAAAAATTTAGAACTCTAAATTAGAAGTGGATTGCAACTTCAAGTTAGGGGACTACCCATCAGTTTTTGTGGAGGATATTAGAAGTAATATTTGGTCACCCCTTATAATTTTTGTTTCTAATACCCACTTTACCCTTGATGATAAACTTAGTGATTAATGATTAGTTAAAAAATGATTAGTGATTAGTTAAAAACTGATTAGGGATTAGGGATTAGTGATTAGTGTTTTATAAGTTGGATTGTTTTGTTTTTAACATTTTTTTTGAGAGATAAGAAGAAGAAGGAAATAGGAAGAACAAGAGTATGATGTTTTGGGTACTCATGGATACTTCAAATTTAGTTAATGGTGCTTGAATTGGCCAAAACATTCCTAAAAATGAACAATTTACAAATTGATTTTCGTTTGGTTTACAAAGTTCGGCTACAACATTTGAAGAACAGGTTACAGAACTCATGCAAGTGTAGTTCGGTTAATGTTTCTAAAAACACGGAGTAGCGAACTCAGATTTAATGGAATTTTTAGTTTGAGAGAACGATTCGGTTAGGAAATTTTTTTTACGTAAACCGAACTAAAAGTTAATTTGAGGAAAAAAAAAAAGAAAAAAGTTGCGACGTAACCGAACTCAATATATAGGTTTTCGAGAGAAAAGTTCGGTTAGGAGAAAAAATTGCGACATAACTTGAACCGAAGTTCGGTTAGGAAAAAAATTTGCTACGTAACTTGAACTAAAGTTCGGTTAGGAAAAAAAATTGCGACGTAACTTAGAACTTTTCTCGAAAGAAAAACCTCCATTAAAAGTTGAGTTGGCTAGCCCGACAAAGTTTTTCACATAATTCTTAACCGAACTTCTCTCTGCAACTTACATTTTCAACTCATTTTAATGATTACTTCTCATTTTTGCAACCAAAAACGAATGACAAGTAATGGGTTTGTTATAATTTTGATTTTGATTTTGTTTTGTTAATGATTTAAATTAAGCTATATATTGTGGTCGGTGGTGGTGGTGGCTCAAGGTGGTCGGTGGTGGTGGTGAGCGGCGGGGGTGATGGGAGGAGGTGGTTATATATATAGGTGGTGGTGATGGGAAGAGGTGGTAATATATATATAGGTTAAGGGTAGGTTAGTCATTTCCACATTTTAGGACACCCCTTATCATTTTAGGGTGGACATTTGTAGCACTGGGTAGTCCCCCACCTTTTTTGGGTAGTCCCCAAAAGATGGTTCTAATTAAAAGAAGTTTAAATCTAGGCCCCAAATTATTAAAAGACAACCATACCCTTTTGTATATTTTTAAACCCCAAATAAAATAAAATTTAAATTTAAGCCCAAAATATTAAAATATAGAAAATATGATGTCACATCCATCTTTAACGACCGCCACCACCACCACCTCCGACGACCGCCGCCACCAACCACCACCTCCGACGACCTCCGCCACCAACCACCACCTCCGACGACCGCCACCACCAACAAACACCTCCGTCGGCGACCACCAGCGCCTCCGACCACCACCGCCGAAACCACCGCCACCACCAACCACCATCGCCAACCACCTCCGACGGTGACCACCATCAGCAGCAGAAACCACCACCGCCGGAAACCACCACCTCCATCGCCGGAGGCCACCAACGCCGACCACCGCCTCCCACCAATAATATATGGATGTGTAATCTGAAGTTACACATGCAACGAGCATGTGTATCCAGAAGTTACACATGAATATGGCATGAAAGGGTTACACATGTGTAAGAAGAAGTTACACATGCATATAACATGTGTATCCAAAGGTTACACATCCATATGGCATGTGTAATGAGAAGTTACACATAAAAAAAAAGACATAAAAAAGTAAACATAAAAAAAAATACATCTATTACACTTTAAGATTTATTTACAATAATTTCTTAGCATGTGTAACTAAAAGTTACACACGAATTTGTCTAGTGTAACTGGGAGTTACATATGCATATATCTAGTGTAATTGAAATTTACACAACACTATGCACACTTTCAACAACATTTATCCTACAGCTACCACCATGGCTCATTTCATCATTCTCTACCAGCATCAATTCCTGACAAATCCACTGCAATAGCAACATACATTGGCAACTCTGCACCTGTTTATCCTAACATGCATCTAGCATGCAATATTGAGTTCTCAGACTCAGGACATAACTTACCACATATCAATTCCATCGTAACCCATGTCCTGCAACTGCAACCAACACCAATAAACTGAATTATGTATCATTTCAGGTTTACTCAAACTTCTACACATATAATTAGCACATGTAACTAGCAGTTACACATTCAATTAGCATGTGTAACTATAGGTTTATTTCAGGAACAATTGCTCTAAATTCTCAATCACTAACTGAACCTGGATCATTCAAAGTGGCGTTATTATACAATATTACAAGTAACTACTTAGGTTTAATCATACATAATACTACTACTTCTGAAAGGCCTACTAATTTGGCAACTGCTTGTGTAAAAACTATATGTAAGTATAATCTATGTAACCTGAAGTTACACATTCAATCAGCATGTGTAACTAGAAGTTACACATCAAATTAGCTTGTGTAACTATAATTTACACATATTTTTGCATACTATTGAGAAATGATGACAGAGTTAATCCATAAGTACATGTCTAGCTAAGGGTTCAGTGCATGATGGAATCCAAATATACACTATGAATACTGAAAAGCAAAAAAACTGTGAATTATTATGTATAACGTACCATATACAGAGTGAAAACCCCTCAAGCTGGCTTTTGTCATTCTTCGTGCATGAGATAAAGAGTGAATGTGGTTTGGTTTGCAGCTGATGAATCCATCTTCAACCAACTTCCTAATGTGTTTCTCTGCACAAGACATCACAAAACCAGTAAATTCAACCAAAAATAATCATAACCTAGATACAAACCACTAGATCCAATTAGCATGTCCAACTAGCAGTTACATATTCGGTTAGCATGTGTAACTATAAGCTACACATTCAATTAGCATGTGTAACTTACAGATACACATGCATCTGAATTGTGTAACTAGGAGTTACACATGCATCATACTTATATATGTCGTCCTTAATGGAAAATTACCTATGATGACCGCATCCACAACTTTCTAGCAAACAATAATCATGTGTAACTAGAAGTTACACATCAAATTAGCATGTGTAACTATAAGTTACACATCTATTTAGCTTGTGTATCTATAAGTTACAAATCTAATAAAAAGTTACACATGGATATAGCATTTGACTCGAGGTTATTAAATACAAACTACAAAGATGTGATTGCTAGGAATTATGAAAGCATACAATTCCAAACTCATATGATAATTTAGACTTCAATCATGCAAAGAAAAGAGTTTTATAAATGATCACAACAAAGTATAGACAAGAACATTTCGAAAGATGAAATTCAGGTAACGAGACATTTACCTTAAGGTTTGGAATGATCTCCATATCAAGTGCATCAACTTCCATGAGCCTTGCAATAGCATTAAAATTCACCCCACCTGGATATGAGATAGGTGTTAATTTGGTATTATGGATAACAATCCAAATGTATCAATCAATAAGTACAAATGTTAAACACGAACTAGTCAGGAAAGAGTTGTTGGTTTTCAATTTCATCTAGAAGTAACAGGAAGCATATACAATCATTAACTCAAAACTCAGCATGTCTACATCATCAATTTGAAGTTGTTCTTCTGAAATAATATTTTTTCTTCATACTCTTCTCAGTATCAAACAAAAAAACTCACAACAAATTCACAAAAAAAAACAAAAAACAACAGAAAAATACAAATTCCATGATAAAAATACAACATGATATATATGTGTAACCTCAAGTTACACATACTGTAAAACAAAAAATAGCATGTTTACATCATCAATTTGAAGTTGTTCTTCTTAAAAAACATTGTTTCTTCATCCTCTTCTCAGTATCAAACAAAAAAACTCACAACAAATTCACAAATTCTCAAAAAACAACAGAAAAATACAAATTCTATGCTAAAAATACAACATGATATATATGTGTAACCTCAAGTTACACATACTGTAAAACAAAAAACATCATGTTTACATCATCAATTTGAAGTTGTTCTTCTGAAAAAACATTGTTTCTTTATCCTCTTCTCAGTATCAAAAAAAAAAAACTCACAACAAATTCACAAAAAACAACAGAAAAATACAAATTCCATGCTAAAAATACAACATGATATATATGTGTAACCTCAAGTTACACATACTGTAAAACAAAAAACAGCATGTCTACATCATCAATTTGAAGTTGTTCTTCTGAAACAACATTTTTTCTTCATCCTCTTCTCAGTATCAAACAAAAAAATCACAAAAAAATCACAAATTCACAAAAAACAACAAAAAAGTACAAATTCCATGCTAAAAATATAACATGATATATATGTGTAACCTGAAGTTACACATACTGTAAAACAAAAAACAGCATGTTTACATCATCAATTTGAAGTTGTTCTTCTGAAACAACATTTTTTCTTCATCCTCTTCTCGGTATCAAACAAAAAAATCACAAAAAATTCACAAATTCACAAAAAACAACAAAAAAATACAAATTCCATGCTAAAAATACAACATGATATATATGTGTAACCTCAAGTTACACATACTGTAACAAAAAACAGTGCATGTCTACATCGATTTGAAGTTGTTCTTCTGAAAAAAAATTGTTTCTTCATCCTCCTCTCAGTATCAACAAAATATAAACAACAAATTCTCGGATCGGACATGCAAGAACAACAAATAATCGAAAAAAAAATTGAAAAAAGTTTAAAAATTATGTGAATAATTACTTTACCTGATCATCTTCTTTTGGAGAAACAAGAATATAAGAATCAAGAATCTCTACAGACTCCATAGATGATTTAAGATCTGGTGACGTTGCTTTAGTTTCTTCAAGAACGGGTGGAATCATCATCTGAGATGGAGAAACAATCTTCATAAACAAAATAAAGAAACAAAACACAAAATCAAATTGAAAATTAAAAGCGAATAAAATTCAATCAAATCTACGGGTAATAAAGATGATGATTCGTTGATATCGAATCAGAAAAAGAAACACATAAAGAATATTGTGAGTATGTTAATAGAAATGTACAGTGTAAAGAGATAATACTTTTAATAGCACATCGCCAGTGATTGTTGGAACAACAACTTTACCACTAAAATCGATATCAGATCTTCAGATGCAGTTAAAGATTCAATCGATCTCAGATCTGTTCTACAAATTGATATCAAATCAGAAGAAGAAACACAAAAAAAAAAATCGTCAGAGCTCCGATCTTCAGATGCAGTTGATATTTTCTGGTTGTAATCGCATCAAACAAACAGAGAGAGAGATGAGAAACAAACAAACCCTAGAAAAACATTTCTCTGCAACTGAAAGAGATGAACCGAGAGAGAGAGAAACATAAATGAAAAATATCTTCTGGGATTCCTCTATATATATTCTAAAGGGCAGTGTTGTCATTATTAAAATTCCTAATAATTAATTGTGGGTCAGATCTGAAGAAATATTGATATTCCGGCCTAATAATATCATTTTATGAAAGTATGGAGTTGACAGTGGATGATCCATTTGGTGGGGCTTCAAAATATTGAACCCATATAGTAGGGGGATTCTAGTATTTTTCACATTAATAAATGGGAACATTATCTATATACCCCTACTATGAGGCTCATTGAAAAATACCCTTTTGAACTTAAATTATACCCCTATGAGTACAAAATTACAAAACTATCCTTTTATAAAAACTACGGTACCCACTAAATCTGTCGGCCATTTTCATTTTATTTTTCAGTTTCTCTCTTGCCTCTCTCACTTTCTCTCCCAAAAAACCAAAATCAGATCCAAAAATAGATGAACTCAATCAAAATAAACACCAAAGAAACTAGGAGATTACCATTTTTACATGATCTAGAAGATCAAATATGACAAAAAAACACCAATAAAACGAAAAAATTGGATCTTAGGAAATCGATTTTCCAATATCGGATTACTGTGGATTTTCATCAACAACATTGAAGATCGAATCAAAGGTAAATAATGATTTCATGTCTCAAATCAGTTTACATCTATTTTGATTTCGATTTTTAGGGTTTGGTACAGGATTTATCTTCAAAATTTTGTTTGATTTATGTTTCAAATAGATGTAGTTTTTTTATACCGTTATTGATTTGTGTTAAATCATGCTAATTTTCTTTGATTTAGTGTTGCATTCAACAACAAAATCAAGTGATTCTGGTGGTGTAAATAAATCAACGGCTTCTCTTGGTGTTAAGAAATTAGGAAAGGCAAAAAAAAGGTTTAATGGTTTACTTTCTTTTGTGCAACTTCGTAGTGATTTTGTTTCATTTGTTGATTTTAATTCATTTACTTTGTTGTATTAGTAGTATTGTTCAACTTTTGGGTGTTGTTATTGAAGGGTCTAGGTGTAAGAGCAGTAGCAGGTGGTTATATATGGAGCACAATTTGTGTTATAGCTCCAGGTTTGGAAAAAACCTGTAGTAGTTGCCTCCAGTTTTGGAGACAACTTGTGCTAGTTATTCCCTGTTTTGGAGACAACTTGTGCTAGTTGGCTACATTTCTGAAGACAAGTTGTGCTAATTTTCATTTGTTGAAGTAAACTTATTCAATACTAACTATTTATTTTGTTCAAAATAGATTAAGAAAAAATGAAGAAAACATCAAAAGAAAAGGGTTTTACACCGACATTGGAGTTACATGTTTAGTTTGTTGTTAGAATTAATAGGTGATAATCTATGAAGAAGCGTAACATTTGTCTCATTGTTACATTTACACCTTTAGTTATAGCTTGCCAAAGGAATGAATATTACTACAAATAATAGAATCAAGAATGAACTAGAAAACACGAAGTCACCCCACATACAGTATTGTTTGAGTATATATCCATGTATTTTGGAGTAGACCAAAGTATAGTAAATAATGGTAGAAAGATCTAATAATGTTGTCAGCAAGTAGTTTTTTCCATTAACATCGAGTAAGTTGTAAGCATAATTGAATCAATAGCTGGCAACAAGTAGTTTTATTTTCAAATTTTTTTTATACCAAACTAACATGAGAATGAATGTAACTAGATTGATATCTTGTATCTATTAATCACATTGCAGGCTCGTGGATTCGGCTCTTCTTACACAAGTAGATCATGCATAAGTGTGCATCCACAAAGTCTAGATCGTGATCGTAAATTTATACGTAGATACCCGAGGGGAGAAGATGATTATGAAAGAGATGCATGCACTTCTGCAGAAAGACACGGTACTAAGAAACATAGAGAATATAAACTGTTTGTTGGTGTGATTAACACAGATAAAGATGAAGATGATTTAATGTGTTTAAGTTGGTTAAGTTATAGAAATCCACTTAGTGGTTAGTCCATTAAAAATAAGGTTTTTCTTTTGTTAGATTTGTGTCTGCTGAATGTCACTCTAAACTGAAATGTGATATATGAATGGACATATTATTTTAAATGAATGAATTACTATGATGTATTAAAGACATATAGGCTTATGGAGATATCTTAAATATACGAACAGACCCATGCAAGTTATTTATTTTGTTTTGAATCAACTAGCTTAAGTTGGATCTGAAATATGATGTGCGGCAATAAGTGCGGATAACTAGGACAAGTTGGCTCGAAAATATTGAGACAACTAGGCCAAGTTGGTCTCAAAAGTAGAATCAACTTTCTCAAATTATCTCCAAAAATGGAGTCAACTAGCATAAGTTGCCCCAAAAATATGGAGTCCAGAAAATAAGTTGGCTTTAAAAGTGGAGTGAACTAGCTCAAGTTGAGTCCAAAATCATACAAATGCGCAGTCATTATGTCAAAAATATTTTTCAGATCAGACAAATTTTACATAGCCGGTATGCCATCACAAACTATATAGCCTTGGTACACTTCATTTATAAGGTAAAAAGATCTCTAACACAAATCCGTTACAGGGGAAAAGGGAACTTAACTAGTAAGGACAACACAGATAATCAATACATTCCTAATACAAATAATTAACAGAAAGAATACAATGTCTCAATTTCATAAATACTGAACCTAGTACATGTTTCCAATGACTAATGGATATAATATCTCCATGTAGGCTTGTTTACAGATCCGCTTCTACAATTCTCACATAAATGAGCCTTACAAAAGAGATACATTCGAGTACGAACAATCTACAGTGTGGATAAATTTCTTAGCGACTTAATAAAGTAATACCAAAAAAGACTTATACAATTTCATTGTAAAATTGCATCAGTTAATGTATAACAAAAGAGAGTATATAACAGATAGGGTTGCAACAATGAGAAAGTAGATAAAAAAATCGAAGCCAACCAGACCAAGTTGTCTTCGAATTTGAAACAAACTAGCCCAAGTTGTCTCCCAATGTGAAGGCAACTAGTTCCACCAAAAAGAAAAAGGATACACAAAATAAGTGAACCTGGCGTGAGTCGAACACGCATCTTCTGACGTTGAGTCAGTCGCTCTACAATTGCACCACAGATTCGTTGCAACCACTCTAGGATATGAGTAAAGATAATTTCACATGCTTATAAAAAAATTGGGGCCAACTAACTCAAGTTGATTCCGATCCTGGAATCAACTTGCTCAAGTTTCCTCCAAATCTGGATCAACTAGTTCAAGTTGCCTCCAAAAGTGAAAGCAACTTTCTCAAGTTGCCCCCAAAATCTAGAGTTCAAGAACGAAATAGAGCAAACTAGAAAAGGTTAAACTATTTCTAATCCTAAGACAATCCTAAGACAGAACAGAACCATGTACATATGTCTAGGCAGACTATATAGACTCACATCAAGAGAAAGTATACCTAAAAATATATGGAACATAATCCGAATATGAGTAATGATAGTGGAAGCAACTTGATCAAGTTGTCTCCAATACTGGAAGTAACTAGAACAAGTTGTCTCCAAATAGTGTAATAAACTTGGTCAAGTTGTTTCCAAAGTTGGAAGCAACTTGATGAGGTTGTCCAGGATCACAATTACTTTACCTTCCCGAAGGAACAATTGTGATCAATCAAGCAGCTAACCACCAATTCTAACAACACCAACACACATAAACCCACTGCACTTTCTTGGTAAGACCACCCATATGTTCATCTAATATAGTTGTAATATAACTATTTTCAATTTCACATTATTGGGCTGGCATCTGAATATTTGTAAATCAATATATGAGTCTCCTGCATTGCATAAGACCAAGAAATCACTCTACTAATCTGCAAAGCATATATAAGATCGTAGGAATCCAAAAGCATGTGACAATCACTCTACTAATCACTCTCTTAAATAGACAAGCTAAGAAGCCCATCCAAATATGTAGAGAATGCGATACTGAAATTGTCCGAGTCTTGCACAGGTGAGAACATTCCGCCTTTGTTATTCTTGACAATGACTCTAAGCACCTACAGAACGGAGCACTCATTATAAAATGTACCTAATTAAGTAAATTACTGTTTTGGAATAAATGAAACTACACTTATAAATTAGTACTACTCAGGAATGCATTCCAACAAGTTTAATATTAATAAGTGAATTAATGAGTCCACTAATTCGCTCATGTATGAGACAATTTAAAGAAAAATGTAAAGGAGTTCACCCGATGGACAAGATTATGTGTAGCTAGAATACTGACAACATCCTTATAAACTCCACATGGGAGATATTTAGATGCCAATAGGATGAAAGCACATGACATTCAATCACTCCATTAGATTACATAAATTGTTCATCCTTGCACTGTTGCACATCATGCACATAAAAATTTATTGTTAGATTATAATTAAAACCTTCATTGTATAGCTAACAAGTGGAAATTGCATATAAAATAAAGATAATTATTTTATGTTTCTTAGTCGTAAGTTCAAGCACTAGCTGCAATCCGCTTCATTACAAGCTTCTTTCCACATGTAACAAAAGCATGCAACAGAGAGACAACCACCCTTAAATTCATATGGAGATATAGATACTGCAAGGCAAACATACATAATAGAAACATCATTCAAAAAAGATTACTAAAAAACAATAGGAGACAACACCGTAACAAGAAAAATCAAGGAATGACATTTACGAACACTACATTATCGTTTTATGAAAACCAAATCAAATGATATTGAACATGAATCAACTAAATACATATCAGTAAACATTTCAGACACACATCAAATAGAAATTATCAAAGATTAAAGATTGATTTTGCTGAAATTTATTGAATCAAAATCAAAACCGTAAAAAATATAACCTAGCTTAAACTCTTAATGGATTGTTTACCTTTTGATTTAATCTTCGTATCGATTGATATTCATTTTTACATCTAATATCTTCAAAAATCGATTTCAAACCGTATCATAAATTTTGCAGATCTGAAATTTGAAAACGTGATCATTAGTTTGAATCTTCAACTCGATATTCTAAAATCGAAAACCAAGAAAACAAATCTGATTTCGAAATCAATTTTAACCTAAGAAGATGAATAACAATTGATAGCAAGTTAAAATCAAATTTATGAAATGTAACAGATCTGCTGATGGTAGTGACAAAGGTGGTGGTGTTGTTTATGGTGGCGGCGATTGAGATGGTGATGGTGGTGGGAGCGACGCTGACGGTGGTGGTAGGAGAGACAAAACATTTTTCTGAACTATTTTCTGAGATTTGTGAACTAAAGAGGAATGAACGATGGTGGAGGGTTAAAAGAGGAATTATATGATTTTTGGTTTTATTAAAAATTTCAACCATGCCATTAAGGGTATAAGTAAAGACCCGTAAGGGTATTTGTCCCAAGTCAGTCAAAATGAAGGGCAATAATAACATTCCCACTTAATAAAAAGCTTAATTGTCTTTCATAAGCACGTGGAGTGGTGCATTAACCTCACGAAATTCAATTTTTTGGTTAATTAGCCCTTGAATTTGAATTCTTGAATCTAAAAGACAAGCAAAATATGACAACCTTTCAAATGACTAAGATCCTATAAGATATTCCTTTAATAACCAAATAGGATATTTCACCCAATATTTTTTTTTTAGTCAGCTGACTAAAACACCCTCTTTTCAGTAATATCCTCGATTAAAACAAACTGTTTTTGTCTTTGCGTCTTCTCCTCCACCACCTCTATTCAATAATAGATTATCCAAATGTAATGCATTAGGATTTGATCAATGGTGGGTACCATTCAATTTGGTGCCTTAGCTGCTTGTACAGTTATGTTTGCCGATGGTTTAGCTGGATATCATCTCAGTCCCGATAAAATGATAGTCACGCAATATGTGCTCATCTTACTCCTAAATCCTAATTTCCTTCGGTTACTAATTTTATTTCATCTTTCTCATCATCTGTTACATCAGAGAATCATAGTTCATGTACATCTTTTCTTCATGAAATTGTTGGTTGGGATGTACAACCAATAATTAAAGTTGATTAGAAAACACGGTTATCAATTAATGGTTCTTCCTCTGATGGGTTTGATTCACAAATTTAAGAGCAACCCAAGTTTTGAACGTTGTGTCTGAATTCAATAATTGCATGGATGGAGATGTTGATGATGATACATATCAATGGCACGACTATCATCTCATTGTAGGTCACGTATAAAGGGTGTTTGACGAATTTTCTGAACCACCAGTTCTTGGCTAAGTATCTTGTTGTATTCTGGCTTGTTTTAGAGGAATAGAGTTCGTTTTGAGCTACGACATGGAAAAACTAATGTGTCTTTGCTGCTATGGGTTTAGGGAGAAGCGAAAACAGTGGGTGGTAAGACTTGTCGCCGCCGGTTAGCCGTTACTAGCCATCATTTTGATGTTGTCATTTGTTATTCGAAAGGTTCGAATAAATATATTTTTCATATTACGGTGAACCTTATCTTGGATTAGTGATTTTAGGTGTACATAATAAATTTCAGGTGATAACTAGACTAAACATTAATTTATCCATTAAATACACAAGATGCACCTGAATGCATAATGTATATTTTGATAGGACATAAATTTTGTTTTAGTTGCACCTGAGTACATAATGTATATACATATTCTTATAGTAAATACGTATTGATCAGGTTGCACTTGAGTGCATAATGCATATTTTTATAGGAAGTACATTTTGGTCAGGTTGCACCTGGGTGCATAATGTATGCTCTTATAGGAAATAAATTTTAGGCAGGTTGCACCTGGGTGCATCATGCATATTTTTATATGGAATAAATTTTGGCCAAGTTGCATCTGGGTGCATAATGCATATTCTTACGGAAAATAAATTTTGGCCAGGTGCACCTGGGTGCATAATGTATCCTCGGCCCGGTTCAAAATAATTTCTTTTTTTCTTTTCGAATTTCATATCAACAATGGATCTTGTTTTGTAGAGATTTTCGAGCCCTTTCCAAAAATATAAACTTTATTAAAATCCGACTTATATTTGGGAAGTTAAGATCTTTCTCGTGATTGATTTTAAATTGAAGTGAGAAATAAATAGGAGAAATAAAGAATAAAATTTAAATAAGGATATGATAAAGAATAAAATTTAAGTTTAGGGGGTATACATGGCTAAGTTTTCTTATGTCTTTTTCACCCAGACCTATATTTTACAAGTCCATTGCTCCCACACTTTATGGCATATGGTTATATGACCCATTTTCCGAACGAAATTAGGATCGACTCTAAATAATTGAGGCTGCTTAATTTATAGCATAGTCAGGCACCTAGTGGGTTATTCTGGTAAGAGGTGTCTAAGAGCAAAGGCTAGTTGTTATTCAATGTGAATGAGTTTGATCAAATTAGGTGCTAATATGGGTAGTGGAGAGGTTTTTTGTCACCCAGAAAGTCTAGCGACACAACAACTCTAAAGGTTACAAGGATACTAAAGACATTGAAGACTCTGTAATAATCTATATGACACTGAAGACACTGAAATTTCGAAGATTCTAAATTCCTAATCCGAGGAGATAACTCTTATTGTTTCAAATAGGTTTATCTGCACCATCATCATCAACCTCTCTGATTTGCTTTTTGTTGATTCTTTGTTCGTTTCTCCTTTTAGTGACTGAGCTTTGCCTTAACCCTTTTGAAAAAAATTTTCTCCTTGGTTGTTGCTCGTAATCTTCGTTGTATTGACCAGCAGGACAAGTTCTAAATCTTATTCATGATTTTTTGGGGAACACGGAAGAAAGTGTTTATTTTTCTGTTGTGCGTCATGAGCATTCTGAGCTGGAACTTTCCCGGGTTTGGGAAAGCGGAAGAAATTCGAAAACTTTGTAATCTAGTTAAACTGAAAGCACCTGATATCATTTTTTAATGTGAAACTATGAGTAGTATCAATACCTCAACTTCTAAATTGCTTTCTCCTGGCTATCATAATTTCGCTATGGTTTCCTCTATAGCAAAGAAAGGGGGTGTATCGCTTTCTTGGAAGGATAATTCGACATTGTTATATGCAATTCCAGCTAACAATAATTTATATGCTTGTTGATGGTGGTTTTTAGTATAGGGTTAAAATCGTAAAACACTAAACCCTAGCAGACATTTAAAACAAGCATTTACTAGGCGCATTAAATAAAAGCCTTTAATGTGTCTCTAAATAATTACCAGGGTATATTTTTGAAATTAGGGTTAGACGAACCAAGCCCTAATTCTCATGTGTACCAATGGAAAATCATGCCAGCCACACCTAGCCCAAGTTAGCCGCGCCATGACATGGCCCTAGCTATGCTAGCCACATCTCGTGTGCCAATGGAAAACCATGCCAGCCACACCCAACCGCGCCAAAGCATGCCAACCATGCAAGCCGCACCCTTGTGCCAATGGCAAATCTTGCCATCCACACCTAGCCCAAGTTATCCGCGCCATGCCAATCGCACCGTGCCATGGCCCTAGCTATGCTAGCCACATCTCGTGTGCCAATGGAAAACCATGCCAGCCACACCCAACCGCGCCAAAGCATGCCAACCATGCTAGTCGCACCCTTGTTCCAATGGCAAATCATGCCAGCCACATCTATCCCAAGCTAGCCGCGCCATGCCAATCGCAGTCTGCATTGGCCCTAGCTATGCTAACCACACCATCTTGTTGGCCTTCTCCTCACGACCACTAAAGTGAAGGCGTGCAACAATCGACGGTTGCCCTTCAATCCCAAGAGCAAATCCTGTCCGTCTAAGGTCTCCTCGCGACCTTTGTCCCAAAGCCCTAACTTGGCCACACACCTAGCCAAGGCTATCCGCGCCATGCCAAACACATCTCGCCATGGACCCTCATGTCGCTCCACCATGCTGGCATTCTCCTCACGGCTACCAAAGTGAAGGCATGCAACAATCAACGGTTTCCCTTCAATCCCAAGAGAAAATCCTAGCCGCCCAAAGTCACCTCATGACTTTGGCCCCGAAACCCTGGCTTGGTCACGTACCTAACCAAGCCAGTCGCGGCTCTCCATGGCCCTCATGCCGCACCACCCTGCTGGATTTTTTCCCAACGGATACTAAAGAGAAGGCATGCACCAATCAACGGTTGCCCCTCAATCCCAAGAGCAAATCTTGGCCGCCCAAAGTCACCTCATAACTTTGGCCCAAAAACCCTAGCTTGGTCACACGCCTAACCAAAGCTAGATATGCCATGCAACCATGGAAAACCCTTGTCCCCATGTGACAAACCATGCCAAGGCATGCCATGATAGCCTGTCATTGTCGTCATCCCTCCTGAATTCTTCCTGAGTTTTTCTCTCGGGCTGTTTTATCCTCCCAAGTGAGTTCAAAACCTAAATATCCACGCGCATGGAGATAGGAAATTCTTTTCCGGTTGATTTGAGGGGTGGAACGTCAAAATCCGAGTCTGTACTAGAATTCTACAACGATTCTAGTGAATGGCGCTATTTAGGGTTTCTAAAACAAAGGCGTGCATCAATGGCTACTCTTCAATCCCAGGAGAAAATCATGGCCGCCTAAAGTCCCCTCACGACTTTGGCCCAAAAAACCTTAGTTTGGGAACGCACCTAGCCCAATCTAGTCACGCCATGCGCCCATGGATACCCTTGGCCCCACGCGCCAAGCCAAACCGTAACTAGCCAAGCTAGCCGCACCAAGCCAAACACCCATGCCTTGGACCTAGCTATGCTAGTCACACTATGCCATGACAAGCGCCCCTTGCCTTGGCCCCATCCATTCCATATGCCCATGGCAGACCATTGGCCTCACGCGCCAAGTCTAAACAACACCTTGGTCGCGCCTTCCCTACGCGGCCACCAAAACAAAAGGCATACGGACATCAATGGCCAACCTTCATACCCATGAGCGAATCCTGGCCGTCTAAAGTCACCTCATGACTTTTGGGTCCAAAACCTAAGTTTTGCCATGCCATGCCGACGGCATGCCAACCTGGTCGCGCCACCACGATGGCCCTCACTACCAAAACTAAGGCGCGCAACGCACCTATCAAGATACAAAATCTCGACCATCGAAGGTCACCAGGATAGCAAGTTCCCCGAACTCGACTTGCCAAGCCACAACAACGTATTACATGTTCTCCAAGAACATTCGAGACATCAACACAAACTGGGGGATTTTTTTTGGGTATTGGTTTGGTGGTCTACAGCGTGCGGCGTACACTATGCCCCTCATAAGGAAGTGTCATAAGAGTGAGGCACCTTGTAAATACGAGAGTTATGTGGGAAAACGTTCATGGGACATAAATCCGTGAGTTAACAACCTTATGGAACATCAATTCCATAATGTTAACAGTTTCATGAAAATCAATTTCATGCGTTAACCACTTTATGGATTAATCAAGTCCATTTATACGGTTACCACCTCCTCCCATTTACTCCCCACTCCTTAATGAGACCGGGGTACGTTTCTATTACAACTTGTATAAATAGGTCTTACCTATTTCCATTTGAACAACAAGTTCATTCGGACAAGATAATACTCAGAGTACTTACTGGCTAGCTCTCCTCGTGAGCTCTCCTATTCTTTTGAAAACAAGTTGTAAAAACCCAATTGCTCTTCCAGAATCAACTATTCTGGTCTCACACTCTCCTTGCTTCCCTCCCCAAAACTAACCCATTCTCCTCCTCTTTGTGACCGAAGCAAGTCTGAAACGGCCATTTCTTGGTTTAGGCCGGATTTGTATAGATTGATCTCTCGAACTTAAAAGTACTCCCTTGCAGTACATTTGTTTAGGGTTTAAACAGTTTCTCACCTTTACACCGGCAATTACCAAAATCAGCAGAAGCTATTTTCACCTATAAACAATGCTCAACCAAATCTATCAAAGCTGATAAGGTATGTAACTTGGGATTGCAAGGTGTGGGACCAGCCACGGCTAGGGCATGGCCGGCCGGCCGGCTATGTTGCCCGATCCCGCACACATTTCCCTAATTTATATTATTATTATTTTCATGAATCCATGAAGTTATGGAGAATCCATGAGTTTTGTTCAAACAAGGAAAGTTGCTAAAATCAAGGAGTTTTCATGAATTCATGAAAATAACAAAATAGCGAAAAATAATTGAAGAGGCAAGGGACCGGCCACGGCCGGCCAGCCGGTGGGCTCGGCCCATGGCGCCTCTTATTATTTTATTATTGTTTATTATTTTCTCCTGTTTTGAGTAGGATTCCTCATCTGTCCATATTTTTGAATGCTCGTTTGTGCATCCGAGTGCTCAGTCGTGCATCACTGTCGAGTACACTTGCACCATTTTGTGGGGCTTACTCAGTGATGGTCCAGATGCCCGATTGTTGAGTATTTATTACTAATATATGAAACTCGGTGGAGAATGATCCATGAAACTTAGTAATAAAAGTGAGTATTTGTTTATTATAAATCCATAGGATCAGCCGTGGATTCGACCATGGATTCGGAATAATAAATCAAATGTTACCGTTTCGTAGGATCGTGGATTCGACCACAAAATCGGAGCAACAAAGTATCCATTACTATTCCATGAGATCAGCCATGGATTCGATCATGAAATCGGAGTAATGAAAGTGGCCATTACCATTCCATGAGATCAGTCTTGGATTCGACCATGAAATAGGAGTCATGGAATAGATTATCTTCTAGGAATTCATTGGTGAATGTCACGGTAGAATTAATCTATTGCAGAAGGGATATTATCCGGTTAAAGCATCATACCCATTCCAAAAGGTGCATAGGCAGAAGACGTCTTATATCCTGAAGGAGATATTGCTCTTAATCTTACAGAGAACCGCCCAATCGTTCTTCTATGTAGATGTGGGTATCTCTCATGTATTCAGGGAACATCGAGTCACTGACATCCTAAATGCGTTGTTGCTCTCAATATTACGGAGAACCTCCCAATTATGTTATTCTACATAAAGGTCATGATGAAATGCAAGGTATCGAACGATCAGCTAGTGGAGGCCTTTCAGAAAAAATATTCATCATGGCTTCGTAAAATATGAATCGTCGCATGCCTGAAGTTGTATCAGATAAATGCTGTATCATGATTTTACGGTTTTGACCTTTATTGAAAATCTACCATCAACATTAAGTCCCCTTCTTAGTGAGGGACATTCATGTTCCGCAGTAAGCATTAGGCGGTGATTTTCACTCGACGAGATCGGTGGTTGAACTCATCCGTACAAAGGTAGTTTCAAAATCCCAGACTTGCTCCAATGGTGTCATGTACGAGCAAATGCACATATAAGGACTATAATAGCAAGGTAGAATGTCATCTCGTGAGTGCGAAGAGATGATACACTGCTGATTTGGGCACCTGGAGGCTTAATTTTGGTCAGTTTAGGATTTACGGGCCCGAGCCCAAAAAGGAAACCCATGTTTTATTAGGTTTTGGAAAAAAAATTAATATAAAAGGGAAGAAACCCTTTTTTTTTTTTTTATTGACCGACCAAACACTTGTCTTTCTTACCATCTTCATGCAAGCAGCATCAGGAGAAGAAGAAGAAATTCTCCGGACTTCAGTCACCGCCGTTCGCCGTCTATCACCGTCCGGCCAAAATCCGGCCGGCGCCGACCAGGTGAGTCCGAGTTTGTTTTTTTTTCCTGTTAGTTGGTGATCTTTTCATGAGTTGTTAAAAACAAAATTTCATATGTACCCATGAAGATGTAGGTTTCATGAAAGTTGTTTTAGAAAACGTATGCCCGTTTGTTCGTTAGTTTAGGAAATGAGCAATAATCACTAATATGAATTTCAATCCGTTTTAAAAAAAAAAATCTAGTTTTCAGTCCACTGCCGACACAGTCATTTCATTCTCGAGCATGCTGGTACTGCTACTGGCATGGTATGTTGCTTGAATTTCTATGTCGGCATATTATATAAAGTATCCAGAAACTTGAAAAAAAATTCACTTGACTACCGGCATTGATAGATTTTTATCGAGCATGCCGCCACTTAGTTACGGCATTAAATGTTAGTGACCAAGCATGCCGGCAAAAAATTTCGTCATGGTCTTCATCAATTCTGGCATGGTCTTCATCACTTATGGCGATGTACAAAAATTTATTTTCGACATGGTATTCACCACTACCGGCATGGTCTTCATCACTTCCGGCATGGTCTTCATCACTACCGGCATGGTCTTCATCTATACCGGCATGGTCTTCATCACTTCCAGCATGTCTTCATCACTTCCGGTAACTCCTACGATGTTCCTGGATACTAAAAGAGAACTACCGGCACAGAAAAAAATATCAAATCTATGACGTAACTAAGTACCGGCACTCAAGGAAACCTAACATTCATGCTGGTACTGATAACAAATTCTAGGGGTTTCCTGGATACAAAATAATCACTACCGACATACTCAAATAAATGTAAACCAATGTCGTAACCTTCTACCGACATAGTATTCCACCTAATTTCAATGTCGGTACATAACTATCAGTTTTCAGATGACTCTGGATTTGAAAACGGCACTGTATTCATACCAGAATCATTGCCGTAACTCAATACCGGCATTGTCTTCATTCTATTTTGAATGCCGTAACCAAATACCGACATTGTATTCATACAAAAATCAATGCCGGTACTCTCTGAAACTCAACTGTTTGAGTTAGGGTTCGCGATTCTGACGATTCTAACCCAAACCCATTGTTATAAATTCATTCATACACTTATAAGACAGTTCAAACGGAAGCCATGTTTACGAGAAGTTGATCGTCCGAAGCCTCTTGTTCTTCTTCTTCTTGCTCTTGAGCAATCAAAGCAAGCCTTTGTTGCAATTTTTGTTGAGCAACCGATTTTGACTTCGATTGGGCTCTTGAGCAACCGAAGATGGAACAATTTTTTTTCTTCAAAAACTAACCCTAGTGCCAAAATTGATGGTGTAAATGGGGGATAAATGATTTGGTTATTTGATTTTATGTTTTAGGGGAAAGGGTAGTATAGTATTTTCATAAAGTTTTTAAATTAACCAAAGGGTATTGATAGGTGTAGAATACACCTAATTTACTATCTAAGAGTTTATGCTTTCTTTGCTATTTTTCTAGTAAATTATGTATTCTACGCGTGTTTTTGAGTTATTAGGTACTCTGGAGTCGCACGAACGAAAAGAAAGAGAAATCACCAAAATTGAGCAAAAAGGGCGAAGCAGTCATTTTACAGGATAACACTATCTGGAGCTCGGTATTGGTTAAGGGGAAACTCTCTATTGGAGAAGTATAAAAGGGAAGCCAGCTATGGTTAAGGGGTTACCATCTAGGGTACCCCTTATAAGTATCAGTGGGTGTAATCCTCACTGGGTACCCCTTATCCAGAAAGCTATTGTGTTATAAGCACCCAAACTTGGGTGGTCATATCCCTAGGGCGTTCAAATCCACCTTAATCATTCTCAACCCTAATCGAGAAGACATTTTTATTCCCAAATCATTAGTATCTGAAATTGGTAAACACAACCACAATGGCTACACAGCAGCTGCTGCTGAAATCTAGGGAAGATATCGAGTAGAAATTGAACACAGGTGGAAGAAATGGTGAAGAGATGAGTTAATCGTCATGGGTTTGTCTCCGAAACGATGGGTGATGTTCTAAAGGGGATTTGTGGCTGTTAATTCGATGGGAAAAAGATGTTGGTGAAGCAGAAATGGAACTCAGGGAGATGGGTTTGAGACGTATGATGAAGTTGATTTTGGGTTTCTGCTGTTGAGATTCGAAGTAAAAATCGAATGGGTTTGTGGTGATCTAAGGTGTTGATGTTTCTGTCAGTCGATTGATCTGATGGATTTGAAGATATGGTGGAGTCTTAGATTAACATGAAATAGGAGATGCTGCTGAGAAAGAGATGGTGTGTTTGCTTGGTCTGAATTGATAAGGTTTTAAGTGTTGATGCAATGAAGTTTTGATGGTTGTAAGAATCTGAGACAAGAGTCTCATCTGAGTTGAGTTACAGGGAGAGTTAGTTGCTGATAATGAAGCAGCAAACTGGAGTGGAGCTTAGATGAAGGTTGTAAGCTACAGAAGTTGCAGTTGTGCTTGATCTGTGAGAGAAGAATTTGCTGAGTTTATTTTGAAGATGCAGTGGCAATGGAGCAGTGCTTAAGAAGAAGTTAGAAGAGGGTATGTGCTGAATTTGGTGATGGAACTGAGGGCTGGTGTGTGGTTCAGTTGCAGGATATGAATGAGAGCAGGTGCTAGTGCTTGTGGGCAGCTGCAGATGAGATGAAGCTACATCAGTTGGTGTAAGCATGGAAATGGGATAAGGTAGACGGGTAAGCTGTTGGTCATTGCAATTGGAGTTACAGGGCTGGAGTGTTGGCAAGAGATGATGTGTATGCAAGGTTGGATGGGTGAGCAGAGAATGAATTTCAACAATTAGTGAAGAAGGCAAGATGGATTTGCTGTTGTGCAAGAAATGGATGAGCTGGGAAGTGAGAAATTGTGATGTTTATGAGATAGAGCAAATGGGTTATTGTTTTGTGGAAGATGGAGTAATATCAGAAGAGTTTGATGATGTTGGTGGTGCTATTCGGGTCTCATGAACTGATCTGATAAAAGCTACTGAATTGCAGTTAATTACAATAATTGGAGTGAATGAGATGGTTTGAGGTGAAGTGGAGTTGCAGAATTACAAGATAATGGAGCTGCAGTAAGGCTTGAACTGATAATGAAAGAGGGTGCAAGAAATAGCAAGTGGTAGTTTCAATGGTGGAAGAAATGAAAGTGCAGGTACTGGTGCTCTGCAATTAGAGCTGTTGAATGTATGGCAGCTGCAGCTGAGTGCAATTCAGTGATGGAGTAGCAGGTGGAGCTGTTGTAGCTGAACTGAGATGTTGGCCTGAGCAAAACTAAGCTGTGCATTAACATGGCACATGGAGCTGGTATTGGAATTGCAAGGAAAGTTATGCAGTGTAGCTGAATGACAGAGCACAGCCATCTTGGCTGTGAAGCACAATGATGGTGCTGCAGGGCCATTATGGCTGGAAAGGATTGCAACTGAGTTGGCCTGGAAACTCAGCCCAGTCAGGAAATTTTGACCCGAGCTGACTCAGTAGTTTGACTCGGTGACTAATGGTAGACTGGCGATTGACCTCTTTGACCGTTAGTCCTAACGGTGGACTGACGGAATATTCTGTCGACGGAGAAGAATTTTCAGGTGGCCGGCGGCAACAAATTCCGGCTAACTTCCGGCCAAAAACCGAGTTTTCCGGTGACCAAAAATGCAGAATTTTGGGTGGACTTCTCTCATGTGTGTGAAGACTTAGAATTGGGAATTGGATGAAAACTTGGAAGTTTTGGGGAATTGGACTAGAAATTGGACTATGGCTCAAATTAGGAAAGTGGTGTTCTTTTGGAATGAGGATTCTTTTCCTACAAAGATATGGAGAGTATTGAAGCCTATAAATAAAGGAGTTCTCTACAACTTTTTACACACATCTACTTTGGAGAAGGAGTTAAAGTGCACAAGGATTGGAGGAAGGAGCAACCATCATCTTTTCAATAAGTTTTCTTTCTTCCTTAAATTATTATTATTGTGTGAACTCCAAATTATGAGTAGCTAATTTTCTTATTGATTGAGGATGAATTCCTAGTTCTTAATATATGATTTGAGTTTTGTTTCAATTCTACTTTGAAGTTTTTCATATGATTATCGTTTGTTTTTACTAATATTAGTGTTTATGCTTGATTGATAGGTCGTTTGGGTGGCCAACTAAATTGATTTGTTAATTGATCTAAAGCTAGTGAAAGTTAGGGGATAAGTAATCGTTTCTTGACTATTTACATAAGTAGAAATCACAAGACCTTGCGGAGGGATTCCGTGGAGAAATTGTGTGTAAAAACAACGTTAGCAAGTGGACCTTGATCTAAGAGTTTAACTACTAATATCAACCTAATAAATTCATGAATCTTAATGCGTTTAACTAAATTACATCTTGGGTGATCTACTACTAGGTGGTTTGGTGAATAGAATCTGGTAGGCGAGAACTTCCGTATCCGGTGAAATAAGGGATTTTGGGGTTAGCACTGATCTAGTTGCTAGACCTACGGTTGGTGATAATCTATGACTAATAACAAGTGGAAAAGAACATAACTTTAATCATTGTTTTGCAGCGAAGAAGGATTCTTTGATCTATTCTCTCTCATTGATTTCAACTTACACTTTTAATTACTTTGTTTATTTCTTTTGCTTTATAAATTTTACAACCAATACCCCCCTTTTTGTGACAATTTTACAACTAATAATCTCTTGCTCCTCGTGGGATCGATCTTGACTACCCTATATTACTCTTTAATTAGGTAGTAAAATATTAAAAAAATTGTTGTGGTTACGACACGCATACAAATTTTTGCGCCGTTGCCGGGGAGCAACGGGCCATTTTAGTTGTTTTATTTTTACTTTTTGCATTATTCTTGCTTTGTTAGATTCTATATTGTATCTAACTTAGTTTTGTGAACCTTGTTGTAGGTACTATATCTTTGGTGAATGCTTCAATGGGGAAGACCGAGTCCAATTGGAATACGTCTTTGATCCGACACTCAACTAAAGGATTTTATTCGAGCGGTTAACACTCCGCTTCCTCGTTCTACATCAAGTGAATTCACAGATTCGGACATAGAAGAAGAGGCAATGGGTGATCGTACACTCAAGTACCTAGCTTCTCACAAGCTTGATACACAACAATGGTGTATCCAAACTAATTCAACTTTCGAGATCAAGCCGGGGTTGATTATAGAATTACCAAAGTTCCATGGCATGGTGAATGAAGACCCAAACAAACATCTTATGGACTTCAGCACCATAGTCACGGCCATGCTTCCACCGAATACTAATGCGGATGGAGCAATGTTGAAAGCTTTTCCGTTCTCTTTGGCGGGCAATGCTAAGGAATGGTTGTACTATTTGCCTTCCGGAAGTATCACAACATGGAATGGGATGAAGAAACTTTTCCTCGAGAGATATTTTCCCGCATCAAAGGCTACTCAAATTCGCAAAGAAATTTGTGGGATCAAGCAACATGTGGGAGAGTCATTATATGAATGTTGGGATCGATACAAGAGATTGGTGGCAAGTTGTCCACACCATAAATTTAGTGACGCCATGATAATCCAATACTTTTATGAAGGTCTCCAAACAAGTGATAGATATCTTCTTGACGCCGCCGGTGGTGGTGCACTAGTGAACAAGACGGTGGCCGAAGCTACCGAGTTGATTGAAAGTATGGCGGCAAACTCGCAACAATTCTATGCAAGAGGTGATTCAATGGTTAAGTTGGTGCATGAAGTTAGTGACTCGTCTTCACAATCCGATCAACGGTTAAACAACATAGAGAGGGTAGTGCAACGGTTGGCCGCGGTAATTATTCTGGATGATGAAACCGAACAAGTAAATGCTTTATATCCAAATCAAAGGCCAAGGTACGATCCATACTCAAATACTTACAATCCCGGTTGGAAGGATCATCCCAACTTTAGCTATGCAAATAAGCAAGCGGCGGCTCCTAATCCATATGCGCAACAAGGTGGATTCCAACAATCACGTTTCCAACCTCAACAACAACAATTCCAACCACAACAAGTCAAGGAGCAAGATTCTTCGAATAATGACAAGTTGAATGTGATAATGCAAAGAATGCAAGGTCTCACTTCTATGTTACAACAAACCCAACAAAAGACCGATTCGGCAATCAAGGATTTACAAAATCAAATGGGACAATTGGCGACCGATATGAACTTAATGAAAGCTCAAGCATCCACAAAGATTCCTTCGCAACCCATTGCGAATCCAAGAGAGAATGTTAGTGCGGTTACTTTAAGAAGTGGAAGACAAGTGGAGAGTCCAACTCATCATGAAGAAGCTAGTGAAGAGGTAGTCAAAGATAAGGAGGATGCCGAACCAAGGGATACTTCAACACCAACCACCCAATCCAAGGAACCGGTTCCTACTTTCAATACTCCACCTCCTTTTCCTAGTCATTTTGCTAAGTCCAAGAAGGAAGCTCAAGATAAGGCACTCATGGATATCTTCAAGAAGATAGAAATCAACATTCCATTCATAGAGGCCATTAGGACAATGCCAAGGTATACTAAGTTCATGAAGGAGTTATGCATAAAGAAGGATAGGTTGCTTGATAATGAAATTACTAAAGTTGGCGAGAGTGCGTCGGCTATGCTTTTGAAGAAGATGCCTACAAAGTGCACGGATCCCGGTGGTTTCACGGTGCCAATTACTATTAGTAAGAAAAGGTTTAAACATGCTTTACTTGACTTGGGAGCTTCAATTAGTGTGATGTCGGCCGATATTTATGACTCCTTGAATCTTGGACCGTTGAAAGAGACAAGAGTTATTATCCAACTAGCAAACAAGTCTAACATCTATCTAAAGGGACTTGTAGAAGACATTCTAGTGCAAGTGAATGAGTTAATTTTTCCGGTGGATTTCTTTGTCGTGGATATGGACAACAATGAGAATCGGTCGTCTACTTCTCTACTTCTTGGGAGGCCATTTATGAAGACCGCAAAGACGAAGATTGATGTGGACAAGGGTACACTCACTATGGAATTCGACAAGGAAGTAATACACTTCAACATATTTGAAGTCATGCGCTACCCAAGTGATGTGCATTCTGTTTACTCTATTGATGTGGTTAGTTCATTAGCGCAACAAATGGTGGAATTGAATCGAGAGGACGAACTTGATGTGGTGTTGCAAAAGAGCATTGAATTGGACATCCACGGCGTGTCTAACTTGGATGTTGAAATTTCCACGGAATTGGTGGAGACGTGTGGTGCCTTGACGTCATTACAAGAAGCTAAGGGTAATGTTTCCTATATTTCTTTACCCGTGAATGATGAATTACTTGTACCATCTATTGTGAAGGCACCTAAACTAGAGTTGAAGCCACTTCCGGACCATTTGAAGTATGTGTTTTTGGGAGATGGAGATGAGCTTCCGGTGATTATTTCAAAGAACCTCACACCGGTACAAGAAGACCGTTTGCTTAGAGTCTTGAAAGAGCACAAAATGGCTATTGGTTGGACAATTGTGGATATCAAGGGCATTAGTCCATCCATATGCATGCATAGGATTCTAATGGAAGAGAACGTGAAGCCGGTACGTGATGCTCAACGTAGGCTTAATCCTCCCATGATGGAGGTTGTGAAGAAAGAGATACTCAAATTGCTAAGTGCGAGGGTGATCTACCCAATTTCCGATAGCAAATGGGTTAGTCTGGTACAAGTGGTGCCAAAGAAGTCCGGTGTTACGGTTGTTCGAAATCAAGACGATGAACTTGTTCCTACAAGAGTTCAAACCGGTTGGAGAGTGTGCATTGATTATAGAAAGCTTATTTCCGCAACCCGAAAGGATCACTTTCCTTTACCTTTCATTGATCAAATGTTGGAGCGGTTAGCGGGTCATTCTTATTATTGTTTCTTGGATGGTTATTCGGGATACAATCAACTTGTTATTGCACCGGAGGACCAAGAGAAGACCACTTTTACTTGTCCGTTTGGAACGTTTGCGTATAGACGGATGTCGTTTGGTCTTTGAAATGCACCGGCTACTTTCCAAAGATTCATGGTGAGTATATTCTCGGATTACGTGGAGCACATTATTGAGGTATTTATGGACGACTTTAGTGTTTATGGCAATTCTTTTGATATTTGTTTAGATAACCTTGAACTAATTCTTAAACGATGCATAGACACTAACCTTGTTCTTAATTGGGAGAAATGTCATTTTATGGTAAACCATGGCATAGTACTTGGTCACATTGTGTCCTCTCAAGGGCTCGAAGTGGATAAGTCAAAGATAGATTTAATAAGAAACTTACAATATCCCACTTCGGTGAGGGAAGTTCGTTCTTTTCTTGGCCATGCAGGTTTCTATAGGAGGTTTATCAAGGATTTCTCCAAAATTTCCATGCCAATGTGAAAGTTACTACAAAAGGAGGTACCTTTTGACTTCAACAAGGAATGCAAGGATGCTTTTGACAAATTGAAGGCAATGTTGACAAGTGCGCCAATTATCAAGTCACCGGATTGGAATCTTCCATTTGAACTAATGTGTGATGATAGTGATTATGCAGTTGGAGCCGTTTTGGGTCAAAGAGTGGACAAGTTGTCCCATGTTATCTATTATGCATCTAGGACCCTCAATGATGCACAAATAAACTATTCTACCACAGAAAAGGAGTTATTGGCTATAGTGTTTGCATTGGAAAAATTTCGATCATACTTGGTGGGTACAAAGGTTATTGTGTATTTCGATCATGCGACACTTAGATACTTAATAAAGAAGAAAGAAGCTAAGCCAAGACTAATTCGGTGGATCTTATTACTACAATAGTTTGACATAGAAATTCGAGATAAGAAATGTGTAGAGAATACCATTGCGGATCATCTTAGTAGACTTGTTATGTCTCAAGAAGAACTTCCATTACAAGACCGCATTCCGGACGAACAACTTTTCTCCTTGGAAGAATCAACACCTTGGTATGCGGATATAGTGAATTACTTGGTGACAAGGAAGGTACCTAGCACAATGTCTAACTTCCAAAAGATGAAACTTAAGAAGATAGCGAAGCAATATGTGTGGGATGAACCATACTTATGGAAATATGGCGTTGATCAAATAATACGAAGGTGCGTACCTAACTCTGAATTTCAATCTATTCTCTCCTTTTGTCATACTTTTGCTTGTGGTGGCCATTTTGGTTCTAAACGTACCGCTCTCAAAGTTCTTGAAAGTGGATTTTATTGGCCCACCTTGTTTGAAGATTCATATGTTTTTTTGTAAATCATGTGATAGATGTCAAAGAACGGGCAATTTAGGTGCTCGAAATCAAATGCCACTCACACCAATTCTCGTCGTAGAGATTTTTGATGTGTGGGGAATCGATTTTATGGGGCCCTTTTGTCAATTCGAATGGAAATTTTTATATACTTCTTGCCGTAGATTATGTTTAGAAATGGGTGGAGGCTAGAGCCACCAAAACTAATGATTCTCAAGTTGTTTGTGATTTTGTAAGAGAAAACATATTCACTAGGCATGGCACACCAAGAGTGGTAATAAGCGATGGAGGCTCACATTTCAAGAAGTCTTTCCACGCTCTCCTCAAGAAGTACAACATAACACACAAGATTGGTACGCCTTACCATCCACAAACTAGTGGACAAGCGGAAATCTCAAACCGTGAAATCAAGTCCATTCTTGAGAAAACGGTGAATACGACAAGGAAAGATTGGAGCTTTAAGCTTAATGATGCACTTTGGGCGTATAGAACGGCGTACAAGACACCGATTGGTATGTCTCCATATAGGTTGGTTTATGGCAAAGCTTGTCATCTCCCGGTTGAACTTTAACATAAGGCTTATTGGGCGATAAAGAAATTCAACATGGAGTATAATGCAGCGGGGAAACAAAGAAAGTTTCAACTAAATGAGCTAGAGGAGATACGTAATGATGCTTACGAGAGTGCCCGGATTTACAAGGAAAATACCAAGCTTTTTCATGACAAGATGATTTCTCGGAAAAGTTTTGTTGTGGGGCAAAAAGTCCTTTTATTTCATTCTCGCCTTAAACTATTTCCTGGAAAATTAAGGTCCCGTTGGATTGGACCATATATTGTTACTAATGTTTTTCCTTATGGTGCAGTTGAAATTACTAATCTTAGAGACAACTCGGTTTCCAAAGTCAACGGCCATAGATTGAAGCCATACTATGAGAACATCGCCTATGTGAATGTGGATGAACTTCCATTTGAATATTTTCTCCCTCTAGAGGAGTAATGTGAAGCAAGAGCTATGTCTGGCCGCCGACTTTAAAACAAGCGCTAAGTGGGAGGCAACCCACCGGTTTTGAATTTCTTATCCTTTTGTTTTTATTTGCTTTTTGTTTTGTGTGTTTATTTTTCTTGTTCCATATCATATTAGGATTTCCCACCTTGACTTTACTTGGACGATTCAATTACATTGAGGACAATGTAAGGTTTAAGTGTGGGGGAGTGGCTAAGCATATATTTTTGCATAAAAAAAAAGAGAATTTTTTGCATAAAACTTTCAACTTTTAGAGATTTTAAAGTCACTAGCATGCTTCTAGGTATGATTACATAGAGAATTCTGACCAACATAATTGAACTTGGAAATGTTAGGGAACTACGTTCGATTTCTTGCTTGTTAGAGTGTTAAATAATGGATTTAATCATGCCGGTGATGCAAATTAGGAGCAGAGAAGAATGCATTATTAGAGTTGTTGATCAATCATTAGTGGAGACTACCCATTTTCATATCATGTGAGGCACCGACTAGAAATTCTTCCTTTACTAAAGAGCTTCTTTTGAGTGTGTGTCACCGTACGTTAATTCCGGGTAGAATGGTGAGCTACCCAATTTCACACCAATTTCAGCACTATTTTGATCTCTTGAGTGCTAATTTTTGTCAATCATGAGGGTGACGTCTATAGATAAAAGCATCCTTCTTGTAGTTCGATTTGCAGTTAGCACCATTCTCTCTCTCGACAACAACGGGTCCATAGAAACATCACAATTATCAACAAGGAGCGACATCAAAATCTACAAGGAAAGTTGAAAAGGTTCAAGGTTTGCAAGCAACAATGGAACAAGAAAAAGAGCAAATTTTTATATCCAAGTAAAGCAACATACAATGAGAAGATTTTACATACATGTTGAAGACTTAAAATGCAATGAGGTAATTCTATATTCAAGTATTAAGACTTATTTACAAGAGCGAAGAAAAGTAAAAAGGTGAAAATTATTGAAGTTTATGATTTCGAGACGATACAAGTTGTGAAGAATCAAGCGGTAAAGTACTTTTCCACGACCATGGTTGTTTTATTTTTCACTTTGATTTGTATTTTATTTCTCTTTTCTAAAAAAAATAATGAAAAAAATAATAATAATAATTAATGTAGTAGTATGTCGTTGGAGCCTAGCTTGTTAGGCTTCCAACTAGTTTCATGTAATAATACATAAAATAATAATAATTTGAAGAAAAAAAAATTGAAAAAAAAAATATGAGACAAGAGAAATATCTATTATTGTTTTGTTTTGAATAAGCCGTGGGGAAGGGAAATCTATAATGAAGTTTCAAGCGACATGGATTTTAAGGAAAAAGGTTACAAATTGTTAAGGATCTATGAAGCTAAAGAGTTTATCACCAATAGTTGAAGCCGAAGAACAAGAAGATGAAGACAAGGAGCGGAAGACATTTCTATTGGATTCCGTGAGAGTGGTGTTATCATAATTGGCAATCGGATGTGAAGGTAAGTAAGTAATCTCATCCTCGATATAAGTGGTTGATTTCCTTTCTTAGAAATCGTTAGAAAAATGGTTTTTCAAAATGTTAAAAGATGTGGTTTTTTCAAAATTTCGGAAGTTATCCTTCCCACCATTCAAACGTGTTGCAGGAATTCTCTCTTCATTCCTACCTGCGCACATGTGAGACCCATAAAAAAGCCGTCTTTTTGAGTGCAATTATCATAAAACCCTTCTTGGAGAGGCAGAAGTCGAGGCGAAATGCTTATTGATCGTTTCTCAAACACGTGTTCTCTCATTATGGTGTGGTTATTTCTCACTCAACATTTAAGAATGAGAATATGTTCTTTAGTATTTCTAACTTCTTATTACTAGCATGCAGAAACTCTATGTCTTCATAACTCTTAGGATGCTTGGGACGCTAGAACGCTTTGAAGTTGTAAGTTTTTGTTTGATTTGCTCGAGGACTAGCAAAGTCTAAGTATGGGGGAATTTGATAGGTGTAGAATACACCTAATTTACTATCTAAGAGTATATGCTTTCTTTTCTATTTTTCTAGTAAATTATGTATTTTACGCCTGTTTTTGAGTTATTAGGTACTCTGGAGTCGCACGGACGAAAATAAATAGAAATCACCAAAATTGAGCAAAAAGGGGAAGCAGTCATTTTACAGGATAACACTATCTGGAGCTCGGTATTGGTTAAGGGGAAACTCTCTATTGGAGAAGTATAAAAGGGCATCCAGCTATGGTTAAGGGGTTACCATCTAGGGTACCCCTTATAAGTATCAGTGGGTGTAATCCTCACTGGGTACCCCTTATACAGAAAGTTATTGTGTTATAAGCACCCAAACTTGGGTGGTCATATCCCTAGGGCATTCAAATCCACCTTAATTATTCTCAACCCTAATCGAGAAGACATTTTTGTTCCCAAATCATTAGTATCTGAAATTGATAAACACAAGCACAATGGCTACACAACAGCTTCTGCTGAAATCTAGGGAAGATATCGAGTAGAAATTGAACACAGGTGCAATAAATGGTGAGGAGATGAGTTAATCGTCATGGGTTTGTCTCCGAAAATATGGGTGATGTTCTAAAGGGGATTTGTGGTTGTTAATTCGATGGGAAAAAGATGTTGGTGAAGCAGAAATGGAACTCAGGGAGATGGGTTTGAGCCATATGATGAAGTTGATTTTGGGTTTCTGCTGATGAGATTCGAAGTAAAAATCGAATGGGTTTGTGGTGATCTGAGGTGTTGATGTTTCTGTCAGTCGATTGATCTGATGGATTTGAAGATATGGTGGAGTCTTAGATTAACATGAAGTAGGAGATGCTGCTGAGAAAGAGATGGTGTGTTTGCTTGGTCTGAATTGATAAGGTTTGAAGTGTTGCTACAATGAAGCTGTTGATGGTTGTAAGAATCTGAGACTAGAGTCTCATCTGAGTTGAGTTACAGGGAGAGTTAGTTGCTGATAATGAAGCAGCAAACTGGAGTGGAGCTTAGATGAAGGTTGCAAGCTACAGAAGTTGCAGTTTTGCTTGATCTGTGAGAGAAGAATTTGTTGAGTTGATTTTGCAGATGCAGTGGCAATGGAGCAGTGCTTAAGAAGAAGTTAGAAGAGGGTATGTGCTGAATTTGGTGATGGAACTGAGGGATGGTGTGTGGTTCAGTTGCAGGATATGAATGAGAGCAGGTGCTGGTGCTTGTGGGAAGCTGCAGATGAGATGAAGCTACATCAGTTGGTGTAAGCATGGAAATGGGATAAGGCAGACGGGTAAGCTGCTGGTAATTGCAATTGGAGTTACAGGTCTGGAGTGTTGGCAAGAGATGATGTGTATGCAAGGTTGGATGGTTGAGCAGAGAATGAATTGCAACAATTAGTGAAGAAGGCAAGATGGATCTGCTGTTGTGCAAGAAATGGATGAGCTGAGAAGTGAGAAATTGTGATGTTCATGAGATAGAGCAAATGGGTTATTGTTCTATGGAAGATGGAGTAATATCAGAAGAGTTTGATGCTGTTGGTGGTGCTATTCGGGTCTCATGAACTGAGCTGATAAAAGATACTGAATTGCAGTTAATTACAACAATTGGAGTGAATGAGATGGTTTGAGGTGAAGTGGAGTTGCAGAATTACAAGATAATAGAGCTGCAATAAGGCTTGAACTGAGAATGGAAGAGGGTGCAAGAAATAGCAAGTGGTAGTTGCAATGGTGGAAGAAATGCAAGTGCAAGTACTGGTGCTCTGCAATTAGAGTTGTTGAATGTATGGCAGCTGCAGCTGAGTGCAATTCAGTGATGGAGTAGCAGGTGGAGCTGTTGTAGCTGAACTGAGATGTTGTCCTGAGCACAACTGAGTTGTGCATTAACATGGCACATGGAGCTGGTGTTGGAATTGCAAGGAAAGTTATGCAGTGTAGCTGAATGACAGAGCACAACCATCTTGGATGTGAAGCAAAATGATGGTGCTGCAGGGCCATTATGGCTGGAAAGGATTGCAACTGAGTTGGCCTAGCAACTCAGCCCAGTCAGGTGAGTTTGACCGAGCTGACTCAGTATTTTGACTCGGTGAATAACGGTAGACTGACTATTGACATCTTTGACCGTTAGTCCTAACGGTGGACTGACAGAATATTCCGCCGACGGAGGAGAATTTTCAGGTGGCCGGCGGCGACAAATTCCGGCTAACTTCCGGCCAAAAACCCAGTTTTTCGGTGAGCAAAAATGCAGAAATTTGGGTGGACTTCTCTCATGTGTGTGAAGACTTAGAATTGGGAATTGGATGAAAACATGGAATTTTTGGAGAATTGGACTAGAAATTGGACTATGGCTCAAATTGGGAAAGTGGTGTTCTTTTGGAATGAGGATTCTTTTCCTACAAAGATATGGAGAGTATTGAAGCCTATAAATAAAGGAGTTCTCTACAACTTTTTACACACATCTACTTTGTAGAAGGAGTTAAAGTGCACAAGGATTGGAGGAAGGAGCAACCATCATCTTTTCAATAAGTTTTCTTTCTTCCTTAAATTATTATTATTGTGTGAACTCCAAATTATGAGTAGCTAATTTTCTTATTGATTGAGGATGAATTCCTAGTTCTTAATATATGATTTGAGTTTTGTTTCAATTCTACTTTGAAGTTTTTCATATGTTTATCGTTTGTTTTTACTAATATTAGTGTTTATGCTTGATTAATAGGTCGTTTGGGTGGCCAACTAAATTGATTTGTTAATTGATCTAAAGCTAGTGAAAGTTAAGGGATAAGTAATCGTTTCTTGACTATTTACATAAGTAGAAATCACAAGAGCAATTGTGTGTAAAAACAACGTTAGCAAGTAGACCTTGATCTAAGAGTTTAACTACTAATATCAACCTAATAAATTCATGAATCTTAATGCGTTTAACTAAATTACATATTGGGTGATCTACTACTAGGTGGTTTAGTGAATAGAATCCGGTAGGCGAGAACTTCCGTATCCGGTGAAATAAGGGATTTTGGGGTTAGCAATGATCTAGATGTTATACCTACGGTTGGTGATAATCTATGACTAATAACAAGGGGAAAAGAACATAACTTTAATCATTGTTTTGCAGCGAAGAAGGATTCTTTGATATATTCTCTCTCATTGATTACAACTTACACTTTTAATTACTTTGTTTATTTCTTTTGCTTTATAAATTTTACAACCAATACCCCCCTTTTTGTGATAATTTTACAACTAATAATCTCTTGCTCCTCGTGGGATCGATCTTGACTACCCTATATTACTCTTTAATTAGGTAGTAAAATATTAAAAAATTTGTTGTGGTTACGACACGCATACAGGTATTTGAGTATTTTCATACCAAAAGGTCACCCCTTAGCGGACACCATGGGTTAGGGGAAGTAATTTATATCCCTTAATTAGATTTACGATCCCCCAATTGGGGGTTCAAAGTAATCCCAGGTATTGTTCGGTATTCTACCAAATGTGTATTGCACATATGATGCCATAGTTCCTAATCGATATATATTCTCCCTTGACTCAAGGTTTGGGCAGTTTCTTAACAGGGATAAGGGTTGAAGTACAACTTGACTTCCCCTGGCTAAAGCTACCCCCAAATCCCTAGAATTTTATTTTACTATGTATTTTGAGGAACTATTTTCTGAGACTGCTCTCATATTTTGGAGAATACTTGAATAAGAAGAAATAAGGTTTCCTTGAATTAAAATTTAAAGACTATTATCCATATATTTATGTAAAGAGCCAAAAAATACGTATATCATTAAGGGTCAAAACATAGTATTAGCCGACTAGTTAGATTATTAATATTAAATCATATCGGATTAATTGAATTAAACTTAAGTATTGAAGTTTTTTTTCTTTCTTTTATTCATCTTGGTACCAAGCCTTGAACCCATGACCCTCTTGTAGGTATGGAGTAGGAAACTAAAACATGTACATGTACCGTTAGGGCCAAGGAGGCGTTGGTACATAAAATCCTCTAAAATCCGCTAAGGAAACTTAAGTATTAAAGTTAGTTTTAGAAGATTAAAGTTTCTGTAACACGAAAATAAAATCAGCTAAGTTTAAAAGAAAATCTTCATATATTTGGAAAGCCATTTAAACTATCTACGCGAGCATAAAGAATGATATCAACTCTTTATTTTTCAAATATTTTCATGCTTTTCCAAAATTTTATATTTTTACCCTTGTAAGTTAGACATAGTTCAAGAATAAAGTGAACATATCTATTAAAAATTGATTCATTCGTAATAAAAGATAACAATTAATTTACGTAAATAATGATACCTTAAATCTATGACTATGACTAACTTTTATCGCAGGAATACCGTATCGCCGATATTGTGGTTATCGTTTCCTTTGGGACCGATATCCAAAATTTCCCCGATATTTCGGCCGTATCGGCCGATATTGACTACCTTGGTAACCGCCATGGACTTAAGGCGCACCAAGGAAATCTTTCTAAAGGAAAAGTTTTGACAAGGATTAGAATGACAATTGTTGCGAAAAAGGTATGTGAAAATTTTAGAATTGTTTCTTCTTAAATTTCACAAATTTGGGATAATTATAGTGAATTTGGTAAAAGATTCAGTTTGCACATCAGTTAGATATTCGAGTATATCCTTTTGGACGTGTATACTAGACATCTTGATGATACTCCCCACCAAATTTCGGAATTTTTGGAGTAGTGGAAGTAGTTTTAGAAATTTTAGAAAGTTGAGTCTTGTTTCTGCGAAAAATTCTGAAGAGCGGGAAAATCATCCTAGTTCCGAGTGATTTTCCAATCCCCCTGTTTCTCTTTTGATTTTATGGTTAAACTTAACTTGTAGATCAGGATGTTAGATTGAATATCTATTTTTTAATTCACCATTTGGAATTACTATGAGAGAGATAACATAATTCTATGATCATTACTCATGTATGCCAAACGATTACTTACTAAGCAATCTCTCTTGCGAATAATCTTGTTGATTTTGTTTAATGTATGCAATTGGATGGTTAGTATGAAACCATTTTTTCATCTTTATCATGTACTTAGAAATGATACGGAGTTCATATTTTTGACTCTCACTGTAAGTACCCAAAGTTAGAAAAAGAAATCCTGAAACATACGTTTTTTTAATTAACGCGCGCGTTATAACACCATAGGTGTCCTTGTCTATCTAAATTAGACCCAACAAACAAAACCAACATGTTTACCCCATTTTACCTGAACTAGCTAAATCACCCTTCCCTCTATTTTCATACCCCATCTGTTTTCTTCCCTGTTCGAGTAACCGACATTACTTTTCACCTGAAACTATCAAAAACTTCCCTCTCTCTTCCCTCAGAAACCAGATCTGAAACCATTTTTGATTCCTTCTCCTTCTTGCTTAACAAAACAGTTCATCAAACTCATAACAACTAAATCTAACCTTACTCGAAAGGAAATCAGGTTTAATTTTCATTTTATTTTGACCTAGTTTAATGTTCAGAGAAGGTTTCATCTTAAGAAATTAGGCGAAGAAGAAAATTGTGAAGAAGCAAGAGAAGAAGAAAGATGAGAATAGGAAACCTATTAGGAAAATGGTTGTAAAAGGTAAATCATAACCGATTTTTGGTTTCATTTAGTGGTTTCACCTAATTTGTTGTTCTTCAGATGTTATTTACTGATTTCATTTTGATGTTGTTTCACCTAATTTAAGATTATGAATCTTATGTTCTGTAAAAATTCGATGATGAATCTTAGGTTTCATTTGCTGACTTCATGTAGATGATTTCAATTTTAGGTTTCTGTAGAAATTCAATCTTAGGTTTCATCGGATGATTTCAATTTTAGGTTTCTGTAGTTTCAGAGTAGATTTTTTCCACCATCTTAGGTTTCATCTGCTGATTTCAAATCTGGTTTCCATCATCTTCATCAACATATGGTTTTGATAATGCTTTGATGGTTTGGTGCTACTGGTATTGCATATGAAGGCATTGATACCGAATATAATCTTCTTCTTTTTTGATGAAACCAAAAATGGTTTCATCATTTTCCAATTGTTAAATTGGTTCCACTATAAATGATAATGTTTGCTAAAGTATATTCTGGTTTTTCTTATGAAACCTTTCTTGGTTTCATCACTTTTCATTTTACAATGTTTGGCTTTTCAAAACATCATTCAGAATGAAAAGTGATGAAACCAAGAGTTTGTTTCATGTAACTATATTTGGTTACACCATTTGTACTTTAGTTTCATTAATAACCATATGTTTGCCTGAGAAACCTACATATGCAGCATGCATGTTTACTTTGAAAATCAAAATTTTGTGACATAACTAAGGTTCTAGGATTTGGTCCTTTTTTTCTTTCTTACTAAGAATGATGTATATGGAGTTATGAACCGATAATTATGTAGTTTGCGAACACATAGCTAATCTAAAAATAATTTGCAACTAAAGCCCTTGTTGGTGTGTTCTCTCTGTTTAGCGTGTTTATTTCTAGTTTTCCTTATGAAACCAAATCTAGTTGCATCATTTTCAGTTATTGATGATGAAGTTGTTTTGTACTTCCTTATTCATATTGGTCTTGGTTTCATTATTTTTACATATGATTCACCTAACTTTTGGTTTCATTTACAGGTAAAAATAGAGAAACCGAGTCGTATAGATGCTCGTTGCATCATTTGTGCAAACTAGCAGCTGAAATAAAGGCACTGGTAGAGAACAAAGAACCGCATTTGATAGCTCTTAAAGCATGTCCATTCTGGCGTTTCTTTAAGCCATTCTATGATGGTGTAATGGATGTAGAAGAACTTATAAAAAAGACAAAATCAATTATGATGGTTTTACAGTCACTGGAGATTAGAGAATATGGTAAGATACCATTGTGTTTCAGATTATCGAGATCGGAGAAAATGACTCTGCGTACAATTCCAGAACATTTCTCTGTTATCTTTAGTCTATAGATGATGAAGGGTATATAAGTGAATGAAGAAGTGGGGATAGATGAAGAGCTGGAGAAAAAGGTTAACATATTCGTTGTTGAGTAAGTAAGAAGACGTTCAAAACCGATATTCACCGTTGCATGATGGAAGCCGCAGCGGATTAAACCAAAGCATATGAGTTTATAAAGTTTTTTGTTATGTTCCTGTTAGTTTCCTTATTCGTCCCCAACAAAGGTGGGCGAAGTCTGGCTGCCAAGTACTTGTACATGGTTTTTGATATGAACAAAGTTTGTTGGTCGGATGTCTTCCATGACTACCTACTTGAGTCAATAATAGAATCTAATGGTGATGTTGAAAAGGTATCAGGTTGCGCCATTTACCCACTGGTACGTATGTTAACTTTGTTCTTTTGTTTCATAAGTTCTGTTTTTTTTATAATGTTTCTGATATTGATTCTTAATTTGAATCTTGTTTTTTTTTTCTTTTTTTTTTCTTTTTTCAGTATTGGGTGGCGGAGATGACTATGATTGCAAAAAAGAAAGGATGGGCTCGACAGGTATCCAAGGTTTGCTAGATGGAACCTTAGCAATGTCTGAAAATAAATTTTAGACAACTTCGAGGGTCTCATCGACAAGAAAGATCTATACTCTGAGGTAAATATGCAGTAATCATTTTTCTCTCCAACAAGAAAGATTTACTTTTTTGATGAAACCTTTTCTGATTTCATCAAAATCTCTATCTGAAACCAATTTTGGTTTCATCAAAAAAATTATATGAAACCATGTCGTCTATTATATGATGGTGCCAGTAACACCACCCATGATTAATCAGAAATGTAACATTTCTATTATATGCAGTAAATGTTCTTGTTCTGTTCCTTCTTTAGGGTTCTTCTTTCATGATTAACCAATTTTTCCTATTAACTGCAGAAGAATATGCGTTACCGCAAGGGGTCATTCTTGCTCCAATATGATGAACAAGAAAAGCGTTTGGTTGAGCGCATAGATGGAGAGGACATTGAATTGCTGGTTGAAGACAATGTTGCGGATTATACTGCTGAAAATGAAGTACCTGCGCCAGTTGAAGACAATGTTGCTGACCATATTGCTGCAAACAAAGACAACTCTTATAATGCCAAATATAGGTGGGCAAGAATGATCATTGAAAACCTTACAACAGCTGGCAACAATGGACTCTCGGAAGAAGATAAAGCAGTATTGGCAAAGTATGACGCTGAGGTTGGGTTTTAACCTTCATTGAAGACTTACTCCAGAAGGAAGCATAAGAGAGGTCAAGAATATGTTCGGTTGGAACCAGAAAAGGTTTCAAATGTTGAAGTGATATGTTAGTTTAGATTTGCATAGAAATGTTACATTTTTATACGAAACCTTTATTGAAACCTGGTCATTAAAATTGAAAAATCGATTTGATCTGCGAATTTTACTTATTGATTATTATTAAATAGAACTTTTACATTTTTATTCCTTGGTTATTGGTTTTTTTATTTTATTAATTTTACATTTTTATTTGACAAACTGGTTCAAAATAATGTTTCTTTTTTTATCTTAAAAATTGTATTGCTTGTATGTTAGTATGTGAAATTTTGTATCTTAAACCTTGTATTGCAGGGGGGTGAAAGATGTAGCGGTGGAGGATGAAATGATGCATATTGCCGGTAATCAAAGGTTTAAATAGTCATGTCCATAAATGGAATAGGAAAAATATTTTTGTTGAAAGTAAAATGTGAGAGTCTGTTTAATGTGCAAGTTTTGTATTTGTTTTTGTCATTAATAGAACTCGAGACAGATTTAATGCATGGAGGAACAGAACAAGAGAATTTACTGCATGAAGGAACATACAAAGAGGATGCAAGAAAGAATCAAGAGTGTGAAGATGGGGTTATGGAAGAAGAAAGGCTTCAACCTAGTGAAGAAATGATACAAGGTTTTGTAGAATTTTTGATGGAACCAGAAAAGGTTTCAGTACCTGGAAATGTTGTTGAAGATGTTTTGATGGAACCAGAAAGGGTTTCACTGTCTGGAGATGCAGAACAAGAAGGATTAGAAGAGTCTGATGAAGAACAAGGACAAGGAGGAGTAGAAATAGATGAGGTTTCGGATTTAACTCCGAATACTGTCGAGGAAATCAAGGTGGCCGAGCAGGTTGAATTTGAAATGAATAAATCTTCATCAAAGCCGGAGGTCAAAACTGAACTAGAAGAAGAAGGTTCCCAATTAACTATGAATACTCTAGAGGAAATCAGGGTGGCCGAGCAGGTCGAATCCGAGACCAAGAAATTTTATTCATCAAATCCACGGAAAGAACAAGAATAGGGTCTAGAGTTGACTCCAAACACTATTGAGGATATCAGGGTGGCTGAACAGGTTGAATTTGAGGCAAAGAAATGTTCTTCTTTGAAGAATATTGAACAAGAAGATAATGAAACTCAGTTTATATATGATGAGGAGAGTGAAGATGTTATTCGTAAATTGGAATCCATTTATGCAAAGCAAGTGTGTTCATCAAAGACAAAGGTGCAAAGTGTATACTACTACTCAACTGTAAGAATGGTAGAGGATATAGCTGATATAGAAGATGGTGAACCTGGATTCAGTTTAGGACTGACGCAGGGTGAAAGTGAAAAAGAAGACGGCGAGCAGGGATCTCAAAACATCAGTCCCAAGAAAAAGTTGAGTAATATGATTACAATACTAAGAGATAACAGAAGAAAAATGCAAGAACCTGTCAAATATCGGGATTATATAGCTGAGAAAAAAAGAAAATAACAAAGACTAAATGCGCACAAAGAAAAAATCCTAATGAAAAGAGTAAGAAGAATGGGAAGAATGAGGAGGTGTATGAGGTGAAGGATGTGAAGTTGAAAGCAGTGGAAAACTTAAAAATTATGAGGGTACTCGATCAAAGGCAGAAACCCCTTGTGAGCAGGTTTTTCAGAAGCAATAATGAAAGGTATGTGCTGAAACCAAAAATGGTTTCATCAAAAAAATATGTTTTTTTCATTCTTAGATTCCTCATTCACTAGCTTGAGTTTTACATCTCCACGACATGGGAGAACAAGGAGCACCACCTGATAATATCTGGGAGGATGCTAGATTTGTTGGTGAGAAAGGGAGACCTCGCAGGAGACATCATCGAGTTTTACATCTTGAAATTGCAAAAGAACATGCTCAAAGAAGAGTTGAAACCAGATGGCAATCCGAAGTACAAAAAAGCTGTGTTTCTAAGCACATTTGCTTATGTAAGTTTCCTCTGTAATTCTCAAGCATAATTGTTTTTGACACCATAATTGTTTCCTCTGCAAATCTCTAGCATAATTGGATTTATACACCATAATTATATAAATCCAACTAATAGTTGATTTTGATGGAACCAATTTTGGTTTCAATCTTTAGGAAGAAAAAAAGCACTTGCATTTTGTTATATAGTTGTTTCAAATGTCAGAAAAAAAAGAACTTGCATGTCTGTCACTCATTAGGAATCTGTTTTCTTGTATTTTTTTCAGACATGTCACTCGCTAGGAATGAGATATGGTAGTGCAATTGAAGCATTCATCGACAAAATGGACTACAGTGTACAATTTTTATTTGTTTCGTTGCTGACAACAGTTGGAGATGGGGTAGACCATTGGACACTGATAGCTTTTAATACTGAAACCGCAGAATTTTTTCACTACAACTTCTTGGCTTCCACTGAAGAAGAATGCAGTAAAAGTGCTGAAAACATGAGACAGAGAATAATATCAGCATTTAGACAGCATGATACAAATCTACCCCGTGAAGAGCAGACAATTCAGCCCCCACCATACACTATGCACACGCCTTCATGTTGTCAACAAATAGGGTAAGCTAGAACAATCATCACATATGTTTGGAAGTTCGCTAAAACTATTTATTTATTTATGGCAGTTTTAAATATTAAATATTGGGACAATTTTTAATATTATTTCAGGAATGATTGTGGTCTTCATGTTTGCTATTACATGAAGATCCTCTTGAAGGGGAACATGGCGTCTCCTGGAGATGATATTTCAGTAAAGGTGCATGAGATGAGACCAAAGTTGGCGTGTAAGATCCTCCTTGATGCATGAAGTTGTGCTACAAGATCCCGATGGACAAAACACAAACAATTTTAAAAATGAAGAGATCAAAATTAGTATACAGTCAACTATTTGTGAACTTGAATGCTTATAATAGTTTATGACTTCTTTAAATGGTGTATGAATGGTTTCAATTAGAGTATTGTCAACTACCTGTAAGAGAAGAATGTTATGTATGTCTGTTTTTTTGATGAAACCAAAAAGGATTCCAGCATATTTTGATGAAACCTAAAAGGGTTCCACCATATTTTTGTTACAAAATAAGAGCAGAAATGATGAAACCAAAAAGGGTTCCACCATATTGCAGTTGAAACAAAAGGGAAAGGGGTCGTATCACGGCTTGGTTTATACACAAAAATCGATATATTTCAAGGCATGGAAAGCCAATTATATTTCAAAGGGAGAAGTATAATTACATCGAAGTATAGAACTATAACATAAAACACACCAATGATAGCTTAACGATCGCCATTCGACACAATGGTAACAAGTCATGGCAATAATTCATAACACAACAAAGTTAAAAGGAAAAAATCTAAGCCAATTAAAACATATACTACTTGGAAAACTCAAACAATGCACAGTTACAAAAAGCAGTGATCTTACCAAAAAAGAGTTCCAACCTGTATTGGTTACAAAATAACAGTAGAAATGATGAAACCAAAAAGGGTTCCAACCTATTGCATGTGAAACCTTCAAGGAAAACTTAATATAAATGAAACAAAGATAGAAAACCAGCAGGAAATGAACATGTTTTAACTGTAAAAAAATGTAGACAATAAGATAAATGAGCAATAACAGTCAAATACTCAAAATGAATTCTCAAAATGTAGACTAGAGCAAATTGTAGTCTAAACTAAAACTAATACTCAAAGTTGACGAACTGTATTCTAAAATGCTATTAGAATAGAAGAAGTATAAACTAAAATTAAAAGTAAATCAGTCTGAAAAAGACTTCACATCTGCTTCTTAGGGCATGTCCTTCAATTATGAGTACTCAATTCATTGCAGCCACCGCAAGTTCTCATCTTCTTCTTGGGAATTGAACCTGTATTAGGAGTCCTTTTCTTCTTACTTGGGCGACTTTACTATGGCAAAACTTTAGGTCCATGAACAACAGACTTGGGTGAAATTGTCGAAGGCCTTTCAACTGTGGGAACTGGATGAATAAGTCTTGAATACGACTCTCAATAGAACTTAGTGGTGAATTAGTTTTCAACATATTCATAAGGATCTTCTCCGTTCCCTATTATACACCTAACAGCATGGGCGCAAGGAATGCCATTGATTTTCCAGTGGTTGCAAGAGCACGTCTTTTCTTTCAAATCAACCCTTTGTGTTAATGAGGCATGAAATTCATACACAAATTCTGACGACTTGGTAACAGTGTAATTACGGCCATGCATCTTATTATTATGGAGTTCAGTTTCCATGTTTGGACACAAAACTCCTCGCCAATCGAACAATGTCACATATTCTTCACGACGGGTGCACATCATTTCCATAAGCTTCAGTGTTATTTTATCAACCATGACAGCAATGGGCATCTCCCTCTCTTCCTTAACCCAACCGTTCAAAGATTCAGCAACATTTGAGCACAGCTCCCCATATCGACAGCCCAGGAAAAAAACTAACCCATTTATCAACTAGAGATCTACTAAGATATTCTTGTAGCTTCTGATTTTTAACCAGCATCAAGCCATCCCAACTCTCCTTAAAGTCTACATATGTATTCGCATATGCACATTTCTCAAACAACATCAACACATAATTGTTATATGTCTTGGCAGACTTAGGCAAGCATGCATTAACATTGTTTTTCAAGTGCCAGTAACACCAACCATGATAAGCACCTGGAAAAACGACGGGGATTTGGTTGACTAAACCACTACCTCGATCACTCACAAATGTAAGTTGTCTTTGAGGAGAAACCACTTCCTTGAGCTTTTCCATAAACCATTTCCAGTTAGCATCAGTCTCAGATGAAACCACAGCATAAGCTAAAGGATAAATTCCTGCAAAATCAAACGAAACAGGTAAAAATGACAAAAAAAACACAGCAAAAAAATGATGAAACCAACAAGACATAAAAAAGTTTCATCAAAAAAAAAATGATGAAAAAAACCAACAGAAAAAAGGTTTCAGAATATTACCATTATTCCCGTTTAGTGTTGTTGCTGCCATCAGGTGACCGAGATATTTACTCTTCAAATGTGTTGCATCCATGAATAGAAAGGGCCGGCAGTAATTAAATCCACGGATACATGCTCCGAAGGCAATGAACAATCTCATAAACTTTTGAGCGCTATCAGTTTCCAAAACAACATGAGAACCAGGGTTGGTTTCAGAAAATTGCTTAGTAAACCAATGCAAGTAAGCAAATGATTTCTCATCCTCTCCCCATGTTATATTCAATGCATATCTCTTCCTTGCGTATGCATAATAACGACTTATGTCAAAGCCATATTCTCTTGTAATTTGTTCCATAATCTCTTTTGTCTTCTTCTTTGGGTTATGTTTAATCTCATCCTTGATCAAGGAACTTATTAGCTTCTTTGATACACGTGGTACGTTAATAAATCCAGCGCCACAAGTATGCTCATTATTTAACTCCTTGATAATAAAGGGACTTCCTTCGACACCGTCACAAGAAACATCATAGATGTGCCAATCACACTTGTCCTTCTTCTTGTTAGCACAATAAGCAGCAATCCGTAACTTCTCATTTCTTGTTACCTTATATGCATAGCCATTTGCAGCATGATATTTCATTAAATCGTGACGCACTTGGTCCACACCTCCTGGAAGCACTTGTTCAACACTGTGAAAAAAAAACTTAGCCAACGAGCGGATTTCAACGGTTCTTTGACTACTTTAGGGTCATCATAGTCAGTGACACTAGTAACTAGTGGCTCATTAATAGGCACAACTTCTGACCTATGGGATGATGAACTGGAACTCTCACCTCTGTGGCATACTGAACTTGAACTTTCACTTCTATGATGTACATGTAAGTCTAGTGTTGGCAAATTATTAAACAGAGAAAACACAGCAGCTGATTGGAGATCATAATCAGACTGAAGAAGTTTTTACTGATCACCAAATTTGTGAATGATATTAATTGCAAATGGTGATAATTGGACCCAATTTAAACAAATATTATCTTTTAACTCCATAAGAGTTGATCTTAAACCAATACGAAACGACAATGAAGCTTCATTGTGACATACAGCTGCAATGACATCCATATCTACAGAAGAAAAGTATGGAACCAAAAATGGTTTCACTCAGTTTAAACGTGGAAACAAAAAAAACACATCCATATCGATTTTAATATGAACAACAGCAGCAACAAATAATCAACATGAGCAAATGATTTCAATGTGAACAACAAAGAAAAGGTAGTAACATTATTGTAGCTTCTCTAACGAAATAAACTAGTAAATTCAAAAACAAATCATATAAGTAAAAAATACCTGAAATCGAATTTGCGTTACTGATGAATATGGTTCGACTACTCAATCTGAAGATGATAGAGTTCAAATATGACAATTCGAAGAATTAAACTGTTATTTCTCTTCTTTACTTCAAATTAAGTTGAACTGGTTTCGAAAAAGAGACCTCAAAAACCAGATTTCTTCAATTTCTTCAATCAATCTGGATCTAAGATTGAAATCTGCGTTATGTTCTCTAATTCAACTAAACTGAAGTGAAAAAGAGATCTCAAAATTAGTTTCTGAGATGAAATCGAACCATAAAAACAGATAGAAAAAGTTTTAAATCGATGAAATTGGTATAAATCTGGTATATATGAACCCTAAAATCTATATACAGGAAGATTACGATAGAGAAAATCTCGTATCCTCTATGTAAATCCGATCTCTATTATGTTTCCGCCAAAATTTCCATTATAAAGATCGTGTATATAACAGGTTCAGGGCAGAATTGGAATTGTAAAAATCAGTTAAAAACTAAATTTAACAAGATTAAATTGAAATGGGGTTTTTGTTCCATTTTCATTGGATATGGTTTTTATTTAGCCCAAATAATATGGGTGGTGTTTGTGTAACTCTAATAGTATCACCCTGGTTTTTTAGAGCTTAAAATTTGGTACTATAAGTGTCTTGGCTTGGTGCATTTGAATCTATACTTTTAATTTGGACCTTGGATGTAAACCAAGCATTGTGATGTATGGTTAAAAAAAAGTTTCAAATGGAAGATGATGTAGTTATCACAGAGGCCAACTGTGAGAAATTAAATAAGGCATGATAAAAAACGTGTACCTAACACGGTGTCCATTGGGTGACATGGTTAAATAAGTGACACAACCATTGAGATGGTTGATCATTATGATAGTACCTACAGTACTAGTGGTGTCTATTAGGTAATAATCTTAACTTTTGAGAAGTTTAAGTCTGGAAATTAAATGACACAGTTAAACCATGAAGATGGTTGATCATTTTGGTAGAACCGGTTGTACCGATGTGCTCAGTTTTAGCCATTAAAACTTATGCACTTATGGGCCAGAATCGAACCCCCGTTACGTGGTAATAAATCCTCCTACTGTGAGGGATTTATTTTAAGTTTAATAATTTATGTTTAGCAATTGGGGCATGGTTGATATGATGCAGTAACCTAGATATAAGGGCGGACAACCTTATATCCAAACTGTGGAGTTCAGGTATCACCAAATGCCGGTGTTTTGTGTTTTGCAAACATTAATTGATTTAAAAAAACTATAGCTGTATACTTGAACTTGGAATGAGACTACAAGAGTTTTTGCAAAGCAAAAGTGTATTGGCCATAGAAGTTAACATCTCTAGAGAATAGTCTCAATAGACCGCGCGAAATAAAGATGACTAGAGATTAATGAGTTTTCGAGGGGAATGGGTTTTAGCCTATTGTAACATGAACTTTCGTAAAATAAACTCTACCTTGTTGATTGGAGATCCCATGATCTTGGTTCAAAGAGACAACAAACATATGTAAAGTTCGAAGTATAATACTGTAGAAGATGTAAAATTTCTTCTACTCATTCCTATGATAAACCCAAACAGTGTTGCATGTACAAGTGATAAGGGATAAGCTATGCTTTTAATGATTCATATACTTAGAAATAAGTGAAGTAAGACAGGTTACTCTTAATGGGATATCTCCTATATGAGTAAGAAACGTGGACATTTCTATGAGAATACTTAGGCTATATTCTCTAATAGCACTCATGAATACCGGGAGTTGTTCAGGGCCAAAATGAACATAACCGTAAGAACTAAAGGTGCCCGAAAGAAACAGTGTGAATTTTGTTGTCTCAATTTACATTATAAAGTTGAATAGTTCAATACCAATGGTCACTAGGCGACTAGTAAATTCGACAAAATTCATTAGGGAAGGTTCAAAGCCAAAATCCACCTATCCTGATGCTGTAACTTTCATTATGTAATCTCAAAGTCCGTTTTCGAATTGTTTTTCTTTTCTATAGGAAATTTCTATTCATGTGGGGATTGTTGGAATTTAAGGTATAATTCCTTAATCATTTGAATAGAAATTAAGTTAAGGAACTGAAGCAAGGGTTGGCAACATTTTGTTTCAAATATTATTTTCCAAACAGTTCCTAACTACTAACTGATAGTGTCTGTTTGGAAAGGGTATGAATCTCTTCAAGGACCAGACGAGGTGCCTCTTGGGAATAGACTCTTCTCCTTTGATTGCAGTCACCATTCCTCTATAAAACCTCCTCTGATTTCCCAGTTTAAAATCAGTTTTTACTCCGATTTTATGTCAAAGGTTGAGTGTCAAAAAGAGATTAAATAGAGCACAATTTAGTTTGAAGTTTCTTGTTGTTTGAAGTGCTGCATCAATAAGAAAGAGATTGTTGTATCCTGGGAGATGAACGCCAATCAACCATACGACATCATTATGGGGGCGTAATCGTTTTAAGGACATAGATAATTTCTCTAGCCTCAATCCACTGTTTTCTATTTCTATTCTCTAATTCTATGTCCTTTTTACTTTTCAATTGTGTTATTAAATGCTTGAATTACTTTGAAACTATGTTTACTGAATTCATTGGAATGCTTATGAAGTTGGGTATTGAATGAAATATACCAATATTGCATTTGTGGTAAACACAAGGAGAATTGAACAAACATCAATTCACTGTTCTAGTGCTCACAAAGTGTTTTTGAAAACGTCATAGTAAAACAAGTCCTTAGTTGTTTCTTACTTAACATATCTTGTTTTGAGTATACTAACTTATCTTCCTTATTGTCACGTAGTATATTTTCCAACAAGTTAGTCAGCCGAAACCAGTAGAAAAGGTCTCTAATGCTCCCCAAAACTGGCCTGATGGCACTAAAATCAAAATCACCAGATAATAATGATTGCTCAACCAAAACTTTTCTTGCAACTCTTCCACGGTTTCTTCTCTGTATCATATTACTCCAAGTATATCTTTCTTTCTTAAATCACTCACTCGCAGTTTCTTTCTCTTTTCATCATTTTCATCTCCATTAGTAAACATCTCCAGTACAACCCAAACCACAGCAAAAGAAGAGGAAACTAGTGTTTGTAGTAATGGTAAAGTATATGTATATGAACTACCAAAGATGTTCAATAAAGAATTATTAGAGAAATGTGATGAGTTAAATCCATGGAATTCTCGTTGTGAAGCTGTTTCCAACAATGGGTTTGGTCGATGAACTGAAGAAGATACTCTAAAGACAAAAATTGAGGAGATAATGGAAGTTAGAGAAAATTCTGGCAGCAAAGGAACAAAAAACAGCTGGATCCCTAATGTTGACAGAAATACTCAAGTTTTTCATATGTCAGTCAAACAGAGAAAAAAGAAAAATGCTATTGAGACGCTAAGGGATAGCAAAAACAACTGGGTCTCAGGCCACGACAACATATCCAAGCTGCTCATTCAACACTTCTCCAGTAATTTCAACAAGGATCCTCAAGAGCAAGTTTATGTTGTTAACTTCAATTCTGATACTCAAATCACAGAAGAGAACAAAGCCACCATTGTTATTCCTACTCAGGAGGAGATATGAAAGTTCTCAAAAATATGGGTTCTCTCAGATATCCGGAACCAGATGGCATGCCCCCTACATTCTTCAAAAAATGCTGGGACAAAATGGGTACATAGATAACATCTCTCATTAAATATGCTTTTGCTTCTTCTAGTATCCCTGAGGGCTAAATCATACAAATCTAGAAGAGTTAGAAAAACACGATCGCTTCCTTTGGTTATTCCAAATGGCCATAGAAAATTACTACTTACAGTTTTACCGCAGTAAAATCTAAGCAAAAGCTGGTTAAATCAGTCAATAAAATCAACTCAGAGTCAGACTCCAGTTATTAAAATTGTGATAATACCCCGCTCAGTTTCCACATATACGATCTTCAGAAACTCTGTACTGTCTCCATTTCAACTCCCCCACATTCGAAACCCTAAAATTATCTTGGTCATCTTCTAAGTATTATCTTGGTCATCTTCGGCTGCTAGAGTTGTCAAAGTGATGATGAAGAAGAAGGCTTTGTTAGTCCCAGCTGCGCAAGTAAATAATTTAACTCAAACTCTAGCTTCTGAAGTTAATGAAGAACAACAATGGAGTCCTCCTTTTTTTGGTTGGGAATCTGGTGGAGAAGGAATCACAATCAATGTAATTGAATCGCAGAACGAGAGTACTGCAGGAAGATGGAGAATGAGGAGAAGGAGAAAGGGTGTGAGACTAATTAAGGAAGAGAATTGCTGAATTGTGTGGTGGAGGGGGGAGAATTGCTGAATTGGGGGAGGGGGAGAATTGGAAGATTTTAGAAGCAAGTATCATGATTTGTTGGTGCAAATTGAGGGGAGTTCTGGGTTTGAAGGTAGATTGAGAGAGAGCAGATTGAGAGTCTAGAGAAGGAGGAGAAAAAAAAAATGGAAATGGGTCACATTCTGAAGTTTTCACTTTTCAGCAAACAATTTTACTTTCCAATTTGAAGTATGGTTTAGGCATTTCATATGCTCTAAATTAGAAATAGAACTCAACATAGAAACCCCCATCTTAAGTCGGTTTCCAAGTCCAACACCGACTTAAAATTCAGAGGAATTCTGAATATAGAGACCGCCCCCAACTAGTATAAATATCACATCCCAGGCACTTCAATTCCTCACAAACAAATTTACTGCTACAAAAATCTTTTTGAAGTTGCAGAGCATATGGGAATGGCGAGAGACAAAACCCTTGTTCATAATCGCGATGATGAAGAGGAATTTTCAGAAAAAGAGGAGTATAACATTCACGGCAGAAGCAGAGCAAGTAATGGTGGTGGCAGTGGCGGTGGTAAAAGTAGGGGTGGTTCGAGTAGGAAACGAATGAGGTCAATATTTGTAGATGATGTTGCTGAAGAAGCTGATGATGATGAAGAGGAAGATGATTATTATGAAGATTATGGAGAAAGTAGAAAGAAGAGGAAACAAAATTCTGCTGCTGCGCCATTCATTGACGACCAAGCAATTGTTGCTAGTAGTGATGAAGAGGAGTCGACTGACGGAGAAGGAGAAGATCCTTTCATAGTTTCTAATGATGAACAAGAAGATGATGATGACAGGAGGATGGGACATGGATACAGGCCTCATCCTTCGCTTTCTGATGGCGAAGAAGATATTGAAGAGATTGGGAGAAGAATTCAACAAAGGTATCAAAGCTATGATGAAGAAATTGATGAGGCAAATATCAATGATGTCGAGCAGCAATCTCGTTTGCCGTCAGTTAAGGATTCCAAGTTGTGGACGGTGAAATGTGCGATTGGTCGTGAGCAAGAGGCAGTTTTTTGCCTTATGCAGAAATGTGCCATTGATCAACCTGGGATGCATATAAGGTCTGCCATCGCTCTTGATTATCTCCAAAACTACATCTACGTCGAAGCTGATAAGGAGGCACATGTCAGAGATGCTTGCAAAGGTCTCAAAATGTTGGATACCAGAAAAATAGTGCTAGTGCCGATTAAAGAAATGACCGATGTGGTTTCAGCAAAAGGCAAAGCTCTCGACATTGTGAAGGGTATGTGGGTGCGGATGAAGATTGGGATATATAAAGGGGATATTGCAAAAGTTGTTAGTGTGCCTGATATGAGACAAAGGGTTATGCTTAAGCTAATCCCAAGGGTTGATTTACAAGCTGTTGCTGACAAATTAGATGGTAGAAAAGTCTCGAAGAAGGCAATCATTCCTTCTCAACGTCTTGTGAATTCAGGTGAAGCAAGGAACCTTAACATACCAGTATACTCTAGGAGGGAACGAAGCACTAGAATTTCTTTCAATGTGATTGATGGAAAGACGTTTAAAGATGGTTACCTATATAAAACAGTATCGAAGAAATCAATTGAATATCAAAATATTCAACCATCTTTGGATGAGCTTGAAAGATTTTGTGAGTCTGGTATGAACACTTCAATGGAAAACAGGAGAAAAATCCATTATATGAAGGGTGATGCTGTTATTGTTGTCAAAGGAGATCTCATAAATCTGATGGGATGGGTCGAGAAAGTGGAAGACGATAACCTCCATATCAAACCAAATCGGAAAGACCTGCATACAACAATTGTTGTGAATGAAAATTACGTTTGCAAATACTTTAAGCTCGGGGATCATGTGAAGGTCGTCTCTGGTGCTCATGAAGGTGCAACTGGTACTGTTATTAAGGTTAACAATAATGTGCTCATTTTAGTATCTGATGCGACTAGGGAGGATATCACTGTTTTTGCGGACAACATCGTGGATAGCTCTGAAGCAACTTCTGGAGCTACTACCAGAGTTGGAGATTATGAATTACATGACCTTGTCATGCTTGTTGACACGAGCTTTGGGGTGATTATACGATTAGAGAGTGAATCACTTCAAGTACTGAAGGGAGATCCAGATAGACCTGTGGTTGCAGTAGTGAAGTTGAGGGAGATCAAATATAAGATAGATGATAGGAGGAATACTGCCAAAGATCATTTCAATAGTGATGTGTCTGTGAGAGATGTTGTGAAGATTCTCAAGGGTCCTTGCCAAGGGAAACAAGGTACTGTCGAACATATACGTAGAGGTATATTGTTCATAAATGACTGCCATCACATGGAGCATTCTGGTTTTATTTGTGTGCAAGCACAGTCTTGTATAGCAATGGGAGGCTCAAATGCCAAGGTTTCCCCGCCCTCAAGATGTGCAACTTCAAGACAGACAGCTTATATTCCCCCTTCACCAAGAAGATATTCTACAGGACCTCCATTAGACTCTGGGGTGAGACATAGAGGAGCTGCTGCTGGGCGAGGAGGGTGTGATAATTTTGTTGGTAGCATTGTGAAAATCCGTCGTGGAAACTACAAGGGATGCAGTGGTCGTGTTGTAAGCCGCAATGGTCAATTAGTTCAGGTTGAATTGGAGTCTCAGATGAAAACTGTTACAGTTAAACGTGAGGAGATATCTGTAGACGCGGGTGTTTTCACTTCATCCGGTGAAGCACCTGAACAGGGTATTGGAAGTCAGACACCCATGCATCGAGCACAAACTCCACTGCACCCATATATGACTCCTATGAGAGATCAAGGAGGACAAACACCAGTACATAGTGGTATGCGGACGCCTATGCGCCATCAAGCTTGGAATCCTTATGCTATCTCAACTTACTAGATTTGTACCAGTAGTATTCAGTAAAAAATAATTCAGTTTCGACATTTTGCTGTAATGTAATGTTGTGATCTGTAACCTTGCAAACATTGAATTACAATTTTAATTAGTTTGTTGCAGAATCTTCAAAACTGGCAATTCAATTCCTGCTAATCTGTTTACTTGTTTTTCTGCTCGTACTACTTGTGTCTATTGCGAAAATTCTAGAGAGCCGATTTCATTTTTATTCAGATTGTGTTGGTTCCTATAACCTTGTAACGGCGTCGCTAAGATATCCAATGCAAAGGCTTGTGTTTTTTTCACTTACCCTTTGTGAATTACAGTCATCATGAACATCATCCCATTCAACCTTAAAGAGTGAGAGAGCCTGGGTCTTTTTGCAGTCGTTGGGTTCCTGACATCTGCGCATATTGTTTATAGTTCAGCAATGAGTGTTTAGTCTGGAATATATGTTTTCTGTTTTTTTTTCTTCTTCTAAATATGCAGGAATGGCCAAACTATGCCAGGATATCATATTAAACTTCACCGTTAGGTTTCTTGTTGAATCAATCAGGTGTGCATTGAAAGCATGGTGCAAGTTATTGAAAGACCCGGATTTTGTCAAAAAAATCAGTTTACCGCATTTTTAGCTTACGATGTAGATTGGATTTTATCATCAAGTGTAAAAACTCACTCGCACATGCTTACTGCTCACATAACAATAGAATGGGGGATAAGATATTACACTGGGATTACATGCAAATTGACTACTGCACTGCCAAGATGCTTCCTCTGTCAGACGAATGCACAGAGATATTGCATTCCAGGGCATCATTTCACTTCAGTCTCCAGGGTACAGGTTTCATTAAAATCAATTTTCACAACAAACTTCCACCGACAAAAAACCAAAACAGAATAAAAATGATGTACCACTGAAAAAAAAAATCTAAAATGACCCCATAATCCATTCCCACAGATCAAAGATCATCATAATAAAAAGTAAAGATAAGATAATTAGCAAATTCCTGATCCATCATCAAGATGAAATGATCAATAAAAAAGAGAGGACGAACCAACTTTTGCAGCCCAGCTGATGTGCTCGAATCAGAACAAAATCAAAACACCACTAACTAGGGGAACCCACTACTCAGATGGAGTCAGATTATTGGAATCCGAATCAGTCACACACACACAATCTCAATATAACTATATCATTAAACTAGTCACCAAAGTTCACAATAACATAACAAACACCATCTCTGCTAGAATACGCAGCAGTCAAAATTCACAATAAATAAATTAAAATTACCCAAAAAAGTGAAAAGTAAAACAAAAAACTAACTAAAAAAGAGGAGAGAGAAACTGTTCTTCGTCCATTTGTGATCATCATCTTCTTCACAAGTTCCAAGCAAGCAGAGCACCAGCAGAAACAGTCAAAATTAGGGTTTTGAAGAACGAAACATGAATAATAACACCATGATTCTTTCCATCAGAACTAGAATCATCAGCACTATCGGGAGAATCAGCTGGTGATCCATTAGGTGATTCACCAGAAGCAGGTGCAGGTGATGATGCAAAAGGTGCTGTTGATGGTGATGGACTAGGTGTATCAGAACTTTCCGGTGCCGGAGACGGTGCTGAAGAAGGTGAATCTGAACTTAAAGGTGATGGTGCTGAAGAAGGTGAATCTGAAACTGATGGTTCAGGTGCTAATGAAGGAGATGGTGATGGTGATGTACCAAATAACTCCACTGGTAATAAAATATCATCCACAGTGAAAATACATAAAGGAGTTTCATCAATAATAATACCAGCAACTCTAGATGAATCAACACCGGTATTCAGAGTGACAGAATCACCAGCAGTAGTTACAGAGAACTCAAATTTCTTTGCACCATTAGTAGCTAATGTTGAGATCGGATGATCTTTACTTGTTTTCAATGTACCAATTGGTGTGTAACTAGGAATAGCATGATATTGAAGCATTGTAACAATCTCAGCACTTGATAATTTTGTTAGATCTGGTTTACCTGGTTTACCAACATCTTTTTTGAATGCTTCATCAGATGGTGCGAATAATGTCAATCCTTTGTCAAGAGCTGATGATTCATACATTTTCAACACACCGGAAGAAATCAACATTGAAGAAAATGTCTTGCAACCAGCTTTTTCTAACAAAGCTGTGATATTCAAAGCTGATGTGTTTGGTGCTGTTAGAATACCAGGTGCAATTACTGGTGCGGAAATCTCTAAAATAGAGAGTGAGTATGGGATTTGTTTGACGGATTTAGTGTATTCAGAATCAAGTTTAGATCCAGGTGCAGCAGAACCAAGACCAACTTTCCCACCTTTCATATCAGTGATATTAACAAACCCAAGATTACCAGGAGCATGACCAGTAGTTTGATAAAGAGTAGTAGAAAGAGTAGTACCTTCAGAGATATCATGGAGTTTGGCATTATCAAAGTAATCAAGAATAACAAGTAAAGATAACACTTTCTTGATAACAGATAATGGATGATTATCAGCTGTTAAACTTTTCATAGCTCCATTGTTGAGTACCAACACTGTGATTGTATCTCTACTGTTGATTTCATCGGAGACTTTGGTTTTTGTTAGGTAATCATTGTAAACACTGTAATCTGGAAACTTTAAGAGAATATCTGTAATGTTATGTGATGCAGCAGAAGTTGGTAATGGTGTTGTTGAGAATAGTGTAAGAATCAAGATCATTAGTATTATCATGCTGTTTGTGTTAGAAACAGCCATGGTTTTGAGGTTTGGAAAAATGGAGTTTGTTTTTTAGGGGGGAGAGAGGAGAGAGCAGTCTGGTTTGTTTATGTGAGTGAAATGAGGGTTTAGGTGGGTTTTGAAACCGAAAAAGAGGGATTGGTATGGTTAAAAATAATTTAACTAGGGTTAAATGTTTGGCATGTGAAAGGTGCATTGAGTTTGCCTCGGTCCTAGCTGTAAACTGTAGTTAAAGAAAAAAAAGGAAATTCTCTGAGTACGTTTTCTCTTTTCTCTTTTTTCTGCAAATTACTTGCAGGTCCTTTTTGATGAATTTTCTGTGGATTTTTATTTGATTCAGAAATTTCGAGAGTACAACTTTGGTAATGGATTCTTTTTGGTAGGGTTTTATTGCACTATGAGGATGTGATTATTGCTTGAATCAGAAAATAGGACTCGGGAGTCGGGCTTGTTTTTCTATACCGACGTGTTGTTCTTGTAATCTTGTGGGATGCAAATTGGAAATGATTTCAAAAGAAACGTTGTAGGCAAGCCGAGAGTGGTAAAACTAACAGGTGGTGTGCACAATGATCCATGTATAATGAATGCCAGCTTGTAGTTATGGGCCAAGAATTTGTTGAACATTTTCATTTTTGCTTATATTAGTTCGATAGCAATTAATATTTATTAGTTGTTTGATGGATGTCCTGTTTTACAGTTCACAGTGCCAAGAAGGCAAGAATTCCTACTAGTCATGACCTATGAAGTGTAGGTATCATTGTTGATTTTAAGCTATTCCACAAATCTAAACAACAAGTATACAAAGTTGGAAAACTGGATTAGGGTGTTTTAGTCAATTTATTTGCGTATGGAACCAGGTGCAAAGTGTTGCTTGCTTGCTTGGTAGGGTGGGTATTTGGTGTTGATTTAGTCAATTGAAAATGTCGGCGAAAAACGATAACCGCGCTTAGCACGTGAAAAGTGGAAACTTAGGGGAGAATAAAACTTTTCCACCTGACCTGTTAAGAAAGAGTGTTGAATTAAGGTGGAGTAATGAGTGATTTAAGGGATTAAATTAATCTTAACTGGGATTTAGGAAGTTAGTTGGTAATTGACAAAAGAATATGAGCAGAAACAGTATTTCTATAAGTCTTGGTACAAAGGACTACAATTAGGTTTAAGCTGTAAAGTTTAATGAGACACATCCTTGAACATCAATCTTATGTGGGTCACAAATGAGTCACTTTACTTCTAGCATGGATCATCAAGCCTCCGAGGAAATTCCTTAGAACTTCAATTTTAATGTTTCGGGTTTAGAAATGAAATGAGCTCTTCTGGCATGGATCCAATGTTGAAAAATGGTCATTCCCTTAGATCCATTACCACAGTGGTATGATTTTGTTTTGTTTTTGCATATATTGTTTAATGCAACTATGATTCTGGTACATTTGCAGTGATGTCTTTAATGCAACTATGATTTATTTTACTATTAAATTCAAGCATGGGATATCGATTAGTCAGCTACAAATGGTGATAAAAATTGTTGCACTCTCTATTCTAGTGGTATGAACTAAATGCATCACAATTTGGTGGCACAACAGGAGTTTGACAGTGGGGCTTTGTTAGAATGGAATCCCAAAGCTAGAAGAGTTGGAGTCCTTTCGCTCGTATATATTGCATCATCCTTGAACATCAATCTTAATCTTTCTAATTTTATCTGTTGGTCACACAGTATATGAGCTACTTTTGTTGAAACGTTTGTTTATTTAATTATGGGTTATGATGAGTGTCTTTTTTTACCAGTTAGTCTGCATTTGAAATCAGGTTGAAGTTTGGTTACACATTAACAGGATTTGGAAGTTGATTAGTCTGGTGTTCATGCGGAGATGGAAACTTACAGGGAAATAAAACTTTACCTTTTTCATTTAACTATTAAATTGAAAAGATCCTTTGAGTTTGGGTTGAGTAAAGTTTGAGATTTTCCCACTTTCCTTTTTCGGATTTGGTGACTAAGAGGGGTTAAGCAATTAAAGCGAGGTTTAGGAATAATGTCTCGTTTAACTTTAAACTAAAGAAGTTTAGGGACAATGAGGCATCCTTGGACATCAATCTTAAATGTTTCTGGTTTTTGTTTGTGGGTCGCACGCACTCGCACATGAGCTACTTGGCATGGATCCACTGTTTAAGCTTAATTACAACCATAAATACTGTGTACCATGATTCTGTTTTTGGTCTTATGGAGACTGTAGACCAAGTAAGTAAGGAACAGTCAAATTAACAACTTGCAGGTCTCTAGACAAAATTATCATCTTTTGGTTTTAGAATACTATGGGCTCTTGTCTTTTGCTCATAAGATTTTTCGGAATAGTTCTTTCTTCCTTGGAATATAGAGTTTTTGGTAATGAGCCTATTGACACTATGGAACAAAGCTGCTCCAACCAGGATTTGAGAAATGGCAAGGCAAGTTAGTGAGTTACCGATAAGTCATAGGAAAATGCTAAAACTAGGACAAAGATGATGGACAAATCTAGGACAATGAATTAATACCCCTGACTATTTCCCTCTCTAACCCGCTATCAACCTGAATGTTTGGGTCATTTTCCTCTCAATCATTTTGATTGTGCCACGACTTGTCCAATGATTTTTCCAACTGTAGAAATATCATCATAGATTTATTTTTTTGATCCCTAAAGTAAGAATTTCGATTAAAAAAAAAGTGCCAAAGAATTGTACTACCCTAGAGCAACCACAGTCATGGGAGTAAAGAGAAAATATCATCGAAATAGCAGACACTACGGAACGAGTAAAGAGCAAATATCATACCAAAGACCAAATCCCATACCATATTTGGTCTTTACTCTAGTCTTTAGTCGGGCGCAAGGAGGAGATTACGCTTGGTGGGGCGTAACTTTGAGTTACGCCCGTATTAAAAAAAAAATGGGGCGTAGTTTGAAACTACGCCTGATGAAGCCTAATTCAAAGTTACGCCCCATCACAAAAAAACAAAAAAAACAAAATTGGGGCGTACCTCAAAGTTACGCCCCATAATAAAAACAAAAAATATATATATATATATGGGGCGTAGTTTTAAACTACGCCTGATGGGGCGAACTTTCTGATTGCGCCCGATCAAATTTTTGCTCCTCCACCGTAGTGTCACAGCACGGAGTAAACCAAATTTTTTGATTTTTTTTAGTCTTTGATCTTTGGTTTTGCTCGTATGCCTGCAGTTGCTCTTAGAGAATAGAGAAAATAACCAAATGAATTGGAAAACAAAAAACAGAAGAGGTTCATAATATTGATTCCTCCAACCATTATTGACACTAGGCTCAAAAGAGATTTCCTAAAACTTTTTGAAAACTAAAGTATATAGGAAAAAAAATATGAAATTTAGCTTTGTTAATATCCCCTTAACCCATACATTGATCCTTCAAAGCTATGGAGTTTCTTTCCAGCCATATTGCCCATAAGATCATGGGATGAACCATGTTCCAAAGATCATTGGTCTCGGAATTAAGATCATATCTCTACCAAGAAAGAGCCATCATCCATGCGAATAGGCCAGTTTCTAAAAGGTGATTCCATAGCTATCTTGTGAAGGAGCAATGAAGGAAAATATGGTTGACGTTTTCTTGATCATTTCAGAAGCGGTATTTACTATGAACTTGATTCCCTCTACGATCTAAAGAATCCAAAGTGGGAAGTTTATTTTACCGAAGGCTCTATATAAAGAAAAAATCTTAGGGAAAATTTAAATTCCAAACACTCCTGACCCAATCAAATTGAATCAACCGATGAGAGATATCACTTCCTTCAAGAGCATTGTAGCAGGCCTTTACACAAAAGTTATTTGTCATATTCATCCATTGAATTTCATCATCTTCTTCCCATTGAAAAGACTTTGCATTAATCCAGTCATAGATGGTATTTAATTGATCACCAGCCAACCGGGAAATTCTTCTAGGAATTTAAAGTGTTAGAGCATAGCTCGGTTGAACCCACCAAGAGTTGGTATGTCAAGTTTGGTTGTCATATTTTAGTGAATCAAAACTCAATTTAAAAGTCGCTTGATTATGTATTAGAGACAACTTCGTATAGGTTAGGCTAGAAAGATTAGGATAATGAGACATACAAGTATTACTTGAAGACTTGAAGAATGTGAAGAAGTAACAAGCTACATCGACGACATCATCCTTCCTCTTGAGCAAGGTAGTTAATATCGAGTATCGGTATCGTATCGGTCGGGTCCTATACACCTATATAAATGATAATATCTGTTTTTACAGGCGATACATCATTTAATATGGAATTTCAAATAATTATAAAACCATAGTAAAAAATAATAAGAATCATACACATATCTCAAATTTCCAAAATACAAGGTGGTTTATTAGAGCTTCTCTTATGGTCATTGCGTGTGTTTCCTATGTGGCAACACAAATATAACATCCTCAATCTATTTTAACTTAAAATTAGGGAGAGAATAAAATCCATCTCCAACAGTATTGTATCTTCTTTTAATAAGCATAAATTTTATTTTCCATAATTAAGATTTTATTAGTTAATATATTAAAGTCAATTCAATTAAGTAAAAGCTGATTAGAATGGTAGACAATGCCAAGGGGAATGTCTAAAACTAGACATTCACCTTGACAATGTCTACCCAAAGTCATATATACATTGTTTTAAGACATCAGGTTGGAGAATGATTTTAGAAAAAAATGGATGTGTATCCTAGGTGGATTTTGACATTTATCTCCACACACATGCCATTGGAGAAGCTTTTAGCCAACGTTGTGATTGTTGTCCCATTATGCCAGTAAATCTTTTTTGTTATCCTTCATATTTATCTTTTATATTTCTATGCCTTGCAATAGAAATATGGTTTCCATCTTATATCCTACCATATAGTCTTTGATTGTATATATAAATATATTAGAGCTTTTTACCTTCTCCAATTGACATTATACTTGTCTGTAAATACTAGATGCATGTTGATGAAAAATTTATTCACGAAACCGATATTATTGGTGTACAAGTAAAACCGATATATCGGTCTGTACCGGCCTATATAACCGATAATATCATTTCGTCTTTGTATCGCCGATATTTTTGATATCGTATAGGTATTTTCCGATATCCGATAAAATCCACTAATATCGGCCTATACAACCGATATTGACTACCTTGCTCTTGAGGTTAGTAATATTTTGACTTGAACGGTTCCATTCCCAACGTATCTTTCAAGTCGTGCTATATTTAAAACATAACTGCGAAGCTGACAATGATTATACTCTAGTAGATATAGTGTTAAGGAATTAGAATACGAAGTATAATGCTTATCTTTTGAACTTCGTATATAATACATCGACATAATCGTATGAATGCTATTATGATCATGTATGGGTACGGGTGGAGATTTCTTCCTTGGAAACAATGTTTCCCTTCGTTTAAAGGAAGTACATTCATGAACTTGTTTTGTGAATCGAACGGGAAATCGCTAGGCTTATTAGTATTGTTATTCATTGCATATCTTTGGATTACCAATATGTGTGAGTTAGTAGAACCGATCATAACTTGTTATGTATCTTGGTAAAACTAGTCATAATGCCTGACTTATGTATTGGTATGACTTTTATTAGTGTAACCGATCCTAAGTAATCATCTAAGATGGTATGATCGATATTTGTAATTGGTGTGACCGATCCTAGTACTTGGTGTAACTGATCCAAGTGATTGGTGTGACCGATCACAAAAGTGTGTGTTATCGATCCTTGTAATTGGAGTAACCGGTCCTGGTAATTGGTGTAACCGATCCTGGTAACTGGTGTGACCGATCACAAGTAATACCATGACAATATGGTAACAGGTCCTAGTAACTGATGTAACCGGTCCCAGTAACCATATTAAGGTAGACCCGATCCTTGTGTTTGTAGAACCGTAAACCAATGATTAGTGTATTGATATTTGATAAATCACATAGTTCTTGGAAATCAGATGAACCAGTTATAAACTTGTTTGGAAGTGTAGTATAATAGGTTCCAATATTGTAAATATAAAAAAGGATTTATAAAGAAATTAGATGTCGACATACTTTGAAAAATTGTTCAAAGATATTCCTTAATGACTCAAGGAGATCCCGGACCGAAATAAGTTGAGAATCTTTTAATTAAGGTTGTTAATTTTATATGATTTTAATTACCAGCAATTAAAATACATATCTATGGAAAATAAAAATTAGTAATGTGCATTTACTAATTAGAGATTTTCTAGTAGGATTTCAGTTATTTTTTGACAGAGCATTTCTAGGAATTATGAAAACCGATTTGGAAATATATTGCATATCTTGAGAATATTCGGTTTTGGAAATTCCTTGGTGTCCAAACTTCTTTGGTCTATAAATACCCAAGTTTGCATTTCGAGCAAACTATCCTAAGAGCCAGCAAAACTACCTTGTTGTATTGTTACTGGTGGAGCCGTCTATTCGGAGAGGAAAGTACCCTAATTAGGCGAAAGCTCTTACGACCACTCATTTAAAGACTTCTGTGGGATCAAGAAGATCTACGAGTACCGTTGGTGGGAAAATAGATAATTGCAGTATTATTAGTTTTCGATTTGATTTGATTGACTAACGGTTGTTGAACTTTGATTGCACCTAGTTTGTTTATTCTTGAGAATCTTCTCTTCTGATATAAGATTCAGTCAAATTAGAACGAAGTGTCAACGGGATCTTTAGAACTGTTTATAGATCTAAAGACATATTGTGATAATCCATTGATAATAGACTTCTTTTTGTGTGTGATTAATCACAAGAGATTCAAGTTGTGGTGTGCATGTGTTTAAGAAGATTTGAAGATAAATAAGATTTCTTATTGGTTTCATAATCTTTGGTGTGCACAAAACTTGATCGGCTAAGATCCAACTATAATCGGTTTATCCTTGATATATTTGATTGATTAGTTGCGTAGATCGGAATCAATATTTAATATCTTGGTAGATCGTATTATTGATTGCAAAATCAAATCTCTGCTACTTTGGTAGTTGTTGAATAGATAGATCTAAACCCGACAAAGGAGTTTATTGGATTAAACAAAAGAGACTTTTTCTAACTCATATCACTGAGATTGAATAGAGTTGTTACCGAATAGATTTGTTGTTCCTTTACTGTTTGGAATACAAACCAAAGGAATTGTTCCAGTGCGTGCACTTATTGAATGTCGGAAGCGCGGGGATACTAAAGAAACTAGGTGAACTATAGGTTTAGTTGCTTGGTCTCAACTATACGAAGTTGGTGTGATTTTGTATAGCGGCTTAATTCTGAGAGTATTCAATTCTGTACTAGGTCCCGGGATTTTTCTGCATTTGCGGTTTCCTCATTAACAAAATCTTGATGTGTCATTTACTTTTGTTTTCCGCAATTATAATTGTTTTTATTATAATTTGAAGTAAATTACACAAAAGTTTACTCCGTACTACTTGATAGTGATCATATAGAGTTTGGTTAAGTCCGAACCTATTAACAAGTAAGCATACTTTGATTGTTGTATTGTCTCGATCTCGTATCCATAGATGATCACTCAAAGTGTGAATACCGATTCGCTGTATTGTCTCGACTCAGTCCATAGATAATCACTTTCGATAAGAGGACTTATAGATGTAAAAGTTTAAGATTGTGGTATATTTGGGTACCCCCGTCTTATCAAAAAGTCTTCAGTTCTACCCTAAACTATCCTCATAACCCACCTCATAATTTTTTTTACGTTTAGCTCTAGAACTAATATATATATCTGGGAACAAAATTGACATAGGATATTAGAACAACCAAGAATCCTCTCAACACCTCATTGTGGAGCCAATATTAACTTTGAAAACCTGATATTTGAGACACACTTATCTTTCTAAAGGGATGTCCAGGGGGCAGTCTCCCTAGTGGACGAGTTGTAGTCTCGTGAGGGCCTACCAAATAAGTACCCACAAACCCTTCTCCAATATCAGAGCATCCATAGAAATGTCTTTGTCTTCGGTCTTCAACTATAGATGATGAACTTCGGAATTTCGTAGAACCTTGATAATTTGTAACCATTTTTTTAAGACCCGCTACACAGTTGATCATCATTTTTTTTTAGTGACCCGCTACACAGCTGATCATCAGATACCAAACACAAGACCCGCTACACAGCTGGTCATCATAAAAAAAAATTGATTTTTGATTTATTTATTTTTTAATAAAAGACTAAAAAATCTATATGCAAAACACTACAAAAAAAAATCCTACAAAAGACCCGTCATAGAAAAGAAGAAAAAAAATGCAAAGACTACAAAGGATCATACAAAAAGAAGAAAAAAAATGCAAAAGACTACAAAGGAAAAAAAAACATACAAAAGACCCGCTCCACAGCTGGTCATCCTAAAAACAACAAAAAATAAAATGCAAAAGACTAAAAAAAAAAAAAAAAAAAAAATCCTACAAAAGACCCGCTACACAGCTGGTCATCAGAAAAATTTTGATTTTTTTTTTTTAATAAAAGACTAATTTGATTTTTTTAATAAAATACTAAAAACTCTATATGCAAAACACACACCCAAACCTAAATCTAACATTGTCCTCAATGTTTCAAAAGATGATAAGAACACATATCAAGAGAACAAGGTAGAGAAGATTTAAAGGAAAGAGATTACCCGATGCAGAAAGGGTGGTGCTAACCATAATTGAATGAATGCTTTGAGAGAAAACAATATGAGCGCAAGACAAAAAGTTTGGTTAGCACACATATATATGAAGAAGATTCAAAAATTAATTACTGGATTATATACAATAAAAATTCACCATACACCAACAATCTAAAAAGTTGAGGATCAACCCAAAAGACGGAGTGTGAAAACAACAACAGCCTTACACAATTATAACACAACAATGCAAGTAAGACTGAAAGTGTGAAAACATTACCCCCAAACCTGAACTTGTCAATAGATGTGTTTTTGAGCACAAAATCTAACAATTTCAGGGGTTCATCATGCACAAGATCTAGTTCAAAGTGGATTTTGTCAGGGATAGGCAAAAAAACATGAGGGTATTCCAGATATGACTTCTCAATAACAGGATATTTAGTGGACAAAAAGTACAAAAGAATTTGAGATGCATATAACTCTAACCCTAGGTTTGGAATTGTCAACAACATTGATTCAGCACACTTAAAAGGAACAATTTTTAGGTCCAGTGCAAGACCATCAGTTGGTGACTTAAGCAGGAGAGTAGGTACGTCTAAGTTGCTCATATGGATGAGATCAAGAGTACCCTTATCATTAGTTACATTTACATCTCCTAAGTCATCTACAAGTGTGAAAGTATGCTCACATTCATAGAACAATTCTTCAAGACCTAGTTCATAATCATCATCATCCAAAGTTTTATTCTCATGCATATACAAATCCAAAGAGACATCACAATGTTGTGACCTAGGTAGAGAATCAGACACGTCAATTATATTTTGATGCATAAGATCATTAGTGTCGACAGGAGATTCAAAACTACCTATGTCAGACACAAGTACAACATCATGCTCATGCTCATAAAACAAATCAATAAGCCCCAGTTCACAATCATCCCCTAGAACTTCAGTTTCATGCATAGGAATATCACAAGAAACTTCACATTGTAACTTAGGCAGAGAATCGGACATATTAAAGTTATTTCCATGCATAGTTTCATTGGTGTCTACAGAAGATTCAACATTTTCTAAGTCACAAACAAGTTGTGTAGCATGCTCTCTTTCACAGGATAACTGCACATGCTCAAGATTAGTAACCACATCACATGTATATGGAACATTAGAAGAAACATCATTCATTAAGGTCGAGGCAGAGAAGCCTAATGTCTCTGAACCCAAAGGTTCGACAATATTTTCAGTAAAAACATGTTCTTCTAACATAACATCATCATCATCATCAGAGTAGTATGCATACTCATCCCTATTAAAAACTTTGTTTTCAGTCAACTCATTCTTTTCTAGGTGAGTCTCATATTCAATATTAGTTACATGAGTAGGACTTGACATACAATTCTCGACATTTAATTCAGTAGGGATAACAAACATCTCATCATGAACTTCTTTCCTCTCCTCATTTAGTGCATCAAGGATTTGACTCATTTTGAGTTCTAAACTCGCAAACCTTTGGTCAGTTAAATTTTGATATTGCACAAGGTTTTGATCAAATTCTAAAATTTCATTATGTTGTTCAATGAAAGGAGAGTCATCAATAGTAGGTATCTCATTTTCATATGAATATTCAGTACATGGTGATGCATGAGATTCACTATTGAAGGAAAATTCATGGATGTTGCTATATGGATGATCATGCAATGCTTGCAATTCAGATCTAGCATTATTTTGTTCCATCAATTTGAGATTTTCCATCACAGATTGCATATAAGGGCTCAGGGGAGTATAGAATTGCTCTGCATCCCCTGGATGTGAGTAATACATATGTGGATAACAACTAGGGTCTATATATTGTGTCTCGGGACCTTGAAAAGGTCCATAATTTTCCCTAAAGTTATTAATACCATGATCTATGGGGTTCTCAAAATATGAAGCATGCACATGTGCAAGGTGTCCATTGTGTCTGTATTCATTCCCAGTTGCAGACCAAAATCCTGACATGATCTCTAACTAGCACTAGGCTTGTTGCAGAGATTGGGAGGTACAGAGACCATTTTTTTTTTTTTTAATAATAAAATTAATGGAGAAAATAAAAATAAAAAAATAGAATACCACAAACAAGGAAGGGAAGTTCTATTCAATCACAAACAAGGCTAACTCCACCACATTAAACCTACTGATTTCTAGCAAACAAAAAGCATGATGGCTCCACTTAGATTGTTTTCTAGACCAGCTTCTATTCCTTCGAAATGGAATTTGTTACAATCTGAGCAAACTCCTCTGGAATCAATCCGAGTTTAAGTAAATTGAATAGAGGCGAGGGAAGCTGCTAGAGCTTTGATACCCAAGGCCTCACCGTATTACAAGGCGGCGCAGTCACGCATTCAATTTACAGAAACCGTCATGAACTTCGAAGTATGCTTAAAGAGTAACCAATATTTTTCAAATGACTTTCCTACTAAGCTCGTTACCTTATAGGTCTTGTTCTATTCAAAATTTTAAAGCTTAGGTTCGCGTATGTATCGTTTTCCTAAGGCGGGCAAGAAGAGAACGGTGATGAAATCTGAACCCTTATCTTGTATGGCCAGTCCTTGCCCTTTACTAGGAAAATAAAGCAGCCGTATTCAATTCCTCAACATATATGCAAACGAAGGAATACAGTAACTAGCTAACAAGGGATTCGCAAGTGTTTCGACAAACTTACCTCCCGTTCCATACGGGGGATGAACCGTTGTTGTCGACTCGGGCCACGACTCCTATGTCATGAACGAACCCGAGGGGCAGAGGTGATATTGTAATCACCGTCCTTCTCTGCAAACATTTGATATTTAATAATACCCTTCCGTAGGGTTTAAAAATAAAAATAAAAATAGAATGTCCAAGTCCAAAGTCCAAAATAAAGTGCAAAAGAAAAAGAAAATTACAAGAGTAGAGGAATCCTAATACAATAAAATAAACTCTCTTTTTTTTTTTAATTTAAAATAAAAACTTCTTTCGCTTCCTTTCCTTCGCCTTTACAACAGCTACTCCAGCACCTGTTGAGCTCAAAAGAGGTAGTTAGGGTTTCGAAGTTTTAAAGCAAAAGCAAAAATAAAAAAATAAAAAAAAACAAAAATAAGTGTAAAAGCGACTGTGAATAGTTGCGCTGCTACAGTGATTATGCTACAGTGACAGGAAGTGAAAGATGAATAGTGACAGGAGATGAAAAATGAACTACACCACTACCGAGTCCCCGGAAACGGCGCCAAAAACTTGGTAGGCTCGGAAAGATACCTACTATTGTATAAACTGCAAGTGCACAGTGTCGACAAGCAACACAGGGCAAGCACAGGTCGAACCACAGAGACTTGGAGAGTGTAGAAGTTGATTCTAAATCCTGATTCAGAGAGTAACCAAAAGGGGTTTGTTTTTGTCGATACGACGATATGATTTTCAAATGACTGAAATAATAAAATTAAAAGATGCAAATAGCAAGATATGTAAACAATGATAATATGGATACTAGGGTATTCAAATCCACCAATAAACTATGATATGCATTCAACTTGTAATATTATTCTTGTCCTTATAGTAGATTCAAGTCTACCGTATAACTAAGGTGTTTCTCCAATGGATAATTTAATCACAACTAAAGTATTTCTCCAAAGCATTAATTGTCTAATTAAGCACAACTAATCTAAAGATCAATATTTGGTTAAGCATGAGTTGTAGCATAATCAACATAGAGATATTCTAACTACAATGGATACATGGCATACATTGTGAGAGAAAGATGTTGACAAACTTGGATTAAATTATATCTTTAAACAATTCTAAACTTTCAAGAACAAGATACAAGATATGAATACATACCAATGAAATTAGGGCTTCATCTAAACCCTAGTAAATGAAACTAGAACATGAAGAACATTACAACAAAACTTAAATTTGATAAACTAACATGAACAAGCTATTCTTGGATGGTTTTTCAACACAACAACCCTCTCTATTTATACACAAAATTCCCTCAAGCACTTGGATCCGAATTTTGGCACTCATCCACTCAACAAAACATGATTTCTTAATTGATGGAATATATTTGGTTGTGGGAAACAAATTGGGAGTGATTGAGTGAGAGAATGGGGGTGAGGTGGATGTTTTGGAAAGAATCCAATGGGGGTGAGGTGGATGTTTTGGAAAGAATCCAATGGGGGTGAGGTGAATGTTTTGGAAAGAATACAATGGGGGTGAGGTGGAAATGGATTTGGGTCTTGGGTTTTGGATCATGAGTTTTGGATCATGGGTTGTTTAATCCCATGAATTTGTAAACAGGTTGCCACTGATGCGCGAGCGGGTTGCAACGCTTCCAACTTTCTTCTCTTTTGTCTTCTCAATTCTTCCAAGCTTTATTTAGTACTTAAAAACACAAAATTAATTAATACAAATATTTATTCTTGAAAATGGTAAAAATGCAGAATTTGGGATAATATATGACTTTGAAGCGCGAAAGATGAGTTAAGTGCCAATGAAAAGGTGTATGAATATGCAATATTTGGCACTCATCAGGCAGCAGGCCTACCAGTTATGTTCGAGCGCCTCTTAGCAGAGTGCGAGACAGCGCCTCGCAGAAAATTTTTCTGGTTTCGAATTTCAAAACCTAATTCGTTTTCCCAAATTTTCTACAGAGACGTCTCTTCCTATTAATGGATGACTTATGAAAGAATCTGTTGGAGATGAAGAGACATCTCTAAAAGACATGAAATCCTATATAAATAGCGAAGGTTTTCTCCCAATTCAATATTCAATAATCTATGTTTTCTCTTCTCTCTAAGCATCACCAGAATCTCATATTGTGTGTTGTTTATTGGTTCGAAGGAGTACAACTCTTGAATCTCACAAGTTGTTAGGGCTTATCCTGAAAGCAATATTTCATTGACCAATTGTACTCGTCAATATCTTGGGAATAGTCAAAATAATTGATGAAGATAATTGCAAGGCCTTAAATTCCTTGGTACAACATTCTTTTTTGTTCTTTAATTTCATCCTCCGGTGCCCAAATTTCCGACAATTAGGTCATATTTGAGGGGTACAAAAGGGTTACAATGGTTAAAAATGGGATAAATTAATTCAAATTTGGCTCGAGAACTCATATTTGAGGGGGTGTAATTGCACACCCACCTCTCAATGTGGATCGGACCCTTGCTCCAGCCTTGAACACTTTCCATCATCATAAATGGTTGTCTTATGTGCAAATATGGAGACGTAGATAGGCAAAGAACTTCTTCTTGGCTAGTTTTAATTTTCAATGAGTTTTTTAGGAGGTCGTTTGAGATTCGTTTTCAACTATGAACCATACTTGTGTTTGCTATTTGGTGGATAATTTGGTTAGAAAGAAATAAAAAACTATTTCGATGAAAATATACAGACTTACTCAGTGATGTGATGATGTAAATTACCTTCCATATAATTGGTCCCTTAAAGCAAGTCCAACGGAAATTTTAAAATTTACATTCAATGGTCTATGTGAATGGGAAAACTCTGTTTCTAACAACGAGAATAACATTTTCCAGAGATAAATCGATCGTACAAGACTTGAACGATTATCTCAAACTGAGCAAAGACTCGGATCAACTTGAGATGATTGGTCCAAGTTCCAAATACAACGGTTATATCCCAACAGTAATAAAATGACTAGTTTTTTCAAACATATATATAAATAATACGCTACTTCAAACACCCAACTCGTACAAAATTCAATCATTGGATTTACCAAAAAATATTATACCAAATTCAATTTTCTCTACAATTTTTTTCTACTAAAAATCATTTTAAATTTTTTTAACTTCTCTAAATTTCTCAATAGAAATGTCTTAATCTCAAGGGTTTAGCTGGAAAAAATTTATTTAAAATCCTCCTAAAAATAAATACAATCCACTACTGAGGGAAGAATCAAGTTTGAATGAAGAAAATAATCCCAAACTACTTTTCGTTTCAGAATTTACTAGAGTTCAGGGTAATCTGTCTACAAAAATTAAGCGAGATAACTCTGGTCGAAAACCAAGAGGTACGGGTATGAAGTTAAAAAGGTTTTTGAAAGCCTACATAATGGTGCTAAATTTATTGTATATATCCTTGGTTTATTTTGTAATACTAATGCGAAGAAACATCAAAACAAATTGTTATTTGTATTGGTGGAATGTTGTGATGTGATATCAAAATTGTTGTAGTAATAAGGTTCTTGAGACTTGTGAAAGCAATAGAATTTAGACTTAATGAGACTTAAAAATAAACAAAACTTAATTTAAAAAGTGAGTTGAAGATTTAAAAATAGACCAAGGCTTCGGATTCCACTATTCCTCCTAATTGATTAGTTTATAATGATATTTCAAGAATTATTATTAAGCGTTTTTTCTCATTAATCATTCTTAGGGATTACAATTTAATGTTTGGACATCATATAGATTAATTCACTATTAATCTATATGGTGTCCAAACATTAAATTGTAATCCCTAAGCATGAATTATCAAAGAATTGATTCTAAGCATAACACATCGAATTGATTCACAACTAATTAAGAAAACCAATTTTATCTTTATGTTCATCCTAGTGAATTAAATTAAAAAAATAATTATAAAAGAAATTACCAATCAAGCATGAGTGAATAGTTTCCTCCGTTGCCTCAGTCACTGGGTATTTTAGCCGCTCATCATGTTGAAAACCCTCTCAAATAATTTATTTATGCTCAAAAATGTTTTACAAATGATGAATTTGGAGAAAAAATATGATAAAACCGGATTTGTAACAGTTTTATTTGTTACAAACCGAGCCGTTACAAAGAACGATAAATGTTACATGTCGCTAACACTGTAGCGATACGACCCTCTTCTGATTGTCGTTGTTGCTGTTGCAAAAATGACTGCCTATGGTGGTCTTTTGTTCTTCGTAGCTTCTTCACCAGCAGAAAAATATTCTTCCTGCAACTTGATTTTCTCAACTTTCTGATGCTCTGCAACTCTCCCAATCTCTCCGTACCCCCTCTGCTCGACCCCATCAAACTATTTATACACCTTTGGACTAAGAATAACTCCTCATCAATCCAAAAAATCTTCCCATTACTCGGCAGTCAATGAAAATATTCTCGGGATAAAATCTTTCCATTTTCTTCTCCTGCACGCTTCTGCCAGCTGAAAACTCTCCTTATTTATCTTTTACACGCTCCTGGTTGCTGCTAGAGTCAACAAACACGTTCAAATTCTCTAAAACTCATGCAAACCCGTGTCTCGTGTAAGTGTTGCTATGTTTGCTTCTCTAGGATTATCCAGCCAAAGTTAGTCGAACAAAAGGCCTATACCAGCCCTGTTTAGCCAATAGGAACAAACCCAATTAAATTCGGTGGTTGAATCTCCTTAAATCCCGTCCAAAAAGTGAACCCTAAATTCTGTTCTTCCCTTGCCAAATATTCCCGCCAAAATAATTAATTAAAACGGAGAAGAAGACATGCATCCCTTTAACGAAAACGCTGGTGCCTTTAGCAGATGGGATCCTTAGGGTGCCCTTATCTAAAGTGAGGGTGCCTTTATCACTTTTCTCCGGGGGTCCAAAAAGCACTTTTCGAGCAACTTTTTCCGCATAAGTGTAATTCTCCAATAACACCTAAACAAATATAAAAACACCAAAATTAGTACAAAAATCGAGACTAACAATAGAGACACTGAGGACAATTTAGACACAAAAATGTGTCTATCAAATACCCCCAAACTTATTATTTTCTAGTCCCGAGCAAATCTAATCTAGAAAATAAAATGACTACACTTAGCACGTGCAGCAAGCCGTTAAACCGCTAGGTGGCCCTAGCGGCGGAGTGTTGTCTCCGGAGGGTTTTACCAGAGGTGTACCCACAAACACATGTACTTCTAATTGGTCACAAGTATCCAAAGGGCTATGAGGACATACAAATTCTCAACCTATCTCCAAGTGACTAGAATGTCAGAGAAATTAAGGGTGCTAGCTCTAAAGCTGACTGAAGAAAAGGGGAGACACATCCGCAACACTGCTAGATAAAGAGATATCCGCTACACAGCTAGATAAACATTGTAAGATGTGTCCGCTGATTTACATATGGATAAGATTAGGAGAGAGATAAAAATGAGAGGGACATCTGCTACACAGCTGGACTAATTACGTGTGATGAGTTGAACCAGTGCTGGAAAGATCTTGTGTCAGATTGAAAGTGGACTAACAAAGCAACAAAATGTATCTTTCTTCGACTCTCTCATAGTGCTCAGTAGAAACAACATCTTCTTCGGTCTTCAATTGTTGATGATAAACTCTCGAACCTCATAGAACCTTGACAATTAACTCTTCTCTTCGATTTCTTGCTTGACTTAAAAATTTCTACTTCCCTAAGGCCTTATTGAACAAAATTTAAAATTTAAACTTTTTATTTTTATTTTTATTTTTATTTTTATTTTTATTTTTTATTTTTTATTTTTCATTTTTATTTTTTTATTATTATTTATTTTTTTCAGAGTAATAACAAGACAAAAATTTACATGGCCATGAGAGAAGGACTTTAAAAACTTAGATCTTCACAACTCGTGATGTCTTGGTATCATGAATTCCAACAACTTATATAATTTGCTCTTATAACTTCTTGTAACTAAGTCTTCAACTTTGATTTTTTGAATTATTCTTTTCTATTGTTGATTCTAAACCTTAAACGTCTTCAACTTTCTTCATAGATTTTGATGTCGCTCTGTTTGTTGATGATGATAAGTATCTACTGAGAGAGAGTTGTAATCCAGTAACTAAGACTACATTGTGAGGTTGCTTTGTCTTTCTGGAATTTCCTGACCTACTTGCCTTTCTATCATGGATGGTTAGGTCCATCAAGGTTATCCTCTAAAAGGAACAAGTTCTCTCCTAAATTTCAAGGATCTCAATGTCTTTTTATCTAATGTCTCAATAGGTTGTTATCCCTAGCATTCCAATTTCTATCTTTTCGGTGAGAAACAGTATGTAAACTTAGCTAACCGGATACCATGTGACGCTAGAAGTTTCAAAAGTACAATTAAAAAGTTCTTCTCCACCCCCAAACTTAAATCTAACATTGTCCTCAATTTTTCTAATGAAAGAGCAATACCAAAAGTAAAATAACACGAGGAGAAGTTGGAGAGATAGTACCTGGGTGAAGAGAGAAATCAAAAACTAATATACAACATACAACCGCCTCGATGGTCAATCAAGGGTAAACAGGGTCCTCCAGAGGGACCTCCTCAACATCACATGTAGGAAAGGTCTCTAAAAAGGGTTTCAATCTCTGACCGTTAACCTTCGAAGAACTACTACCATCCGGTGTCTCAATTTCAATAGCTCCATGAGGAAAGACAGTGCGAACAATAAAAGGACCCGTCCACCGAGAACGTAACTTCCCAGGGAAAAGATGCAAGCGGGTATCATACAGAAGAACTTTTTGACCTGAATAAAAAGACTTCCGTAAAATATTTCTATCATGCACAAGTTTTATTTTGTTCTTATATTCCTTCACACTATCGTAAGCATCTATACGAATCTCTTCCAACTCATTGAGTTGGAGTTTCCTATGGGCTCCTGCCTTGTCAAGTGAAAAATTTAGCTGCTTAACAACCCAATAAGCTCTATGTTCTAACTCAACAGGTAAATGACATGCCTTGCCATAAATAAGCCGATAAGGAGACATTCCAATGGGGGTTTTAAACGCAGTATGGTAAGCCCATAAGGCATCAGTAAGCCTAGACGACCAGTCTTTCCGATTAGGATTAACTGTTTTCTCTAATATACGTTTTATCTCCATATTGGAAACCTCTACCTGACCACTAGTCTGTGGATGATACGGGGTGGCTACCTTATGTGTAATACCATATTTCTTCATCAAAAGTTTAAAAGGTCCATTACAAAAGTGCGACCCTCCATCACTAATTATAGCTCGCGGTGTACCAAAACGTGTAAGTATATTATTTTTCAAGAACTCAATCACAAACCTATGGTCATTGGTTTTACACGCAACCGCCTCAATCCACTTAGAGACATAGTCTACGGCGACAAGGATGTATAAGTTACCAAAAGAATTAGGAAATGGACCCATAAAGTCAATACCCCACACATCAAAGACCTCAACAACTAAAATATGGTTCAAGGGCATCATGTTCCTACGGGAAATGGTTCCTAATTTCTGGCAACGTTCACAAGTAACACAGTGATTGTGGGAGTATTTAAACATTGAAGGCCAATAGAATCCACACTGCAATATCTTAGCAGCAGTCTTCTTAGCACTAAAGTGACCCCCACAAGCATGATCATGACAAAAGGAAATAATACTGGATTGGTCACTCTCAGGTATACATCTCCTAATGATCTGGTCTGGACAATACTTAAATAAATAAGGATCATCCCAAAAGAAGTGCTTAACCTCGGCAAAAAACCTAGAACGATCTTGTTTACCCCAATGTTGGGGCATTCGACCAGTAACAAGATTCACAATATTCGCATACCAAGGTGATTGGGAAACAGAGAACAATTGTTCATCAGGAAAGTTGTCCCTTATAGGAAGGGAATCACTAGGGGAACTAACAACTAGCCTAGACAAGTGGTCTGCTACTATATTTTTTGCACCCTTTTTGTCCCTAATGTCGGGAGAAAATTCTTGTAACAATAGGATCCACCTAATCAATCTAGGTTTGGTATCCTTCTTAGACAAAAGGTATTTCAAAGTAGCATGATCAGTATAGATTACGATCTTAGAACCTAAGAGGTAGGATCTAAACTTGTCTAAGGCAAACACAATAGCTAATAGTTCCTTCTCCGTAGTGGTATATTTCAACTGGGCATCATTCAGAGTTTTGTTAGCATAGTAAATCACATGAAGTAACTTATTTTCTCGCTGACCTAGCACAACACCAATAGCATAATCTGAAGCATCACACATGATCTCAAAGGATAGGTTCCAGTTGGGTGCCTGGACTATGGGGGCGGTAGTGAGTAAAGTCTTAAGCTTCTCAAAAGCCTCTAAACAAGCATCATCAAAGAAAAACTTAGCATCTTTGCAAGCAAATTGCAAAGAGGTCTAGAAATCAATCTAAAATCCTTAATGAATCGACGATAAAAACCAGCATGCCCTAAGAATGACCTAATATCTCTTACGGTTTTTGGGACCGGTAAAGTTTTAATAAGGTCAACATTGGCTCTATCTACCTCTATACCCTTCGAGGATACGACATGCCCTAGAACGATTCCTGAACGAACCATGAAATGACATTTCTCCCAGTTAAGCACTAAATTCTTTTCCTTACACCTAGTTAAAACTAATGACAAATGATGCAAGCACTCATCGAAAGACGAACCAAACACTGAAAAATCATCCATAAAAACCTCTAAGAACTGTTCTACTATGTCAGAAAATATGCTCAACATACAACGCTAAAAGGTCGCAGGGGCATTACATAGCCCAAAAGGCATGCGTCTATACGCAAAGGTACCAAAAAGACAGGTAAAAGTGGTTTTCTCTTGGTCTTCTGGGGCAATAGGAACCTGATTATAACCGCAGTATCCATCTAAAAAGCAAAAATGGCTACGTCCAGCTAATCTTTCTAGCATTTGGTCGATGAAGGGAAGGGGAAAGTGGTCATTCCTAGTGACCTTGTTCAATTTTCTATAGTCAATACAGACACGCCAACCCGTGGTCATTCGGGTTGGGATTAACTCATTGTTATCATTCTGGACTACAGTAATACCGGATTTCTTGGGAACAACCTGAATGGGGCTGACCCACTTACTATCTGAAATGGGGTAGATAATGCCTCCATCTAACAGCTTAAGAACCTCGGTTCGAACTACTTATTTCATATCAGGGTTCAGTCGACGTTGCATTTCCCTAGAATGTTTGGCTTCACTCTCTAAATAGATATGATGCATACAATCAGTAGGACTTATACCCTTAATGTCTGCTATGGTCCACCCTAAAACTTCCTTGTTATTCTGAAGGACGGTCACTAGCCTACTTTCCTGATCACTATCCAAGTCGGATGTTATAATCACAGGTAAAGTTTCAGATGGGCCTAAAAACACATACTTCAGGGTGTCTGGTAATGGTTTAAGGTCCAACTTAGGGGGCTTTTCTAAAGAAGGAACTAGGGTAGACTTAGAAATGGGTAGAGGTTCGAACTTAGGTTTCCATCCATTACTAGTATCTATCAAAGGGGTTGAATCTAACAAAGCATTCACCTCATTAATCACATCATCATCATCGAAATCAATCCCAAAGTGAGCTAGGCATTTCTCTAATGGATATTCTAGCAAAGTGTTTGGTAATGACTCCTCGACTAATGTTCCTATCATGTTCACCTCTTCTATGCTCGAGTCATCTAGCTCAGAGGGTATCTTAATAATATTAAAAATGTTCATCTCAATAGTCATATTACCAAAAGACAAATTAATAATTCCATTTCGACAGTTAATGATCGCATTGGATGTAGCTAAAAATGGGCGACCTAAAATCATTGGTATTTGGTTCTCTGGGTCAGGGAGAGGTTGGGTATCTAGGATAAAAAAATCCATTGGATATATAAACTTGTTGACCTCTATAAGAACATCCTCGATCACACCACGAGGAATTTTAACGGACCTATCAGCTAACTGAAGAGTCATCTGGGTAGGTTTCATCTCACCAAGTCCTAGCTTAAGGTACACATGGTATGGAAGTAAGTTCACACTGGCTCCTATGTCTAGCAACGCTTTCTCAACACGGTATTTACCTATTGTGCAAGAAATGGTAGGGGACCCTGGGTCTTTGTACTTAGGAGTAGTGGTATTCTGAATGATAGAACTCACATGACTAGCTAGGAAGGCTTTCTTCTGGATACTAATCTTACGCTTTCGCGTACACATATCCTTAAAAAACTTAGCATAAGTGGGAATCTGCTTGATCGCATCTAACAATGGGAGTTGATAGTAACCTGCTTAAAAACCTCCAATATATCATTAAAGGTGGGATCCCTCTTAGTTGGAACTAGCATCTGTGGGAATGGGGATCTAGGAACAAAGCTGGGCTTATCAGGAACCTCATCGGTCTCTTTAGAGACTCTATCAGTCTCCTCGGTTTCTGGTTCAGAAGGGTGAACTACAACATGTTCACTATCAGGCATGGCAACCTTGTTGTCTATGACTCTTCCACTCCTAAGGATTTTAAAAGCATTCACATGATTGGATGGTCTTTCACCTATTTCATTAATTCTTCTAGGGTTGGGTTGAGTTTGACTAGGAAACCTACCTCTTTCTCTCAAAGATTCATTTATCTGACGAACCTGGGTTCTCAACTCAGAAATAGCCTGAGAGTTAGCTTGACATATTCTCTTATTTTCTTCTAAACCTTGAGCAACCGTTTGTTGAAGCTGCACAGTGTTGCGAGTTAACAAAGCAAGATTCTCTTCTAAACTCAAAATCTTTTTATCTAAATGGTTTTGAAACTATGCTTGAGATGAAGGACTCTTAGTATAGCCAAATCCTGGGGGAACCTAAGAGTTACTAGACTGACCTTGATTCTGTCCCTTAGACCAAGAAAGGTTTGGATGGTTTCTCCATCCAGGGTTATAGGTCTCCGAATAAGGGTCAAACTTTTGATGATTATCAAATCTAGTGTTTTTATAAAGAGCATTGGCTTGCTCATCAACAATATGGCCTTCCCAAAAAGGCTCTATTCTTCCACTACTACCACTAGAATGACCTAATTCTAAGGTTTCTAACCTTTTGGCTATGGCTGCTATTTTAGCATCAGACTCGTAAGATCCTTCTATCCTATTGACATTTCCTCTACTTAGAAGAATTGTTTTCTGGGGCTCCTTACTATTTTCCCATTGTTGGGTCTTATCGGCGATTTCATTCAAAAATATCATCGCCTCATCAACTGTTTTATTCTCAAACCCACCGGTGCATAAGGACTCAACCATGGTTGTTGTAGAATAATCTAAACCCTCGTAAAGGATCTGAACTAGCCTAACCTTTTCTAAACCATGATGAGGACATTGAGCTATTAAGTCATTAAACCTTTCCAAATACCTATATAAAGATTCTCCCTCTTGTTGAGCAAAAGTACAGATTTGTGTCCTAATAGACGATGTTTTATGCGTAGGGAAAAACTTCTGAAAAAAAGGCAGCTGTAAGTTGGTCATAGGTTTCAATTGACTCATAAGCCAAACTATATAGCCAAGATTTGGCTTTATCTCTTAGGGAAAATGGAAATAACCTAAGTTTCAACGCAGCATCATCTAGGTTTTTAATTTTCAGAGTACTACAAACTTCCTCGAATTCCCTAATATGAAAATATAGGTTTTCAATTTCTTTCCCTAAAAAGATTGGGAGAATCTGTAGAGTCCCAGGTTTCAGTTCATAATTTGCCTCGGTTTCAGCTAACTTGATACATGACGGACGAGAGGTCCTAGTTGGGTTTAACAAAGCTTTCAAAGTTGCCATTTTTGGCACTATCAAAGGACTAGGGGTACTTTCTTCACTAATTTTCAAGTTTTCAAAGCTGAAATTTCCAAAAACGGGGCTCTCAAAAGAAGAGTCTTCGATCTCCCCGCCTTCACAAGAAGAACTACTAGGTTTGTCACTAAACAAACGACCTAGAGTGTTTCTTTTCCAAGCCCGTTCTCTAATGACCTCGGGCATACACTAGAAAAAGAAAAATCCTAAAAGGAAGGGAAGTTCTTTGCAAGTACAAACAAGGCTAACTCCACCAAAACAAACCTAGAGATTTCTAGCAAACAAAAAGCATGATGGTTCCACTTAGATTGTTTTCTAGACCAGCTTCTAATCCTTCGAAAGGTAATTCGTTACAATCTGAGCAAACCCCTATGAAATCAATCCGAGTTTAAGCAAGTTTAATAGAGGCGAGGGAAGCTGTGCGGAGCTTTGATACCCAAGGCCTCACCGCATTACAAGGATGCGCAGTCACGCATTCAACTCACAGAAACCATCATGAACTTCGAAGTATGCTTAAAGAGTAACCAATATTTTTCGAATGACTTTCCTAGTAAGCTCGTTACCCTATCGGTCTCGTTCTATTCCAAATTTTAAGCTTAGGTTCGCGTTTGGTATCGTTTTCCTAAGGCGGGCAAGAAGAGAACGGTGATGAAATCCGAACCCTTATCTTATATGGCCAGTCCTTTCCCTTTACTAGGAATTTAAAACAGCCGTATTCAGTTCCTCAACATATATGCAAACGAAGAAATACAGTAACTCGCTGACAGGAGATTCGCGAGTGTTTCGACAAACTTACCTCCCGTTCCAGACGGGGGATGAACCTTTGTAGTCGACTCGGGCCACGACTCCTATGTCATGTACGAACCCGAGGGGCCGAGGTGATATCGTAATCACCGTCCTTCTCTGCAAACAGTTTAATATTAAAACTACCCTTCCGTAGGGTTTAAAAATAAAAGAATGTCCAAGTCCAAAGTCCAAAAAGTAAAGTTCAAAATAAAAAGAAAATTACAACAATAAAGAAATCCTAATACAATCTAAAGAAATAAACTCTTTTTTCTCTCTCTCTTTTTATATAAAAAAAAATCTTCTTCTTTCGCTCCTTTCGCTTTGTCTTTAACTCCAAATCTTTAAGTATTCACCAAAAGCTTTGGCAAATTTTTCTTTCGCTCCAAATTCCAAAATATGTAGTAAAAACACAAAAACAAAAACATAAAGAAGAACAAATAAAAAAAAAACCTAAAAAAAAAAAAAAAAAAAATCTAAAAACTCTAGCCTAGAGACAAGCTCCGTGTCGACGGCGCCAAAAATTGATGTGATATCAAAATTGTTGTAGTAATAAGGTTCTTGAGACTTGTGAAAGCAATAGAATTTAGACTTAATGAGACTTAAAAATAAACAAAACTTAATTTAAAAAGTGATTTGAAGATTTAAAAATAGACCAAGGCTTCGGATTCCACTATTCCTCCTAATTGATTGGTTTATAATGATATTTCAAGAATTATTATTAAGCGCTTTTTCTCATTAATTCACTATTAATCTATATGGTGTCCAAACATTAAATTGTAATCCCTAAGCATGAATTATCAAAGAATTGATTCTAAGCATAACACATCGAATTGATTCACAACTAATTAAGAAAACCAATTTTATCTTTATGTTGATCCTAGTGAATTAAATTAAAGAAATAATTAAAAGAAATTACCAATCAAGCATGAGTGAATAGTTTCCTCCGTTGCCTCAGTCACTGGGTATTTTATCCGCTCATCATGTTGAAAACCCTCTCAAAGAATTTATTTATGCTCAAAATTGGTTTACAAATGATGAATTTGGAGAAAAAAATGATAAAACCGGATTTGTAACAGTTTTATTTGTTACAAACCGAGCCGTTACAAAGAACGATAAATGTTATCTGTCGCTAACATTGTAGCGATACGACCCTCTTCTAAGTGTCGTTGTTGTTGTTGCAAAAACAACCGCCTATGGTGGTCTTTTGTTCTTCGTAGCTTCTTCACCAGCAGAAAAATATTCTTCCTGCAACTTGATTTTCTCAACTTTCTGATGCTCTGCAACTCTCCCAATCTCTCTGTACCCCCTCTGCTCGACCCCATCAAACTATTTATACACCTTTGGACCAAGAATAACTCCTCATCAATCCAAAAAATCTTCCCATTACTCGGCAGTCAATGAAAATATTCTCGGGATAAAATCTTTCCATTTTCTTCTCCTACACGCTTCTGCCAGATGAAAACTCTCCTTATTTATCTTTTACACGCTCCTGGTTGCTGCTAGAGTCAACAAACACGTTCAAATTCTCCAAAACTCATGCAAACCCGTGTCTCGTGTAAGTGTTGCTCTGTTTGCTTCTCTAGGATTATCCAGCCAAAGTTAGTCGAATAAAAGGCCTATACCATCCCTGTTTATCCAAGAGGAACAAACCCAATTAAATTCGGTGGTTGAATTTCCTTAAATCCCGTCCAAAAAGTGAACCCTAAATTATGTTCTTCCCTTGCCAAATATTCTCGCCAAAATAATTAATTCAAACGGAGAAGAAGACATGCATCCCTTTAACGAAAACGCTGGTGCCTTTAGCAGATGGGATCCTTGGGGTACCTTTATCCAAAGTGAGGGTTCCTTTATCACTTTTCTCCAGGGGTCCAAAAAGCACTTTTCGAGCAACTTTTTCTGCATAAGTGTAATTCTCCAATAACACCTAAACAAACATAAAAACACCAAAATTAGTACAAAAATCGAGACTAACAATAGAGACACTGAGGACAATTTAGACACAAAAATGTGTCTATCATGTTGGTAATATATCACACACACATTTTGTTTTTAATACTTCGAAGTAGTTATGTTAAATATTGTGCTTTATAGTTTACATGAAATATATTAATACAGATATGTAAATGAAATAAAAAAAATGTTAATATTTTTTGAGGAATGATATCATTAGATTTGTTCTTCCTACTTGAGATACCTTTGACCAAGAAGGTTAGTTGGATGAAGACATACAAATAAGAACTTCCAAGGTACTTAGGAGATGATGGAATTCCCAATACAGGTTTTAAGGTATATTGGATAATGATGATCCTGAAGTGGAGACGAAAATTGATAAATTTTTATCTTTATAGTTACTGGTGTATGTTTTTTCCCCAACTCAAGCGCTAGTCCACAAGTACGATGACTAATGACGCTGTGAGATTTAGACATTACTAACAATTATGATTGGAATTCTGTTATCTTAGCCAAATTGTACATCGGTCTAGATACCACATCATTAGGTTCCCCAAAGATATAGGTATATATGACAATACCCGTCCTTTCTTTGTATAACTTATTTAAAATAAATATTGACCAAGTAACTAATTGTATGACGTCATTTTCAACTTTGGTGGCATATATTATTTTATGTGGGTCTACGTAATCTTAAAATCACGATAGATATATTACTCGGTTATAGTTAGGTGTGATTGATGTAACTTGGATAAAATGCAGAACACTTCAAAGTATATATATATATATATGTGTGTGTGTGTGTGTGGATACCAGCACATCATTGATAAGTAAATATATTATTTGGATTTTGTATGAGAACTTTTATGAGTTGAGTCGTGATCATGAGGAATCAATTGTTGTCAGGTGTTTTTCACTCCAATGACTTGTGTCTTGTGATATATAATTCTGTTATGAACCTCAGTATTTATTACTTTTGGGAAAGATAAGTTATAGACAGTAAGTTGGTGCAAATGAAAAGCCAAAAAAGCCTCCACCAGCTACTGTCAGTGGATCAGATTACACAAACCCAGGAGAAAAGGCTGAAAAGGTATGAGACATTATTAATCCCTTGTGACGAAGACGAATACAACAAATGGTTCAAACTGGTTATAAGCCAGTAATTGGTCAAGAGGTTGTAAACATCTTTGGGCTGGATTTTCCTTAATTGGTAAATCATTACTAAAAATACCTTGACCAACGCATCCATCACTGGTGATTCGACCATACACCATTTATCCTTTAAGAAAAGCTTCCTCTTCATTGGCGAGTGTATTATTTTCTATAACTGAAGTGGGAGGTACAATCTTTTGTTATACTGCTTAGTTGGCCTACCAAGCATTGGTATGTCAAGTTTGGTTGTCAATTTTAATTCCAAAACTCAATTACTTGAATTGGTTATATATTAAAGTCAACTTCGTCAGATTAGTTTTAGGACGCAAAAATGTTGAGGTAATCTCCAGTTACTCATTGAAGAGATGATGACATATGAAAGACAAATGAAGACATCATCCTTCATATTAAGGTTAGTATTCATTGACTTTTACTTGTTCCATTTTTATCAAGTTCTTACAGTCGTGTTTATTGAAAAATAACATGTGAATTTATTACATGGATTTAGTTGTTTAGATGATTTGATCATTCATATGATCAAAGTGTCAAATGAAGTATATATACTTTGATTGTGTCTAGAACTTATAATATAGAGTTGCGTAGTAAAGTTTAATATACTTTCGTTGTACTAACACAACATTAATTGATGCATTTCGTAAGTACAACATATTAATGATCTTATTTGCACACAATCAACAAGTAATATAATTGGTTAAGAAGTTGTACACATCTGATGTTGATGAATTCATTCCTGCTTCAACTGATAAACGGTGGCGCAATACACATAAAAAAATAGCACCAAAGAGTGCTTTTAAATGAGATATTTTGACAAACACCTCTTATGGTATTTCGCATTTGTATTCTCATTGTGGATAAAAGGGTCATCTTGCATTGGAATGCTTTCACAAGAAGAAGAAAAATTAGCGATATCCAAAAAATTATTTCTATTGCAATCAAAGAGGTAATTAATCTTTCAGCGTCTCCAACTGATCCTGGTTGCACTTTCAATCAAAGAACTTATGATAAGAATATTCCAGATTACTCTCATCTAATCTTTCATAAGTCAAGTAACTCTAATGGTACAATATCCAAGCATGAGAAGGATGTTTCCAAGATCAGACTTCCTAATGATAAAAAGAGTTTACCTACTCAATCTAAAATTTGGATACGTCGAAAGACTCTTGTCCATGATCATGTATTCCAAAAGACCCACAATATTCTCCTTTGAGTAAAATTTCTTCAGAAAAATAATTGGTTAATAATAGGTCCAAAAGGCTGATGAGTTCAAGAGAAACCAACATGAATAGTGGTATGAAGAGATTTTCGCCCCCTATAATACGCTTCATTTCAAATCTATAATAGGCAAGAGGAAGAAAGAGGGAAAAGGTAAGAATCTATATCCTTATCATAAGAATTCAAATAACCTTGTTATGTCCTCTGGTGACCCTATGATAAGTTTCACACTCACCCCATTACTACTTAATTGTAATAATGGATGTAACCTCTATATTGACTTGAGAGTATGAGTTCTACGCAAACATAAGAACATATTATTTGTGTCAAGGTTACTCAAGTTTAATATGTCATATTCTCACGTTTTTAATTAAATATTGATACACTGTGTTTTGAATTCATGAATGCACAATTTTTTTCACTCAATGTGGAAGACAATAAAAGGTTTAAATTTAGTTGTTGAGCGTTGATCCGATAAATTTGAATTACATTGACACTAGTTATGAATCAACTATGTATATCACTGTTTTCTGAACACCTCTATATTATCCAATTTTGACCAGGTGTTATCACATCGCTAATAGTGAGTTCAAAATATAATGACTCGATATGGGTATCAATGCCTATTATGCTTTTATGAAGAAGCTCTTCCTGCCTATCGGACCCATAAACAAGATACGATAATATGATCCATGAGAATTTCTTCTTAATAAGCTAATATGGACTTTATGATCTTAGATTTTATGTCTAATCATAAATTTGATATTTAAACTTAAGTCATCCGGGGAGAGTTTATTGTCTCTATATTCACATACAACATATGGTTCATGAAAAGATATCGAGTATTTGTCTTATGATAACTCATAACTGGATTAAACTTCATATGAATACCTTTATGCGATACCCATTTGTACCTCAAAATTGTACATGAACTTCCGTGATCAATTCATGTATTATGTTTAGAAACTCTCTCTTAATCCTTTGATGGCATGTACAAAGAAGTAATCAGTTTCCTAAACGACTCCAAACTCTAGTTCCTGGTAGAGATTTGAATAAGGTTTTGAAAGCAGTCAGTATGATTTCTAATTATACAAGTGCATGTCCTCCGGAATCGACCACAAGTTTGATCTTATATATGTCAAACGTACCATCATACATTGATATGTTGATGATGATGTGAAAGTGGGAAAGTTTTATGAAGCTCGTGAAGATTTGGAGACCTTGGAGGAGCCTTACAAGGAGGTTGGTAATGAGTATGCTGAAAGTGAAGATGATGATGACGATGAGTATTAAGTTGGTATTTAATTCTGACTTTATCAATTAATTGAAGCATTGGTCGGTGGTGAAAGTTAGTACGTTTATTCTTGTAATTTAATAGAGTTAGTTTCTTTTGTATTATATATAAAATCACAGACGCACACATACATATATATGATTCAATATATGATTAGGAGCATATATGTCCGTCTCTATAAAATCAGTTACATTATATTGGTTGAGATTACCAAAAACAATATTAAGACCATATTTTTTTAATATTGAAGAAGAATCATTTTTTTTACTTGTCTTTGGAACCCAAGAATTCAAATTTAAGAATCAATTAATCAATCTAGTGCTAAATTTTGTTTACCAATTTTTTTTTCTTTAATCGCTAATACAATTTTAGTTAATCCTTGTGCATTTTATCGGTAATCCTGGGTTATTACAACATAATTGGTACTCCTTCTGTAAAAAATTTCTATTAGAAAACTGTTGTTTCATCGTGTTCATTTTACTGCAATAACGCTCTATACTTGTAACTAAAGGAACTTAGATGAAGTACCTAATTCCCGCATAGGTATGTTGTTATGCATATTGGTTATTCCAGTGATCCGTAGCCTATTTACTTTTGCTTCACGATATTTCCCACAACAACAATTTTTTAAAATATACTATGTTATTATTAGCTCTAGCAAATGTCTCACAATGACATTTGACATTTCGCAAGTGCATGTAATAGAGGTACTACTTAAAGTATACTTATCAACAATTATAGGCGTGTGCTCAACCATTGTTAGAGCATTGCTCGGTTGAACCCACCAAGCATTGGTATGTCAAGTTTGGTTGTCATATTTTAGTGAATCAAAACTCATTTAAAGAGTCTCTTGATTATATACTAGAGTCAACTTCGTATAAGTTAGCTTGAAAGTATTAGGATATGAGACTTACAAGTATTACATGAAGACTTGAAGAATGTGAAGAAGTATTGAGCTACAACGAAAACATCATCCTTCCTCTTGAGGTTAGTAATATTTTACTTGATCTATTTCATTCCCTAACGTATCTTTCAAGTCATGCATATTGAAAACAAAACTGCGAAGTTGTGTATGATACTCTAGTTAGACATAGTATTAAGGAATACAATACGAGGTTTATTGCTTAACCATTAAACTTTGTATATAAGACATCGACATGATCATATGAATGCTATTGTGATTATGTATGGGTATGAGTGAAGATTTCATCCTAGGAAACAATGTTTTACATTCGTTTAAAGGAAGTAAGTTCATAAACTTATTTTGTGAATCGAAAGGGAAATCGCTAGGCTTATTGGTATTGTTATTAATTGCAAATCTATTTTGAATTACCAATATGTGTGTTTAGTATAACCGCTCATAAACTTGTTTATGTATCTTGGTAAAACTATTCACAAGGCCTGACTTATGTATTGGTATGACTTTTATTAGTGAACCCGATCTTAAGTAATCACTCAAGATCGATACCTTGTAAAAAACAACTTTTATCTAGTCATTGGGGAACCGATCCTAGTAAGAAGTGCAACAAAATTACAAGGGGAGAATCGATCCTTGTAAGAGGTGCAACACGTTTTTAGTAGATGGGGGAACCGATCCTATGAACATGTGCAACAAGTTTGTAGTTTTGGGGGAACCGATCCTATGGACATGTGCAACCGAATACAGGTAGTTACCATAAGTTGTGGGGTACCGATCCTAGTACCTAGTAAATCGATTTTTGGTGACTAGTGTGACTATGCATAGTACTCACATGGAGGTAGAATCGAAACTTGTTTTGATAGAACCGTGAAACCCGTGATTGGTGATTTGATAGGATAATCGATCACATAGTTCTTATAATTCAGACGAACCAATTCTAAACTCGTTTGGAAGTGTGTCAAATCGTTTCCAAGATTATAAGTATGAAAACGGACTTGTAAAGTTAAGATGTTGACATGCTTTGAGCACGTGCATTAATTCTTACCTTTTATTGTTCAAAGATATCCCTTAATAGCTAAAGGATAATCCCAGGATCGAAATAGATTGAGAATCTTTTATTTAAGGTTTCTTAGTTTTATATGCTATTTATTTTCCAGCAAACAAATGCATATCTTTAGAAAATAATAATTAGTAATGTGCATTTATTGATTATAGATTTTTCTATTGGATTTCGGTCAATATTTGGACAAAGCATTTCCAGGAATTATGAAAACCGAATTTGGAAATCTATTGCATATCTTGAGAATATTTTCGGTTTTGGAAATTCCTTGGTTCCAAACTTCCTTGTCTATAAATATTGAAGTTTGCATTTCGAGCAAACTAATCCTCATAGCCAGCAAAACTACCTAGTTGTGTTGTTACTGGTGGAGCCACCTATTCGGAGAGCAAAGTAACCTAATTAGGCAATATCTCTTACGGCCGCTCAGTTTAAAGACTTCTTTGGGACTTAGAAGCTCTATTAGTACCGTTAGTGGGAAACTAGATAATTGCGGTTTATTATTAGTTTTTGATTGATTTGATTAACCAACGGTTGTTGAACTTTGATTGCACCTAGTTTTTTTATTCTTGAGAATCTTCTCTTATGATATAAGATTCACTCAAACTAGATCGAAGTTTTGAAGGGGATCTTTAGACTGTTTGTAGATCTAAAAACATCTTGTGATAATACAATGTTAACATACTCCGTTATGTGTGTGATTGATCACAAGAGGTCCAAGTTGATTGTGTGTAGGTGCTGATTGAAGATTAAAGAAGATTTGAAGACGAGAAGACTTTTTGGGATCATAATCATTGGTATGCACAATACTTGTTTTGGATGGAAAGGGATCCAACTATAATCGGTTTATCCTTGTGGTAGATTGGATTTATTAGTTGAGTAGATCGGCATCAATACACTTCTTTGTGATCAATAGTATTGATTGCATAATCTAACAATTACTTCTGTAGTTATTGAGAGATTGATCTAAGGACCCGACAAAGGAGTTTATTGGTTAAACGGAAGAGCCTTTGTCAAACTCATATCACGCTGTTTGAAAAGAGTTGTTACCGAACAGATTTGTTGTTCTTTTACTGTTTGGAATACGAACCAAAGGAATTATTCCAAGTGCGTGACTTATTACAAGTTGGAGGCATTGGAATACTAAGGGAACTAGGTGAACTATAGGTTTAGATGCTTGGTCTCAACTATACGAAGTTGATTTGATTTTGTATAGCGGCTTAATTCTGAGAGTATTCAATTCTGGACTAGGTCCCGAGGTTTTTCTGCATTTGCGGTTTCCTCGTTAATAAAGTCTTGCTGTATCTTTTACTTTTCTTTTTCCGCAATTATAATTGTTTATTATAATTAAAAGTAAAATACACAAACGTTTATTCATATTTTACTTGATAGACAATCCCTAGAGTTTGGTTAAGTCAGAACCTATTATCAAGTAAACATACTTCGTTTTAGTATTGTCTCGATCTTGTATCCATAGACGATCACACGAAGTGTGAACCGGTTAGTTGTATTGTCTCGACTCAGTCCATAGACAATCAATTTCGGAAAGGGACTTACATGTGGAAAAGTTTTAGATTGAGGTATATTTGGGTACCCTCATCTTTTCAATTGGTATCAGAGTAGGCAAACACGAAAAGATCTACAATTTGTGTTTGGTGCGATCCAACCTATAAGAAATGAATCTATTTCAGATTCAGTTAACGTTATGCAAGAGTATGAATACTCGAAATTTGAAGATGTTACTAATTCGTTGACCCATGATCCTGGAGTTACGAATTTTAAGTGTACATCTGAGTCATTCTCTGATGGGAAAGAAACTGTTGATAAAGAGTTGGTAAAACTCCTAAATCCTATCAAATCTCTATCTTCAAAGGTGCAAATATTAAAGATAGGGTCAACTCTTCTTAAGAATGAGATCATAGATAAAGACATTCAACTGAATATTCTAGCCAAAGAGAATATGGACCTCACTGTCAAAATAGAAGCTCTTAAATCTCTTACTCAAGATAAAGAGACACATCCTATGACTCTGACTAATGATTCTGTTATAATTTTTTCTGATGAAGAAACCAAAGGTTTTTGCTCGACTTTGAGAGATTGTGATAACAAAACTTGTTTGATCACATCCGAAACAGATCATGATGATAGTAGTCTTCCAAACTACATCAAGTCAGAAGAGGATAAGAAACTAGCTTCTAGATCTACTGATGATCAAACGAAATCTTGTCAAAAGGAAACTTTGAACTGATTTCGTAAAGGTGATCCTAAGGAATACAATTTTCATTCACTTGACAGGAAACTCATACTTCTTCAAAAGATGGTGGTACAAGTATTGAAAGAAGTTTCTTATCTTAAAAAACTGAAAGATCATTCTTAGTAGAAAGACAGATTATTCCACTACCCGATAAGATCAACTCAAAAGAATCAGAGGAAAGAGTTGATAATCGTTTCTGGAAAAAAGTTCTTCCTCACCCATATCGAAACTATTGTTTTGATGAAGAATGATTCCAGGAAAGAAGGGAAGATAAATTCTCTGCCAAAAGAAACAATCAGGAATTCCTAATAATTATTTCAGGCAATCTTACTGATGTGCATCTTAAGGAAATCCTTAGAATGAGAAAATCTTATTGATAGAATTAAGAGAGATTTAACTATCCCTGAAGATCCTCACATCAGTACATCTTCTCGACATGGTCATATCTCTAGAGTTAGAAAAAATCTTTATTCTGGGAGAAAATATATTGGGCAAAAATTCCCAATGAGAAACATGAACTATGTTTATGATGCTCATTGTAAGCTGGACAAAGCTTACCCGATACTACTTAGTTGTATTGAAACTGTGCTCTCCCATCCTCTTCGGTGCTCTTAATTATGGATGAGAAAAGCACAATAAAAAGGAGCACACCTTTGTGTAATTGTTTATCAGAAAATTTTGTGACATTTTATGGATGACTGCAGATCCATATATGTCTAAAAAGTATTCATGTTTATTATGATCTTCCAAAAATAGGTCTTATTTGAAATTTTCGAATGTTAAGAAACTTTCCAGTATGGGAAAATTCGGACAATGGAAACAAAATATATTTTGTGTATATTTTTGGTTTTCCACAAGTTGGTCAGGTACAAAAACATATTTCTTTCTGGAAACAATCTTTTTTTTTTGTATTCTGAAATCCTGAGTAAATCCCTTTTAAATAACCGAGCATGCCTCCGATAACGCGCAGTATTACAAAGTTTAATAAGGAGGAAGATCAAAAGGTTAAGGATTGTCAAGGAATCAATACAAGAAGGAGGAAGATAAACTTATCATAAATCATATCTGATTATGATTCTGATTGTTCAATCGTATCTCTAGACGAGTCTTGTATGTTAGCATACAACCTTCAAAATCCAACTGAATCCAAGTGGATTCATTATGATAGTATGATTCACTATATTCAAGATTTTGAAGAACTGAGAACCAATATCATAATGACGATTCGAAATTAAGATTGGCTCAAAGATAAAATTGAGGAGATAAAATCTAATCTTGCTGATATGAAGGTTCAAGTTAAAAAGCTTGAGAAACAAGAAGTGGTTGCAGACAAGTCTCTTGAGACATACTTCAAAAGTTTGAACACTGAATAAACTTCGGTGAACAACAAGAGCACCACTAAAGATTAAGTTATATGCTGTAATTCTTCAATAATTGTAAAGTCTATTTTATGAATAAAACTATCTTATTATTATGAATAAAGTTATTATTTTATTTTATTTCTTGTGATAGTTTTTGATTACATAGCCTGTGCTTGAATGCTTTATCTTATTGTTATGTATGTGATGCGTGTCGTATGCGTCAAAAATAATTCACTTCCTCACTTAACTAAATATGAATATAGTATTCGATAAGAAAGAGTTCGTATCCACAGAGAGGCGATTGTTGTTATGTAATTTTTAGATTCTAAAGTAACCAATTTAACCCAAGAGTGTGTTTTGTTTTTATCTAAGTAATAAAATTAAATAAAGCAAAGTAAATAATAAGAATAATCAATAAGGAGAGGATATTGGTTAAGGGATAGTATCATTCACAAACATGTATTTTTCATCTATGATTAGAATTGGTATTTAATCTCTCAATTATCAAAAGTCCTAGGATATCTTGATCGCAAGAGTATCCCGTTTATTTCATGATTTTATCACAAACAACATTAAAAGATGCTAATGTGAAATCTTCTTAAAAAGCAACCTAAAGTGTAAAAGCACAATTAGATTTAACTCCCTAAGAGCAATAAGTTCTATGAAATAAGACTAATCGATGCAAACAAACGTGTAAAAGCACTAATACGTTTTAACAAAGGTTATGATTCATATGCGATTAAAAATATGTATCACTACAAGTATTAACCACAAGATGCTACTAAAAATCAGAGATAACAACTTTTACGTATTGAAAACCCTAATATAGCTTTAGAGATGAAAAAAAATCCAATTGATTCCGGACTCAACCAAACTAGCATTCAAATCATATGATAATATAAATAATGAATCATAAACGCTAAAATTGAGACAAAACTAATTCATAGAAATCAAATAACATGCTTGAAGAAATCAACTTTTATCCCATAACCAATTATTGTATTTAGCTACTCATATTCATGGAGTTCATTATCATAATATTCAAAGAAATAAGATGAAACATAAAAGAAATCAAACCCTAGAAGTAGTTCTCTGCAAAAGCTCCAAGAATAGAATAAAACGTTATGTCAAATTGTGTACAAAAATTCCTTTTTATAGCCTTTTTCTCCTTCCAAAAATAGGTTTTGTCTTCAAAGTCCATTAGTTGGAATTTCACCCGGCCCACGATCAAGAGAAACCCATGTAGAAAATCTGTCCCAAAAGTGGTCGCCGGAAAACTGGGTTTTTGACCGGAACTTGGCTGGAATCCGTCCACCGTCACCGGAATCCGGTCACCGGAAAACTTTCTCCGATCACTTGAACCACTGGAAACTGTCACTAGTCAATTCTACACTTCCAGTAGCTCAACTTTTCTTTTCTGCATTTCAAACATTTGCATAAACCATTTTAGCCAATTCCTTGTTTCTTGCGAAAACGTACCCAAAAGCGTGGCGCGTAGCTCATATGCCTGGCCATCGATTCTTGCATCTGACTCATACCCCCCTCACGATTCACTGAAATATTACGATCCCCGCTTTCGGTTCCGAAATCCGGCAACCGAAGCTAGTACCACCGGCGCGCCATTTTCGCTTGCTTTTCGCACTGTTTTCTGCAGCATTATTCATGCATTCTGTAACTTCCCTGGATATCCGCATCACATCCACTGTCACAGCTCCATCAGCTATTGCTCTTTGCATTGCATCTCAGCAGCGTCACTTAGCCATTGCCATACTACTGCCACACTCCCTTTGCATCGAGCCATGACTCACTGCAATACAACCCATGACATCTCTGCAATGCTACCTGCACCTCAACAGCTTAACTTGTAACCTCCACCTGCAACTCAGCTGTTACAATATCATCCCTGCCATTATTCCCAAATTGCATCGCTACCTGAACAACACCACCAACAGACCAACCGCCGATGTATTCCATGGCAGCTACAGCAACCTTAACAACCCGTTGTCACAACAGCATCCTAACACTCGAGTCTCAACTGCCAATCACGCCCATATCACAATGACGGCAACCATGAACTTACTGCCATTTGAGCTCTAGACTTCAGCCGTCTCCCTTCCTTCCAGACTCGACCATTGCTGCTTTGTAACCCCATCTCAGACTCTGCCAACAACCATTCACGTCTTCACCTTGATTCATTGATTGCCAATAAAGACAGCAGCTTACAGAAACGAGTATCTTTTCTCAGTCCGTTGCAGCCACCCACAGCTCCAAACTCCTCTTCTCTACTCCCTGTTCTTCATACTCCGTCCCTGACTCCTTCCCGAGCATAGCAGAATCCATCAGTGGCTATCTCCTTCTTATCATACACCGCAATCAACATTACAGCTATCCCATCTCGAGCTATTCTTTCTTTCAGAGAACACCACAGCATCCTGTATCCTCCATCATAATGGCAGCAGCAAACTGTCATTTCTTCGTCATCATGGCAGCAGATATCACCAAGTCTTCCACCAATATCGTTACTGCCATCACCTGCGTATAACCAATTCCGCTACAGCCCATGTATCTGTCAGCCTAAGCTGGTCACTACTGAACTTGAAGCTGTGAAGCATTGCTCTTTCCGGCATTTTCTCGAACAAATTGTATGCCGATTGCAAACTGATGTGGATTATGCACTGGTTACTCCTTGAAAGCTTCACAACTCAACTCCTTCCCTGCATCAATACACATTCACACAAAACCCATTCATTCAATATTGTAAAACAATTGGACATCTCATTCATTCATCTCCACAATCAGCAACAGTGGCCTGTTTCCTTTTCACTGCATTTCTTGGCAACAAACTCTGTCCCAGTGCTTTTCAAAACCAAACCAACTCCCACAAAAGCTAATTTCCTTTGCTGTCAACTTCATTCCAGAACAAACCCATGTCTCAGTTTCGAGATCCATGTCAATCTTCTCCATTACTCAATCCTCAACTTGAATGGCAACAATTCAATCACTTCCATGTTATTCTTGGTTTCCAGGCCATCCATTACCCAATTCAGTACATCTCTTAACTAAAAATCACCAGCCATCTCTCCTCTCGATCAATCCTCAAATGATTAAATTCAAATTTCATGACTGTGCCTCTCATTTTTCTTTATTTTGTCTCTCTTTTAGTGTAAATGATTGAGAATATTTTTAGGGTTGTGTATAAGTGGGGTTGTACCCAGTGTCCGGTCTTCTTGATAAGGGATACCCAGATAGCGTCCCCACTATTTGACACCCTAAGCTGGATAAGGGTAATCCAAAAATACTAGGCTTGTCGGTTCCGAATAACCGACAACTTAAATTCGACTCAATGGTCATTTATGCAAAACTAACACTTCATTCTTCACTTCCTTCTCGCACACCTTAACCCGCTCCAAGTATAGCTTGCCCGTACATTGACCGCTTTGCCCATTTATGCTCCAATTGAACGCTTTCTCCTTCTTTCGAGTTCCTCCGCTAACAGCAACCTCTTACTTCTCAAATCTACTTCTTCTCTTCAATGAGAATCATCACTAAAGCTGTCGTGCTTTTCAGACAGAAGTTGCATCACTAAAGCCGACAAACTTTTCAGACAGAGATGAAGAAATAAAAGCAAATAATGAGAAATAATTTTCGCCTCCAATATCCATTGAATGTGAGATGAGACTTTCGCGCTGTTTATTCTCCTTTTGTTCCAAATGACTCCAAAGTACCTAAATACTCAAAAACAAAACATAAGATACATAATTTACAAGAAAACTCGCAAAGAAAGCATAAATACTATATATAAAATTAGGTGTTTATCACACCTATCAGTATGCTTATGGGATGTTTGATTTCGGTTTTATTAACTTAATATTCGATCTCATATTGTGTGAACCCTTATGGTTTGGGTAACTTTTTGATTTAGCGGGATTAAGTTCTAGCCCATGTTGGTAGGCTTTATCAAAGGATCATGAGGGGTTCTAGTAGAAATAATATGTGAAAAAGTCATAATATGTTGAATCTTTTGGTTTAGCATATGTGTTTTGGGGTTTCAACTTTTGCATTGCATTAGTTGAAACCGGGTTTCAACCTTTCTTTGGTAAAGGTTGGTTGTTGTTGTTCTTTTGTCTTGCGAGAGGATGACAACATGATGATTTTCTCCCTGAAAAGATATGAAGAATATGCAAACATATTAGAGAAGAGGATGCAGAATTTGATGTAACAATATTGTTAGTTAATTGTTTTCCTGTTTAAGAAAAGCATGATTTATTTCATATCTTTATTGTTATTGCTTAACAAAACTTCGGTACAATTGATGTTTATTCCATTATTTGTGTATGGATGTTTGATTGTGATTCAATTGTTTCCGGTTAAGAAAAATTATTGTTATCTTTTGTTACTGTTTGGAATCAATTGTTTAAGCTTACAAAACTTCGGTGCAATAATGTATATGTTTGTTTCAATTGCTTCCGGTTAAGATAAATGATTATGCAAGTTGATTTATTTGGTTTGTATGGATTGTTTATGGCTTAACAAAAGTGTTTCGGGAACATTTGTTTAGTCCAAGTGATTTCCAGATAAGAGAAACTAAATTTTTCGGATCTTAGTTAGATTTATCATATGTGAAGGTTTTGTTATTCAAGTCTAACCGAATACCTTAACAAGAATTACTAGTTAACTAACCTAGTATTTGTCTTGTTTAAAAGTGAAAGGTCTAAGTTATTTTTGAGAATAATTAGAGCCCGATGAGAAAAATAAAGTTAATTCTGATCTTTATTTTGGTCTTATCGAACAAGCGATTGTACTTCTGCAATCGGTTTAGCAAAAAATAACTAAGGTGCTTTGACGATTTTTGAGTTGCTAAACTATTAGGGAAAATTGCTTCAGGCAATTGTTTCATAGATAACGTGTTAAAACCAAATTACTTGTAGTTTCGGTTTGATATTGGTTATCTAAAATGGTGTCTAAAACCCTCGTGCTCAACTCTTATAGGTTTGAAATTTCTCTTTGTGAGATTTGTAAGATCCTTTCGGTTTGTCCTTAATTTTTTTCGTTTCTTTGTCATTTTGTGACAAAAAGGGGGAGAAATATATGGACTAAACAAGTGATATTGACTTATTGTGAGTTGGTATCATTAAGGGAAAGGAAATTTTTGCTAAAACGTTTATTCTAACGAAAAGAGTGAGAGCATAGACTAGGGGGGGGTCGCATACCATATGATATGTAGTTATGAGGAACTACATGGAAATAACAAAGACGTGCGGATTGAAAATCCACCTATCTTACCTTTACGGGGAGTATTAGCTTTGTTATTATAATGTCAGCGGTGGAATTTAAGGAACAAATTTAATGCAGGTTTTGTGCTGTTGAACTTGGAATCAAGCGTATGTGTATAATGATTTTTTGTAATTTATTTATCCATATGATGTAAGATTTTTGTCACTAAAATTGACAAAGGGGGAGATTGTTAGAGCATATCTCGGTTGAACCCACCAAGCGTTGGTATGTCAAGTTTGGTTGTCATATTTTAGTGAATCAAAACTCATTTAAAGAGTCGCTTGATTATGTACTAGAGTCAACTTCGTATAGGTTAGCTTGAAAGTATTAAGATATGAGACTTACAAGTATTACATGAAGACTTGAAGAATGTGAAGAAGTATGGAGCTACAACGACAACATCATCTTTCCTCTTGAGGTTAGTAATATTTGATTTGAACGGTTTCATTCCCTAACGTATCTTTCAAGTCGTGCATATTGAAAACAAAACTGCGAAGCAGTGTATGATACTCTAGTTAGACATAGTATTAAGGAATACAATTCGAGGTTTATTGCTTAAGCTTAACCATTAAACTTTGTATATAAGACATCAACATGATCATATGAATGCTATTGTGATTATGTATGGGTATGAGTGAAGATTTCATCCTAGAAAATAATGTTTTACATTTGTTTAAATAAAGTAAGTTCATAAACTTGTTTTGTGAATCGAAATGGAAATCACTAGGCTTATTGGTATTGTTATTCATTGCAAATCTATTTTGAATTACCAATATGTGTATTTAGTATAACCGCTCATAAACTTGTTTATGTATCTTGGTAAAACTATTCACAAGGCCTGACTTATGTATTGGTATGACTTTTATTAGTGAAACCTGTTAGAGCATTGCTCGGTCAAACTCACATGCGTTGCTATCTCAAGCATGTTTGTCAATGTTAGTGATCAAAACTATAAATTCTTGAGTTCTAGTCTACTATAGCTAAGGTCTCGGACTAGGATAGCAACTGTAGTTGAGCTCAAGAACTCCAAGGCGATCATCATACAAGACGAAGGACTACTCAAGGAACCAATGGATCTTCATCGACTAAAAGGTATGTGGAGACTTGAACTTATCAATCACTCAAAAGTCTATCTTCTCTATCTCCTATCTTGAGACAAAAGTCGTATTACTATATGTATATCTCGCTTATCTATTTAGAGCTAAGTATATCTCGCTTATCTATTTCTCAAAATATGTATTGGTTCGCTTTAGCCAAGTTCATCTTTACCTAGTGACGAAAGTCATGTTATGTTTCAATCACTTAGGAAATTGCTTTGACGAAAAATAGTTTGTGAATAACAACTATATAACGCCCTCTGAGAATGTTTTAATGATTAAAATGAGAGTTTAGAAAATATAACCATTGGAGGATATAAGCATTATTGTGGAAACACATATATGTATAAGACCTTATTTCTTGAATTGAAGTTTGCGAACTTTATTGATCAAGTGAAACCGGAGTAGTATGTGAACTTAAGTCCGCGAACTTAGTCTGCGAACCCAGTCTGTGAACTGGCGTAGTTCCCGAACCAGAGAATTTCTGCTGGAGTTTGTGAACTCCATCCGGGAACTTAAGTCCGCGAACTTAAGTAGGTTATGTCTAAAAATGATGATTGTGAACTTATCTTAATAAACTAAGGAATGCTATTGCAAACCGTGGATTTATAGTTCATGAATCGATTCGAGTGAATCACATTGTTTTTGCTTGAATTGTGTCTTGTGTAGTACATAAAGATCTAAGCAATTGAACAACTCTTTAACTAGTTCATTTGAGTCATTTTGACTAGTTATGGTGAAGAAGAATATGGTTGATATGAATGTTATCATATGGCTAACCTTTTGGTTAACTATTGTTGAACCAACTAATGTACAAGTTTGGGTACGGTTGCACAAGCCTAGAAACATGCATTACAAGTGTGTATAACAAGCTATGTTTTCGATCTAACGGTTGATAAATATTAGCTTGAATCTAATCCGGTTTTCATCTAACGGTGAATATTGAATGATTTGTTATTAAGCTAACATTGATTGCAAACCCTGATTTGAAGACTATATAAGGGAGAACTCTAGCAACTGGGAAATCTAATCCCAACACATTCTGTGTGATACTAGTTATGCTAAGCTAGAGTCGATTCTCCTTTAACCTTTGGTTTTTTTCTTCTAAAACAAGGTTAACGACCTAAAGACTTCATTGGGATTGTGAAGCCAGACCGATACTACTTTTATCGTAGTTGTGTGATTTGATCTTGATGTTTCTATCGTACGAGTACAATTGTAATAATTGGCTTGAAATTTTTATCTCCGATAGGCAAGATATAAAAGTAGTCACAAACACTTCGTCTTATAGTTTGTGATTCCACAATATCTTTTTTCGCTGCGTTGGTTAAGACTATTGTGAGGTGATTGATAAAGTTGAGCTGTTCTTCAGGAATATAAGTATGGTTTTATCAATTATTTCATGTTCACCTTGATTTATCAAAAGACGGAACAAAAACTTGTAGGTATATTCGTGGGAGACGGATTTATCTATTACTGTAGACTTTTCTGTGTGATACAAATTTGTTTATTAAAGTATTCGACTTTGGGTCGTAGCAACTCTCGGTTGTGAGTGAGATCAGCTAAGGGAATCAAGTACATAGTATCCTGCTAGGATCAGAGATATAGGAGCATAACTGTACCTTGGATCAGTGTGAGATTGGTTGGGGTTCAATTACAGTCCAGCCCGAAGTTAGCTTGGAGTAGGCTAGTGTATGTAGCGGCTTAATATAGTGTATGTTTAATCTGGACTAGGTCCCGGGGTTTTTATGCATTTGCGGTTTCCTCGTTAACAAAATTCTGGTGTCTGTGTTATTTATTTTTCGTATTATATCTTGTTATATAATTGAAATAATACAGGTTGTGCGTTATTCAATCAATTAGAATATCCGACTTCTTTGGTTGTTGATTTAAATTGATTGAAACTCGGAAATTGGTCTTGGGTACCATTGATGAGTGCCAAATATTGCATATTCATACACCTTTTCATTGGCACTTAACTCATCTTTCGCGCTTCAAAGTCATATATTATCCCAAATTCTGCATTTTTACCATTTTTCAAGAATAAATATTTGTATTAATTAATTTTGTGTTTTTAAGTACTAAATAAAGCGTGGAAGAATTGAGAAGACAAAAGAGAAGAAAGTTGGAAGCGTTGCAACCCGCTCGCGCATCAGTGGCAACCTGTTTACAAATTCATGGGATTAAACAACCCATGATCCAAAACCCAAGACCCAAATCCATTTCCACCTCACCCCCATTGGATTCTTTCCAAAACATCCATCTCACACCCATTGGATTCTTTCCAAAACATCCACCTCACCCCCATTGTATTCCATTCTATCCATCAATTAAGAAAACATGTTTTGTTTAATTGTGGAGTGGTTGCTACAGTGAAATTCGGATCCCAAGTGTGAGAGAATTTTTGTGTATAAATAGAGAGGGTTGTTGTGTTGAAAACTCATCCAAGAATAGCTTGTTCATGTTAGTTTATCAAATTTCAGTTTTGTTGTAATGTTCTTCATGTTCTAGTTTCATTTGCTATGGTTTAAATGAAGCCGTAACTCATTGGTATGTATTCATATCTTGTATCTTGTTCTTGAAAGTTTAGAATTGTTTAAAGATATAATTTAATCCAAGTTTGTCAACATCTTGCTCTCACAATGTATGCCATGTATCCATTGTAGTTAGAATATCTCTATGTTGATTATGCTACAACTCATGCTTAACCAAATATTGATCCTCAGATTAGTTGTGCTTTAATTAGACAGTTAATGCTTTGGAGAAATATTTTAGTTGTGATTAAATTATCCATTGGAGAAACACCTTAGATATACGGTAGACTTGAATCTCTTTGTAAGGACAAGAATAATATTACAAGTTGAATGCATATCATAAGTTAGTGGTGGATTTGAATACCCTAGTATACATATTCTCAGTGTTTACACCTTGATTTAATTGCGTATTTTAATTCAAATTACTTTCTGTTTAAGTCTTTGCCAATATCTCGTCGTATCGACAAAAGCAAACCCCTTTTGGTTACTCTCTGAAACAGTTCTAAGTAAGGATTTAGAATCAACTTCTACACTCTCCAAGTCTCGTGGTTCGACCTGTGCTTTCCCTGTGTTGCTTGTCGACACTGTGCACTTGCAGTATACACAATAGTAGGTATCTTTCCGAGCCTACCAAGTTTTTGGCGCCGTTTCCGGGGACTCGGTAGCGGTGTAGTTCATTTTTCATCTCCTGTCACTATTCATTTTTCATCTCCTGGAACTGTTCAATATTACTGTTCACTGTAGCAGAGTAACTATTCACAGTCAATTTTACACTTATTTTTGTTATTTTTTTTTTCATTTTTGCTTTTGCTTTAAAACTTCGAAACCCTAACTACCTATTTTGAGCTCAACAGGTGCCGGAGTAGCTGTTGTAAAGGCGAAGGAAAGGAAGCGAAAGAAGTTTTTATTTTAAATTAAAAAAAAAAAAAAGAGTTTATTTTATTTATTTTTAGATTGTATTAGGATTCCTCTACTCTTGTAATTTTCTTTTTCTTTTGCACTTTATTTTGGACTTTGGACTTGGACTTGGACATTCTATTTTTATTTTTAAACCTTACGGAAGGGTAATATTAAATATCAACTGTTTGCAGAGAAGGACGGTGATTACAATATCACCTCGCCCCCTCGGGTTCGTTCATGACATAGGAGTCGTGGACCGAGTCGACAACAACGGTTCATCCCCCGTCTGGAACGGGAGGTAAGTTTGTCGAAACACTCACGAATCCCTTGTTAGCGAGTTATTGTATTCCTTCGTTTGCATATATGTTGAGGAATTGAATACGTCTGCTTTATTTTCCTAGTAAAGGGCAAGGAGTGGCCATACAAGATAAGGGTTCGGATATCATCACCGTTCTCTTCTTGCCCGCCTTAGGAAAACGATACATACGCGAACCTAAGCTTTAAAATTTGAAATAGAATGAGACCTATAAGGTAACGAGCTTGGTAGGAAAGTCGTTCGGAAAATATTGGTTACTTTTTAAGCATACTTCGAAGTTCATGATAGTTTCTGAAAATTGAATGCGTGACTGCACCGCCTTGGAATGCGGTGAGGCCTTGGGTATCAAAGCTCCTGCAGCTTCCCTCGCCTCTATTCAATTTACTTAAACTCAGATTGATTCCAGATGGGTTTGCTCAGATTGTAACGAATTCCCTTTCGAAGGATTAGAAGCTGGTCTAGAAAACAATCTAAGTGGAACCATCATGCTTTTTGTTTGCTAGAAATCAGTAGGTTTTCTGTGGTAGAGTCATCCTTGTTTGTGATTGCATAGAACTTCCCTTCCGTTTATGATTTTTCTTCTTTTATTTTTTTTTTCTAATGTATGCCCGACGTAATTAGAGAACGGGCTTAAAAAAAAAAAAAAAACCAATAATGAAAAAAAAAAATACATTGGTCTGTTTTCAGTGTGTACATCCCAATCTCTGCAACAAGCCTAGTGCTAGTTAGAGATCATGTCAGGATTCTGGTCTGCAGGTGGGGATGGAAACAAATCCATCAGAGATCTTACTTACGGGCATGCTTCACATTATGAAACTCCAACAGACCATGATGTCACTAGTTATAGGGATTATTATGGACATTTTCACAGTCCTGAGCATCAATACATGGACCCTAATAACTACTCACACATGTATCATCCACCACAGGGTGAAAATGAACATCTTTACAGTGCCCAACTCTCACAATCATCACTTTTGGACCAGTTAGAAGCTGGAACTGCAGCTTTAGAAATGCAAATGCATGAATCTGTCGCATATAATTCGTCTAGGCAATCTGAAATCTATGCTTGTACCTTATATGGAGGCTTAGGCCATCCTGCTGAGAATTGCTATATTTTGCATGATTTTAGGCAATCTAGAGAATATCATGAAAATCCAAAATATGAAATTCCAACAGATTACAAAGCTGATAGTCATTGGGACCATAATCAACCTTTCGAAGGTTGCGATCGGTATTTTATAGACCCTAATGACCCTGCACTCATGTATCATCCACCACAGTGGGAAGTTGAACAATTTTGTACTTCTCAATCTGTGGAGGAAAATCTCATCGAACAAAATAATGCTAGGAGTGTATTGCATGATAAACCATATAGCATTGATTATGAATTTCCTACTGTTGATGACTCTCCTTTCATTGAACAACATAATGAAATTTTAGAATTTAATCAAAACCTTGTGCAATATCAAACGTTAACTGACCAAAGGTTTGCAAGTTTAGAACTCAAAATGAGTCAAATCCTTGATGCACTAAATGAGGAGAGGGAGGAATTTCAGGGTGAAATGAATGTTAGTCCTAATGAATTACATTATGAAAATAGTGTGTTTAGTCCTACTGCTAATGTTAAAAATGAGCCTAATCTAGAGGTAAATGACTGGACTAGAGACACTAGAATTTTGAATAGGACATTGCATTCATGTATTTTTGATGATGAGGATGATGATGATGTTATGTTAGAAGAACATGTTTTTGCTGAAAATATTGTTGAACCTTTGGGTTCAGAGACATTAGGATTCTCTGCCTCGACCTTAATGAATGATGTTTCTTCTAGTATTCCATATACATGTGATACTGATCTTGAGCCTGTGGAATTGTCCTGTGAAAAAGAGAATGACTTAGAAAATGCTGAATCTTCTGTAGACACCAATGATATTATGCATGAAAATAACTTTGATGTGTCTGATTCTATGCCTAAGTCACACTGTGATGTTTCTTGTGATATTCCTATGCATGAAACTAAAGTTGTAGTGGATGATTGTGAACTGGGTCTTATTGATTTGTTTTATGAGCATGAGCATGATGTTGTACTTGTTTCTGACTTAGGGAAAGCTGAATCATATAGTAACACAGATAAAAATAACTTGGAGAGTTATGATTCGATGCTTAAGTCACAACATGACTGTCTTAGGGTAAACCGAGAGGTTGTCAAACCCATTTTGTGGACAAGTCCAAGCTTTGGATTGGAACTGTGTGCCTCTCAAGTCCTCTTGGACTATTTTTCAGCTAAATATAATACCTTTGATGAGCCACAGTTGGAGTTTACTCATGTCTCTCCATCCATACCTGACAAAATCCACTTTGAACTAGATCATGTACATGTTGCACCCATGAAATTATTAGATTTTGTACCCAAAAGTATATCTATTGAAAAATCTAGGTTTGGGGGTAACTCATTCACATATGCATTCTCACTTGCATTGTTGTCATGTTATAATTGTGTAAGGCTGTTGATGTTTCCGCACTACGTCTTTTGGGTTGATCCTCAACTTTTTAGATTGTTGGTACATGGTGAGTCATCATTGTATAATCTAGTAGGTAAAATTTTGAATCTTGTTGATATATTTGTGTGCTAACCAAACTTTTTTTCTTGCGCTCATATTGTTTGCTTTCAAAGCATTCATTTAATTATGGTTAGAACCACCCTTTTTGGCATCTGGAAATCTCTTTCCTTTGAATCTGTTTTGTTCTCATGTTTTGTTGTTTCTGTTATCTTTTGAAACATTGAGGACAATGTTAGATTTAGGTTTGGGGGAGTATTTGCATATCGTCTTCTATGACCAGCTGTGGAGCGGGTCTTTTGTAGAGTGTTTTATATGACCAGCTGTGTAGCGGGTCTTTGGAAGGATCCTTTGTAGTCTTTTGCATTTTTTATGACCAGCTGTGTAGCGGGTCTTTTGTAGGATCTTTTGTAGTCTTTTGCATTTTTTTTTGTTATCTGATGACCAGTTGTGGAGCGGGTCTTTTGTAGTGTGTTATCTGATGACCAGCTGTGTAGCGGGTCACTAAATTAAAAAATAAATAAAAAAAAATTGATGATCAGCTGTGTAGCGGGTCTTAAAATATATATATATATATATTGGTTACAAATTTTCATGGTTCTACGAAATTCCGAAGTTCATCATCTACAGTTGAAGACCGAAGACGAAGACATTTCTATGGATGCTCTGAAATTGGAGAAGGTTTTGTGGGTACATCTTTGGTAGGCCCTCACGAGACTACAACTCGTCCACTAGGGACACCTAGGGGTTTAAAGGCTTGATGCATACGCTAAATGCATTCGAGAGACCAGCGACAGTGGTATAGTTAGGATTTGTTAAGTTATGTTTCACTTGAGGACAAGTAAAATTCAGGTTTGGGGGTATTTGATGAGTGCCAAATATTGCATATTCATACACCTTTTAATTGGCACTTAACTCATCTTTCGCGCTTCAAAGTCATATATTATCCCAAATTCTGCATTTTTACCATTTTCAAGAATAAATATTTGTATTAATTAATTTTGTGTTTTTAAGTACTAAATAAAGCGTGGAAGAATTGAGAAGACAAAAGAGAAGAAAGTTGGAAGCGTTGCAACCCGCTCGCGCATCAGTGGCAACCTGTTTACAAATTCATGGGATTAAACAACCCATGATCCAAAACCCATGATCCAAAACCCAAGACCCAAATCCATTTCCACCTCACCCCCATTGGATTCTTTCCAATACATCCACCTCACACCCATTGGATTCTTTCCAAAAAATCCACCTCACCCCCATTGTATTCCATTCTATCCATCAATTAAGAAAACATGTTTTGTTTAATTGTGGAGTGGTTGCTACAGTGAAATTCGGATCCCAAGTGTGAGAGAATTTTTGTGTATAAATAGAGAGGGTTGTTGTGTTGAAAACTCATCCAAGAATAGCTTGTTCATGTTAGTTTATCAAATTTCAGTTTTGTTGTAATGTTCTTCATGTTCTAGTTTCATTTGCTATGGTTTAAATGAAGCCGTAACTCATTGGTATGTATTCATATCTTGTATCTTGTTCTTGAAAGTTTAGAATTGTTTAAAGATATAATTTAATCCAAGTTTGTCAACATCTTGCTCTCACAATGTATGCCATGTATCCATTGTAGTTAGAATATCTCTATGTTGATTATGCTACAACTCATGCTTAACCAAATATTGATCCTCAGATTAGTTGTGCTTTAATTAGACAGTTAATGCTTTGGAGAAATATTTTAGTTGTGATTAAATTATCCATTGGAGAAACACCTTAGATATACGGTAGACTTGAATCTGCTGTAAGGACAAGAATAATATTACAAGTTGAATGCATATCATAAGTTAGTGGTGGATTTGAATACCCTAGTATACATATTCTCAGTGTTTACACCTTGATTTAATTGCGTATTTTAATTCAAATTACTTTCTGTTTAAATCTTTGCCAATATCTCGTCGTATCGACAAAAGCAAACCCCTTTTGGTTACTCTCTGAAACAGTTCTAAGTAAGGATTTAGAATCAACTTCTACACTCTCCAAGTCTCTGTGGTTCGACCTGTGCTTGCCATGTGTTGCTTGTCGACACTGTGCACTTGCAGTATACACAATAGTAGGTATCTTTCCGAGCCTACCAACCATCCAATTTATCTCTCTTTGATAAAGGCTCGTAGATTTCTATTTGCTTGAGTATAGATCAAATTGAGAGATTGAGATAATAACTCCTTGAGATATTTCTATCTAGATTGAGTCTGACTATTTAGTAGATTCTCTAGAAAGTAACTCGGAGTTTGAACATACAGATTGCTAATCGAAATATTGGGTGTGGTTGTTAGACCCCCATTTTTTCAATTGGTATCAGAGCAGGCAAACACGTTCAAGTCCTTACAAGTATGTGTTTGTGGCAATCTGAGTCTGAGGATAAAATGTCATTCACGCTTACCAGGATGTCTCCTACATATTTTGACTATGCCAAGTGTCTTGGAAACACCTCAAAGGATTGCTCCTTAGTTGATTCTTCTGAATACCGAGGTAGAAAGATTGTTTCAACAGATGTTGACATATCTTCCTCTCATGAGGTGTGTGACACTTTGGCAAAAGCTGAAAAGGAGCTCACCATAATTTCAAAAATTACAGCTGAGATTGTTGATTTTGAGGATCATGATCAGCTTATTGATGAATTTGAAAAGTCTCTTGATCGAGAATGTGATCTCTATAACATCATTGAGTCATTCTCTAAGAATATTGAGAAACTCCTCCAAGAAACTACTATTCAACGTGAAAAGATTACTACTCTTGAGGATATTATTAAGGAAGACTCAATTAGGGAAACATGTTTGATTGAGACTCATTCATCAGATCTCAATAGATTTTGTGTTGAAAAAGAGAAACTAAGTGCATCTCTTACGCTAGTCCATGAACAGTGTAAATCCTTAGAAAAGGAAAACTCTATCTTAAGGAGAAAATCCTCTGTACAAACTAATTCTCGTGATGTTCTGTACAAGACGAAATATTCTCCAGAAGAAGATTATGTCAAGAAAGGTTTACATAACTTGCAGTCTTCTCATATGGCTATGAAGTTAAAGAAGGTGCCAATTATTGCCTCTCCTCCACGAACATGTACTTTCTGTGGGAAAAGGAATCATTATGTTATCCGTTGCTTTGCCAGAAGGAAACAAATTTCTTATCTTCATAATTTGCTTCTCTTCACTGTCAATGGAATAAATAGTCAGTCGACTAAAGCAGTGAATCACATGCTCACAGAAACCCAGAAAACTTATAAAAATGATCTCTATTCTAGAAATCATCACATGGCTTAAGTGCATTTTGACACAAATTTTGGTGATGTTAAAGAAAGCATTCCCTGTACTTATAAGAATGGTTCTGGTAAATCTAAGTCTAGAAAATGGATTCCTATCTATTCTGATCCTCTTGAACCAATTGCAAGAGGTCCTAGATTTAGTCCACAGAGAAATTCATCTGACGGATATGTTAAATACGCCATGTCTTACCCTTCAGGGATGAAAGTCAACCGAAGAAAGGCGAAGAATACAAAGATCAAACAATCAGATGATATATACAACTTTTCTCTCGATAATCATAGTGGGACTAGTTCCCACACGACCACCTGATTCCAGGTAATTGTTTCCTTGTTCCTAACTTGAGAGGTGCAAGGAAAATAATTGAGAAATACTCAAGTATGTTGTATATTATTTCTGTTTGAGTTTGTGTGTCGACGTTCCGTAAACATTCACGTCCTTCTCTCATGAGCTCCTAGGATTTCCTGAACCAAAGTTTTTTTGCTCTTGTTTACAAACGCATATATATATATATATACTTGTTGTATATTGTGTTGTTTTCTTCAAAACATCATATGGAGCTATGCAAGATCTCAAGAGATTGTGCGTCTTGATATGGAGGAAGACAATCGGGAACGTGAGTCAATTCAGAAGCTGGTTCTGAAGAAGATGCTTGAAAGAAAGGATCACAACTCCTGGTTTAATGATTTGTCAAGGATTTAACTCATTTTCAGAATGATTCAAAGGTCGAGTTTGCAAATCTTCAATTGTAAATAAACCAACTTCTAGATGGTCAGGCCAGAATTCTTGCTAATCAGAATATTCTGATACGGAATCAAAAGAAGCTCATCATGGACTGTGCCAAAGCTAGACAGATTGCTCAAGTGTTTGATCGCAAATTTAGTGTACTAACTCACAAACATGGTGTGTCTACAGTCCAGAAAATAAAGGAAATCAGCGATACATTCTTTGATGGTTTCATTAAAATATATGAGGTTCTTAATGAACTCTGATTTATTTATTGCCTAGTAAATCTTCTATTTTTATTATTTTGTTTAGAAGAATAACTAGTGTTTGGAATAGTCATTATTGTGATTACACATAGCTATGTCCAAAGTTTTCATCTTCTTGTTTTTATATTTATTGGTTTAAATTCTAAACTTGTTTGGAAGATGATTTTTGCAATATTAATCTTTATGGTTTTATATATTGCAATATTGTTATGGGATATGTGTGTTTACGTCCGTGAACTTGATTGTCCCATACTTTGTCAAAAGTAAAGTCGTTCGTGAATTGATATGCAAATATTGATATAAAAAAATGAATAGACTTTTGACAAACACAAAAGTTAAGCTTATATTGTCAATTTTTGATGTAAGACAGGTTAAAATCTTTTGTGATTCAAGGATTATGTCTATTGTATATCATTTTGCAAATGGTGATGGAAACATAGAATGAATCCTTGTGTATTCCGCAGTAATTGGTCTTCCCTTATCCATATTTTTGTGTATTACTGTGAGGATCCGTATTGTGTCTTATGTCGAGCACTAGACAACCAAGTGGATTATTCTTATGATTAGCTTAGTTGTGTTCCGTAAGGTACTTTATGTCGAGCATATAGAACTAAATAAATCATCTTGTGTGATTATTTAGTTATGACTCCGTAAGTTTGTCTTATATTTGAGCATTTTTTATTGGGTTGGTTGTTTTTATAATTAACTTAGTCATCGCTCCATAGATTTTCTTATGTGAGTATAAACGATTAAATTGATTACTTTTGTGATTAGTTTAATTATGTAATATGGTTAGATTAATTATGGGTTCTCTTGTAATTAATCTAATCGAGTTATTAAGTCTCCATAAGTTTACTTGTGTTGAGCATATTTAGTCAAATTAATCATGGTTCACTTACGGTTAATTTGATTAAATATTTCTTTTTGGGATTCCAAATTCATACTTGTATGATATTTGTTGAGTCCAAAGAAATCCTTCTTTTATTTTGAAATTAAGGTCGCTCTTGTTGTTCCCTTGGGAATGACATTTTATGGGGGAGAGTTCTTTTGAACATGTGCTTAATTGCCAAATCTTTGTAGGGAGTGTGGCAGTGGAATATTATAGGGGTTATCTTGTATCTTTATGAACTCATCGATGAATGCATTTAGCTTCGGCTTTATGATTGCACCTAAACAAGATGATATACATTTACCTTTGGTCATGAAATGTCTCTTACGGAAATTTCATTAGGATCTCGTTCTTGTACCTTTGCCAAATTTATTGACAAAAAGGGGGAGAATTAATATGTAGTTCATACTACAAATACATATGGTTTTCGGATCATTATGTAAGGGGGAGTGGTTTCCATGTGAGATGGAGTATTGACTAAGGGGGAGTGACGTATCACCATAGTATTGTTGTTAAATTTGTGATGCAATTGGACTTTGACGTTGTGTAATGATACTATGATACTGTATAATAATAATTGGGAACTCTTGTTTTCTTGTTGTTATAGCTATGGATTTCAACAACGATGATGCTAAACTTACAACCTTTGGGATCATTGGACTACTAGGAAGTGACGAAGATTTCGAGTAATGTTGAAGATTAGACATGTGGAATAGGAGCTACAAAGTTTATTTATACATTTTTTGTATTCCATATGTATTAATAGTTTTTCCACTAAAATTGACAAAGGGGGAGATTGTTAGAGATTTCTCGGTCAAACTCGCATGCGTTGCTATCTCAAGCATGTTTGTCAATGTTAGTGATCAAAACTATAAAGTCTTGATTTCTAGTCTACTATAGTTAAGGTCTCAAACTAGGATAGAAAGTGTAGTTGAGCTCAAGAACTCCATGGTGATCATCATACAAGACTAAGGACTACTCAAGGAACCATTGGATCTTCATCGACTAAAAGGTATGTGGAGATTTGAACTTATCTATCACTCAAAAGTCTATCTACTCTATCTCCTATCTTGAGACAAAAGTCGTATTACAATATAGACTAAGATTATACACATGTGATATTTCGAGCTGAGTATATCTCGCTTATCTATTTCTCAAAATATGTGTTGGTAAAGCTTTCGCTTTAGCCAAGTTCATCTTTAACTAGTGACGAAAGTCATGTTATATTTCAATCATATTGGAAATTGCTCTGACGAAAAATAGTTTGTGAATAACAACTATATAACGCCCTCTGAGAATGTTTCAATGATTGAAATGAGAGTTTAGGCAATATAACCATTAGAGGATATAAGCATTGTTGTGGAAACATATATATGTATAAGTCCTTATTGCTTGAACCGAAGTTTGTGAACTTTGTTGATCAAGTGAAACCGGAGTAGTACATGAACTTAAATCCGCGAACTTAGTCCGCGAACTGGCGTAGTTCTCGAACCCGAGAATTTCTGCTGGAGTTTGTGAACTCCGTCCGGGAACTTAAGTCCGCGAACCCAGTCCGCGAACTTAGGTAGGTTATGTCTAAAAACGATGATTGTGAACTTATCTTAATAAACTAAGGAATGCTATTGCAAACCGTGGCTTTATAGTTCATGAATCGATTCGAGTGAATCATATCATTTTTGCTTCAATTGTGTCTTGTGTAGTACATAAAGATCTAAGCAATTGAACAACTCTATAACTAGTTCATTTGAGTCATTTGGACTAGTTACAGTGAAGAATAATATGGTTGATATAAAAGTTATCATATGGTTAACCTTTTGGTTAACTATTGTTGAACCAAATAATGTACAAGTTTGGGTATGGTTACACAAGCCTAGAAACGTGCATTACAAGTGTGTATAAAAATCTATGTTTTCGATCTAACGGTTGATAAATATTAGATTGAATCTAATCAGGTTTTCATCTAACGGTGAATATTGAATGCTTTGTTAGTAAGCTAACATTGATTGCAAACCCTGATTTGAAGACTATATAAGGGAGAACTCTAGAAACTTGGAAACCTAATCCCCACACATTCTGTGTGATACTAGTTGTGCTAAGCCAGAGTCGATTCTCCTTTAAACTTTGGTTTTCTTATTCTAAAACCAGGTTAACGACCTAAAGACTTCATTGGGATTGTGAAAACAGACCGATACTAATTTTATCGTAGTTGTGTGATCTGATCTTGATGTTTTTATCGTACGAGTACAATTGTAATAATTGGCTTGAGATTTCTATCTCCGATAGGCGTGATATAAAAGTAGTCACAAATATTTCGTCTTATCGTTTGTGATTCCACAATATCTTTTTTCGCTGCGTCGATTAAGACTATTGGGAGGTGATTGATAATGCTGAGCTGTTCTTCAGGAATATAAGTCTGGTTTTATCAATTGGTTCCTATTCACCTTGATTTATCAAAAGACGGAACAAAAACTTGTAGGTATATTCGCGGGAGACGGATTTATATATTACTGTAGACTTTTCTGTGTGATACATATTTGTTTATTAAAGTCTTCGACTTTGGGTCGTAGCAACTCTTGGTTATGGGTGAGATCAACTAAGGGAATCAAGTACGTAGTATCCTGCTGGGATCAGAGACGTAGGAGCTTAACTGTACCTTGGATCAGTGTGAGATTGATTGGGGTTCAACTACAGTCCAGACCGAAGTTAGCTTGGAGTAGGCTAGTGTTTGTAACGGCTTAATACAGTGTATGTTTGATCTGGACTAGGTCCCGGGGTTTTTCTACATTTGCGGTTTCCTCTTTAACAAAATTCCGGTGTTTGTGTTATTTCTTTTCCGCATTATATTTTGTTATATAATTGAAATAATACAGGTTGTGCGTTGTTTAACCAATTAGAATTTCGACCTCTTTGGTTGTTGATTTAAATTGATTGACACTTGGAAATTGGTCTTTGGTACCATCCAAGTTATCTCTCTTTGATAAAGACTCGCAGATTTCTATTTGCTTGAGTATAAATCAAATTGAGAGATTGAGATAATAACTCCTTGAGATATTTCTATCTAGATTGAGTCTGACTGTCTAGTTGATTCTCTAGAAAGTAACTTAGAGTTTGTCCATACAGATTGTTAATCGAAATATTGGGTATGGATGTTAGACCCCCCGCTTTTTCAAAACCGATCTTAAGTAATCACTCAAGATGGTATGATTGATACCTTGTAAATAACAACTTTTATCTAGTCATTGGGGAACCAATCCTAGTAAGAGGTGCAACAAATTTATAAGAGGGGAATTGATCCTTGTAAGAGGTGCAACACGTTTTTAGTTGATGGGGGAACCGATCCTATGAACATGTGCAACAAGTTTATAGTTTTGGGGGAACCGATCCTATGGATATGTGCAATCGAATACAGGTAGTTACCATAAGTTGTGGGGAACCGATCCTAGTACCTAGTCAACCGAATGTTGGTAACTAGTATGACTATGCACAATACTCACATGGAGATAGAACCGAAACTTTTTTTGGTAGAACCGTGAAACCCATGATTGGTGATTTGATAGGATAATCAATCACATAGTTCTTGGAATTCAGACGAACCAATTCTAAACTCGTTTGGAAGTGCGGCAAACCGTTTCCAAGATTATAAGTATGAAAAAGGACTTGCAAAGTTAAGATGTCGACATGCTTTGAACACGTGAAGTAATTCTTACCTTTTATTGTTCAAAGATATTCCTTAATAGATAAAGGAAAATCCCAGGATCGAAATAAATTGAGAATCTTTTATTTAAGGTTTCTTAGGTTTAATATGCTATTTGTTTTCCAGCAAATAAATGCATATATTTAGAAAATAATTATTATTAATGTGCATTTACTGATTATAGATTTTTCTATTGGATTTCGGTCAATATTTGGACAAAGCATTTCCAAGAATTATGAAAACCGAATTTGGAAATCTATTGCATATCTTGAGAATATTTTCGGTTTTGAAAATTCCTTGGTTTCTAAACTTCCATGTCTATAAATATTGAAGTTTGCATTTCGAGCAAACTAATCCTCAAAGCCAGCAAAACTACCTAGTTGTGTTGTTACTGGTGGAGCCGCCTATTCGGAGAGCAAAGTAACCTAATTAGGTGAAATCTCTTACGACCGCTCAGTTTAAAGACTTCTTTGGGATCGAGAAGCTCTATTAGTACCGTTGGTGGGAAACTAGATAATTGCGGTTTATTATTAGTTTTCGATTGATTTGATTGACTAACGGTTGTTGAACTTTTATTGCACCTAGTTTGTTTATGCTTGGGAATCTTTTCTTCTAATATAGGATTCACTCAAACTAGATCGAAGTTTCGACGTGGATCTTTAGATTATTTGTAGATCTAAAGGTGTCTTGTGATAATACAACATTAACAGACTCCTTTCTGTGTGTAATTGATCACAAGAGATTCAAGTTGATTGTGTGCAGGTGCTGATTGAAGATTAAAGAAGATTTGAAAACAAGAAGACTTTTTGGGTTCATAATCTTTGGTATGTACAATACTTGTTTCTACTGGAAAGGGATCCAACTATAATTGGTTTATCTTTGTGATAAATTGGAGTGATTAGTTGAGTAGATAGACACCAATACACTTCTTTGTGATTAATAATATTGATGCATAATATAACAATTACTTTGGTAGTTTTTGAGAGATTGATCTAAGGAACCGACAAAGGAGTTTATTAGTTAAACGGAAGAGCCTTTGTCAAACTCATATCACGTTGTTTGAAAAGAGTTGTTACCGAACAAATTTGTTGTTCCTTTACTGTTTGGAATACGAACCAAAGGAATTGTTCGAAGTACGTGACTTATTACAAGTTGGAGGCGTAGGAATACTGAGGGAACTAGGTGAACTATAGGTTTAGTTGCTTGGTCTCAACTATACGAAGTTGGTTTGTTTTTGTATAGCGGCTTAATTATGAGTGTATTCAATTCAGGACTAGGTCCCGGGGTTTTCTGCATTTGCAGTTTCCGCAAATATAATTATTTTATTATAATTAGAAGTAAAATACACAAACGTTAATTCCTATTTTACTTGCTAAACAATCCCTAGAGTTTGGTTAAGTCAGAACCTATTATCAAGTAAACATACTTCATTGTTGTATTGTCTCGATCTTGTATCCATAGACGATCACATGAAGTGTGAACCGATTAGTTGTATTGTTTCTACTCAGTCCATAGACAATCACTTTCGGAAAAGGATTTATAGGTGGAAACGTTTTAGATTGAGGTATATTTGGGTACCCTCATCTTTTCAACCATATTATGCTATATTTTCTTACATTTTGTCTTACTCCCATGTTTCAAGAAACATGATATTTCAATTTAACCTGTTTTAAAGCTATAGGAGCAGAATCTCGCAACAACAACGCTCTTGCGAAAACTTCTACCACATATGGCAAATGTCACAAATTAATTACAAAAATGACATAATAGACAACGACAGCATAAAACACGAGAAAGATGTGAAGATTTTATGGTTGTTATAAAGAAAGCTCGCCAGAATAAGGTGGGAGCTCGCTAGAATAAGGCAGGAGCTCGCGAGAACAAGATGGGAGCTCGAGAGAATGTAGCGGGAGCTCGAGAGAATATAGAGAAAGCTTGCGAGAGTGTGGAAAGGTATCCTAAAATAGGGGAAGTATGAGATGTATGTGAGCTGTCATCCACTATGTAAACACCTATATAAAGAGGAGAGCATGAGAGAGAAGGGAGGGGGACAATTTTTGTAATACAGAGAGAGATATTTTTAGAGAGAGAATGTATTTTTCTTTATCATCTTCTTCCCCAAAAACTAGATCTAGAACTTTACCCATTAATGGAGATTATCAATGTAAATCAAATGTAAATTTAAACGATCATAGTGAAGAATCATGGATGTAGATCAAATTGATCGAACCATGTAAAAATTTGTGTGTCCATTTACAATTTTAGTATTTTAATCATCATTTTCATATCAAATGAGTTTAGATCAAGATATTACAAGGGGTGTGTTATGGAAATTCCTGCAACTACATTTTTGGCGCTAGAAACAGGGACGAGTAAAGGATTTATCCTTTCTGTAGTTTGATTGGTTCAAGAGACTTCCATGAAGATTTGCTACTGTTCATATTTTTCTAGATCTAAAAAATTTAGGTTCAAAAATGGAAATTTCATGGAAGAAATTACACTTTCAGGGAGTAAACATCATCAACAATTCAAAGACATGAAAAGAGTAGGAAAAAAATTAGTTGTTGTGGTGAATTTAAGGAAGAAAACCAAGGTTTCAGTGGAAGATTTTATGTTCAGGAGAGAAAGAAAGAGGCAAATTGTGAAATAAATTAAGGAAGAACGAAGAGAAGATAAGAGACAGACGCTGCAATTTCTATCACAAACAGAAATTTGCACAGATGGTTCAAGGCTGAGCAAACAAGCAGTAGGTCGCAGGATCGATTCTTCCTCATCGCGATATTTTCGCACATTTTTGATAAAATTCCAAAGGAAAATAAAAGAACAGGTAACAAATGTTATGCGAATATTTCGCAAAGAAATTATTGAACAGATGGTTAATGGCGAAATTAATGAGTTTATCTTCGCGAGTTCGAATCCCACCGTATGTATTTCTCAACTATTTTTACTACAGACGAAGATATGATTAAAATCGCAGACAGAAAAATAGCACAATTGGTCACCAGCGAAGACAAGGAGTTTGATGTCACGGGTTCGAATTCGCAGAGACACATATTTTTCATTTTATTCTCATTTTCATTGGCGAATAAAAGAATAAGGAAAAAAGTTCTGCGTTAATTTTGCAGAGAGGTTCTTGAACAGTTGGTCCAGGGAACAGTATGTGAGTTTGTGGTCCAGGGAACAGTATGTGAGTTTGCATAGTTTTCTTCTTTTTACAGAGGGAAAATAAATGAATAATTTCGCAGCATTGTTTCATTATTTCGTAAGCAAGAGGCAGCACAGTTGGTGATCTGCGAAGTTAATGAGTTCATGGTCGTGAGTTCAAGTCCCAACACATGCATATTTTTTCGTGAAATCCTTGATAATTTCGCAGGTATATTTCACACAGAAGAGAGTTCAAGATAATTTTGCAGAGAAATTTTGCAAGCAAGAGAACTAGCATAGTTTGTTGGGAGGCATGAATGCAAGCAGCAGGTCGCGGGATCAATTCTTACTTCTCGCAAGTTTATTTTTGTTATGCGAAATTTCTACATAATTGTCTCTCGAATAGTTAAACTTTGATTACTTCGCAAGATCTTTGTTTAATTCGTAAGAGAGGGTTAGCACAGTTTGTTTGTTGCGATAAAATGCAAGAGGCAGGTCAAGGGTTCAAGTCTCATCTCTCACTCTTCTTTTTGCTGCTAGACGTTCAGACAACTCACATAAGAGCTAAGTACCCTTTCCTAGAATATTTTACTTACTACAAATAAAATATTTTTGATTTAATTTACAAAAGTGATACAATCGCAAGATTTCAAAAAAGATTTCTAAGATTTCAAAAGATTTCAAAGATTTTTGATTTAATTTACAAAGCGCGATACTATCGCAGAATTACAAAGATTTCAGAACTACAAAGATTTCAGAATTACAATGTCTTAGAATTTATCTTGAATATTTACTTTGCTTCAAATGATATGATATTATGAGAATGAAAGAAATGAAAGAATAAATGAAAGAATAAAGAAACGCGAATAAAATTTCGCAGAGACATTAGAATGGGACGAACCTTTATGGCGTACACCCTAGTTCGCGGATAAAATTTCGCAAGAGGCAAATGTAAGACCTAAAGTACGTCATATAAGGGGGTATCTCTTTGCATGGCTCAGGGATAAGGTTATACCGCTGCTGGAACCTGAGTCATGGAGATTTGGGGTCAATGAAAGCCCATCCAGGAGAGGTACCTTGGATTTCCAACTATATATATTAATAGTTGGACGACCGAGAGTCTCTCCTAAGGAGTGCAAAGTATGATCAAGGCGCCGAGGTACACGATTGAGCCAAGGGTGCCCGGGGCATATGAAACTACCATGGCCATTCTTGGCAAGTCTTGACAATGATGCACTCGGCCTGAAGAAAACCCCACTTAGGGTGCAGTCTCGTAACTATAAGCCATATAAGCAAAAAGGATAAGAGGTTGCGAAAACAACTGGTTGTTGGTAAAACCGGATGGGAGGAGCTAGTCTTGTATGGCCGATGTACGCCTCCTTGAAGGGGAAACCAGGGGGAAGATAAGGGCGGCACCCTCCATTAGGGAGCTGATAAGTGTCGTAAGACGCAAATGTCATGAGGCTTTATTTTCGCAAGAAAATTTAGGCTTGTCATATTTGTGCAACAATTATAAAGAGGCAAAAAGCCAAGAGAAAATATAAGACGAGATCAATGGATTTTTGCATGAAAATGTAAAGACGTCATGCGATTTCGTCGCAAGACGACAATGTCATGGGGCTTTATGTTCGCAAGAATATTTAGGCCTGTCATATTGTCGCATGAAAAATATCCTGATGAGGCCATAATACAAGAGATAAGACAAGATCAATGGGTCAATACATGAAAGTGTAAAGACGTCATGTGATTTTGTCGCAAAGAAAAAAGAAACGTGGCGAAATAAGACCTTTAACTAGGAAGGAAAAATAAGACCACATAAGAAGGTAAGAAAATAAGCTTGCGAAAATGATTATATGTGAGCAAACAAGCTTGCGAACATATATACTGAAATGAAATTAAGATAATGAAAATAATGCACCTTTGATATTTTAATTATATTATATTATGCGAGACTAATAATGCAGGAATAAACAGTGGAGACAATAAAACAATGAGATATAATGAGCAAAAAAGACGAGGCACAATCAAATGAACTTATGAGAACGATAAATATGCAAAGAGGAAAGCATATACTAGAGACAAAAACAGAGAAATGAAGAATGGAGGCAATTCAAAGCTACATCAATTTTAGCACGACAAAATAAGCTAAGTAACACAAACATTAGCTATACATTGCAATAGATAAGCATTCTCATCATACAAGCATCATAAAAGCATTGCATAAGCATTTCATGACATAAACATCGCATAATACATTTCATGACATAATCATTACATAAACACTATATTCGCACAAGTATTTTACCAAACTTTACAGAATAATTTCGCAGAATTATTCAGAATTTTGCAACATTATTCGCAGCACCATTCATAACACTGTTCGCAGAACTATTCATAATTTCACAGGGTTATTCATAATTTCACAGATTATTCAAAATTTTGCAGAATGTGTCAGAATTTCACCGAATGTGGTTATTCAGCTCATTTATTTCGCAAAATTTGAAGCAACTTGAAGAGATTATAATATAACAAGAAAACAGAAAATGAGACAGAGGCAAGATAAGAATAAAGAAACAATTCGCTCATTCAATATTTTCTCAAGGATTCTACCTTCATAGATAAAGAACAGAGGCAACTATGGATTACCAAGAAAACATTTTATGTTCTTTACCTTCTCGGAAAGAATCATTTCCAAAATGGGCAAGAATTCTCACCAAAAATGAAGTAATAATTTCACATGAATAGAGGCAATACTTATGAATTTCATTCAAGGACGGATACTTCTTATATTTTGAGGATTGAGTACTTCTTATATTTCTTCAAGGATACTTCATAATTCGTATACTTCAAGAGTTGATACTTCTTATTTACTTCGCAAAGATCTGGAACTTCACAAAAGAATAGAGGAAAGTACATATTTTTCAAGTCCAATATTCTTTCGCTCGTTCCTTCATCAACAAAGATCAAAGACTACTACAACAACATATTTTTTCTTAAAGATTACTTTTTAAGCAATATTTAAGAAAAAAGAGGCAAAATGTAGGAGCAGAATCTCGCAACAACAACGCTCTTGAGAAAACTTCTACCACATATGGAAAATGTCGCAAATTAATTACAGAAATGACATAATAGACAACGACAGCATAAAACACGAGAAAGATGTGAAGATTTTATGGTTGTTATAAATAAAGCTCGCTAGAATAAGGCGGGAGCTCGCGAGAACAAGGCGGGAGATCGCGAGAACTAGGCGGGAGATCGCGAGAACAAGTCGGGAGCTCGAGAGAATGTAGCGGGAGCTCGAGAGAATATGGAGAAATCTTGCGAGAGTGTGGAAAGGGATCCTAAAATAGGGGAAGTATGAGCTATATGTGAGCTGTCATCCACTATGTAAACACCTATATAAAGAGGAGAGCAGGAGAGAGAAGGAGGGGGACAATTTTTGTAAGAAGGAGAGAGAGATTTTTAGAGAGAGAATGTATTTTTCTTTATCATCTTCTTCCCCAAAAACTAGATCTAGAACTTTACCCATTAATGGAGATTATCAATGTAAATCAAATGTAAATTTAAACGATCATAGTGAAGAATCATGGATGTAGATCAAATTGATCGAACCATGTAAAAATCTGTGTGTCCATTTATAATTTTAGTATTTTAATCATCATTTTCATATCAAATGAGTTTAGATCAAGATATTACAAGGGGTGTGTTGTGGGAATTCCTGCAACTACAAAAGCAATAATGAAAACAGTAAAAATATCACTTTTTTGAAACGAAAATAATATTTGACATAACGAAAGCTATGTGTTGCCCTTGCGCAACCCTGCCAGGTTTTTTTTTTTTGGTAGAGATTTCCTATCTCCACTGTAGATGGTAAAATCTAGATAAGGAGTAAAAGTGTCATTTCAAGACCATATACATAAATCAACTCTTACGGGAGGGGTTAAGCCCTTGGTCCTCAAGGAACTCATAGCCACGATTTATAGTATACGTCCCTGCGAGACACTACTGGTCGTGATGTCGTGATACCTAACACACATCCATGCGAGATACTGCTGGTCACGTAGGTTTTGTAGAGCGTAAAACATCCCCGGTAGACTTATGAACCAGAACTACCATAATTCCAGCATGTCTTCGTGAGATGCAGCTGATTGTGATGTTATGGTTCCTAATATGCATCCTTGACGAGATATTGCTAGTCATCTAGGCTCTGTAGATGCATAAAAATGTCCCCGACAGACTTATGACCTAGAGTGGAGATATGCGTGTCTCCTGTAAGCACGACTCACCCTATTTGAGATCAAGGAATGATTCCTAGTACATCATCGCGAGATACACTTGGTCATGTCTGCTCTAGGATCTGACTCGACTTACTGAGGTTTCTGAATAATTCCTAGGACATTCTTGTGGGAGACGCTGGTTATTCTGCCTCCGGGACCTTTCGACAGACTCCTAGAACATCCTTTCGAGATACACTGGTCTTGTTGGCCCCATCATATGAACACACGGTTGATTCCTAGAACATCTCTGCAAGATACAGTAGTCAAAGACAAGTGAGCCAAAGTATCGTAGAGATATTAATTGGGAGTATAAAGCCTTTTATCTCTCTTCAGGATGAGCCCCAGCTGACCACAGAGAGATTCAAATTCGTTAACAAAATCTTCATAGAGATTTTGATCCGTCCTTAAGATCTCAGAGAGATTCACATTCCTTTGGAAAATCTCGGAGAGGTTCAAATCTCTCTTCAAAATCTCGGAGAGATTCACATCTCCAAAATCTCGGAGAGATTGAAATCTCTCTTCAAAATCTCGGAAAGATTCACATCTCTCTGCCAAATCTCTTTTCAAAATCTCGGAGAGAATTACATCTCTTCTCGAAATCCCATAGAGATTCACATTTATCCACAAACTCTCAGAGAGATTCAAATATCTCGGGAAATCTCATACAAGGCTGAATATTCTCCAATGGAATCGAGTATCCTTTTCAGACTTTCCCCAATAATTCTGAGGCATCTCATGCCTTTTCACGTGACTCATCCTAGTCATTCTTACAGATCGGAGAATATCTCTCTATCTTGTCCAACTCGGCTAAATAGGATATTTCTCTCTACATTTCATCACAAAAGCCGATTCAGCTTCACACAAATAGGGGGATAACAATTAGGGTTTTGGTCTGGCGGTCTATGGCACATGTGAGAAATACCCGGCTTATTTCTCACCACAGAAGAGATCAAAGGCGGCGGAATAATGAGATAAACTCAACCTAGTTTATCTCTATCTATTCCTGAAGAGACGGGAGATTTGCTCCACACGGCACGAAAAATAATCCTTATCTACACCAACCTGAGAATAGAGAATTCATCTATAAATAGACCCTCTATTATTCCAAGATACGATCATCTTTTCATAAACTCTCAGAGCAATTCTTCTTCAAACCTAGGATTCTTTGATATCTCTTTTCATCTGCTTCCCTCCATAAGGCCAGGACTAACATCTCCTGCGAATGAAGCATCCTTTGAAATACCACTGTGTATGGTTTAGGCGAAGACTGTTCATGCTCAACCTCCCGTAACTCACTTTCAGGAACCCTAGAACCCCACTTTGGCCTCTCTCAGATTTTAGGTAATTACATTTTGGCGACCAAGGTGGGAGGTTGTTCACTCAGTTACAGATCTCAATCATGGTCACTATTAGGAAGAAAGCCGATTCCACCAATCGAAAAACAAAAACGTTTCATTGATTCAGTCTCTATAAATCCATTACAGACTTAGCCGATAAAGTTATCTATATCAGCACTTTTTCTATCTTTTGAGTTTGACCTTAGTGAATAGGTTAGTGCGTCCCGTATCATGTGGATCTCTTCCTGCATAAGAAAACGCCCTAGTAACCTATTTTCACAAATTTTTACTGCTAATCCTTGAAAACATTGAGCAAGTACCAAGAAGAACTAACAGAATCGTGCAAAGTTTCAGATCGACATCCATACTTATCTGAAAATGCCTTTAGAGTTACCAGTAGGGATAGATCCAACAAATCTAGATCAAGTACATGTTTCCTAAAGAAGGAGTACTAAATTTTTTGAGGATAGCACTGACGAGATCCTGCCTGCAATTGACCTCACCGGAAAAGATAAAGCTCATTACGAACGCGATAGTGCAAAGTAGCAACCATCCATATGACCTTATCACTCTCAAGGACCAGATGATGCTCTAAACTTTGGATTCTGATGAATATTTTCACCAAAATTCGTTTTGGTCAAGGGCCCTCAACCTGATCATAGGGGATTAGGGAAGTTTACCTTACTTGAATATTTTACTTATAACTCTTTCATTTTGTATCCGATCGACCTAGTTATTTTTCCGTAGGATTTATCTTTTCGTCGTCTCCAGGATAAAATTAGAAAAAACTTGTAAAGGCTCCAAAAAATTCGTGATCTAGTCAAAAGCGTTGTAGAGCCACATAGGGTCATAAACCGCCAATAAAGATATATCTTGTCGCCCTTCCTGCTTCAGAGAATCATGGCGAGAACACGAAAAATTATGCAGCGAAACTAGATCCCAAAATGAGGCTCAACCGAAACTCAGCCTTGTCCGAAGACCAAAGTTGCTAGTCAATATACTACCTCAACACCCATTCTTTCAGAAACAAAAAAAGAACTAGACCTAGGAGTTATGGTCGATGAGCCTCAAGTTCAGCTTTACCAAAACTATCACATTAGATTTTCCGATAGAACCTCAATTCACCAAGACAGAGAAGGATAATATCTTTTCATCCATCAGTAAAGGCGATCTAAACTATCCATCTTTCACAGTTCTAAAGACAGGCACAACTAAATTTACCAGGACAGTAACTAATGTAGGAGAGGCTAATTCAACTTATGGAGTCGAGATCATTGAACCTAATGGGGTAAGTGTACGTGTTAAGCCTAATAAGTTACACTTCACAAAGGTGAACCAAAAGTTGATGTACTCGGCAATTTTTTGCTGTAATCAATACGCAACTAATGCCTCCATTAGTGAAGGATCTATTCGATGGGTGTCGTCGAAACACATGGTTAGGAGTCCAATATCAGCAGTATTTGCATGATGGAACGGAAGAACCTAGTTAGCATCTCCATAAACACGGTATTTTGCAATTATTGTTCATTTCTTTCCCCTCTCATATGCTTTTGTGAAAAATTTATTGTAGGGAGTCTAATTATGATGTGTGCCTGAAATAATTTGTACTTGAGCGCCCAGATATATGCTTCATACTTGGTACACCATTAGAATTTTCCTACTTGGTACTACATCATGACTATGACGCATTATTTAAGCACTTGTCCCACATAATTTCGCTAGTTGGATCCCAAATTCATTTTAGGTTGAAACTACAATGGACTATCCTAAAAGCACTTACTGTAGCGATACTCATGAGTCCAACAATTCAGATAGAACTTCATTCTCGACATATAACCGCAACCAACTACTATCACTGAAGTAAACAAGGGAAGGATCCGATATTGTAGCTATAATCCATACGATGCGTGAAGTTCCGTCAGTAAAAGCCTCCTCTCTCAAAAAGATATGATCAGCAGGCTATCCCATAAGTCAGAGTCATACTTGATGAGAAAAAAAAATAAGATATGGCGATCACTTACAACTTCCTCAGGTCAAAACACGTTTCTACCGCGTTAAGAAATGCCTAGAATATTTCCAGAGAACTATCTCATCAACAAAGTCACCACAAATCGATTATTCAGCCACATGCATAGTTCTGCTAGTCCTAGAAGGCGTATACTGTTCTTAATTTTGGTTTACCATATCCCAGAAAAAAAGACAGATCTCGATAGATGATTCGGTTACATGAATCCATATGATTCCCTGTCAAAATACTTAGAAGAGAAAAAAACAACGACTTTATCTCATCTCTGAAGATTCAATCTCAAAAAAATAAATAAAGGCCTTACCCCAATGATCATACATCTCCAGTAAACGAGAATCCCTATTCATACAACAAACTAGGGACTGCCGAAGAACCATGCAACATGCATCTTTGTAACTAACATGAGGTGGCTCAAACATCCATCTCTTAGATGAAATACTCTTACACCATTAACCCAGAGATTCCGGGTGTAAAATAAATTAGTAGAATTCATAACACTTCAATTTAGAGACTTCTCACTAGAGGTGTATGAACGAGAATCAGATATCATGTCCGATCCTTAGCTCCCAAGGCCGACCCTCGGGCATAAGCGCTTCAACCCTTGATATCAAACAAAGAATTGCGGGATGCTATCCCACGGGAATAAACTCAATCCATGGCAGAGATGCCGAAATATTTCTACAAGTCAAAATCATGTTTTGTCGCATCTAGAAGAAAACTCACCCATCTAGGGTTTCCATCAAGATCAAGCAAGCTAAGTTTTACAAAACCCCGTATAAGGATTTCAGAGAGGAAGCATGTACCAAGATTACCCCAACACGTTAGAATCGTTTCCCTGCTCAAGATTCACGGCTAAGACAAACTAAGGTTCGCGTGGGATCAAAAAGAGTCTGTGGCTTATTTTCGCTCAAATCGCCTCATAGTTCATCCAGCCAACTAGAAAAACTGGGACAAATGTGTTGAGAATTCGACAACGTGCCCTTGATAAAAAATATTCGTCTGCATCTCTCCTACCATGTGATAAAAGGGTTTGATGTTTCAAAACACGATCCAAGAGATATCATCAAAACACTTGAAGGAATTATTGTTAAATAGCTCTGGATGGACATATCACCGGAAAAACAAGACCAAATCCTAATTTTCTCCAATAGATGAAGTTTGGTTTTTTTCTTTTTCTTTTTCTTGAATAGTTGGGGTCAACCATCGAAATCGGACGTCAAACGAAGTTTTTACAGCCTCCGGAGTCAAGATCGCGCAAGGAAGAACTTTTTATTAAGAATTTAACTTCGGGTTTTCACCTACTCGCATACACAATGGATCAAGCTAGGTTTTGCAAAAACTAAAACTCATGATGGTACCATTCCTTTACCAAATTCATACATAAAAGGTCTAGAGGGAAAATTACAAGCATTTAAGGAAATTATCTGGAAGCAGTGACCTATACCTCTCGGGAAGAAAACTCTCTCTTCTTCATTAAGGCCTTCATATCCATTCCTCCACGTCTCCTCATCTACTGGTGTCTCTTACATAAGGGACACTCTAAGAAACAAAGACCGGAGTTTAGCTTGTTCAAGACAGTTCCAACAGAATCCAGCGACTCTCGCGACTACCTCACATTGAAAGTAAAGATTTTCACTGGTTATCATCAGGTTTCCCATATTTACAAGATCCTTAGAAGCAAGTAAGTTTAGAGTTATCATTCTCATGACACTAAATCCTCCAACAAGTGTTTCATCCGAAGTCAAAGAAGGCATGTGTCCCATGAAATTACCCTCAGGTTGGTCGATTGTCTCTCTGCATCCTGAACCTTTTTCTGAAGGCCCTATGAAATTGTTAAAGCTTGCCTCATCCTCATTCAACAACGTCAAACCCTTTCTCTCTGTGAAGAGTACTTTTCTCCATAAAAGTCTCGTTTTCCATGCAACTCTACAAACGAGAGAGAAATTAGAAGAAGTACACTAAGATTCATCCTAGTCATTCTTACAGATCGGAGAATATCTCTCTGTCTTGGCCAACTCGGCTAAAGAGGATATTTCTCTCTCTACATATCCTCACAAAGGATGACCCAGCTTCACACAAATTGGGGGATAACAATTAGGGCTTTGGTATGGCGGTCTACGTCACATGTGAGAAATACCCGGCTTATTTATCACTATAGAAGAGAGCAAAGGCGGTGGAATAATGAGATAAACTCAACCTAGTTTATCTAATCCTGAAGAGATGGGATAATTGCTCCGCACGGCACGAAAAGAAATCCTTATCTTCATCGATCTGAGATTAGAGAATTCAACCATAAATATGTCCTCTATTTTTCCAAGCTACGATCATCTTTTCATAAACTCTCAGAGTAATTTTTCTTCAAACCTAGAATTCTCCGATATCTCTCTTTATCTGCTTCCCTCCCTAAGACCAGCCCTAACCTTTCATGTGATTGAAGTAGCCTTTGAACGGCCACTGCGTGTGGTTTAGGCGAAGACTGTTCGTGCTCAACCTCCCGTAACTCACTTTCAGAAACCCTAGAATCCCACTTTAGCCTCTCTCAAATTTTAGGTAACTACAAGCACAATCATCCGATAAACTATATCGCAACAAAATTCCCAATATTTCAAATATATATCCAGATTCCTCCTGGATCCTAATCCCAAAGTTAGGGCTGCCAACGGATACCCGATTACCCGGAACCGAACCGGACCCGAGTGTGTCAGATCCGGTTTTGGGTCCTAAGATTGGACCCGTTAGCAAAATCACTACCCGACGGGTAGACCCGTTAGGAACCGATAAGCTTTCGGGTCCTAACGGGTATTACCCGGCGGACACCCGAATATTTGTCTTTTATTTATAAATTTTACTTAAAATATAAAGATTAAGTGTAATTTCGCTTAAATATTTTCACTTACCCTTTATTTTCTTATGTTTAATCATAATTAGAACATTTATATAGATATAAATAATAATTTTATATGAAAAATTATTAAATTCAAGCTAATATAACAAATAAAAATTAAATTATCAAAAAAATTGGTTGATTTGTGGGGACCCGATAAATACCCGGACCCGATGAGTATTTAAGAGTTTTATCGGGTCCGGTTTCGACTTACTAGTCAATCAATTTAGTCTTCATCTCAATTACCAATGAAGCAAGAACCAAACCATATTCATCTCAAAACTCGAGCTTCTCGATTGTTAGGATCCGCATCATCTACAAACAAAACCGATTCAACAACAAAAAATTAACAAAATCAAACCGGTTCAATTCAACTAAAGTATAAAAAAGACCTAAATCCCAACAAAAATTCAAATTAGATAGTATACTATTTTCCTCCGGACCCATTGGCACCCCTACCCAAAGTGGCTTGATGGAGTGACTGTTACATTGAGACCACCACATTCCATGCGATTGTTGTACATGAAAACAAACTGATAAGAAATGCTTTGGCGGGCCTCAGATTGAATTCTTGAGTCATTGTTTCTGGAGAAGGTATTGCTGATGACATGCATAAAACAACTTGTCTAAATAACTAGCTAAACCTTTTGCAATTAATAGGTAATACTGGGTTCTTGCAGCAAAATCTCAAACTCTCCATCATTTTACAATAAAAATTCAATTAGGAAAATTGTTTCATCATGTCCCATTTACTATAATTACGGTCCTTACTTATAACCAAAGGAAAACCTAGTTCCCGCATAGGCATGATGTTATGCATATAGATTATTCAAGTCATCCATGGCTTATTTACTTTCACTTCAGGAAATTTCCACAACAACAAACATTTTACTCCATGTTATGATTAGCTCAAGCAACTGCCCCACAATGACATTCGACATTTGGTAAGCGCACGTAGTGGAAGTAGTAATTAAAGCATGCTTATCAACAATTATAATGCCTTCACTTCACCCCCGTTATACTACCTTTTTTTTTTTGTAATATTTATTTATACTCTTCTCATTTTAAGAAAAATAATACTTATACTTATTCAATTGGATAATTTTTAGGTAAAAATGAAAAGAACTACGGTATCATTTTTTCTAAAACAAAAATAATATTTGATACAACCAAAGCTGAGTGTTTCTCCCTGAGCATAACCCAGCCAGCTAGACCGGCCCGTTCTTATCCTTTAATCTGACTCTGGCCATTTGTGCCGGTAGAATTGGTAGAGACTTCCTGCCGGCAGAATCATCCGGTCAACTATATCCCAATAGAATCCGCAAATATTCCAAGATATATCTCCAGATTCCTCCTGGACCTGGATCCTAATCTCAAACCACTTGATTTTCAAGTACCACCTAACGACAAACACGTACTAACCTCATCTAGTTCCACTACCATGTAAATCACAAACATATAACTAAATACACTCTCTGATGCTTTCCCCTTCGATGCTCAAAATGTAATCCAATGGGACCCGGAATGGACACGTGTATAAATCTAGCAAAAGAAAAAGCATGAACGATACACCGGGAATATAAACAAGTATTACATGTACGATCCCGCCTTAAACCTAATTACTATTTCGTTGCGTTTTCTGAGAAAACGTACAAATTAAAAAGATTCAAAAAAATAAATAAAACGAGATCTAGGAGGGAGAGAAGAAGAAATTTGTTTTGATTCGTGAATTCATTCGATCGAATCAAAACAAATTTTGATAGATCAGAAAGTTTTTGAAATCCTAGGGTTTGTGAAATTGATTGATTGAGATGGGGAAATCAAATATGAGAATGATGATAGGTGTGATTATATTGATAACATTTTGTATATATGTTAATGGAAGAACAGATAAAGAAACAAGAGAAAGATTTTATGGGAATTTATCAATGACTGCTTCACCACCTAATTCTGATGAAGGAAGTATTGCTAAGATCTTTAATAATGTTCTTGATAAAGAGTTTTCTGATAGTGATCAACCTGAAGGTTAGTTTGTTTATTTTATTTTTTGTTTTTCTTCGTTTGTTGGGGATTCAATGTGTTTATTTTTAGTTATGTTTGGTTTAATTTATGACTTCATTTGGGGAAATTGATTCGTTCGGATTTGACTAAACTAGGGTTTCAGGAAATAATTTTGTTCAGATGAGATTAGTTTTTTGATGCTGGAAATTAGAAAGGCATGAGTTTGGTGATACTGAACATTGGTTTTGACGACTTTTACAATGTACATGACTAATGGTGTTGGAGACTTATGTTAGGAGTTTATTTCCGAACAAAGTTTATGTTTATTTTAGTGCCTTGTGGTCGTTTTTATCTCCAAACATTGCTGAGTAATCTTACTTGTGTGCCAAAATATATGGTTGATCCTGTTCTGTCTCATTCATAATGTTAACTTAAGTATTGTCTTCATTATGGCCTCAGCAACCTTAACTTCATTCCTGACCTTCAATCTTCACACTTTATTTGTCAGGCAACTTAGTCTGAAAGAGATTTTTGATTAAAAGCATTCATTTAAACCTTGCCTGAGTAATGTCTGCTTCCTCAATCTTCTGACGTGTTTTTACTCCTAGCTTTTAGGTACACATTGTCTGTACCTATAACTGTTCGTGACGATAGTAATATGTTTTAGAGCAGTTGAAGGAAGTGAAGATTGCCTGGTGTTTATGAAGGAATATCTATTTCAAGGGTTTGGGGACGTATAGTATGAAGGAAGTGAAGATTGCCAGGATTACTTCCGTTAGTGTGGCCATTGGCCAAGGTAAATGTAGGTTTTATGAAGTATGAAGAGGAGTGCAGGCCTATATTTGTCAAACTTGTCAATAAGACGCGTGTTACAAGGAAAGTTTAAACCTGAGTAGTGACGGGTCAACTTGGTCCGAGAGTGGGGGGAACAAAACGCAGGACATATATGAGTGCTCTAAGTAGTCTGATAGAAGTTGAACGCTTAGGATGGATTGAATATGCAGTTACATGGGTGATAAATTATGATGTCGAGAACTGCATGCCTTGGATTAATCTATGCATTTTTCGGATCACTTGTTTTCACATGTCATCTTTGATGATTAGGAACAAATTTAGTTAATTTTTATCCATTACTTGTCTGTCACACACAGTTTTCCTCTTGATGAATGAATGTTTTTTGCTTTTTATTTCTCTTACTAAGACATATATAAATGTGTATACCATATTCTCCTCATTTATAAAACATGCTGTGTCTCCTTTTGTATGATTTAGCATTTCTCTCTTTGAATATTTCTATTCATCTTTTTGTTTCAGAACCTGATGCAAACAGCTTCAACAACAGTGTAGCAGATCAACAAGTAGGTGTGACATTTTTTTTTAAACTAGGTACAACATTCCTTTTTGGCTCCTGAGAGCAGCTGTTTCTCACAGAACAAATTTGTTCGACATTGCCATCGACCTCAGACGTGTCTAAATGTTTTAAGTTTAACTAATAAACGAGATGAAGCGACTGGTTACTCTTTTATATGGTCAAGGTTGTGTTTTCTCTTAGGACTTTAATTGCGTCACCCATATACCATGATAGTCGTATCATTCATGGCAGTATCTCGCCATACTCTGTTTGAAGAGAATCATCAATGACAGTATACAAATTTATTATCTTTATAGTTCTAGATATTGCTTAGAACCTCATTGTCTCCTTGGTCTTTTGATGCTTTCTTTGACTGTCATCACAAATTTTGTTTTACTGTAAAAAGGCTTGTATCGGTGGTGAGGCTTGTATCATGCAGTGTAATATATAGCTCTTTTTTAGCTTGCAAGGCTGGGAAGTAAACATTTGCGTACCAATATTGAACTGCGTACATGAACACAATGAAGTTGTGGATCCTACTTGCCTTCTACTGTTCTCTTGTTCTTTTCTTTTTTAGTTTTATATATATGGTCGATCATTTTTCCACTCTCTCTACAGGCTGTGTTGGAGACTGTAGCAAAGATTACCCATGACAAGCCCAAGAAAAATGATACACAAGAGAAGAAGTATGAATAAACTCTTCTGAAATAGGTTTATCGTTATCTAGCTTATTTTTTCTTGAAGTGAACTTGGTTTTAATCAGTGTGCAAGTTTTGTAGAACCTCTATTCTGGTGGGTTGTAACTTAAATCAATAATGTTTATCATGCAGTGCCTCTAGATCTTTCCAGTTTCAAGATGTTTTTTCGTTGGAAAATGAAAATTCTGATGACATGACGACCTTAATTGATAAAAAGGTTTGTTAACAGGGAACTGGAGGGTTGGTTCTGTAAATTGATCCTCGCTAATGTATATTCCTTCTGACTTCCTGTCTTTTCTTCCCTGTTGTAGGATAATGTTTTCGTGATGTCCAACAAGAAATCGAAGTATCCAGTTCTTCAAGTTGATTTAAGGTTTATTTCCTTTGCCATTATTTTTCTTCTTTCCATAACCACCATTTATCTGTGACTTATCAAAACGCGTTCATGCAGGTTGATTTCAGACTTGGTGGTTGTAATTGTTTCTGCTACAATTGGTGGAATTGTATTTTCCTGTTTGGGACAACCGGTTCGTATGCTAGTATCACTTTTAATATATTATCACCTGGGTCTGGTCTCTGGAAAGTTCTTTTTAGTTATCTCTATATGATGCCTAGATACAGTGATGCTATATGGATACTACTGTGTGCTTGAAAAAGAGTATACCTGGCTGTCTAAGGGCACCATCTAACATAGAATTCCAGACTCAGTCTTTAATATGAGTTCCACATGAGGTTTTCATTCTCTTGATGCATTTGCATGCTAGGTTATCGTCGGTTATCTGCTTGCGGGATCTCTAATTGGACCAGGAGGTTTGAGTTTTATCAGTGAACTGGTCCAGGTATGCTGTCAATTAGAAGCTTTCAGTTTTTGTGTCTCAGTGTTTATTTTTTTTTAACAGGCACCTGGCCGTATTACCTCATATTGTAATTTTGTTTTTTGTTACCTCATATAGCGTTTTTCCATCCTTCTTCAGGTTGAAACTGTTGCTCAGTTTGGTGTTGTCTTTCTTCTTTTTGCATTAGGCCTTGAGTTCTCCTTGACAAAGGTAGGTAAACTGGCGATGATTTTGACATTGGTCAGGATATTTTCATTGAAAATCTTGCTCTTTGTGTAGAAGTTATCCTAATCTGCATTCACTGATGCAGTTAAAAGTTGTTGGACCCGTTGCTGTTCTAGGAGGGCTTCTCCAAGTAATCATATTTATGTTCTTATGCAGCACAATTGCGCTGGTAAAATTTGCTTCTATAGAATTATGCTTTCAGTTTATGTTATAGCTGTTGAATATTCATGCTGTAATTTATTATTCTTATTCTTATATATACAGCTTATTTAAAATTATATATTGCTTCTGGTTCAGGTGTGTGGTGCTCAATTATCAGAGGGTGTGTTTGTCGGTGCCTTCTTATCAATGTCATCAACTGCAGTGGTAATGCTTTCTTTATCTTCGATTTGTTTATTTTCTTTCTTCTTTTTCATTTTCGTCTCCATTGTTGCATCTGATCAGCCTCCTTTTCTTCTTCCAGGTTCTGAAGTTTTTGGTTGATAAGAACAATAACAATGCTCTTCATGGTCAAGTAACTATTGGAACACTAATTTTTCAGGTAATTGGAGATCTTTCTTGAGTAGTATCATATATAATTATATCTGGATGGCACATTATATCGAGCTGTTGTTATGACAAATATATCAGTATTTTCCTGTCTCCGTAATTTCAGGATTGTGCAGTTGGTTTACTCTTCGCCCTACTTCCAGTTTTGGGTGGTAATAGTGGCATTTTTCAAGGAATAATGTCCATGGCAAAGCTGTAAGTTCATTTTGTTTGGCAGATATGATTGTGATGCTGTTTAAATGTATTCTCTGAATTATTACAACCTAGTATTGAAATCGAAGTTTCCAGATACACCATTTTTTATTTCAATCTTTCGTATCAGCTTCTGACTTTTTCTTGCTTTGCGACTACTATCTTGTGCAGGTTACTTCTTTTGTCCATCTTCCTAGCTGTTGCGTCTATATTGTCCTGGTCCTTTGTTCCTCGCTTCTTGAAGCTAATGGTACAATTATCATCGCAAGTAAGTAATCACCTGTCTGTGTATGTCATTAATGTTGAACCTACTTTTTGTCTCCTTTTTTTTTTTTTTGGTACGGCTGAGATAAATAAGATTACGAGTAATGAAATTTGTTCTGAAGATTTTATTTTACATTGCTATTGTTGTCAATAAAATATTTGACAAGCTAATAACGATATCTACATGATTTTGTTGGGCTTAGTTTCTAGCAAAAACCATGTAGAAGAAAACTAAGCAACACGCTGCTCGTGCCAAAAGTTACTGTTTCAGGATGTTATGTCTTACTGGCCACTCAGCTCATCAAAGTTTTAAAAAAAATAAACCTCATTATGTCTGCATGATAGCCTTTTTTGCTTAAATAAACCTAAGAAGTAACGTTTAAGTGTCCTGCTCTAATTATTTCTGAGGAGCTTTATAGAGAGATTGCTGACTTATAGTTGAAGGTTTTGTAGATGTCCGTTGATCATATTGTGTCTAATATCTGATCTGATACTGTCTCTTAAGTTAATAACCAGCTGAATTATATGTGGGTATGCAGACAAATGAACTCTATCAGCTTGCTGCTGTGGCTTTCTGCCTATTGTCAGCTTGGGTGAGTCCCAACACGTAACTGTTTCTCTAATAATTATCTTTTTTAGTAACAGATCCTAATGCTTTACTCTGGGATGCACTTTTTCAGTGTAGTGATAAACTGGGGCTGAGTCTTGAGTTGGGATCATTTGTAGCTGGCGTTATGATATCTACCACTGACTTTGCCCAGCACACTTTAGACCAGGTAGTCACTTTGTTCTTGATAGGCTATATTAATTCTAATTGTATCTGGGTCAATTCATAGTTTCATACACTGGCAGTCCTCTGTTAAACTAAATGAACCCCTTCTATTTTCTTTCCTTCTCTGTTTGTAAATAAATTCATACGTAGGCTATCACAGTTTGTTACAATATACATATTATGAGCACTGGTTATGTGAAAATATTGATTTAGTGTGTATCTTCAGAAGGTTCACTTTAGCTTGTTGCATCTTTCAAGTAGAGGTAGTGTTTATGTGCATTTCGTTTTACTATGTAGATTGTTGTAGGCAACATGTTTGGCAAAGCATCTACAGTACGCATTGAGGGTTGTGGTGGAATCATGGATGTGGCCATGTCATTATGAGTTAAAAGTACATAATCCTTGGATGACTTTCAAGCATGGTATGAAGCCAATGCGTGCTGTAGAACACAAGATATGCGCGGACCTATACAAACAATTCTTAACCATCTAAATGAATGTGTTCCTTCAAAAGCTGTGTTTACATGATGAGATGACATTGTATTGTCGCTTTCATATAATGCAGGTGGAACCAATTCGCAATTTGTTCGCCGCTCTTTTCCTTGCTAGTATTGGAATGCTCATAAATGTCCACTTCTTGTGGAATCATGTTGATATTTTACTTGCGTCCGTGATCCTGGTTGTAGTCATTAAGACCACTGTGGTCACGATGGTGACTAAAGCATTTGGATACAATATGAAGACATCAATGCTTGTAAGTGTAGTAAAACTTGTTCAAAGTGGTTTCTTTGTTTCTACAGGTTACTCTTTACTTTGTACCTAACTTTTCTATGTGTTCCAAAGGTGGGTGTGCTTCTGGCTCAAATTGGAGAATTTGCCTTTGTTCTTTTAAGTCGTGCCTCTAATATTCACCTTGTTGAGGTTCTCTCTCCCTCTTGCTCTATCCATTTACTTAGAAGTGAATAAACTACTTATAGCACTGGTAATTGTGTATTTATTTTAGCGTCGGCAAACTGATAATTGAATACCATTTTCCATTTCAGGGAAAAATGTATCTTCTTCTCCTGGGAACAACAGCTTTCAGTCTGGTGAGCTTCTTTTCTGCTGGGAATCAAATTAGTTGAATTATTTTTTTGACATTGTTCTATTGGGTATATCTTTACAGGTAACCACTCCTCTCATGTTCAAGTTGATACCTGCTCTGATGCATCTGGGTGTTCTCATGCACTGGTTTCCTGCAGAAAGCACACAGAATGAGGTGTGATTCCTAACTTTAATTACCATAAAGTGATTCAATACTTCTTTTTTGCTCACTCCCATGATTTTCAATCTTTAATTGTTACAGCATATACTGGCTGGTCGTACAACTTCAATCGAAGGAACACATGCTTTGGATATACTTGCAAAGCCAAACAGCCCGAAAGTCCGACAGCAAACTCATCAACCAGTAAGTCATCATGTTTATTTATGTCTATTCATGTTTAAGGATAGCAGTGTGATAGTGTGTTCGGCATAATCATGTATAGCCTCGGCTTAACTAAAATTTCGGTTTGTTATTTGCAGGAGAGGAATAGAGGACTTCCGTGATACAAAAACACTAATAGCTTGTTTTGATCTTCAATTTTGATGCTGCTGATATATCTGATACATCCAAATGGATCTCCAAGTTGATGTGGATTTATTTGGTTCATTGTCGCTGCTGAGTCGAAGGCAAATCTGGAAACAACATGTAACAGGAAAAACAATTTCTCAGCTGAACTCGGCTCGGAGGCCTCATGTAAAATTGTATTTTTTGGTATACTGTAAATAGGAGTCGGTTGGGTCTGGTCAAACTGGATTGTTGCCATTCATCGAGTTAAGCAAATATACTAAAGACGATCCCTCACACGACTAATTTACTGTGGGAGGATTGTATTTTGTAGATTGGAAAAGATAATTAACAAGCAGAGTTTTCACTTATCCACCATCTCTTGTAGCGCTATACTAACATGAGCTTGCTTGTTCTGAATAACTTTTGACATTATAACTTTGTGGTTGCATACCGAGTGCTATACCGTTCAAGCGTGCAAGAATGACCTCTTTGGTCTGTGACCTATGTAAAAATAAAATGGTTATTGTGGTGAATATATATAAAAAGCCTTAGACGGTCAGATTACATTAAGTTGGTAGTTAGCCTGATAACAAGCTGGGCACCAACACCCTTTTGGATTGCTAAACCTATTCTATGAAAAAGAGTACCCCCTATCTTATAATTAACATCATGATTGGTGATACAATTCTTCAACCTCTTCAAGAGAATGATAGTATCTTCGCCCAACTCCCCTAAAGTCGTAAATGCTAAAACAAAGCAAACCCGTACCCGTTAGTGGAACACTTATCAAGGTATTTGATTCGTTTTACGCGTTGTAGCAATCGAAATGGCACGACCTGGGATAAAAGTACGCACTCCCCACCAGGTGAACGGTGAAACAACCGTAACATCAAAACAAACATCCTGGCCATTCTCCCAACCGTGAACAAGCATGTCAGCCGGTCTCAAGGGCGTATTGTTGTCTGATAATAATCCAAGATCCACCTCCTTCCTCACATGTGCTCCAGCCTTGTAACAAATATCAGCGAAAACATCTCTTGCCAGGTCATGGCGGAATTTGTTGCCAAAATCATTAGCGCAATGCACAACATGATCTCCGAAAATATCCATATTTTTGTTGCAACTTGAGCATGTACTATCTTCTCCGAAAAGAGGTATTCCCAATCTATAACTTAACACTGACCTAAATTGCCTTGGCCTATACTTTGATTTAAACCAGAGATGGGAATCGCCTTAAGAAAATCCAAAGCATGTGGCATCCTGTTGCTTTGCCATAAAACTGAATCTCGACTGGACATGGAGTACTGTGACGGAATCCGCTTCTTCACCACATCAAAATATAACACTGCCAACGAACGCATTGGATGTGGGGCAATATTATTAATGTTGAAGGTAGAAGAGGACAAACCACATACCTCTTGGAAATTATTCAAAGCTTGCTTGAAGCACGCGCTAGTGACCTCTTCAGAGGAAACATTTAGTATGGTCTGCTGTAAGCCCCTAGTCTAGAAACAAGAAGCGATATAACAATACTGGCTAGTGTCTTCCATTGTGTAGACACCGAGACCCCCATCCTTCATTGGCAAAGTGGAGAGACGTTGTTGCAGTGGTCCGAAGCCAGCGCCATCTCCCGTCACAATGTGCCTCAAAAAAAGCATCAAACGTTGATCAAACAAGGATTTATCTTGAAGCAGTGCCAAGGGGCTGGCAGTCCTCATAGCAAAATATAATCTTGACACCCCAGCAAGAAGCTCGCGTAATGAAGAAGCTCGCTTTGAGGATCTTACGGTTTCTTCACACTTTCCATTAGATAAATTGTTTTGTCTACTCTAGCTTGTATTAGATCGCTTCTTGAAGTTAAGATCTAGGCTAACCGAGCCGCCCAGCAGTTTCACCCTCTAGAAGGCCTACCGATGTCCGATGGGAACACGTTATCGGCAATACTCCTAGGGTCAACCACAGGCCAGAAAATCTCAGTCTTCTTGATGTTAAGATGAAGCCCTCTGCTGTCGCCTTCGACTGAATAATGCTTAAAGCCTTTGACACTTCCAGCGTATCCCCTACCAAAGTGCCATCATCCAAGTACCACGCTTGTAGGTCAAGCTTACATTGTGAAGAAATCATACAGACCATCGGATGTAAGGCTAGAGCAAATAATAAGTGTCCCAAAGGATCACCTTGTTGAACCCCCTTTGCCGAAGATAAATTGAAATCGTTATAATAAAGCCTTGCGGGCTTAGCATAACAAAACTCTACCCACCTCGCGATACCTGGGCATTTGCTCCGCACCTCCTTGATGTGAGTGCTCCTATCAACTAAATTAAAGGCGTTTGTGAAATCAACTAACAACATGGTCATATTCCCCTGCCTCCCTTTAGACTCAAGTAATCTATTGGCCGAGTGCAGAATTGCTTCTCCTCCGCCTGGGATACCAACTCCGAATTGATGATTGCCCAAGTATACCGACATTTCCTTTCCCACCGTCGACGCTGCCAACTTGGAACACATCCTCCTCCAAACCGTGCCTACTGCTATTGGCCTAAGACCACCTCCTGGCTTTATCAAAGGAGTTAAAGGAGCGCTGGCCACAAACTCGCCCAAAACAGATGGGCATCTACCTGCCAACCATAAGTTAACGACCCCATCCATAGATGCAAGTAGTTCCTCAGCAACCGCCGTCGCAGCCCCACTAAGAGCATCTGCAGTCTTGGGCTCTCGACCGTCCCTCCCACAAGATGTCCCCCTAGGGAAACTCCTAATCGTGCCTAATACTTCCTTAGCATCCACGTAACACAACCGCCCCGTTAATGGGTTCTGAAGGTATGTCCGGTGGTTCAGCCGCAGGGTGCATACGCCTCAGTTCGGTCAATGTTGCTAATGTAGTTGGTGCGACACCACTGGAAGATAGAATACGCACTGCCGATGCGTAGTGCCCTGAAGCCAACTTTTTCTTACAAGCTTGAAGATTGGTTTTCTTCCTCTTGGAGCCTTGAGTAGCTTGTCTACTCTCTTGCCCCGAAGGAGCCAACAATTTTCGAGATAAGATAAGGCAGCCATTTGTCTCCCTCCACACATTCAAGGCTCGATTAATGCTATTAGCCTGTAATCTCCTTCTATTAGCAGATCTCGCTTCATTGGTATTCTTGGGGTTGTACAAAGTTAGAGTGCAGCTGGGCAATAACAACAATTTGATCCAAGATGTTAAATCGATGAGGCTTAGCGAGAATCTTGTCTATCGTCGCTTTCGAGTTCTGGAGAAGTTAAGCCTACACGATGGAGGAATGCTAGCAAATACCGCACTGTTTTCTTAAAAATTGCATCTAGCACTTCCAAGGTAAGAACATTCGCTTCCTCCTCAATGGCCTCATTGCAGCGACAGTGGAACCTATGCAAGGTTTTATAATGCCATAAATCAAAAATGTTGCATTGTTACCATCCAGGGGACCCGCAATAGTATCACCGTGATCACGACGAGTGGACGGCTCCAGGCACGAAGGTGCATACACTCACCGCACAACCACATCTTTAGATGTCTTAACCCAACCTCCCAAGCATCATAAATGTCTGCATCATTACCAATACGTGCTCTGCACACACCCATGCTCTCAGCAGAACCAAAATGTCGATCGTGAATATGGCTAATTAGAGAACTTCGAGTGAAGCCTCTACCCCTAACCCCATCCCTGCAACCATCAAAGATCCTAAACGGACAATGGAAAGTTGAGTCACCCAAGGGATTAATAACGGCCGAAGGATAAGAAGAGTCTTGGAAGGGAGAAGATGGTTGTCCTTCCCTTGTCATGACCAAGGGAGCCGAAATGCAGCCCACAACAAGCTCCCGGCAGTTGCTCATTTGATTCAGAATTTTTATCAAACACCTTCCGTGCGTTAAACAACTCACGGAAACACAAACGTGTAGAATCACAAACGGATAGAATCACAAACGGATAGAATCACAAACGTGTTGAAACCCAAATATATAGAATCACGTAAACATTGAACCACAAACGGAATGAATAACCAAATCACAAAGGAAAAATCAGGTTTCCTGAACAACAAAAATCAAAAATTTGAAGAAAACGTTTCATGAAGTGGTTGCTACAGTAATACTGTAGTAGGTGACTAAAAAAAATCGCACTTTTTTAAAAGAAAATCCATCCATAGAGGTGTCTTCCAATAACTTTTTTAATACTGTTGTGAATACAATAACTTTATTATTCTTCAAATCAAGGACCTAAGATTAATCTTTTAGAGATTCACACTTGAAAGTGCTGTTGTCTTTTAGAGGCCATTTTTCAGGTCTTTTATGTTTCTTTGCAAGGGAGATTTACGCTCAGTTTTTTTACCACTTAGAACACTACGTTCCTGTCCTTCCATGCGCACAGTCATGCTTCGGGCTCACAGTTTAATCTGTCCATGCAATGCGCACCCTGCTTAATTTGTCCATTCCAAAAAGTTTAAAATCTTGTCACCCAATCCAAGCACTCACAAAGAGAATCCGATTCTCTGCATCACAATGTATCCGTGGTTAAGAAAATCCATGCAAACATGAAAATTGCCTGAAGATAGCATCTTTTTCACCAACCATCTGCAATGTGTCACACACTATAAACCTCCTTTTCTCCTATAAATACCAATCCAAACTCATTCACCATTTCACACCTCACATCTTAAAAATCACAGAGAGTTAATTCAGTATGGCGACAAAGTCCTATTTGTTTTCTCTTGGTCTTTGCATCCTTCTCTTGCATGGTTGTGTAGCTCAGATAGAGCAACAAGGAGGAGGATGGCAAAGCCAGCAGCAGCAACGACAGCCACAACGTCGGTACCAAGCAGGCCAAAGCCAATGTCAAATCCAGAGCCTAAATGCTCAAGAACCTAACCGCAGATTTGAGTCAGAGGCAGGTGTAACCGAGTTCTGGGATCAGACAAACGAACAATTTGACTGCGCTGGTGTATCTGCTACTCGGCACATTATCCAGCCTAGAGGACTTCTTTTACCTTCTTTTGCCAATGCACCAAGACTGATGTACATAGTTCAAGGCATGTCCTTTTATATGCACAACTTATATTCTTCATATTATTCAAATATTCGTAACACGGAAATCTAATTTTCTACATATCCATCCAGGTAGGGGAATGACTGGAGCACTCATTCCTGGATGCCCTGAAACATTCCACTCAATACAGCAAACTCAGCGACTGAGAGAAAGAGGTCAGCAACAGAGATCCAGAGACCAGCATCAAAAGATTCGCCAGATCCAGCAAGGAGACATCGTGGCTTTGCCAACAGGTGTAGCACATTGGTGCTACAACGAGGGTGAAACCCCACTTGTCATGGTTGTTGTTCATGATACTAGTAACAATGCTAACCAGCTCGACCGCAACCTCAGGGTACGAGAATCTATCACTGGTTACCAATTATTTGGTTTGTAAAATCACTGACTCGGTTTTTGCTTGTTGAATGTAAACAGAAATTCCAACTGGCCGGAAGCCAGCAATCACAGACCGGGTCAGCGTATCAACAGCAACAACAACAGCAGCAGCAGCAACGCAGAGGGCAGCAAGAGATCCCAACAAACAACATTTTCAATGGATTCGACGTTGAGACTTTGGCTGAAGCATTTGGTGTGAGTACTGAGACAGCCAGAAGACTACAAGGACAAAATGACCAGAGAGGTAACATAGTCTTCGTTCAAGAAGGACTTCAAGTGATTAGGCCACAGAGGGGAGAAGAAGAGGAGAGTGAAGAGCAATATCCAGTAACTAATGGACTAGAAGAGACTATCTGTAGCATGAGACTCAAGCAAAACATAGCCAACCCAACTCGGGCCGATATTTACTCTGAAAAGGGTGGAAGAATCACCAGCCTTAACAGCCAAAAGTTACCCATCCTTAACTACATCCAAATGAGTGCCGAGAGAGGTGTACTTTACCAGAATGCACTAGTGGCGCCACACTGGCACTTGAACGCCCACAGTGTGATTTACGTTACAAGAGGAAATGCTAGAGTTCAGGTTGTAGGCAACGCTGGTCGCCAAGTCTTCAATGGACAACTCAATCAAGGACAAATCTTGGTTGTTCCTCAAAACTTTGCAGTGGTGAAACAAGCTGGAAATGAAGGATTTGAATGGGTAGCATTCAAGACTAACGACAACGCAATGATGAGTCCACTAGTTGGAAAGACTTCTGCTTTGAGAGCTATGCCTGCAGATGTGCTAATGAATGCTTATCAAATCTCAAGGGAAGAAGCTAACAGGTTGAAGAATAACAGAAGAGAAGAGACCATGATACTTACTCCGGGACTAAGTTCTCAGGTTAGACTTGCGCTCAAGTCTGAGACAGTGAGTAATTAAGATGGCGTACGTGTTTTTTTTCTAGACTAGACTAGACTAGACTAGATGATAATAATAATAATAATAGTAGTACTAGCTTGGAGTATTAATAAAAGCTGCTACATATCTAATGCAGTATGTTACAACTAGTTGAGTGCAAATGAAATAAAATTACAGTTTTCTAGCTCATATTTCTCTCCAATCTTCCAATGTCTCTCCGACATAAATTAAACATTTTGCAAATGTCCGTAGACTCCTCATAATCTCCATAATTTTACCCTTGATCATGCACAAGATGGTATGACAGACTTGACAATAACCAAGGTCACCTGACAAGGTTTGCAACCTTGCTTCTTGTAATGTGTGCATGAATCTGTTGTGCTTCTACTTTCATTTTCAACAAATCCAAATCAAAAGTAATATATGCTGAAGCTGCAGCTGAACTCCAGAATAGACATTCTGAAAAGAAAATAAATCTCTGGAGGAAGATTTTAGAAAGGAATTCCATTGGAAAGGGGGAACTTGGGAAGGAAGCATGATATTTTCCTTGTTTAGTTTTACTTAGGAATAAGAACTCCACTCCTTTTCAGAATATCTAACAGCCATGAGGTAAATACGTACGTGCTTCAGAAAATACAAGTGTTATTGAATTTACTTCTTTTGATTATAAAAACTGTAGACAGAAAATATATGGTAGGCTCAAGTTGCCCGTGAAATGTTGTTAGAGAATCCACAGAGTTTATCACTCTACGAGAGAGCGAATAACATTATTGAACCATTTTAACCGCTAACTGAATAGCTAGCAAGTGATTTTTTTTTTTGGCGTCAGATGGCGTATTAGGTACACCATTTAGTTCCGACAAGCACGAGAGAATCGGATTCTTTTAGTTCTGCATAACAAAACGTACGTGATTAATCAAATGCATGCAAACATGCAAATTACCTGAAGATAGAATCTTTATCACCAACCATCTGCAATGTGTCAAAAACTAAAAAATTCTTTACCTCCCTACAATGAATACCAATCAAAACTTCATTCACCACTTCACACCTCAAGCTCAGTCTCAAGTCCCAGGCTTATTCAGAGTATGATGAAGTCAAGATAGTATATATGGTACAGCATAGCTTAGGGTAGTAAATGAATAAAGCTGCTCCATATGATGATGAAATCAAGGACTGCTAATTAAGCTTACATGTATGTAAGAGTCATGTAAATAAATTATGGTTTTTAGACATTTAAATAAATCTCGAAAAAATAAAGAGATAACAGCTTCTATGTTGTTGAGCTTTGTGTAAATACGATCACCTACCTAAGTATCATGAAGCCAGATACACTTTGAATGCTGTACTCATGGGAAGTGATCACTTTAAAAAAAAAAAAAAACACATGTTAGAATCACAACTGACATTTCAGTGCGCAAATTCTTAACTCGGCAATGGATTTACCGGAAAACAGTAATCTTGATCATGCATTCATGCACAAGATATGGTATGACAGTAACCTGACAAGGTTTACAACCTAGACTAGTAATGTATGTCTGTTGTGCTTGTGATTTCACTTTCAACAAATCCGAAAGTAAAGAGAAGGTCATGAGGTGCTGAACTCCAAAATTTGTTCGAATAGAGATTCTGAACATTTGTTTTCTGTGGAAGATGGTTTTAGAAAGGAATTCCATTCGTAGAGGGAACTTGGGAAGGAAGCACGATATTTCCTTGTTTAGATTTCTAGTTTTTCTTAGGACTCCTTTTCAGAATAGAAGGTGAAATAGGATTGTGCCGTGTAACTGCTGTATAGGCCAAGCTAGCCAATGAAATTAGAGACCGGGTCTAAGTAAGTTTTTATAAGGCGGCATCGTTTCCTATATATATATTGTGTCAGGGAATAACATTAGCTAATCATAAGTTTTCATAGAGATCTTTCAACAGAAGAGAAGAAGTCTGAGAAAAAACACAACAAAGTAAGATGGAAAAGCAGCAGAAATACCCTTTAGGAGCTGAGCATTATATTCTGTTTGAAGAAATAGGTAGCGGAGCTACTGCAACAATTTATCGTGCAGTTTGTATTCCGACACAAGAAACTGTTGCAATCAAAGTGTTGGATTTCGAAAAGGAGAACACTGAATTGTGTAAAATCGCTCATGAAGCACAGACCATGACTCTGATGGATCAGCCAAATCTCTTGAAGGCGCACTGTTCGTTCGTTACAGATCATTATTTGTGGGTTGTCATGCCATTCATGGCTGCTGGTTCATGTCAACATATCATGAAGTCAGCTTTTCCAGATGGATTCGAAGAGGCTGTGATCGCTACGACTTTACGTGAAGTTTTGAAAGGATTAGTGAACATACACCAGCATGGGGATATACATCGAGATGTCAAGGCAGGAAATATTTTAGTGGATTCACGCGGTGCGATAAAGCTTTGTGATTTTGGTGTTTCTGCAAGCCTTTTTGATGAGGGAAAGAGGCTGCATGGAAGAAATACTTTTACGGGAACACCATGCTGGATGGCACCTGAGGTTCTGGAGGGAAAAGAATACGATTTTAAGGCTGACATCTGGTCTTTCGGTATAACAGCATTGGAACTTGCTCATGGGCATGCCCCTTTGTCTAAGCTTCCTCCGATGAAGATTCTTATGGAGATTTTAAGATGTAAACCGCCTGGACTTGATTACGAAAGGGACAAGAAGTTCTCAAAGTCTTTCCGAAAAATGATCGAGAAGTGCTTGGTGAAAGACCCTCATAAGCGTTCTTCAGCACAAGAGTTATTAAAGCATCCCTTCTTCAAGAAAGCTCGGTCCAGTGAGTATCTTACACGTACACTGCTGAGGGAGCTACCTAGTCTGGGGGATTCCGCTAAAGAATTGAAGATAAAACAAGACATGGTTATACAAAAGAAATTGGCAGAAGTGGAAAGGGGAGATAAAGGACGATACAAAAAAGGGTTCAGCGGTTGGAATTTCGACGTTGAAGCTATAAAGACACAGGCTTCACTGCTTCCGGATGATGGAGAATTGACCCCTCTGCTCGAGTGGTTGATTGAATACAGATACAGTGTATTTTAGTAGTTTCTGTTGAATACAGTGTATTTCAAACATCAAAAATACAGTATATAATCAAGTTTGTAGTTTTTTTAGATGCTTTGAGTTGAGTGGTCTTTTGATGATTGATCCCGTCTTGGTATATATCTTTTGTTGTTTTCAGCTGATTCTGAAATTTGTTCAAAAGATTCATCCGGAATCCGGACACTATAAAAATCCCAATTTTGTGCTAATTGAACTTTACAGCCCTCTGTCTGGGCACTATGAGTTGGTGTCTGCAGGAGCACTTGCAGAGATTTAGACATATTTCGCAAAGATTTCTATTTTTCTCTAATGTTATTAAGCTCATCGAATCCAAGTCTTACATTGAAGTTCAATTTCCTAATACAACAAAAAAACAATCAGGAGAAACACATTCAGATACCCTTCTCAAGCATAGCTCGAACTCTCATTGGAAGACCGTAGAGCTTAATGAATCCAGCAGCATCTGCCTGATCATAAATCTGCCCGCTCTCGAATGATGATATATCTTGCCTGTATAAGCTGTATGGGCTTGTTCTGCCTGTTACAGTGACTGATCCTTTGTATAGTTTTAGAGTCACAGATCCTGTCGTGGTCTCTGTAATTTTCTTCATGAATTCATCCATTGATTCGCGGAGTGGATCGAACCACCTTCCTGCGTAAACTAGCTCAGCATATTTTAAGGCAAGTTGGTCTTTCACCTGAATTGTCTCACGGTCAAGTGTTAATGACTCTAGCTCTCTAACAGCAGAGAAGAGGATGGTTCCACCAGGCGTCTCATATACACCACGACTTTTCATTCCCACGAGACGGTTCTCAACCATATCGATTCGGCCTATTCCATGTCTCCCACCAGTTTCATTGAGCTGTGAGAGGAGTGATGCTGGAGAGAGCTCTTTCCCATTTACTGAGACGGGGATTCCGGAAACTATTCCAATTTCAACGTATCTGAAATGCATAAGAAGTGCAAACCACATCACATGATTATAACTGGGAAAAAAAGAGAGAAAAGACTAGCCTATGGTGATACTGAAGAATAAATTAGGACACACAGACAAGCAACGCTAACTTACTCAGGCTGGTCGGGTGCATCTTCAGGGTCAACTGACATCATGTACATATCCTTCGTTGGTTCATTCGCTGGATCTTCCAGAATATCTCCCTTTTATGACACAAATCAAAGAAATAATCGACAATCGAAGTTCAGATAACAGAAAGGATGAGGTTTTCTTCATTTGGACACAATTTCAAGCCAGGGAGGTGTCTACTAGATCGGCAAATAAGAAAATTCAACGAGTTTATTGAATGAACAAGTCATCCATGTGAAAGGTCGAAGGAGGCCTCACAAAAAGTGGAACATGTTGTTCCATCCGATGCAAGAGGGAGAAAATCGGATTAATACCCCAGTAGTAGTCCTAGGTGTCCACTTAAAAAGAAAGTTTACCTCATGACTAAGGTGCCACAGGTTCCGGTCTCTGCTGTAGATAGATTTTTTGGTTACTGGAATAGGTATATTGTGTTTCTTAGCATACTCAATAGCATCTTCGCGTCCTGTAATTTCCCACTCTCTCCATGGAGCTACAACATTGAGTTCAGGATTCAGGGCAAAAAAGGTGAGTTCAAACCGGACCTGCACGACAAAGTTGCAGGGTAAGACAAAGAAGAACATGAGAATACAGAGACAATGTATTCCAAAAATGTCATAAGCTTCACATACCTGATCATTTCCCTTCCCTGTGCACCCATGTGAAACAGCGTCAGCTCCAACTTCTTTAGCAACATCAACCATAGCCTACAAAGTAGATGTATTGAAAACTTACTTTCGGTGTTCCACATTATAATACATAAGACAGTATGAATGGAATCAAAAAATAAAGCATCACAGAGATTGTCAAAAAATTAAGACCAGCAAAATTACCAAACTAGAAAGAGCATCCTAGTATGAATGGATTAGTTTCTCATGATGTTAACTAACTAAAGTAAAATTCATGGACAAGGGGCCAAAATAGATGCCACCTTGATAGTGTATGATAATCAATCACTACAAAAGCAGATGACCCAGAAATTATCTTTCCATGATGTTGATATACCTAAGGGGCTTAAATAGATTCGGAATCAGTTCAAAAAAGAACTTTATGTATGTACCTTATAGAGGATCAAGATTTGTGGTAAAAAAAGTGCAGAATACAAGACGAACCTTAGCAATAACAGGGCGCGCCATAGAAGTTCCCAGCAAATACTTCCTTTCGTAGATGGCACCAGCTCGCAAGCAAGGAAATATGTAATCTTTGACAAACTCTTCCTGTAAATCCTTGACAACTAATTGGCAAGCTCCACTTGCTTTAGCTTTTGCTTCCAATCCATCCAACTCCTTGATACCCTGCAACAATTAGGACCAGAAGTAAGTAACGAAAAATAACCAACAGAAAGAAAGTTGCTCTTTATAACAAGTTCATGTATTGAATTTGCTAAGAGTTACATTTATTCTCATAACATACTTGTCCAACATCGGCAGTGAAGCAAACAACTTCGCAACCATAATTCTCCCTGCAATGGGGATTGATAGAAAAATAAGAACTGTGAGAAATATCCAAAACGACAATACAAACCAGAAACAACTGAACCCACAATCCATATACCTGAACACCTTTGCCAAAGGAACATATACAATAGATACACCCCACACAACAAAATGCAGCCGTAAATCACTTAACAACATTACCTTAGCCACGGGACAATAACTGAGGTATCCAAACCACCGCTATAAGCTAAGACCACTTTATTCAACTTTCCACGCAGACCACCAGTCTTTGGAGACACAGAAACATCGATCCCTTTTTCACTCGCCGCAACCGCCTGAATAACTGCATGAAGGGGATACCAAAATAAAATGAATCAAAATCATATTCAAAAGACCCCCTAAGCTAGATTTTCAAAAGCTTGCCCAAAGGGTGGCGGTTTTCTCAAAGTGGCTACTATTAATACATCTACATTGCCCCAATGTTAATCAGATATGAACAGAAACCTTGAATTTTAACAATGAAAAACAACAAAAAAAACTGACCAACTAAAATCAAGCTACAGTGAATGAATACCTTTGTTATTGGAAGCTCGAGTGAGGTTGGGATTGTTGTGAACTAGGGAATTCCCATTAAACCCACTTGACACTGATGAGAACTTGTTCGAGTAGCATATTTGGTTACGACCTAAAGCTGATTCTGTAATCATTTAAGAAAACAAAAATCTAATTAAATCCAAGAAACAAAAATAAAAATGTCATCTTTAATTGGTTTCAGAAAATGCTAAGCTTTTCAATCGAAGAAAAAACTGATTTTTTTTATTTGGTACCTGGTTTGTTAGCCCCATTGAAGACGAAATTGGTAGAGGAAGAAGATGAAATAGCACGTAACTGAGCCATGAATTAGCACAGTATGTCTTGCAGCAGGCAGAAGATAAGAAGAGTTTTAGGGTTTCTTAACTCTTTCTTCTTTCTTTCTTATCACTGGACAAAAAGGAGGGGAGGGGCAGCCAATAGCGGTAGTGCTTTAATTTTTGGTAACTCCGTGACTCGTGAGTGCTTTATTTTAGGGGGTTCCAAAATATAATTGGGGCCTCACGAAATAATTGGGGCCTCACGAGGGGAGGGGCAGCCAATAAGGATTAATTGGGGCCTTATGAAATTTATACCCACTCCATTTATTTTAGGGGGTTCCAAAATATAACGAAAATACTATTTTGCCCCTTCATTAGTAATAACTCAAAATTTTATTCACCCTCCGCCCTAAGCGTTCATTTCATTTCCATCTTTTAAGTAAAAAATTGGAGTCTCTTCTCCTCCCCCTCCCTCAACTATCTTCTCTTCCATTAACGACATGAAAAAAAAAATCAGTTACAGTTAAAGGGTCGTCAACCCGAAAATTTTGAAGCCTACGAGCATATGAAAAATCGTTAGGGTATACGAGGAGGGAGATAACGACCCAAATTCTGGTTTTTCATTTTTTCTGCTTTAAACTAGAGTCGTTAACGTAATATAGAAATAATGATGATCCTTTGCGAATGATCATTTTTAAAAGTTAACGATTCTATATGAAAAACAAACAACCTCTCAGTCACAAAAATTGAAAGGCTCGTCAACTTACTCTAGGAAATATTGAAAGGGTCGTCAAGTTGAAAGGGTCATCAAGTTATGCTCTTCGTCCTATTCAAAGGGTCGTCAGATGTCTTCCACGGACCACGACTATGCTCCACACGTACTTAAGGAACATTGTATTACTGTTTGAAACATGGAGCAGCTCAACTTGGTGGGTATATATGATGGGACTGGACTCGAGGGAGCTATTCCTACCTAGTCATTATGAGGTGATTTTTAGTTGGAGATTACCATGAGACAATACTCCCTCGAGTAACTAGGAATCTAAGATCAAGCTTACATGAACAATTGTTAATCAGCCATTGGCTTATAATTAGTTGAAAGAACAAACAAATAAGGAATTTAATGTAGATTTTGAATGATTGTGTTTTGAGTGTAGATTTTGACAGTTGACTATCAAACTTTTGAAGCCTAACGACTGTTTTTTGAATTGGTCTTTAAATAGATGAGTCGTCATTCCCAACTTGAGAGTCATTACCAATTATGATAAAGTCGTCAATATTAGAGACGTATGGAACAACGACTCTCATTTATTATGAAAGGGTCGTCCGTTTATAGTAATGCTAAACTAACGACCCTTAGAGTGAAAGTTACAGAGAGTAAAAGTTTTTTTAGTCGTTGGGTCCTAAATATATTGAGTTAACGACTCTAGATGACCTAAAAGATGGAGTCGTCATCTTTTTCAAACTTGATGAACGATTTTTCATAACTGCAGATTGGAGTCGTCAATGTTTTCAAACTTGGTGGACGATTTTTCGTAACCTGCATATTGGAATCGTATATTTGTATGCTAAGTCACTAACGACTCGTAAGGGTCGTTCGATTATTATACACTCGACCTAACGACTCTCACACAGAGCTGCTGCATATTGACCATGAATCGACAACTTGGAGCACCATTCATGCGATTTGAAGAGTGTAGGAAGTTTGCCTAATTGTTTAGAGCTTTGGGTTCTTCCTCCGCTACAAACACTCATTTCAAATTGCCTAAATTTTTCCCCAAAACTCACTTTCTTCCTCTCTATCCAACACAAAAACACAAATTTTCTTTAATATAAATTTTTACCCTAAAACTGATTTTATCTAACTTAACTAATTAACAACTAATCTAACTTAACTAATCAACTAAATTAACACTAATGGTTTGGGGGTAGTTTAGCCATTTCGAAAAATTGGGATAAGGGGTAGCCCCAAAATGCTACTGGGAGACCAACTGGTGAGGCCCACAATTATTTTTTGTGGCCCCCAATTAATCCTTGTTTATTTTTGGGGCCTAAGACCAAGGGCTATGGGGTTGAGAGTCTCGTTGGATATGAAAAAGTCTAACCCAAAAAAACCTAATTTGGAGCTACTATAAGTTGACAGACTCTTTCGCCCGAACCTCAATCATAGACTCGTTTGTTCGAAAGAGAGTATGAAAGTTTTCACTATATGGCTTATGAAATGTCGTGTGAAGAAAAGAGAAAGAAAAATGGCAAATCATCCATGTAAATTTTAGGTTATTTTATTTTGAAAGAGGAAGGTTATATTAAAGAAAAAATAAAATGAAAAGAGTTAAAATGAAAAGAGTTCAAGCCTAGGAACATCACATCATCATATGAATGGTTGTATCCCAATGAAAAAGAACTTGATTTACAGAAATAAATCTAAAAACATCCTTATCCGAAAGCCACAAGACCATCGTCTGCTTGATATGCAAAGTAAGTTCTTCAACCTCCATACCCCACCTGCATCCAAAACCCCTTCGATTCCTTTCAGTCCACAAGTGTCGCATTACAACATAACTCACCTTCCATCAAACCTCCCTACACCTGCCTTGTAGATTATTTAGTTTCCAAGCATCGAAAAATTTCTTCACGGTATCAGGGGAAACCCAACAGATTTTAAATGTGTTAAAGAAATCAGACCAAACTTTGTACCCATATTGACAACATACAAGAATATGATCTCCAGTTTCAACCACCTTCTTGCAAAAAGGACATTTATCATCTTGCACATCCACACCCCTATAATTCAACATACTCAAGGTTGGTAAAGAATTATGAGAATTATCCCACAACATAAAACTTACCTGTGAAGGAATAGTTTTCTGCCACAAGTACTTGTCAACGCCTTAGTTGTCAGTATTACTCAATTGCACTTCATAACATTTCTTCACCGAGAAACCACCCAAGATATCCACTACATCATTCTCGTCATTCAGTCTGTGTGCATAGTCAAATCTTAGGTTATTAAAAACCAACATAAAAATATTAAACAAATATATTATATGTATATTTTAATATTTGGATAAATAAAATCTTATTAAATCTTATATAAAAATTACTATAAAAAAGATTTTTGGATTGGACAAGTGCCGTATAGTCCCTCTACTTACTACTTTTCCACGGTGAAAAACTCACTCTATCACATAGTCTCTCAATCATTTTGAAAGAGATAGAGTGTTTGAACACTCTATCATATTGCCCTTGCTCTAATGAGTACTCGGTAATGATTGCAGTTTGCACATTTGGCAATAATATCCGGTTTGGGAAATGGAAACGGAAGTGTTACTAGGATGATTGTTCTCAAAAGTAAAAAATAATTTTTCCTTGCTTAAGAAAACTAATATTCTTATTTCTTATTTGTTTTTATTTTGAGAATTATTATGAAATTTAGTTGTTTAAATGCCGGAAACAACTAAACCTAAAAGTTTGTTTCACAAGAAGTTAATTTTTCTGCTTAAAAAGCCATTCTGCAATTGTATAACCAAATTGGTTTTTCACGTTTTTATTTCAAGAAGTCGAAAAGTAACTTCTTAAGTAACATCCAAATTGACTTTATCATGATTGGATACCTGTTTTTCCAAATGCATAAATCAATCTCAAAAGTCAGAACCGAAAACATTTTACTTCACAAAAAGTTAACTTCTTTGCTTCTGAAGTATTTTTGAAATAACATCATCAAACAGTGCACATTTAAACACCCTTAGTTCGCGAACTAACTTTTAACATTTTGAAAAGCTACATTTTTGTGGTTTCCAAAGACTTTTAAATAGGTCCTAAGATAATTTTGTCTCTAGTCACCTTTGCCTACATTATTCTTCTCTTAGAAATCTCCATAACAACTTTGTAAGCAAATTCAAATTTTGAAGTAACCAAGGTTTTTATTGTTAAAGCGGCTAAATGCTCGCTAAGAACTTGCACTTGGACGTGGTCTCATCTTTAATTGTTGATTTAGGCATGCAATTTGTATGGAGTGTGCATGCGAGCACCAAAATACACACACAGTTGATTTTGAAGCTCCAATTGCATTATCCACCAGATTGAACACGAACATCGTCATTTCGGAGGATGTGGGAATTTCTCTTCGATACAATAAACATACACATTTGTGAACTTATGTTGCAACATAAAAGAAAACGTCATAAATATTATTCATGTGTGACGGATTTTGTGTCACAAAAATATTATGTTAGCTACATCCCCAAAAGTGTCTGAATAGGTTATCTGCCACTCTGTCGTAAATATTAATTTTCAAAATCAAAAGAAATAATAAACAATATGATTGTTCGCGAAGTTTTAAAGTGTGAAAAAAATATTTTTAAAAAATATTTATTAATTTAAAAAAAAAAATTAATTTTTTTTTTTTTTTTGCATAAATATTATTATTATTTTCTATAACTGACGCTTCACAAATATGCATTATTAACTCTCAAATATTTTACAAATATTCATTTATTAACGATGTTGTGTAGTCGTTGCAAAGAGTATCTTTTTACCAGGATTCTCATCCGCTGCAAAGAAACTTCTGTATAACCAATGTTTATTTATGTTGGTGAAATTATTTCGATGCGCGATGTAATCCAGGTCAAACGCATTAAGGATGCAGACGATCGAGTGTTGGTGGAGGATGCAAAGATAAGGGAACGATAAAAGGAATATTTCGACGTATTTTTCAACATAGGGAGTGATACTCTTTCGATTGATCTTGGGGACCACATCGATCTAGCGGACACGAGAGAGGACACCATTATCCGAGATATCCACAAGAGCAAGGTGAAAGAGGCTCTAAGAGGGACCATCAGGGGGGAGGCGTTGGGACCTGACAATATCCCTATTGAGGTGTGGAAGTGTCTGGGAGATGAAGGGATATCTTGGTTGACCAAGCTATTCAATAGAATCTTCCAGGAAAATCGGATGCCAGATGAATGGGGAAGAAGCGTTATCGTCCCGATCTTCAAAAATAAAGGTGATATCCAGAACTGCTCGCATTTAGTTGATGAGTCATACCATGAAGCTTTGGGAAAGGGTTATCGATCACGTCTACGAAAGGAAATGTGCGTAACGAATAACTAGTTCAGCTTTATGCCCGGAAGATCGACAACGGAGGCAATTTTCCTGGTAAGACAACTTATGAAAAGATATCGGGAGCAAATGTGGGATCTACACATGGTGTTCACTGACCTCGAGAAAGCATACGATAAAGTTCCGCGCGAGGTGTTGTGGTGGACACTGGAAAAGAAAAGACTACCACCTAAGTAAATAAACTTAATCAAGGATATGTACGAGGGAGCTGTTACTGGCGTTCGGACTTGCGACGGAGTATCGAGCGGTTTTCCAATCAAGATAGGGCTACACCAGGAT